>CM044958.1:45394010-46000411 GCA_024516035.1 Bactericera cockerelli | reverse complement strand
CAGACAGGTAGTGCGGAATTTATGAGTTCGGATCCTACCTGACGCATTATTTTTCTTCATTTTTTTGTTGCGAATTCGACCGCACAAAAGTAGCACCAAAGGTTTACCTTGAATTGGTTTACAGTCCAATGCGGTTACATTAAATTGAAATTTCATTGTCCCCTTTTAAGCGCTGAAACACAATTTTTTTAGTGTTATTAAGCCGTTTTCCAACTGAGTGTAACATTTTTATTTTATTTTTCGAAACGTTTTGCAACATTTTTTATCAAACTTTGATTGAAAAGAAAAGCTAAGCTATGTTTCAGTCAGCAGGATTCGATCTCATTTCCTTCTCAAGGAAAAGCGTAGCATAATAGTTACGAAAAATGTTGTCCTCAGGGGAATAGCTCAGTGGTTAAGCACTTGCTTACCATGCGGAACGTCCCGGGTTCGATCCCCCGTGCCGACAAAAAATTGTATTCTTAATTTGGTTACAATTGTTTGTAAGGGATACCTTCCGGTGCGCTCGTGTTGACCCAGCACTTAAATGGGAAGTATTGTGTCACTTCTCGCCCATCAGAGGGGAGGCATACTACGGGATGGGCAGGCTACAACACAGACCATAAGCGTCTACAGTAGCTCCTGTTCCATGGCTACGAAATAAAAAAGGCTGTGATACAATTGATACACTCTCTTTTTTTTTTTTTTTTTTTTTTTTTTTTTTTTTTTAAAAAAGGGACAATCAATTCTATTCTTCCATAACTAATGTGGTTCATTATTATTAACTGCATATTATAATTCCTTTTGTGTACAAAATAGAAAAGAAATACCTGACGGTGGTCATGAACAGCCACCTGTAAGATGAGAATTCCACGCGCTAATTCATCATCTGAATCAACCGCTCCGTTCTCGATTTTGACTTCAGTGACGAATGACTTCTTCATTCATTTTAATAGGATAAATTCGTTTTGAGTAGTGAATCAAATTCTTGCAAGAAATTCAGTTTTCCTTTTGATACTGCAAATTTAGTTTCTTTTCTGATTTTTTTTAATTTTAATTTCTTTGTCTGAATTTTTTTATTCCTCATTGTTAGTTTGATAATTATGAAATATTGTAGAAAATTAACCGGCCAAGAGATTAAACATGTTTTTCATCGTAAAAAAATAAAATCGGACATGATGGCTGAAATTTTACCTATTATTAAAAAAGTTATCCTATGACTTTCAACACCTTTTGCATAATTGCTAAAATATAATCGATAACTTAATTGACCAATAAAGCTTTTCATTATATGTGATTTGCACGATAAGTTTTTGATTAATCTTCTCCATTAGCGACTATGAAACTGTGGGTTAGCATTATACTAGTCTTGTCATCGTACTGCGCTACAAATCTTAGTTTAAAATATACCTCTTGACGTAACAGTTGATACGGTGATGTTTTCATTAGGACTTTCGTCAAGTTAATTAGTTTTTTGGGTTCAACGTCGCTTTAAACTAGGTATATGGTCATAAAACGAAGGGGGTTTTATCCGCCATTCGCTGGGCTGTCAACCCATCAAGCTACTCAAATTAACCTCACCCAGCCTGAGTGGGACAGGGAACAGCCCCAGCATCACGAGTGTACGAGTGGATTTTTACCACATAATAATACGTCTTGGGCTTACTGCTAAAATAATGGGACTTCATAGTCCTAATCGGGCAGTATAAATAAGGCCATATTATTATTACCAAACAAATAAAAATGTTATTCAGTACAAAGGAACCTGAAATAGAATCAAATATAATACAAACACCATTTTCCATTTGTACCTATAGAATTTGTTTTAATTGTTTTTATTTTAATTTATTCGTCATTAGTTTTGTATAATTTTTTCTCAATTACAATATTCCTAGTGTTAAAAAAAAAGAGATTTTTGCAGTAAGATACAAAAAATGAAATTTTACACACAACATCAAATTTATGAAAAGTCTAGCATACACAACACAGAATCAACAAAATTACTGAATAACAAGAAGGGAGAGGAGATTTTGGACTGAGATTTTTTTAACTTCACAGATGGTCAAATTATAAAGTCACGCCCCTACCGGTGTTGAACGTGTTGATCAACAATTTGGCTTGCAGAGTGAGTGTGTTGAACTGTTGAACATTTAGGTGGGGACAGTGTAGTGTTGATCAACACCGGTGTGGACGCGGCTTGATGAAAAAATCTCAGTAAGGGGAGGAACAGTTGGCTTAAAGAATTGGGCTAGGGTTATATTTGGTCAGGCCAAATGAAAAATACAACAGGCTTGCATCTAGATTGAATGAATGTAGAGATTTCAAATGTAGGCAGGATTGGCAGAATTTATTTTAAATACGAATTTTGACCTAAGTTAAAATTGACAATTTTATTTCACTTCTCTAAAAAAAAAGAAAAAAAAAAAAAAAAAAAACAAACAAAAATCACCGAAAAGAAAAGCGTTGTACCCTAAAGAAAACAAGAACACAGTCAATAGTAGACATGAAAATGAATTGACAAAAGTTGACACGATACTAATATCATATAAAGAACTAATATCATATAAATATGCTACCAAGTAGTGCTATATACTTTAGTGACAGCATAGCAGTATGCTAAGTCATCAGTGAAAATAAAAAAACAACAAAAAAATCGCATTTCTTAATTAAGAATTAGCTGATAGTAGGGAGAGAGCTTTACCATAAAAAGGAAGATTTTAATACTGTAAAAGAAGAAATTCTCTCAAACAAATAAATGAATAACAAACTTCTCTACGAAGCAGCAACAAACTTCAGGTACAGAAAGTATCGAGATTAAGGGAAAATCACATCAAAATTAAATACCTCTGAGGACTAAAGTACAACTTTTGCGTATTCTTTTAGATTGAAAAACAATTCACTGTTTTAAAAACGGAAAACAATACACCGTCTTTTAAAAGAAGAAAAACAAAATTGCCAATCTTCTCACCATGGATCTAAATGAATAGTTTAGCCTGAATCGTCAATCCCTCCTAGAAATTGAATCTGATCTTCTGAATGGTAAGTTTGCTAAGCCAGGAAGAAGCGAATCCCTCCTAGAAATTGAATCTGATCTTCTGAATGGAAAGTTTGCTAAGCCAGGTAGAAGCGAGGATATAGGGCCTGGGTTTGGAATGTAAGCTTACTGAAGCAACGACGTGTTTGTGGAAACTAGAATCCCACTGAGTGCAACATTTTGTTGTGCAACGTTTCATGCTCCTCTCTTTCCTTAGGATCAAATGAAAACTCCACTGACTTCGCAACACTTTGCAACACTTCCTATGTAAAATTTGATAAAAAATGTTGCGCAGTGATGCACAACAAAATGTTGCACTCAGTTGGATCCTGGCTTAACGAACACTTTTCTAGTGCGCTGAGGAAGTTATTGTTACGTCACGGCAGTTGATTTTTATTACTTTCGAGAAATTTCTAATATTAGAAATCGTAAAAAAAAAATCTCCGATTTTTAAATCATGTTCAATGATTTATTTTTTACAATGAAATTCTGTAATTCACTCTGTAAGTAGTTGTTCCATAGGATTTTACGTGGGATTTTTGTTACATGGCTTGGACATATCATCCCAGTGATATTTTTCGGAAGTAATATTTTTTCGCGTGAAAGAACGGCCACTGGGGACGACGCTTGTGGTCTGTGTTGCAACTAGCTCAACTGCTGTCGGAACAATAACTTCTCACAACTACTTTTTGCACACGAGGACATAGGGGAGGGGAGGGGGCGGGGGGTAATAAATTGGAATGAAAATATACAGGTGTGGCATGTGCAAGTAAAATAATTAAGTTACTTTCTACATTTTACCTTCTTTGACTTGGTTCTCGTTCTAGACAGCACTCTCACTCTCAAAATCGCGAAATCTTACTTTCAACTGTCAAAATTACGTTCAAAGAGGTTCTCTGCATAGCCAGAGTTATATATATATTTTTTGGGAAGTATTATTCATGTTTTATTTATTAAATATAAAAACCAGTGCAAAACAGTGCACTGGTAGTCAAGTGATTAACGCGCTAGTCTGGTAATCCAGGTAGTGTAAGGATCCGTTGTTTCGAATCCCACCCAGTGCATGAATTTTTCCTCATTAATTTGATTTGGTAACCACATAATAATAAGACTCTGAGGGTTAGGTGGTTGAAAATGCTTTGAGCATTAACATCGCCTGGCGGTTACTTTCCACTAAAAAGTATTATTATTATTAAAAAAAACTTCCCCCCGAAAAATAAAAATAACACGAAACGTTTTGTGTTTGTTATTTGAAAACGTTGAAATAACACACTCTCTGAATGCAATTTTTTTAAACGAAATTCGACAGTTGAAAGGCAGTTTTGGGGATGTTGTGAGTGAGAGTGCTTTCTGGAACAAAGTCTTTTTGGTTTTACCATTGTTAACCTCACCAAAGTGGAGGTTTTGTTCTCCATTTGCTCGTAAGCTGTCCAAGTAACACACACACAAACCTCACCCAGCCTGAATAGGGCTGGTGCACAGATGTTCCAAGATACATACTGGTCAATTATTCATCAAATCAAACGAAGTGTTTTTGAATTCTGTAATAATATTTATAACGTTACATGATAAAGATTATTGAATTGATGTGTAATTGTTGTAATTTATGGAGTGAATTTTACTCTTTAGGTGAAAATATATGATAGAAATGAGAGAAAAAAAATCATTGCTTGAAGAAATAAATCAAATATCTTTATTTCTAGTAAACTTCCACTGTTTTGTTTTTAAACACCAAAACAAAACATCTACTTGTGCGCCACCCTGTATCTAAAATAAACAAAGTTAACAATACTCAATGTTGAAACGGACAGACACGATATAATAAAAAGTTATCACTTGAAGATGACCCGTCTTTCAGGGTTACAATGAAATTTATCATAGAGAAAATTAAATAAACTCACTAGGTCAAATTTCAGGTCAAATGTCATGGAGAGTACAAGTGGAGCCCTTGACTGAAGTATACGCTGACCTCAGGTGTATTTGATTCACCAAACATTGCTCGAAATTGGGGGACAAATATTTTTGTTGCTATGTTACCTCTAACCACAATACCTCGGGATAGTACATTGGAGGGGTCTCGCTAGAGGACTATAAACAGAGAACAGACTAGCCAACCCGCACAAGCCAGGCCAACTTGCAGTTTCTTAAGGGTTTAATGACTTATAAAGAAAAGTCCAAGTCCTCATGATGGTTGATCGCACATAGAAATTTATGGTTCAGGACGAGCCAACTTTGAAATAAAGTTGGCTGGAGACCATCACTCCCCTCTCCAGCTGTAGCCAAGCTGGCTACAACAACAACAACAACATAGTACATTGGAGGTGTTTGATATTTTATAATAGGTGTTTTTATACTAAACAATTATAATAATAGAGGTGTTTTATACCTTAACATAAAATAAAAAAATAGGTATTTTTGAACGAAATAAGAATGTAACCGCTATCTTACGAAGACAATTTCGATGATGATATTTCCTAGGAAACGAATCAAGATCGCATAAATTAAGACCCTTTAATTATTTCAAGTGATTTGGTGAATAAATACACTGAAGCCTTTCTATTCTAACCTATAATATTCTTCTAAAACGAACAAAACAATTTTGGATCACTTTATTAATAATTAATAAATACCGGAAATGCTGTATGAAGAAGAAAGCTTGCATGCAACAATCCCGTAACTCAACATCTGTACAAAGTAAATTATATTAAACAACAGTAATTTATTCAAAAGGGGAATTTTACGTTCATCAAAACAAATGACTTTGACTTCAGAGCTAAAGTTCAATTTATTACTTCCGAGAAATTTTTAATAGATGTTAGAAATGGAAGTATTTTTTGTTAAAACAAAAACCATCTTCCGACATCTTAAGCGATTTTTGGAAGTAAAATCAAAATAAATCAGGATTTCTTCTTGTGTGAAGGGGGTCTTTTTACCTCAAACATACGTCATACCTAAGAGGTCGTAGGAATTTAGAGAATCTCAATATTTCTGGTTTTAATGAAAATATTTTGTTTTGTTTAAAGTAATATCCGCCTTTGTCATACAAAAGAGGACGCAGTGAGCATTTCAATGTACGTAGGGCACATTGTATTGAGGAGTAAGCACAGTATGAACCAGGAGAAATGCTAGGAGGGGAATACTGTCGTTAATTTGTTCTGTACACTAAGTTTATACAGGTTTATAGCAAAAGAGTACATACATATCATTGTGAATTAAAAATTGGGACTTGAGAAGTTTTTCAAGCATGATTTTCAATAAGTTCACTGGTACCATATTACTTTCGAGAATATCTAATATTAGATATTGGAACTCCATATTTTTTTATAATTACTGAGCCAAAAAATCTGTTTTTAAATATAGTTGCCAGTGTACAAGTTAAAATGCAGTTGATATCACATTGCACAGTTTATGCCCCGGATTCAATACACAATTTGTATTTTGAGTGGAGTGCTACTTTTTTTGAGCTACTTTTTACAAATCTAGCTAAACAAACTCACAACATGTAAATTTTACTTTTTAACAGCTATTTTAAATCACATACTTTTGTAATTTTTTGTTTGTTCATTGTTTCATCACGTATACGTATTAGGTAGTGAGCACAGGATTTAAAATTTATACTGTATTTGTGTTGAGAAAGTTCAACTCTCAATGTATCGCTAAAAACAAGACATTTTATAAGACGCTAAAAAAAAAAAAAAAAAAAATCAAAAATTACAGAGGGACAGAACAGGGATGCCGATTTCAAACGTGTTGTGGTGAGAAACAATTGCTTAGAAAATAACGACTTAAACAAATAAGTGAAACCGGCTTCAAGGTACTAAGTATCTCATTTCACCATACTCGAGTAGAAATAGACGGACTGTAACGTGATTCACATCGTGTGAAGAATGCCACATTCAAGGATCACGTCGTTCACTACAAACTAGCTCTCAGAATAGTCCGTTATCTTTGAGATAGATCACTACACTGATGTCACAATAGCTCGAACCAGCTTGAAGGCAAAATGATTTGACATTTTGAAATACCCTTGTGGTATGTATGACTAAAAAGCCTTAAGTATGTATGACTGATTTTAAAGTGGAAAACTCACTCGAACGAACTGATCAATTTTTGAATTTAGCTCTAATATTTGCCATGTTCGGAGCTCGAACCATCGAGTTTATGTAGCTTATCAAAATTATCATACTTGTGTACATCACTAGAGTAATGCCACGCAAACCAGCCTTACACGCACAACAGATTCCGCCTCGCCAGACCCACCTCCTTGCCTCGACTTGACCACTGCCTACGACCCACTGGTCGTGTGTTCGAATCCCGCGCCGAGCGAGCTACCGCTAGGAGTGGCGCATCTCGGGAGCCGGCGGCGTGGCACTGGCGGCGGAGTGGTACCCGTTGGGCGGATAGGAGACGCCGGCGGCGCTGTAGAGCAGGGTGGGGTGCAGGGGGCTCCCCTCGCTCTCGTCCAGATAGGTGAACAGGCGGTCCACGGCGCTGCCGGCCAGATCCTTCACGTCACCCGAGGAGAGGACCAGCGCCCGGTGCAGCTCATCATCGTCCGAGGTCTTGTCTTCTGAGGAGCCAGAGAGTGGAGGGTCACTTAATATTTATAATATAATGATGAAGAAAAAAAAAAAAAAAAAAAAAAAAAAAAAAAGACTGAGTCCAATCCTATTGACAGAAGCAGAAGGAATCTAAATTCAATCCCATTGACAGAAACAAATAGAATTTAAATTCTTTTTGGCGTAAATTATTGTATATGTCTTCTGAGGAGCCCGAGAGTGGAGGGTCACTTAATATTTATAATATAATGATGAAAAAAAAAAAAAAAAATACAAAAGTACAGAGTCCAATCCTATTAACAGAAGCAAAAGGAATCTAAATTCAATCCCATAGACAGAAACAAATAGAATTTAAATTCTTTTTGGCGTAAATTATTGTATATGTCTTCTGAGGAGCCCGAGAGTTGAGGGTCATTTATTTATGATATTATGATGAAACATTTAAAAAAAAAATACAAAAGTACAGAGTCCAATCCTATTGATAGAAGCAAAAGGAATCTAAATTCAATCCCATTGACAGAAACAAATAAAATTTAAATTCTTTTTGGCGTAAATTATTGTATATGTCTTCTGAGGAGCCCGAGAGTGGAGGGTCACTTAATATTTATAATATAATGATGAAAAAAAAAAAAAAAAAATACAAAAGTACAGAGTCCAATCCTATTAACAGAAGCAAAAGGAATCTAAATTTAATCCCATTGACAGAAACAAATAGAATTTAAATTCTTTTTGGCGTAAATTATTGTATATGTCTTCTGAGGAGCCCGAGAGTTGAGAGTCCCTTATTTATGATATTATGATGAAGCATTTAAAAAAAAAAATACAAAAGTACAGACAGAGTCCAATCCTATTAACAGAAGCAAAAGGAATCTAAATTTAATCCCATTGACAGAAACAAATAAAATTTAAATTCTTTTTGGCGTAGATTATTCTGAGTAAATATTCTGGCGTAAAAACAACTTCTGAGGAGCCAGAGAGTTGAGAGTCACTTATTTATGATATTATGATGAAGCATTAAAAAAAATACAAAAGTACAGACAGAGTCCAATCCTATTAACAGAAGCAAAAGGAATCTAAATTTAATCCCATTGACAGACACAAATAAAATTTAAATTCTTTTTGGCGTAGATTATTCTGAGTAAATATTCGGGCGTAAAAACAACTTCTGAGGAGCCAGAGAGTTGAGAGTCACTTATTTATGATATTGTGATGAAGCATTAAAAAAAAAAAAATACAAAAGTACAGAGTCCAATCCTATTGACAGAAGCAAAAGGAATCTAAATTCAATCCCATTGACAGAAAGGAGCAAAAAGAGTCGAAATTCTTTTTGGCATCTTGTTCCCTTTTTGTAGATAACTCAGCATTACTATGTCTTCTGAGAAACCAGAGAGGTGTGATTTTTTTTTGTATAAGGTTTTTTTTTGTGTTGTTATGTCACAGCTCAGCATTACGAATCACCAAATTTTATCATTTTAAAACATCCATATATTATATTTATAATTCATCAATGAAAGACCCCACTGGTCGCACATCACACAAAAAGCTACTCATTTTCCCTCACGAGGTATCCTGGATATAAATATTCAAGACCTTGTTAAGATAATGAGACTTTTCATTCCTAACTGGGTAGGATAATCAAGGTAACTCTATAATATTTTAATGTGTCTCGGTAGCTCAGTGGTAAAGGCGGCACTCTGTGAATCCCGAGGTCGCGGGTTCGAAACCCAGCCGGGACTTGACAAGTTATCTTCCCATTTGGAGTTTTTACCACATGATGACGTATGAGGAAAATTAAGTCCGAAACGGTAGGGGAAGGGGGGGGGGGGTACTTCTCAAGGTGGGTCGAGCTGCAGCTCTGACCTAAAATAATACATCTTGGGCTTACTGCTGGAATAAGGACTTCGTAGTCCTAATCCGGCAGTATAAATAATAGATAATAAATACCGTTACGTATTGTATATTTTACGGTACATGATCAATTTACAAAAAATAATAATAACAAAAAATAACAATTTTTTTTTTTTTACAGATACAAACAAACTACCAATACTTAATACAAATGCAATCGATGTAACAAAAGTCAAATTTAAGATGATATTATTATTATTACCTGAGAAGGTGATACACGGACACGGAATTCCGGCCCTACCCAGGCTGGGTGAAGTTAATGTGGGAGGGTAAAACCCCCGGTCTGTCCACCTCAAGTCAGGACGTTAGAACCAAATAGAATCAATGAACATGAGAAATGAGCCTAGACATTGGATCTGGGCGTCCATATAATCCTCTCACCACCGCGATTTAGGTATCAATGCCTATCTCACGGACACGGAATTCTTATACATATTATTATTACTACCTGAGAAACCGACCTCAGTAGCTTGATCGATAAGGCGGGCGGCAGACTTGTAACCTGGAGGTCGGTGGTTCAAGTCCCCGGGTTCAGCGTAGATTTAGTAAAGCGAGTTGGAGTAGTTGTGATATCACAAAAGTGATTAACACAAATATATATATCTCCCTTGCCTTTATCACATATTAGCTTATGTTGCTTTTGGGGTCGGCATTGTTCAACCTCATGGTTGAGGTTGGTAGGGTGGAGCACGTTTTTTTATGGCTGGATGCCCTTCCTAGCGCCAACGATTCTACTTCATTTAACGTCCTGGATTAGGACGGGGGTTTTACCCTCCATTCGCTGGGAATCGTACCAGCTACCCACATTAACCTCACCCAGCCTGGGTAGGGCCGGAAATGGCAGCCTCACGTGTTTGGATGGAACAGAATTTTCTTCGAAAAGTCTGCCTTAGCCGGGAGTTGAACTCGGGAACTCTGGACTACGGGCAGTAGTCACAACCATTACGCCACGGAGGCTGATTAACACAAATATGATAACTTTTATTGTTATTACCTGAGAAGAGGTCGAAGGCGTCGGGCGGGAGATGGTTGAGCACGGTGGTGATGTCCTCGTGCTCCAGCAGGTGGGAGGTCTGGTCCTGGGGGGAGATAGACAGGGCCTCCGAGGACACCTCCTCCACTGGAATAGGAAAATAAAAAATTAGTAGTCACTGTGGCAGAGCGAGTTAGCGCGCTAGGCATTGCACACATGGTGACCTGGGTTCGATTCCCAGCGGGGGAGGATTTTTTCTGCTCTGTACTTGGATGTTCGGGGTCCACTCATACCTCGTAAGGAAAAATGAGTAGCTACTTGTGAAGTAGCGACCAGTGGCAGAATCTTAGGCAAAAAAATAATACAAGATATTGTAAATTAAAGTGGTAAAGTCCTATGATTCTGCGCTACCCACTAAAATTGTGACATAATAACACAAAGAAAAAGCATTATTATTATTATTTATTATTAATGAAAATAAATGTGTTAGTTTGGCTGGGGGACGTTAAACAGGGAGAAGACCAGTGTCCCGCTAGAAAACTCTAAATAGAAACAGACTAGCCAGCCCTTACAAGCCAGGCTAGCTTGCAGTTACTAAGGGTTTAATGGCTTGAAAAGTCCAAGTCCTCATGATGGTTGATCGCACATAGAAATATGTGGTTCAGGACGAGCCAACTTTGAAATAAAGTTGGCTGGAGACCATCACTCACCCTTCCAGCTGTAGCCAAGCTGGCTACAACAACAACAACAACAATAAATGTGTTGCTTGGTGTTATTCTATCACAATTTTTAGTGGGCAGCGCAGAATTATAGGACTTTTTCATATCTTTTAATATCCTAGTATCTTTTTCGCCTATAATTCCGCCACTAGTCGCTGCTAACATCAAAGCAGCTAATCATTTTTCCTCACGAGGGTTGAGTGGACCCCGAACATCCAAGTACAGAGCAGAAAAAATCCTGGCCCGCTGGGGGTCGAACCCAAGTCACCGTGCGTGCAATGCCTAGCGCGCTAACTCACTCGGCCACGGTGACTTAAACTGGAATATAAAGAAATGGTGTCCATCCAGTATGGTGTCTTCAAGCAATTAAATAGTTTCTATCCAGTATACCCCGAAACCATCTCATACACACTTTTTTTTCGAGGAGGAGGTAAATTTTACAACCATTTCAAAAAGGTGTGTGGGGCTAATGAGCAGGAATCTGTGTCCAATAACCACGAAAATTAAAAAAAGAATAATAATAATAACATAATATTTTTTAAGAGTTGGCCACACTTGCATTTATTTTGTATTTTTTTTTTTTTTTAATAATTTATTACAAATAAATCTTATGTAATAAATAATGTATGTCACCCCTGAGTTAACATTTATTGAATTTCGGGGTATCTACTTTGATAAGCCATCATGTTTGTGCAGACAGTATCGAATAAAAATGATTTTAGGGCCGTGAATATTACTTATGACAAGGCGCGACCCGTACTAAGAAGCTATGGAACTCCAGCACCCCCACACGAAAATGAAAAAAAAACAGGATTTTCTCAAGTCCTAGCTCGTACAAAGTGAAAATTATCACACATTACTAGACAAATGAATGCAAAATTATTATGATTAACATGTTAAACAAACTCAAACTCTTTGGATACTGAAAGAGCAACTCTATAAATCCCATTTTAGTCCGGTTTATATGGCAGCACCCCCTTTATTTCCCACCCGCCGCGTCTGCCATCCAAGTACAGAGTAGAAAATTTGTACGCTGTTGGGGATCGATTCTTCTATTATCGATATCAGTATCGATAAATCGATTCTTCTACTATCGATATCAGTATTGATGGATCGATTTTTCTACTATCGGAATCAGATCGATGGATCGATTCTTCTATTATCGATATCAGTATCGATGGATTGATTTTTCTATTATCGATATCAGTATCGAAAGATTGATTCTTCAATTATCGATATCAGTATCGAAAGATCGATTCATCTAGAATCGATATCTGTATCGATAACTTTCATTTTCCTTCTTTCAGGTAGGTGTTTACAATTACTAGTCGTTTTAGTTTTAGTTATATTTTATATTATATTATATTTTATTTAATTTTAGTTTTTCTAATTTTATCATTTAAACTTAATAATTATGTATTTTTACTTTTTACTTTATTGTTGACTTTTGTACCACATGTCCATGTAACATTTTGTACAATAAATAAATAATTGAATTGAATTGAATTGAATTGAACTTACCTGAGAACAGATCGGAGAACTCGCTACCAGACAGACTCTCGTGTTCTTCAAGCAGACGGGACGCACGATTAGCCAACTCCTCAGGGTCCATAGAAGCGATGGCCAGCACTGCCTCTGACACTTGCTCGTCATTACCTAGGTCTGCAAGTTAGAAACCAATGCAATTATAAAAAACCGCCAATTGTGGACACAATACTTCCTCGTGATTGTTTCACATTGTATACACGTGCCAATTTTGAGATTTTATACTAAATCACTTGTATCTCTAAAACCGCTTAACCGATTTTCTTTAAATTTGTTTTATATGGTAGAATACTATTTTTCCTACAATCTGGATTCCACAAAATATTCTGTATCGGCAAGTCGTGGTCCTTATTTTTTGACTTTTTTGTCCAAAATTTCGGATTTTCTTAAATATCAGAGTTAGAATATAATTAATTAAAAAATAAATATAAATAGCCTATGTAAAACAATAATATGCATATACAATATATACATACAAAATTTCATCAAAGTCGGGTGTACCATTCACGAGATATAAGCATTTAAGTAAAAAGTTAGTGGTCAGGCGCATGGTCTCTTTCACCCAGAACCGCTAGTACGAATTCGATTAATTTAAAATGGGACAATCTACCGAATGTCTCCTATATGTGTGCAAATTTTCATCAAAATCCGTTGAGTAGTTTCCGAGATTTGCGCGTTACAAGGAATACTTTTAACAGACCGACGGACCGACAGACGGACACAAAACCAAATTTGCTCAGGAGGTTATGAAACGTCCAAAAATATGATAAAATCGGAGCAAAAAAATATTTTTTTTTACAAAAACGAACACAATACTTCCGATTTCTAATGTTAGAAATTTCTCGGAAGTACTACAAAAGTTCCTATTATTGGAAAATAACATAAAACTAAGCTTTTTTTCAAATAGTTAGCCAACTTCTCAGGGTCCATAGAAGCGATGGCTAGCACTGCCTCTCATACCAGCTCGTCATTACCTAGGTCTAGAAATAGATAAATTGAATAATACTAGTTATCGCTGGTTATTATTATTATTATTATATTACGCTTTATTAGGTAAGGACAAAGTACAATATTTACAGAATAATATAATGAAATTATAAAGAAGGAAAAAAATAGATTCAATAAAGAAATAAGAACAAAAAAAGAGAATGAAGCTAATGTCCTACCTAAAGGGCGGGGTTATTGCCTGTGGCAATCTCTTCCACCCAACCCTTTTTTTTATTAATACTAGTCAATTTATTAATGAGGGAAAGTAAAAAGGACCTATTGAAATACTTAGTGTTTGAACCTTACAGGTAACAGAAAGTGTAGTATAGTAGTGCTTTATTTAGACTGACGGCTCGAGACAGCGAGTCCCATTACACTAACAGTTTTATATATCACCCTTTATTGTTGTTTTTTTTTTTAATAGTATCGTATTAGTGCCTTATTTAGACTGATTTAGAATGTAGACTGGTTAAAATAACCAAGACAGTAACTGTTTATAAATATAATAATAACACTCTTTAATGGAAGGTAACCACCAGGCGAGGTTAATGCTCAAAGCATTTTCTACCACCTAACCCTCAGAGTCTTATTATTATGTGGTCACAAACTCAAATGAATGAGGAAAAATTCATGCACTGGGTGACTGGGTGGGATTCAAACCAACGGATCCCTACGCTTTCCTGGATGTCCAAACAAGCGCGTTAATCACTTGAGTGACTACCAGTATAACACGGTGGTCACTTTCTACTTGATTAAATGATTTTTTTTTTTTTTTTTTTTTTAGATTTTAACATATTAACGGGGTTAACCCATGTTTATTTTTTTAAAAATTAATTACAAACAAAAACTTATACTTAGATATAATATAAATACTTAGAATAAACTTAATTAAAAAATTGATAGTTGAAATTTTACCTGCATAGTGGTGCACGGTGGTCTCAGTGTTGCTGGAGGAGGAGGGGGCGGCATGGCCTCCATGGAGGTGAGAGGGGGGCGCGGGGGTGGCAGGAACTGAGGGGGGGAGAGTGTACAGGGGGGGAGGGGGCGCCAAGTTCTTCAGCACCTGGGGTGGGGGGGGGGGTAAAAATAAAAGTAAAAATGTTACGGTTAATTTAATTTTATAACTATTTATTATTATCTGACCTGGTTGCAGGGTTTTCAGTGAAACCCGTGCAATTAACACTGCGACCTCATTAGATCTATTGTGACCAATTGATTCTATTTGGTTTTAAACGTCCTGATCAGGACGGGGGTGTTACCCTCCATTCGCTGGGAATCGTACCAGCTACCCACATTAACCTCACTCAGGGCCGGAAATGCCAGGCTCACGTGTTTGGAGGGAACAGAATTTTTTTCGAAAAGTCTGCCCCAAACCGGAGATCGAACTCGGGATCTCTGGACTACGGGCAGTAGTCTGAACCGTTATACCACGGAGGCTGGCTATCATGTTGCTCAACTTGCAGTGGGACATTTTGCTTATGACCAAGTAGCTACTCTTTTTTTAAATGATGTTCCAAACCAGGTCACGAACATCCTGTATTATACTATATTTGTTCATATACTTGCTATCACCATATTGTACAGTGTACACCTTATCATACATGTAAATGCAATACTGATATTGCGTGTGTATGCAATAAAAAATAAAATAAACATAAAAAATATGGGTAAAATCTGGGATTCATTCAAACTTCTTAAAGGCAATAATAATATTGCGAGTGTAATGTGTATGCAATAAAAAATACAATACTTTGAATATTATAAGATAAGGAAAGAAATAAAATAAACATTTGGGACCACTCAGCTACGAGTGGACTGCTGGACGTCTCAAAAGCACAAAATATGGGTATAATTTTGGATTCATACAAATTAATAAATTTCCACATTAGCTTCTGAACAAGTCTATTGCTTTAGATCAGGCAGTAAACTTCAGAAGTTATACTACTTTAATGTGAGCAGCGACCAGTGGCGGAATTTTTAGGCAAAAATAAGATATAAGGACATTAACACATAGACGATCGGCATGTTTTCTCACGCGGGACCGGCCATGTTTAGGCTATTCACAGGCGTAGTACATGCGTGTACCACCCTTGGCACACTCGGTCCATTCCGTACAGACACGCGTGTACCACCGGTGGTACACCCAGTCGTCCAAGAAGTGTTAAAAAAAAGATATGGAAAAGTCCTATAGTTCTGCGCTACCCACTAAAAATTGTGCTATTATTACCTGAGTGTGAGGAATCAAGGTTCTACTCCTGGCGAGCTGGGTAGCAGCAGCAGGGGTGAGGGTGTGATTGACCACGCCCGGGGGTGTCTTCTGCTGGTGGGGGGCGAGATGGTTCTTGAGCCCCCCCCGTGGGGGTGTAGGGGCGGCTGCTGGGGGCGCCTTCTTCTTGCTTCGGCTCACGCGGGGCGGCTTCGGCCCAGCCGGGGCGGGCGACTTCTTGGCCCGTGGCTTGGCGGGGGGCTTTCGACTAGGGGGGGCGGGAGGGACGCGGAACGTGGGGGATCCGGTGGCCATACTAGAGGGTGGGGGGGCGCCCAGGGAACTCGAGGGGGGCTTGGGGGCGCCCGGCGGCCTGGGCACCTCTTGAGGTGAATTCATCTGGGACGTCAAGAGATAAGGGAACTTTAGTAAGTAGATTTTTTTTTTTTTTTTTTTTTTTTTTTAAGTGGGGTTTAACGTCGCTTTCAACTGCCATGGTCATATCACGACGGGGGTTTTACCCTCCATTCGCAGGAAACTCACAAACCTGCTACTCACATTGACCTCACCCAGCCTGAGTGGGGCCGGGAAAAGCCAGCGTCACGAGAATTAGAATTTGAATGGTCACCCATCCAAGTCTTATCCTCGCTGGATGTCGCTTAACTTCGGTGTTCTGAAGGGAACCGGTGTATTCAACATGCCATCGACGCTGGCTGAGAATTTCTTTAAAACCGACCCCAGTAGCTTGATCGATAAGGCAGTGGACTTGTAATCTGGAGGTCGGTGGTTCAAGTCCCGGTTTCAGCGTAGATTTAGTAAAGCGAGTTTGAGTAGTTGTGATATCACGATAGTGATTAACACAAATATGATAACTAATATTTCTTTAGCATTGATTTCGTTTCATTAACTAAATATTAATTTATAAAAAATACTCTTTAGTGGAAGGTAACCACCAGGCGAGCTTAATGCTCAAATCATTTTCTACCACCTAACCCTCAGAGTCTTATTATTATGTGGTCACAAACCCAAATGAATGAGGAAAAATTTATGCAATGGGTGGGATTCGAACCAACGGATCCCTATACTGTCTGGATTACCAGACTAGCTCTTTAACCATTTGACTAACATGTTATATTGTAATAATTTGCAATATTAGCCAGCCTCTGTGGCGTAACGGTTGTGACTACTGCCCGTAGTCCAGAGATCCTCAGTTCGATCCCCGGTCGGAGCAGATTTTTCACACAGAAAATTCTGTTTCTCCGTACATGTGAGGCTGGCAGTTCCGGCCCTACCCAGGCTGGGTGAGGTTAAGGTGGGTAGCTGGTACGATTCCCAGCAAACGGAAGATAAAACCCCCGTCCTAATCCAGGACGTTAAATCAAATAGAATCGTTGGCGTTAGAAAGGGCATCCAGCCGTAAAAATGTGCAAAATCAACCAACCTCAACCATGAGGTTGAACAACGTCGACCCTGTTTTATCGGTATAAAACAGAGTAAAAGAAGAAGAAGATATATGACATGAATAAAATACAATAATTTTATTATCGTTCTCCATCACTTGCTCCAAGGTAAAAACCAGCCCTAGCACGTTGACTGCCAAGGTCATTTTTGGACACTTTACCCATACGCCATACGCCACGTTACTAAACATAGTCACACATATTGTGTGACGTGGCATACAGAGGTGGTTTTTTAACGCTGTATGCCACGTCACACCAAAAAAGTGTGACACTTCTTTTCTTTCTATTTTTACTTTCCTTATCCTCCTAGTGTGACATTCATTGAAAGTAGCATCGACTGTCACACACTATGTGTGACGTGGCGTATAGGTTTAACATTGTGTCACACATACAGTGTGACAAGGCAGTCAATGTGTTATTTTTTATCTTGGTAGAGAATTTCAATTTATAATTTATTAAAGAAAAAGTAAAGGAGGATGATAATTGGAGCGTTTAAAAAATAAAAATAATTTTAAATGTTCTGTGGAAGAAAAAATACTTTAGGATTAATTTTGGGCCAATAGAGTAAAACAAACTGATGGTATCCAAATGTACACATTGCAAAGATAAGGGTTAAGTAAAGCAGGGGAGGAGGGAGTGTGACAAGGCAGTCAATGTGTTAAGTAAAGCAGGGGAGGAGGGAGTGTGACAAGGCAGTCAATGTGTTATGTACTCACCCCTAGCACAGCCTTGTGCGTGAAGCAGAGCGGCGCATGCGTGTAGATGGGAAGGGCAGGCCGGTGACACACGGCCTGGGTGGGCGTGACCGCCGCACATGCGCAGAACAGGCTCTGGTCGGGACTGAGCAGGATGTGGAACGAGCAGTGGCTGGTGCAGGGGAGTGCGATCTTTTCACAGCCCGTCACCACACAGCGGCGCTTGCGCAGAAGAAGCTTGTCACACCTGGGAAACCAGAGATGGAGGTGTCAATGAAATTCAGATCAATGGTAATGGTGCTCAAAGGCATTTATATTTACGGAGAGAGTCCATTTTAACATCAACCAAACAAGAAAATAACACAAAACAAAATTAAATCTATATTACACAAAATTCAAGATAACTGGTAAGATAATTTCAGATTAAGGTGGAAAGACATAGTAAAATAATCAGTATTTTTTATTTTTTCTTGTCAAATGGGCTTGACATATAATTATGAATTACCCGTCATAAAAATCATTTAAAAAGCGATTAGAAATTTAATATTAAGGAAAAAATTGAGTTTATGATTATTCGAATTTACTAGGTATGTTATTATTATTTTTGTATTTAATTTCTCAAAACGACAAAAGAAAAAACAATTAGCGTAAATGATATTAATAAACTCTAAGAAGTCCAAGATAACATAAGGAAAGTGCCTACTCCTGAAACCCGAGATAAGAAAAGTGTGCTTGGTTCGGCTGTGAGATATTTCACTTCTACACAGACTGTGTTTCGTGGTACTAGTCCCGCCAGCGTTGCCGAAACATAACCTACCGGAAAAATTTCAGAAACCAGTGGATCTTCATAGAAGAACGAAAAAAACGAGAATTTCCATAACGACTGAAATTTCCGTAGAAATGTTCTCAAGTTCAGCTGTTTTTCTAACTTTACTTCTAAGCAGTCTTTGCCATGTTGAAGCAGCAGTAGTAAAAGAAAATCAGGACAACGCTACAAGAAACACTGCGAGGTACAAGACGATTGGGATCAAGGCTGGAGACGCGGAGTCTAATCCGATCCCCCCTCGGGCTTTATTCGCGTGTCCTGATCCTCCTAGCTGTCGCAAATGTCCTGCCTGTCCCACATGTGAAACCTGCCCTGTGTGTCCCACCACCACAACTAGCACCACCTCTCGTTCCACCACATTTGATTTTTCCTTCCCATCCGGTCCTGACGATGTGTGAACAAGTGAACGAACTGTGACCCATCAACTGTGTGTCCATTCATGTCATTTTACTTTGAATATTCTCTCTACTTTACCCATTATGTCCTGGCATATAGTCCCATTTCGGTAACTTTGATCATTTCCTCTTAAAGTACATCATTTTTGTGTCCATCATATTTTTCGTATTTGTTCCCTCCTGTTAACCATGTCTAACTGTCCACTCATGTCATTTTACTTTGAATATTCTCTCTACTTTTCTCATTACGTCCTAGCGTATGGTCGCATTTCGGTAACTTTGATCATTGCCTCTTAAAGTAGAAAGCAATTTCTGTATTTTTGAGTCAATGATATTTTTCGTTTTTTGTTCCCTCCTGTTAACCATGATCTGTATGTCTAACTGTCCATTCATGCCATTTTACTTTGAATATTCTCTCTACTTTACCCATTATGTCCTAGCGTATGGTCGCATTTCGACAATTTCGATCATTTCCTCTTAAAAAATAAAGCAATTTCTGTATTTTTGTGTCCATTATATTTTACTTCATATGATTTTCGAATTCACATTAGAAATTGGAAATTTTTCATATTTGTTCTCTAAATTCACTGTCATTTAATTTGTACTACTGAATTAAATTTAAAATAAATTATATTTCTGATGTTTTACGGTGTTTTTTTGTAGTAAGTTGCAGGGATTCAAAAACTCGGAGGGGACAAGAAAAAAAAATCGAAGTTAGGAGAATATCAAATATTAGACATCGGAAGTACTGTGCCGTTTTTGTAAAAGAAATCTTCATATTTCTGGACATAGTGTCCTGAGCATGTCTGTCTGCCTTTCTGTCGGTGTGTTATTTGCATTCCTTGCAACGCGCAAATGTCAGAAACTTGTGAAGATATTTTGTAAATTTATACGAGACGTAGATGGTCCGAGTTATTTATTTTAATTAATGTACTTCAAACTAGCGAATCTTATAAATAAGAAAATCCTTAAGTTAGGATAAACAAGTACAAATTCAAGGTCTCTTCAACTTGGAGTTTGCAGAATTCAGAATAAATCGATTTTTTTTACCATATAAATCAAATGATAACAATTCAAATTTTCATCGCTATTTTTTACTAAATCACTTTTACTTTCAAAAATTTTCATCCGATTTTCTTGGAATTTAATTTGTATGATAGAATACCGTTTTTTCTAAATTCTACAACAAAAAAAATCTGTAACAGCAAGTTGAAATCCTTAATTTTGGACTTTTTTGACAATTTTTTTGGTTTGTCTCATATAATAAAATTATGAGAGTTCAACAATAATTTGCTCAAAATAGTTTACAAATGTTGCATATAAAATGCTAATAGACATTAGAAATTATCAAAATCGGATGGCGCGAGGTATTTATCTCCATGATCCGCTAGTTCGAAGTTATTAATTTAAAATAGGACCATCTACAATACGTGTGCTATAATATATGACTACAAAATTTCGTTGAAATCCATTCAGTAGTTTCTGAGAATTGCGCATTGCAAGGAACGTATTTAACAGACCTAAAGACGATCGACATACAAAAAGACCTACACAAAACCAAAGTTGCTCAGGAGGTTATAAAACGTCCACAAATGTGAAGAAAAAAAAAATTGTCGGAGCAATTTTTTATTTTATTTTACAAAAATTGATGCTTAAGACGATCGACATACAGAAAGACCAACACAAAACCAAAGTTGCTCAAGATGTTATGAAAAATCCAGAAGTATGAAAAAAAAAGCATCAGAACATTTTTTTTTTTACAAAAACGTTAACGATGCTTTCGATTTCGAATACAAGAAAGCATCGGAAGTAAAGGGTCAATGACTCTTACCTCTTCCCCTTGTTGTGAGTCTTGTAGAGCTGGGGGTCCAGCACCAGTGCCGTATGGGAGGGCACCTGCGTGGCTGCATGGAGCAGACTCTTCTGCAGGGGCTTCTCCAGGGCGTCTCTCTTGCTCTCTATGTCAATGTTTTGAATCACTTGGCCTGGCACAAGAAATGTACAATTGAATTGAATTGAATATTATTAAACATATTTGATCAAGTTTTATTTACAAATAACATAGAATATATACATACATAGGAATTAAAATTAACAAAACAAAACTTGATCAAGGGCGGTGCTAATGCCAACGGCATTCTCTTCCTTAATAAATATTTATTTATTTAGGCATTCAAATAAATATTTATTTATTTGAAAATATAGGTACATTTAACAAGGTTTTTACCTCTATTACTAGATACAAGATTATACTACAGACAGTAACAATGGAGAAACCCCCGATTTTAATAATAATAATTAAATTTCAAAAAACTTATCCTATTTGTGTTAATCACTTTCGTCATAGTAATTAAATTTTTAAAAAGTTACCATATTTGTGTTAGTTTATCACTTTCCTGATATCACAACTACTCCATCTCGCTTTACTAAATCAACGCTGAAAGCGGGACTTGAACCACTGACCTCCAGGTTGTAAGTTCGCCGCCTTATCGATCAACTACGGTGGTCGGTAATGGTAATTATATTAAAGAAATAATAATACTTTTTCAGTAGACGATACCACAAGGCAAGGTTTTCTCAAATCATTTTCTACCACTAAACTTTCTCTGGAGAGAAGTCAACGAATTTCTAGTGAATGTAGATATTGTTAGTTATAAGCCTGTTTCGGGGTGCGGCACCTGTTGGTAGCTTATCTGAGGGTTAACCACCTAATCCTTAAGAGTCTTCTGTGGACACATACTCAAGTAAACAAGGAAAAATTCAAGCATTGGGTGTCCTCACCAGAGATCATGAATTCATGATCCATGCGCTAGATTACAAGTATAGCGCTGAAACCACATTGACTATCAATGTCACCAAAGGAGAAGACCAGTGTCCCACTAGACTTCACCAGAGGACTAAAAACAGAGAACAGACAAGCCAATCCTAACAAGCCAGGCTAGCTTGCGGTTCCGCAAGGATTTAATGGCTTATAAAGAAAAAGCCCAAGCCCAAGCCCAAGTTCTCACGACGGGGGTTTTAAACCCCATTCACTGGCCAAAAATAACTAGCTACTCAAATGAACCTCATCCAGCCTGAGTGGGGCCGGTAAGCCAGCAGTAAGTAGATTCCCATCATGAAACATGGATGGATTCAAAACCAAAACGGCCACCAATCCACCATGATCTCACCAAGCTGGACTATGAGGGTTCGAATTTGAATGATCATCCATCCAAGTCCTAACCTCGCTCGACATTGCTCAACTTCAGTGATCGGATGAGAACTGGTGTATTTAATGTGATCTGTCTGTCTGTCAGTCATTCTTTGAGTATGCAATCTGTGGGTACGGTAGGGCAGATAAAACAGTGCTTCAAAATCTCCAAGTTGTACAAAATAACATAATAAAAATTATTTTTTATTATGTTATTTTGAAACTAAAATATTAAATATAAAGAAACTAAAATATTAAATATACAAAGTATTTTCACTAAAAATATCTGCTCTGTCGTACACAAGAACCGCGAACTCATAACATACAAGGAACAACCGTATCTTCTTAGACACAAGAGTATCATCATACCAAAGAAAAATACAAAAAAAGGCCAAAAATCCATCAAATTTATGGGCATCAAAATTTATGAAAAACTACCCCCATTTTTAAAAGAAGAAAAAGACCGAAAGAAATTCAAAATAAAACTCAAAGTATGGCTCACAGAAAATAAAATTGTCTTTGAAATCTTACAATAAGTAATGTAATATTATCCCTAATCGTACCTATTTACCTATAGTTATCATTAGAATGTACCTAACAATAATATGTATCTCTAACCATACCTATCTACCTATAGTTTTCAAGTACCATGTACCTAATAATGATGAAAGTGAGAGTATTGCTTAACCCAAGAATTTACCTATCATGTACCTTGCTATCCATAGAAATATCTACCAACATAGAAGTAATGAAAGTACCTACAGCTCTGCTTCTAAATAAACGCTCGTATAGGTATCAGAGTGAACTTTGTGTCACCTAAAGTATTACAGATAAAAACTATGAATTTTCATGTTAATAGAGGAATCCAATTCTTACCTATCCAGCAGCTGAGTTTACCTATGTAATTTTGGGAGAAAAATTTAAACATTCTAGAATCAATATCATACGTAGATGTGTTTTGCTTATTATGTATACCTAACATAAAACTTACCTATCATTGAAATATGTACTTATCACAACTCACATGTCACAAAAACGAGAGACCCATACTATACTGGGTCTCTTAGTGTGACAAGTCTGTGTAAAACATACAGTTTCACTTTAATATTTCTTTTCCTATGTGCTATATCTTATATGTAACTATGTAATGTAAAAGAAATGTACAAGAAAACACATTATTATTATTATCTCCGCTGGCTTAGAAGAACATCAACTTACCTAGCCTCCTATGAAGTTCATTTTTGAGCTGTAGTATTTTCTCCTCTCGCTGCATGTAGTCTATCGTATTCGACAGCCAGTGGTGTTGGTATAGCCCGAGTCCCCTGTGCTGCTTTTGTTCGGTTGCTCGTCTTCACTGTCAGATAGATCTAAGCCTGAAAATCAAACACAGAATATTAATAATAATTATATACTTTTTCAAGTAAGTTGTGCCCTGAAACAGCTTTCGCATTACTTCAGAGCACTTTACCTTTACATCCATGCCATTCCGGAAATGGAAAAACTAGGTCAGAATTTTCCGCTCCGGCCGGGATTTGAACTCCGCAACCTCCTTTACAAGTATTTTAATTTATGTTACAACTGCTATTTTTTCTTTCTTTTTCTACAGAAATTGGGACTCAAAAAACCGACCATCAGTTTACAAGTCCGCCGTCTTATCGCTGTCAAGCATCTCAGGTCAGTCCATTGTTGCATAACATTTCACTCAAAATTGTAAAAGATACTGTTATATCTTTTCTTAGAAGCTTTTATCATTAGCTTAGGAAAAGAACCTTTGTAAAAATCCAATATTGTTAATAAATAAATAAAATGTTTAAAATGAAAAAATCTTCAAAAAAAAATTCCTCCACCAGGGATCGAACCCACGACCTACCGAGCGAGTGCAGATCCGCATGCACATCTTCGTGCTCGTTCACCGCCTGTTCTATCCTCTGCAGAGCCTCGTGCTTCACCCCCCCGCCCCCCACCTTCTTCCACTTCCTCCGCTGCTGCTTGGACGGGAGCTTGGCGGGCAGCGTCAACTTGAGGGACAGCACATTGCTCGCCGCCTCCGAGCCGCTCCGGTCTCTGTCCTTGCCTGCGGAAGAAATCAGAAGAAAATATTGGAAATGTCAACAGAAAAATATAGGTGAACAACAACTGAATGGGTGAGTAGAAGAACCAGGAATGACAAAAATCGATATTTTTTTTTTTATTGTAGAATCAGAAGGAATGTACTCTTTTCTATCATCTCTGTTAATATGACGGAGAAATACCCCTTGAAAGTATAATTTTTTTCGATTTTAAAGTGGTGGAATCATACCCATTAGCATGATAATACCACTCTTATTTTTGCTTTCCTGAAAAGTCAATTTTTGACATTCCTGGTTCTTCTACTCACCCATTCAACTAATAGGTGCGCGGACACAACGGAACCCTGCACCCTACACCTTGCTTCGTACACCTTGATATAGACCATTTTCGGGACTCCGTTGAGGCCACTTACATGTAATAACATGGTTAGATTTAACCGTGGTACCAGCCAGCCGCGGCCGGTGCTAAGGAGCTGCGGAACTGCAGCACCCTTAGACGGAAAAGAAAAAGAGAGGTTTTTTTCAAATCCTAGCTCGTACACAATGAAAATTATCACACATTTCTAGAATAATTAATATATATTGTTATGATTAGCATTGTAAACAAACTCAAACTCTTTATAATTATACTGAATCTCACGCTCTAAACACCATTTTAGTCCAGTTTATGTGGCAGCACCCCCAAAACATTTTCCCACCGCCTGGTACCAGCGCTAACCTAGGGTCTAGGAATCTAGGGTTCAATTGAGTTCGCGCACTAAGAGAGGAAGACCGAAACATACATGGGTTGAACAGGAGAAAGCCAGACTACAGAATAGTAATTTATCCAAAGTAGACATTCCAAATGGAAATATTTACCATTTGCGTACCAGAAAAGTATGCATAATCCGACCCTCGTAACTACTTCCGCTAGTATGGAATAAAGGTAAGAGAGATATACGTATATTTGGAAATGTCCAAAAAATGATAGCTAGTGGTGAATACACAATTTCTCATAGGACCCCTGAAGTTGAGCAACGTCCAGTGAGATGAAGACTTTATGAATGACCATCATGTCTTCTATGTATCACAGGGGTTTACATTTCCCCAGTCAAAAGCTCTGATCTCATTATTGTAGGAAAAACAAGATAGACTCTTCATGAGCCGATCTCCGTGGCTCAGTGGTTAAGAGCATTGGTTGCTGACCCGGAGGTTGCGGGTTCGAATCCCTGCCGGAGCAGAAAATTCTCACCGAGTTTTTCCGTTTCCGGAATGACATGGATGTAAAGGTAAAGTGCCCTGAAGTAATCCGAAAGCGGTTTCGGGGCACAACTACCATTAAAAAAAAAACTCTTCATGAATTTTGGTTCTCAAAGTAGAACATCAAAAAATCAATACATACTGATTACAATACTTACTATATTGTAATGTAGGTGATAGAATGTTGAAAATGTAGCACTTACTTCTGCTGAGTTTACTCGAGCTGGCCGCACCACTATCACTTCTCTCCTGCTTCACCTGAGTTTTTGTCTTGCTGGACGGAGAGCTGGAGCTTTTCCTTCGCTTGGGCGGTGGCTTCAGGTCTGATACGAGGGGCATCTTGAAGACAGATGGAGGTGGGGGGAGGGGTGGGGGCGGCGGGGGGGTGCTCTGTATCTTCTCGTTTACCACAGGGGAGGAGGCGGGGGGTTCCTTCTTGATCGGGTGGAGGGGGGTGCGCGGGGTGGGGAGGATGTTCTTGAGAATTTGTGTCGGTGGCTCTCTCCGGGTGGGCGTGGCATGACCCGGAGCTCCCGGGGGACCAGGGGCATTGCCACCTGCTGGGTTGTGGTACGTTGGCTCCTGATCAGTGAACGTATACGGATCATCTGGCTCATGTTTCACCGGGTGGCTCTTGGGCACAGTGTTGTACGATAGCACCTTCTTGATTGCGGAGGTAGGAGAGCCGCCACTGGACACACCACTCGGCGGAATGGGTGCCGCCAGACGGTTGCAAGCGTTCACCATTTTGTTCTTCAGAATGGTTTCGATTTTCCCCTTCTTGCAGCCTTTTCTGTCCTTCTTTGACGCCCGGCTAGAATGTGACAGGAGACCATTGTATCTGAGGAGGAGAACATGTCCGTTAGAGAGGAAAATCTAAAACATTGATGTGGCTTAAAATTGGCAGTTATGAAAATAATGAATTTTCAACACACATGCGACCAACATCATTAACAGTATGTGCAATTGTGGGATCACTATAATATCTGCCACTTCAAGACACAACTGGTTCATTCCATGGAAACTCATTGGTTGGACTAGCAGACATTAAACAGAAAGAAGACGAGTGTCTTGGGGACTATATAAAAAAAAAAAAATGGAATAGGCAACACTAACAGCCAACCTTTGCAGTTTCCCATGGGTTTAATGACTTATAAAGAAAAGTCCAAATTCTCATAATGGTTGATCAGTGATCACACATAGTAATATATGGTTCAGCACAAGCCAACTTTTCAACTTAAGTTGACCAAAGATCATCAATCCCCCCAGCTGTAGCAAAGCTGGTTACAACAACATGTAAACTTATTTGTTCTACTGGTAGGACAACTGGTCATATGTGCCTTAACAAACAAAAAAGACACATAAAAAGTATCTGCTGGAGCCCACACTTTAGACAGATTAGTTATAATTTTAAAAACCCCTGCTTTCAAGGAAGTTTTTTTATTGTAACTATGATTTAAGAGTTTGCCTTGAATGTAGAATTGTCAAGATTGATGGGAAGCATTAGATCTTCTTAAATTTTATTTATTGACAGGACTCTTAAATCAAAGAGAATTTTCTTAACTTAATATTCAATATTTTTTTCCATCAGTGTGGTGTTGGTCTGATTTATAATAAATTATGCCATACTCAAATGTTAACAGGTAGGCACTAAGTGTAGGAAACTACTGAAATATCAGTGACCTACTTTTTCACAATAAATTGATAAAAGGACAATGAGAATGACCTCTAAACCAGGATTGAAAAATAATGGAAAAAACAAAGAGATAATTTAATAATAGTTATCAAAAAAATACTTTACTTCATTTCATATTGATAAGTTGAAGTAAACAACTTACTTATTTTGATGAAGACTTAGATTATACATGTCGTAGGAAACATTCTGCATTCTAATATTATCAAATAAACCCCATTGTACTGATGATTTGATACCTGAAAATGACACATGAATAATAAAATTAGTTATGAAAAATTGGCTATCATTTATTCACACACAAGGAAAAAATAGAATTATTGAACCTTCTGAAGATAGTACAATAATATCATAGGTGAGAGCCATAGTTTTAAGATTCAAGGTTAGAGGTATTTAAGTCTTGAAGACTAATATTATTGATTGATTTTTTTCATGGATGTACTTCACAGTTTAAAAACACAATATTTTAGGAAATGAAGGTCATAAAGTAATATTATATTATTTATATCAACTTAAAGATACTTAACAGCAACAAATCAACTGAAATCATCCTTTTTTAGCTAAAATCCGGTACTTTCATTACTGTTATGATTTTTGCTCATAGCTGGGGTCCTTATATTTGGATTTTTTTAAAATTCTTTCATATACACATAAATACAAAAAGGAGATAAAATTTAGATATATGTGAAAAAATATTAATTATAATATCCTGAGTGTTTTGCTAATACATGGGTTCACATTTATTTGAGAATTTGAACTTGTAACATTGGTACCAAGACATTTGCTGAATAAAATGAACTATACAAGAAACTCACTTTCTTTATTTGACACCCTTTCACTCAACGGAAAACTTCACAAGTGCTCAATGAAAACATCATGAAAAACTCCATACAAATCCTCCTTGAATCTAATTGCAAGTGAATAATACACATGAAATTGGAAAGAAGAAGAAAGAACCCCCCCCCCCCCCCTAACATAGAGAAAATTTATATCTTTTTGATTGATTTGCTTTTGCTATGTATTAGCAATCTACCAAAGGTGGACAGCCATGGTTGTGTATTTTAAATATAGGAACACCTTGTATTATTTCTGATGGCATTTTTCAATGTGCATTAACTAGAATATTTCTTTCATTTACTACTATAAAGATTGAAAATAAATCCAGCCCAAGAAATTTCAATTCTTTATTTCCTTGCAAATAGCTTAAAAAGAAACCACGGTTGAAAGAAAGAAACCATCAAATAACAAAAAATTGATGTGAATTTTTTATGAAATCAAATTTTTATGAATTTTTGTTTAATTATTTATCAGACTCATACCCAACCCCCTGACCACTCATATTTTGATAGCCTATAGAAAGCTCTTATCTCACAACTTTGATGACTTTAATACATACCATTAAAAAAAATATTTACTTTATATCAGAAAGGGTCCATGTTGATCATTTTGACTTCTCAGCTATTGAAAAAGATCCACTGCCAATCATGAAATCAAATTGCCATGCATAAGCCATGTAATGAATCAATCATTTAATTCTGGAAATCAAAAAATACAGCAAACATAAGCAACACTAAATTTGAGGCCTATTTCTAATATATTAGTATGTATACACTGACTTTTGGGTACCTAAGGAATTATTTTCAGGTCAGATATATAGCAACCCACATAGGAAGGTTTTCACTTCTGCAACTTTTGTTAATTACAGGATCTTAGTGACGGAACTAGGTTTTAATATGTTCTCTATATTCAGAACTACTTCTGAATATAGAGGTTACTACTTATGTAAAAAAACAGAATGAAACTAGATATCATTGCATAAATCAAGTACCACTATTTGTTTACCTTTAGATCTGGTACCAAATTCAGCTAGTAAATCATTTAGTCCAGGATCTATATTGAGCTATGCAAATTGTGGAGAAATCGACTTCTATGCAATTTAACTTTTACCAAAACACAATAGGTATTCAAGGTTCTATTGGTGGTTTAAATAACTACTGAAGTCAGAGGTTAAACATTGGGTGAGAAAGGTAATTTTGAATACCTGTACTTGGCTTAGGGTACAGGGAAAACAGCTATCACCAAGTCATGATAGATATCAGCTATCTCAGTTGCACATTTGAGGGGCAAACACTATCAATGAAATTATAATCTTATCTTGCAAAACTTTTTCACATTCCAAAATACAAAATAGGTTTGCACTGTTCCCATAACGTCTGACTTCAACTAGTATATCTAGATTGTTGCGAAATACTCAAAATAAATGGAATAATGATATAATTAAAATTTACTTTCATAGAATCAGGTAGAGTAGGGGACACTCACGGTTTCTCATTAGCTAACATTATGGAATTGCCGGATATGCGATCATGAGATATGAAATCACAGATAAAGATGTATTGACTATTGATCGAATACTCCAGAATTTATTCATAAATTACTTTTGAAAGCTTTCAGCAGAAATTTAGGGCGAATTTCTTCATGAAAGTTGAATTTTTTAAACTTTTTGGGTTCTGCACAAAAGCTGAAAAGGAAGAAAACAAATAAACCAAAGAGATTTTGTTTGAAATATTCCAAACAAAATGGCGGGTAAACAAGTAAATATTTCTCTTTGGAAAATATAGGCAGCGTTTACAGTTTTATGGATTTACGCTGGTACCTATGTCAATTATAAGCGGTTTTTTTTTATGTGAACGAAGCGAACCGAAGCTGACCTGGTCACTGAAATTCACTTTTTTTTATTTGACCGGACCGAAAAATCCTGAACAAAGTGGACCGGCTCGTTCGTTCGGTCATGGGTTTTGGTTCGGTAAGAAGAAGAAGAAGTGGATAAAAAATCATAATATTATTATTTTATTTTCACCCATTTTTTTTTTTTTTTTTTTTTTTTCAAAACTCCCTGTTATGTGAAGAGTTTTATTGAGACACCTACCTACGCATTAAGTTTAGACATTTTATTTTCTCTTGACTTTTTATTCTCTACTGATTCCTGTATCTTTATTTAGTGCTAGTTATAATTTTATTTTATTTATATTACTTTTGTCATATTACATGGTCACTTGATGGATATAAGTTTATATAGAGTAAAAAACATAGGTAATCAGTTTTTTTTATGAGATTGGGGTTTTCATATATGTAGATTGTTGGGTAATTAAAGTTTAAGGAATTTTAAGGTCCAATGGAATTTGATTAATTGAATAAAATCAAAATGAAATACAACAGTCGCTTGTTTTCATTTTCATTTCAAAAGCAAAATGTAAACACACACCGAAAATGTAAATAAACCAGAGTCCCAAAATCACTTTTTTTTATTCTTCAAATCTTGGTTGACCAGAGTTGACCGAGCGGTCTCGGTCAGGCTTTTCGTTCACATAAAAAAAACCGCTTTATCTTGGCGGATTTAAAAAAAATAAGTTTTCTTATATAATTTCAAACTAAAAAATCCTCCCCCGCTGGGAATCGAACCCAGGTCACCATGTGTGCAATGCCTAGCGCGCTAACTCACTCTGCCACAGTGACTACTACGCAAAAACGCTTGCATACGAGTCTGCAACCATTGGGACATTTTCATCTTTACTATTCAAGGTCTAAAACTTAACTGACCAAATTTCGTATTGTGCGCATGACACATACTTTTTCTCTTCTCTCTTTTTATAATTTAATATTTCGTTACATAATTTTGGTTATGTGCCAGAGCAAAGACATGAAAATGTCAAAATAAAAGTAGGTACCTGCGCAGGTACTTTTATACAGGTATACGCCTTTGCACACGAGCAGTAAAAATGGTGTACGCTACTTTGCTAGCACGTTTACTTAAACAAGTAGAATTCAAGCCTATTCACGTTTACAGGAAGTAGGATTCACTCTTTCTAATTACGCTTACTTGAGCGTGTGCAAAAGCAAGGCTTCCTGCAAGGATACGTGCTATCTGGGTGCAAGACCAGCATGTAATAATATTATATATTATCATGGTTGATCGATCGTGAAAATAAAGAAAACGAATCAATTTTTTTTAATGATTCACATGTCATGAACATGAACAGTTTCATAGCATTAATTACTTATTTCTGTAATGATTTCAATACTTTTATCCATATGTTTTTTATAAGTAATTTATTTCATACTGAATATAATATTATACTGGAACCGCTGTTGCCGTAATAATTTAGAATAATTTCTTTTGCCGTCGCTTATTGAGACGCACCTTTAATTTGGTTTAATGTGAACGGAACTTTGATAAAGAAAACGTAAACAAATCGCTTGCGTGTGGTGTGTTGGAGAATTTTGGATCGATAAAATTTCGATGCAATTCTAGATTCCGTAAACTATCTCATTACTGAGTTCTCACATCATTAGTTTAAATGACAAAGTGCTATTTCTGAATTACCTGGATAGAATAACCTCTGATATCTAGAGAAATCTCCGTGCAATACCTCATATCCCAGGTAATTAGCTATTTAATACCTCAGTTACAATGTCTAGTAATTTGTGTTCATTCGTTTTCCTATTATTCTGTTACCTATCCGCCACCAGTGCTAGCAAATGCAGCACACCAACCCCAGTCACCTATTCCACCCTGGACGCCACCATTCTGACCAGCGTAGCTTACGTTGCTGAGTTCCAGCTAGACTGCCCAAGTCAGCCCAAAGGTTTCTCTGTTTACGCTCAAGTGGGTGACCAAGTCATTCCTGCTGTCAAAATCAGTGACAATGGCAAGTTCCAGCTGAGTTGGGTTGAGGAAACCAAGAAAGCCAAAGGCAGAGACTACCAGGTCAAACTCTTTGATGACGAAGGATACTCCATCTTCAGAAAAGCTGTCAGAAATAATGAGGATACATCTTCCGTCCAGTCTGTTGCTGAGTTCTCACTGTACTACTCCAAGGCATACCAGGGCCCATGGATCAACACAGAGTTCCTGGCTGCTGTTAGCTCAATTGCTGTCTGGTACTTTGCCTACTCAGCCAAGTCAAAGTTGCTAGCATAAGTGTGATGGTGCCCATGTAAGTGTTCTCAACAATTTTGGAATGGGGTCATGGGAAATGGTGATGGTTTTAATTCTAGTTTTACAATAGATACGTCTCTTTTACTTTCCTCTTAATTTGTCCTTGTTTGCAATAAACATTTTCTTTATTTGGGCTAAAAAATAATCATACAAAAAACTTCTATTGAAACACTATTATTTTCAATGAGAAGATATGTACAGAATAATCTCTCTGAATAACTTTGGGTGAAATTTTGTAATTTATACCTCTTTTAACTTAAGTCTCGAGTTTTATGTATCATTTTAAATGGAGAAATGTTAAAACTGAAACTTGTGAAACCAATTTTGTCTATTAATTTGGCCCTTGGTCTTGTCCTGCTCCATTAGTAATGTCTTACACCCTTGCTTGCTTAGATATGTGTCTTGTTCTCAAATCAGTGGTGATATAATAATTTTCACTCTACATATTAATGCTTACACATAAATTTACCTCTAAAATGATCCTTTGTTAGAATTTACATTTTTATGCCCTCAATGATTTTGAAAAGGTGGGCAAAGTTTTAAATTACCTAAATGAAGAAGAGATACTATAAATTAAGCAATTATTAACTGTGAAAAAGATTCAGGATTGAGACCATAAATTAACTATCTTTTTATCAATTTAATCTCTCAATATTAATCTCTAGTTTTAAGTGGTCACCCCTTAACTTTAAAACTAACCCTGGTTCATGAATATATCTACATACAACAATTTTATAATTGATTTTTACTTTAGCAAAAAACAATGTTGCATATGTAATAATTTTCAGGTGAGACCAAAAACTTATTTAACAAGTTAACTGCCATGCCAAAAATCATGGTCTGCACCACCATGCCATGAGACTCCATTTTGGATCTCAAGACTTACTAAACTTGAGTATTGAGACTCCAAAATGGGACTCAGCACTTTGTTGGTTCAAATATAAAGTTACGATCAACCAGGCCATGAGATCCCAATTGGGATCTCATACTTTTCAGAGCCAAAATCAATTTGAGTCCATTTAAAATCTATTCAAAAAGTCATGGTGATGCAGTCACCCAAAATTTGCCTTGGCCTGGTGGTGACAATAGATGAGAACCCAAATGGAGTCTCATGGCGGTTAACTTGTTTAATCTTGCTTTTCTAAGATGTAGCTACTGCTCTAGAAGGACTGCATGTCCCACATTATTTCTCTAATAATATATGAACGTCATGAAGTTTTCAATATTTGCCATTTCTTCTCCTACAATTTTTCATCAGAAATGAAACAAACTAAACGCTAACTAAAGTTCTTGCTCTCCATGTACCTTCCTCTACTTTTTGGGTGTCAGGTTTTAAATTTTGAGCTTTTTTGTTGTCCTATTGACTGACAAAATATTTTGGGTTGATCTAAATGTAAGTAATATGGTATTGTCTGCAAGTAGGTACCATATTTGTATTAGTATCTCTTTTTTAAATTTAATTTATGATATACTGAGGGGCCTAGTGAGAGGAGTGCAAGTTGTTTCCCCCTTTAACACAATGTACATATTTCTATCTGGCTGAAGTTTTGTAACTTTTGTTTCAGATGAAATTTTCAGGTGATTTTTACTTTGAATAAAAGAAAATAGTCTAAGAATTCACACTTCACAATGTTTATCTAGGAATAATCAGTGAAATTCCAGGATAGAAAAAATGAAGACATAGAAAACATGGAATTATAGAGGTGTTTGAGCCAATACCTACTAACAAGACATTGTTAGTAGGTCATGCTAAAGTTTATATCTATCTTTAAGTTCTTTTTTCTGAAGAAAAATCTAAAGATAATCAAAATAAACAGTTAATTGAGTGTTTTTTTAAAATTGAAAATACGCTGTTTCACAGTTTTCCATTTTTCTCATTCTTGGATAAAATTTGTCTTATGAGTGAGTCTATATCCTTTTACTGTTTTCATTTATTGAAAACAAAAATCATTTGAAAATCTTTTACAACAGAGCTTACAACACTTTCTTCTAATCATTATATAAAATAATTTTAAAAATGTTGGTTTGAGAAAAATTCAATATTTATTTACATTGGATGATTCTTTATTAGACTTGAGTTTTTTTTTTTTTTTCTTAAACAAGTATGAAAAACAGCATTTAAAGAAGAAAAAAAAAGACTACCAAACTGAATTTTTTGTGTTATAATATAGCTTTCCTAAAAATATTATTTTTTTAAACTCAGTTTATTTTTGTTTCTTTGTTACAGGACTGAAGGCTGCCTGACCTTTAGAGAGCTGAAAATCTTTTCTTGGAGTCTCCTGTAAATATAAAACAGACCTACTGATATCAAGTGTTGTTAATGTCTGTCAAATCACTGAGGAAACAGGAGTTGCCTTTTTTGATTACAATATACAACAAAATCTTCTTTGTAAATAAACTCTGTTAGAAATTTCCTTCCCTTTATATTGTTAAAGAATATTGAGATCAAATAAATCTCTTTTTTTTTCTTTCAATTTCATTGTTCAAAAAGTAGTTGTTGGTCCTAATTCCAAAGAAATCCGCCAGAATGGTCCATCAACGCCCAAAGGAACATTACAGCCTTGAGCTTATTAACACGCTCTATGAGCATGTCCCATCATTCACCGATTTATTTGATGAAGAAACCTGGTACATATTCTGTGGCTGCTTTGTGGCTTTCACTTTTGTTCTGATTTTTGTTGTGTCCAGATTCATCACTCTGAAACCCGTTGACTGGTGAAAGACTACCCTACATTTTTTGTGTGTGATTCTTTGGAATGGATTTAATAAAACCTCCTTTCTTTTGAGGGTACCCTATATGCTGAAATCACAATGGTCATGTAATCATCCTCTTTCAGAACAAACAAAATATTATTTGCTTTCTCAATGCCAGCGTTTTTGGGAATTCATTTTTCTCCAGTATTATTTATGAATTCCACTCTCAATCTAAAATGCCCTAGCTGAATTTTGGTGAATAAAAGTAGGAATGTTTTTGTCAATGTTTTCCTTCACCCTTGTAATGAAAGCTTTGGACAGGCATATGTTCATTAAACTTGGGATTTAAAAATCTTATTTTTGGACTGAAGGATTCCTTTCCATTTTCAGAAAACCAAAGAATTCTTACTTAGCTTTTCTTTTCTGTAGCAAGAAAAACAAATGAAATACTGAATGTAAAAGTAAAGTGTTCATCATGATATACTTAAGTCTGACTGTTTTCCACTTTTTTTATATAAATGTCCCATCTTTCTCTATCTATATTCTTCATTAGGTAATGAAAGTTCAAGCATGTTCTTCTCTTTTTCTCCCTCCATGAGTAAAAGAAAATAAATGAAGTATTTGGAGTGAATGAATTCTATTCCGTTTTTCTTTTCATCTGATCAATTTTTTTCCTGTCCAAAAAAAAAGTCTGAATTAAATAAAAAACTTCACAAAATCCTAGCAATGTAGAGTGAATGAAAAAGACGATGATATTATGAATAAGACAGCTGTCTATGAAGAAAAAGATATGTATTATTATTTTTTGTCCCATATCAGAAACCTAGAAAAAGAGTATTCGGTAACCCTCTGATTCATCTATCAGAAATCTAAGGACTCAGATAAAAATGTAAAAAACACTTTCTCTACAGGGTGTTATAGGTTTTTTTTTAATTTGGGTTTAACGTCGTTTTCAACTGCATGGTCATATCACGACGGGGGTGTTACCCTCCATTCGCCGGAAACTCACAAACCTGCTACCCACATTAACCTCACCCAGACTGGGTTGGAACGGAGTGTCAAGTCTTCACCTCTGGGCGTTGCTGAACTTCGGTGATCCTACGAGAACCGGTGCATTCAACGCGCTATCGACGACGCTGTCGTGTCATAGATTTTGTCCTAGCGATATTTTAAATCGCAAAATTGATTGATGACTAACCCCCTGTCCTAAATTAAACGTAAATTTAATTATTGATGACGTTTAATATAATGTACATGACTGCTTTGACCGTTACGGCCATGCCTTCAATGATTCGAGTCCTGTAGAAAAGTACATTGATACGGTTGGTTAAAAATTTAAAACTTATAATTATGTATGACTGTTTAAACAACGAAAAATACCTAAATATTTCAGCCATCATCGCCGACTATTATTATTATTTCTCTCATAAAAACCACATTAATATGACTTATTAGCCATTTCAATTTAAATAGTAAATTTCAGAAAATTCATAATGAAATAAATCAAAGAAGAACTAAATTTAACGTAAAAGGGAGGTTAAATTTCTGGTAAGAGTTTGGTACACTAAAACCGAACCATGGTTCAGCCCAAGAGACTAGCATGTCACTATGAAGTACCTGATCAATCTGATCATCATAGATTGTAACAGTGATCCAGATATTGCATGGGCGGCTGGTATTCGTAATCAAGGAAGTGCTGGTTTGAAACCACGTCAGGTATTTTTTTTTTTTCAGTTTATAACAATTATTTATGTAACACCTAGTAATAGGTTTGGGTATTTTTTTGTACCCATAGTCTGGCTGGGGGACCATAAACAGGGAGTAGACCAGCATTGGCTTGGTTCTGGGGGCCCTTGTCAATTATTATAGCCTCCTTGTAAAGACAGTGGTAGGAGTGCTGAGTCATTCCTCCACTGTCTGGATACCATAGTTCACGATGACGCCACCTATGAAGATATGATAGTTATTTTTGTATATGTATAATAATATTTTTGTATAGTACCTAAAAGTAATTAATCTTATTTTTATGGTTGCAATACAGGATGTTCACGAACAATTCGACCATGGAATGAGAAAGGGGCGTAAGTAACAAAAAGATTGATTTTCATTTTATTCCATACAACTTGTTCAAGTGGGTTCTTTGGTTCAAATACCAGCGAAAGAACTTTTTTTCGAATCAGATACAGTATGGAAGGAGTCAAAATACAGCAAAATTATGAAAGGCAGGAACAAAAAGAAATGGTTTTTTTTTTGCTCTCCTGAAAAATTTGAAAATATCACTTACGCCCCTTTCTCATTCCATGGTCGAATTGTTCTTATTTTAAGTCTAGGGTAACCACATCATGTTGCCCTACATGCAGTGGGGCATTTTGCTTTGGTTAAAAGTTACGGGCAAATTCTTCCTTAGAAAACCCTGTAGACTCTATAGAGGACTCAATCAATGACTTGTTTTCGTGCCATCATTATGTGGTCAATTTTTTCAATGAGTTAGGAAACGTGCCATGGGTGGGACTCGAACTCATAAACCCCTAGTTGGGTGACTAGTTATCCAACTTGCACTACGATTTCTTTGGCAACGTTAACCAAAGTCAATCCCGGTAGCTAAGTGATCAAGGCGTCCGTCGCATCGTAAGTCTGGTAATCCAGAGGTCCACTGGTTTGAAGCCTAGCCGCAACATGACAAGTTAACTTCCCATTTATTTTGGGATTTTGCCCACATAACATTTCCCTTGTTCGTTCACTATTGGAATATGCATGCGTTGTGTGGTCGCCATATTACAATGTGCATGAGCTTTTGTTGGAGAGGGTGCAGAAGAAATTTATTTCCTACTTCAACTATCGTCATCCGAATTCTTCTGCTGACCTTGATTCTCTTAAGCAGCGCCGTCATCAAGCTGATTTGAGGTTTCTCCAAAAGCTCATCTCTGGCGAAGTAGATTGTAGTGGTTTGTTGAGGCTCATTCCTTTCGATTGCCACCGGAGACTGAGGAGAGCCAACACTTTCTACGTGACATTGTGTGACACAAATTATGTATACTGTGCACCTCTCAACAGAATGTTGAGATTCGCAAATTACGATTCTAAGTTTGATTTTTGAGAAGTAGTTCTATGTTTTGTAAAAATTATTCAGAAATTACGATGTTATACCTGGTGTATCCATTTCGAACAATATTGTACTGTATGTTATATTCATGTAAATAGAGCTTTCCTCGTTTAATAAATGAACCGGTAAACCCGGTGATATTATTATTATATTATTATTATTATAATAATAGCTACTTCTTGGACTTATTGATAGAATGATTGTTTGGTGGAATCAGGTGGTAGAAAATGCTTTGAGCATTAACCTCGCCTGGTGGACTGGTGGTTACCTTCCACTATTGAGTATTATTATAATGATCAGACTCCTTAGTTCTAATCGGGCAGTATAAATAAGACGAGATTAGTAAACAGAGGTCGCCTGTAGGGGCACTTGTAGCCCGTTCCAGAAACACGCTCTAATCCAGGGGTCTTCAACCTGTGTCCCGGGGGCCACTTGTGGCCCGCCGAGTCATTTTTGGTGGCCCGCGAGCTCATTCTTGCTATTTCCTATTTCTTCCAGCACTAGCCGGCCAAGATTTTTTTTATATATGCAAAAGTTACGAGTAGTGACAAATCCACCGGGATTCGAACCCGGGTCTCCCACCTACAAGACTATTTTTTTTTTTTTTTTTTTTTTTTCCTTGTGTTCCTGAAATTAAAAATAGTTTCCTATGTTTCTAATAGTGGCCCGCGGACTTTTCTGGAAAACAAATATGGCCCAGAGTCTGAAAAAGGTTGAAGACCCCTGCTCTAATCGCTCAAAATCCCCGTGTCCACCATCACACAAAGTTCAAATTAACCAATCAGCCAGCGTCGATGGCATGTTGAATACACCGGTTCCCTTCAGAACACCGAAGTTAAGCGACATCCAGCGAGGTTAAGACTTGGATGGGTGACCATTCAAATTCTAATTCTCGTGACGCTGGCTTTTCCCGGCCCACTCAGGCTGGGTGAGGTCAATGTGAGTAGCAGGTTTGTGAGTTTCCTGCGAATGGAGGGTAAAACCCCCGTCGTGATATGACCATGGCAGTTGAAAGCGACGTTAAACCTCACAAAAAAGAGGGCCAGTTCTCCTTGGCTTTCTGAAGCTAAGAAACGCTGAGCATTTATAAAGATAACAAGAGAATCGGCACCCGTTTCGGTGTTGGGTGCACAAGATATTCACAGGAAATAACCCCGCTCTTTAGTTAGGAAATGTTTATGTATGCCTGTGAATATTTTATTTATTTGTTGTCTTTTTCTCAACAGATTATTTTCAATCAAACACCTTGGCCGAGGTGTGAAGAACGCCTTATACAAATATTTTTTTTTTTAAAGATGAGTGTTTCACAGCCGTTTTTATTTCGTAGCCATGAAACAGGAGCTACTGTAGACGCTTGTGGTCTGTGTTGTAGCCTACCCATCCCGTAGTATGCCTCCCCTCCGATGGGCGAGAAGTGACACAATACTTCCCAATTAGGTGCTGGGTCAACACGAGCGCACCGGAAGGTATCCCTTACAAACAATTGTAACCAAATTAAGAATACAAATTTTTGTCGGCACGGGGGATCGAACCCGGGACCTTCCGCATGGCAAGCGAGTGCTTAACCACTGAGCTAACCGCGCTTTTTTTTTTTTTTAATTTATTTTTTAAATACATAATACAGGGTGCTTCTGTCAAGTATAAACAATATACCTACGTATGTATAATTGTATATGTATATCTCTTATATCGTATACTTACGTATATAAGAGATATACGTTTCCAGGGGGACATTTTAGAAGCCTCCACGAAAATTGTACTAAACCACAATCGGGTGTCCCCTGGAAACGTTATTATCTAATTCTACTAACTAATTCTACTAACTACCAGATGCACATACTTATCTGGACACGTAATAATAATAATAATAAAAATATCTTATATATTTTGAATGGGAAAACTTCGATGTCAACTTTCAAGATCAGCTCAGGACATCTCTATCTATCTACAACTACAAAAAAAAACATGATAAATGAAAACAAGACAGTGATTATTATAGAAAATATAAATACATAAAAATATATTTCATTTTGTGTTATGAAGATAAAAACCTGTCTGTGTTATCACAAGATCGAGTATCTTTTTACATAAAAAATTAAATTCACAACAGTCTAAATTTTAAATAGTTGGATATCTGGTTCTGTAAAATTTCTAAAAGTTTTAAAGAACTTAATATGGTGAAAACAAATCGCTTTAGGGCACAGAGATTCCTATTTCACAAGTTCCTACATGGCAATTTCTCGAAAGAGGAAAAAAAAACACTGCCAATTATGGACACAATACTTCCTCGTGATTGCTTCACATTGTAAACACGTGCCAATTTTGACATTTTATAGAAAATTACTTATATCTCCAAAACGGCTCAACCGATTTTCTTCAAATTTGTTTTATATGGTAGAATATCGTTTTCTCTACATTCTAAATTCCACAAAAAAATTCTGTATTGGCAAGTCGTGGTCCTTATTTTTTTACTTTTTTGTACAAATTTTCGGATTTTCTTAAATATCAGAGTCAAATTATAATTAATTTAAAAATAAATATAAATAATCTATGTAAAACAATAATATGCATATTCTTACAAAATTTCATTGAAATCGGGTGTACCGTTCACGAGATATAAGCGTTTAAGTAAAAAGTTAGTGGTCAGGCGCATGGTCTCTTTCACCCAGAACCGCTAGTATGAATTCGATGAATTTAAAATGGGACCATCTACAGAATGTCTCCTAGATGTGTGCAAAATTTCATCAAAATCGGTCGAGTAGTTTCCGAGATTTGCGCGTTACAAGGAATCGTTTTAACAGACAGACCGACAGACGGACACAAAACCAAATTTACTCAGTAGGTCATGAAACGTCCAGAAATATGAAAAAAATTGAAATCGGAGCAAAAAAAATATTTTTTTTTACAAAAACGAACGCAATACTTCCGATTTCTAATATTAGAAATTTCTCGGAAGTAATACTTGTATGCACTATTATACAGGGTGGACCAAAAAAACGTTTACACCCGTTAATGGTAGATTACTGACGACATTTCCAGGCCGGATCTGCAATCCGTTTTTTCGGATTCGCCTTCGTAACTGCACAAAGTGATTTTTTGCAACTTTCCGAAAAAGTCCGACTTTGGCGTATTCTTCAGGTCAGTACTTTTTTCCTGTTTAAGATGAGTTGATTCTGAACAATTCTGCAGAAAGCCAACAAAATTTCGATGTTTCTAGCTACACTACTTTGTTTTTTACGATTTGGTTTGTCATATTTTTTTACACCTGAACAGAAAAAAAACACCCACAAAAACTTTTTTACTAAATAAAACACTCGACATTTGTCCGAACAAATTTTGGCACAGACATGGGCAAGTTTGATAAAAGTTGGCGGCCGCCCCGAGGATGCTAAAAAATAATTTTACGATTTTTTATCACGTGATCTTCTGGGAAAAATTATTAGATGTGTGCCAAAAACTCTTCAAAAATCCTAAGAGTTTTCTAGCTGTAGACTGTGTAAGGGCGTCTTGTATTGTTTACAAAAATTGTTTACATTGCTTTTTTTGAATACCGCGGTCCCACATGCCTTCATCAGCCAGTTTAGGAAAATTTAAATGGTAAATTTCGTGCTTCTCGGATTGCCAGTGGTGTTAGCTAGATGTGGTAGTGCTAAGAGTGTTAGTCGCATGACTGAGGTTCAATTCTCGACGGTCTATATTATTTTAATTATCAAAAAAATCTGATGGAATATTTTATTCATACCTGTATCTGACCTGTTGTAACACCAACAACTTATGGTTTTTTTGGGGGTAATACCATCTGTAAATTGAGTTATATCAGATACTATTGGTATCACAATACACATAATATTATTATTCATGTAAGCCCCTGAGAGACTGCCTTGATAATGTAAGGATGGTTTTTCTTATGCTTCCCTACGAGAGAAAAAAAAGTAGCGAATTTTCCAAACGAAAATAGAGTTTATGAAATAAATCCAGGTAAATATGTAGGTAGGTTCTTTTATCATAAACAATACTAATTAATAACAAATATTTACCGATTGCCAACTCTTAATAGAAGTCTTGAAAAAAACAAGATAATATTTTGTAAAATTAATAAACTTTTGCAGTCTTTATTATGTTTTATACTACCTATTTTGATATAAACATAAAGGTATTTAAAAAACATTTTGTGTTAGTATGTTCAATAAGAAACGATTAGACGCGCACGATTAGCTCAGTGGTAAGCTAGTCCACCCGGTCCGAACGCCAGAGCCAGCAAAAAATTCATGACTACAAAATAATATAATATAATAATAATAATGCTTTTTCTTTGTGTTATTATGTCACAATTTTAGTGGGTAGCGCAGAATCATAGGACTTTTCCACTTTAATTTACAATATCTTGTATTATTTTTTTGCCTAAGATTCTGCCACTGGTCGCTGCTTCACATTAAAGCAGCTACTCATTTTTCCTCACGAGGTATGAGTGGACCCCGAACATCCAAGTACAGAGCAGAAAAAATCCTCCCCCGCTGGGAATCGAACCCAGGTTACCATGTGTGCAATGCCTAGCGCGCTAACTCGCTCTGCCACAGTGACTACTTCATGACTACAAAATAAAAAAGATTGTTGCCATTTTTTATTTAGCCATAGTACCCACTATGGATTCTCCTCACACAAATTTTTGAAACCAATGGTGACTTTAGTACCATAGTTCTAACTCAGAACTGTCCCAGGTCCCTCTACCTTCTTGTCTTTCTCTCTCTCTTTCTCTTTCGCTCTTTGCCTCTCTCTCTCTCTCTCTCCCTTCTCAATTCCCTTAGAGGAACTGTTGGAAGTGGCGTCCACCTTCCTGGATACAAAGGCGGAAGATTCCAGGTTTTTCTGTCAGGTCATCGAATGCCAACAGGATTCTTGCTACCAGATTTCGTAAACTATGTTTTTCACGTGATCCCAAATGTTCCTGTTGGCAACTCCATATGCTAAATGCGTATCTGCCATTTCAGCATCCGAATTATAATAATGTAACTTGTACTAAAAAAACTCAAGAAGTTAAAAGATAATATTTCATAGAATGCAGAAAAATATGCTTGAAAACTATTATCGAGAAACAAACAATCATTCATTTGACTGGCCTTTAATTAATTCCAAGGAAAATAATTATCAGACATAAATAGCTAATTACTCTTTGAGTACAAGACGACCCTACACGGTCAACACTTTTAAGATTTTGAACATCATTTCTTGAGACTTACCTGGTTTGTTTACCCAGAAGATCATGTGATAAAAAATCGTAAAATTATTTTTTAGCATCCTTGGGTTGGCCGCCAACTTTTATCAAACTTGCCCATGTCTGTGCCAAAATTTGCTCGAGCAAATCTTGAGTGTTTCAAAGAATAAAAAATTTACATGAGAATTTTTTTTCTATTCAGGTGTCAAAAAAGATGCCAAACCATACCGTAAAAAACAAAGTATTGTAGCTAGAAACATCGAAATTTTGTTGGCTTTCTGCAGAAATGTTCAGAATCAACTCATCTTAAACAGGAAAAAAGTTCTGACCTGAAGAATAAGCCAAAGTCGGACTTTTTCAGAAAGTTGCAAAAAATCACTTTGTGCAGTTATAAAGGCGAATCCGAAAAAACGGATTGCAGATCCGTCCTAGAAATGTCGTCAGTAATCTACCATTAACGGGTGTAAACGTTTTTTTGGTCCACCCTGTATATGTATAAAAAAATACTGACATGTAATTTTTATACGAATTATAAAAGTACAAGCTTATGTTCATAGATTATTATTCAATATACGTACTTGTTCATCAATATAATTTATTTATTTAGAACGGTATAAGATGGTACATCAATTAAAAGTTATTTATACAATACGAATAAATATTCATATAATATAGGTATATTCAATTCAATTCAATTTATTTATTGTGAAAAATGGTTCAATACAATAAGTATGTGTTTCACATTAAGAGATTATACAAATATAGAAATTATATAAAACTATAGGTAAGCACACATTTTTAATATTTACGAAAAGAAAGAAATATCTTTCTTTAAAGAAAAAAAACCAGACATCCAAAGGTGCAAGATCAGTTTGCATTACTTATGACGTTAATAAATACTATTCGATATTAGTAGAGGTATATGATCCAAGATTAGCAACTTATTAACAAGTTTTTTGTTACAAAATTTACACATATTTACAATCTTAGTTTTACAGTGTCGACGGTCTGTTGTTTCGAAATTCTTACCTGATGAAAGAAAAAACTGATAAAAGAAAAAGAAAAGGGATACAAACTGGTGTTTACTACTTGCGTTAAGTCCGTCATGTACGGCAACGCTCGAGTGTAGAGTAGGGTCAGGAAAATTAAATATAGGGCCATGCCTCCTTACGCAATTAGTCCATACAACATACAACCATAGAAAAAAAAAATATACAACCATAGAAAAATTGTTAGTCAAACTAATGCTGTGTATAGATCTATAGGATAATAGTAAAACCGCATTTTTCTTCTTTCTTGACGTGTCTTTAATTTTCCATTCGCAAGAAACTAACAAATCTACTACTCAGATTATCCTCACCTAACATGTGTTGGGACAGGAATGGTCAGCATCACGAAGGTTATAGAACCAGATAATCACCCCTTATATCCTCACCTCGCTGGACGTTGCTTAATCTCTGAGATCTGACGAGAAATGGTGAATTCAACGTGCGATTACCCAGCGTCGATGGCGCGTTGAATGCACCGGTACTCGTAGGATCACCGAAGTTAAGCAACGTCGAGCGAGGTGAACACTTTGTGATGCTGGCATTCCGGCCCAACCCAGACTGGATGAGCTTAATGTGGGTAGCAGGTTTGTGAGTTTCCTGCGAATGGAGGGTAACATCTCTGTCGTGATATGACCATGCAGTTGAAAGCGACGTAAAATAAAGTGCAATTAACGCTGGCTAAAGGTAATGTTTTGTAGCATGAGTTGGGTTGTAGGAGCAGTGGTGTAATGCCTCAAAATTGAAAATTCAACTAGATAATGGAGTTTTAGCAGAAAGGTAGATGGACTCTTTTTTGATGATAAGATCTATTTTTCTATACATTTAAAATTCGAAACAATAGCACAAGACATGAAAATTGACTAGTAGATTAAAATTTACAAGCATTGGTTAGATCTCTATATACATAAACTCTGCTTTATACAAACAGGATCCTTTACATTATTTTTTACAAAAAACTATAAAATTAATAACAAAATCAGCTTAAAAAATATACGATTAACAGCAGTCTTATGTTAATTTTAAATGATACCTACAATAAAGGAAAAGTGCCTTTTTTGCGTCATTTGAAACTTCTGTCTAGTCTAAATACTTGGAGTAAATTCAAACCGTTATTCAGAGAAAATTCTATAGACAGCAAGAATTTACAGATTTTTCTGACTACACATTATGTCGTAGCTTGAAATTATAATTATGGAATTGCTAATCAACTTTACTTAAAATTCACTGAGCTCAATAATAAATGATTTTATAGGACTCTAGAAGATTTCAAAGTGAAGTATGTTCATGTTCATACCACAAATCATTCAACTAGAATTACTTCAGCATAGTCAAACTTAGATTCTTGCCAAAAACGAACAAATTCTACGCTATATTAAAAATGGCACATATAAGTTCAAAATTTAAATAAATTAAACAAAAAAACATGTATACAATCGATCCAAATCCAGCTTAATGCTAGACCAGCTTAAACAATTCTAACAAAACCTAACCTAAAATAATACTGAACACAAAATCTATCTAAACTTTTATGCAGAAAAAATGGACCTATCGTCCTAATTTTGTCCAATATAAAAGAGCTCAAATCAGAATCAATAACTTGGTCGCCCCTTATTGAAGCTCAAAGTGCCGTTTAGGGTAAACTATAAGTCACTGACCCTTTTATGAAAACCCATTGTTATGTTGAACAATTTTTTACCAGCTTAGGCCTAGCGAAACTACTTACACAGTGGTCAAAAAATTATATCTACTTCTAATTATAATTATAAAAAAATTATATCTATGTACCTAGGTATGTCAAAAAATACTCAAATTTTACATAATTACCTAAAACATGAAATGTTAATTTGTCCTTCTGACAATCTTTCTCACATCTTACATAAACCTACGCTACGTCAGAAAGGGACTTTTTTTACACACACGAAAAAACAGTCCCTCCAAGAATAAAGGCAAATTTTAGGCAACTTGAAAAATTAACCTAACATGATCAGGCACTGTGGCTACTGCCGAAAAGGCAGAGAGAAAGTGGGAAAGTGATTATTACTCATTAGAGTGCTTGAGTGCACTAATATTTAGACAAGATTCTCGTCTTATTCGGAACTTTTCTTTGTAATAATTCAATAAAGCGGCGGACTTGTGTAACCTGGAGTTCTGTGGTTCAAGTCCCAAGGTTTGCAAAAAATTAGTAAATTCTTTGTAATAATTCAATTGTTAGAAAGGCACAGATATCTATCTGATGGCAGTGGAGGGATTTATGGACGGCCAGATCTAATGTCTAGGATTTTTTTGTGTTCCAGATTTAGGCTTCATCTAGATAGGGATTTCCACTATTTGGTTTATACTATCCTGAAATGGTAGAGAAAAGAGAGAGGGCAGGATGGAAGAGAACCAACCAATTAAAGCCGGCCACCCAGGGACATGCATGCATGATCTAGCGTGCCTATCATGCATACCTGAACAAGCGTGCCTGTCATGCATACATGAACAGGCGTGCCTATCATGCATACATGAACAGGCGTGCCTATCATGCATACATGAACAAGCGTGCCTGTCATGCATACATGAACAAGCGTGCCTATCATGCATACATGAACAAGCGTGCCTATCATGCATGCATGAACTAGCGTGCCTATCATGCATACATGAACAAGCGTGCCTATCATGCATGCATGAACTAGCGTGCCTATCATGCATACATGAACAAGCGTGCCTGTCATGTATACATGAACAGGCGTGCCTATCATGCATGCATGAACAATCGTGCCTATCATGCATGAATGAACAGGCGTGCCTATCATGCATACATGAACAAGCGTGCCTGTCATGCATACATGAACAGGCGTGCCTGTCATGCATACATGAACTGGCGTGCCTGTCATGCATACATGAACAGGCGTGCCTATCATGCATGCATGAACAGGCGTGCCTATCATGCATACATGCATGCATGAACAAGCGTGCCTACCATGCATGCATGAACATGCTTGTCTATCATGCATGATCACGAGCCTAAGCTCATTGATACTGTCTGTTTTATACTCATTCACGTGCATCATGTGTGTGTGGCCGGCTTGAAAAACATTTCGTCAAAAAAATTCCTCGGGCGGGGATCGAACCCACGACCTAGCAGTCCGTAAACAGGCGCTCTATCTCATTACGCAACTTAAAGAATTTCTCCCCTTAGAAGAATTTCTCCGCTTAGAAGAATTTCTCCGCCTCCAAGTCACTGTTCCTCATGTGCCCGTTCATGAGGCTGTGGCTGTTCCGCTTGATCGTCGCCGTCTCGTAGTCGCCACTCTTCGCGAAGATCTTCGGCGTTCCGTTCCCATTGGCCAGGAGGGTCCCGTTTTTCGTCAGGGTCCCGTTTCGCGTCAACGTTCCGTTGTGCTTGGAAAAGGAAGGGGTCCGTTTCGGAGTCGTGTGCAGTTCCTTGAGCGGCACGGTGACGTAGGGATTCTGCTTGGAGGGCATGTAGTGGGGGGAGGAGGGGAGGGAGGGCTTGGAGCGCTTCACGAAGTACTGGCACACGGCGGCGGAAACAGCCGAACCGATGAGGAACGCGAGGAGGCAGAAGCCGAAGATGGACGAAGTGGACAGGGGACCTCCCCCAGTCGGACCTCGTTGAAGCCTGTGGGGGAATGAAAATCATCAGTTTGGTCTAAACAGAGATAGAGATAAAGAGTGTTATTTATTATGTACTGCTGTTATTATGTCACAATTTTTAGTGGGTAGCATCGACATTATATCTAATGCTTTCGAAAAAAAATTGGTCGAAAAAAAAACCCTGTATGTAAATTTTTGGTTTAAAAAAGTACTTAGGAACCATTTAGAAGTAAAATTATCAAATAAAATTCAGGTCGATCCATTTAAAAATCAAAAGTTGATACCTCAATTTCTGACTTTTGAACCACCCTGTATAAAAAGAATTTCATGACTGAAACCGCATAATTAGGACATGTACCCTAGGATTTTTTATTTTTCAAAAACTCTTTCAGGGGCCGAGTAATTTGAGGTGTCCAACTTTGGTGGGACACCCTGTATATGGTAAAACAGAAAATAAATTCTGCGTTCGGTCGGCATAGGCCAAGTAGATAACATAAACCTACAATTTATACAGCCAGATATTTCATATCTCATTATTTTCATAATATATCGAAACCATTTTAAAATTTACCAATTGGCCAGTTTATTTTATACTTCAAGGAACATCAAATAGGTTACAAAAATTCATACTAATCAAAAAAGTAGCAAAAACAAAATTTAACTGTCAATCAAAATTTATGGTAGCCAGCGTCGATGGCATGTTGAATACACCGGTTCCCTTCAGAACACCGAAGTTAAGCGACATCCAGCGAGTTTAAGACTTGGATGGGTGACCATTCAAATTCTAATTCTCGTGACGCTGGCTTTTCCCGGCCCCACTCAGGCTGGGTGAGGTCAATGTGAGTAGCAGGTTTGTGAGTTTCCTGCGAATGGAGGGTAAAACCCCCGTCGTGATATGACCATGGCAGTTGAAAGCGACGTTAAACCCCAATTAAAAAAAAAAAAAAAAAAATTATGGTAAAGAAATAATCATTCGATTAGAAGAAATACAGAATCACCTTCCATTAGAAGAAGAAACAAAGGACAATGGTTGATACATGGCGCGGTTCAATCCTTTCGGAAATGGTTCAAAACCACGATCAGGTATTTTTGTTTCGATTTTTTGACACCATTGGAGAAAATGCATCACTCACTAAGCTGAGTACCTGGGTTTTACCAGGAATAGCCAGCATCAAAATATTTCCAATTTGAGTGGTCATCCACCAAGTCCGAACCTTAACAGTTGTTGTTAAGGTTCACAATTTTTAGTGGGTAGCTTCAGTGATTTTGTGAAAACCATTTATTTAAATGTGGCATCAATGCCGTCTCGAATGGTGTTTCCGTTCATATATTTTGGAACACAAAACGCATTTCCGAAATTTATTAGTAATGTATAGATCAAGTTTGCTTTCTTTTTACTCGTATTTCAGATAAGTCACATCAATATCAGAAACAAAGCCACTCGTCAAAGTTATGAACGTCGTCGGAGAAATCTTGACCGAAACTTGATGACTCGATCATAATTGTGACAGATGAAACAAAATGAGGATTGAACAAGAACAGTATACGAGAGATTTTTTGTACTATCTTAGGATTCCTGATCCAATTAATCTCATGCATTTTTACTTTAGTTTTCATTCAAAGCTTAAAAAGTCACCATTTTACCTTTAATATGCCAATATAATCAATGTTCTATAACAAATGTAAGTATAAATATTTTTTATTCAGAAAAGTTGAGTTGAAAAATAATGTTGGGTAAAGTGACTTTCTAAAATGTAAAGCCTCATTTTTTAACAGAAATTATTCAGAAAATGGTTGACAATTATTATACCACTAGGAATTTACCAGTACAAATGTCAGGCACAAAGAGTAGAGTTTAGTAAGAATTCTGAATCTTAGGGTTGTTGTTTAATGTTTATAAGTTTATACCTATTAAATTTGAGATACAGAACTAATCATATCAATTTAATTATACAAAGATTCTAAGCAAGGAATTAAATCCTAACCTAATTAAAACCAGAAAGTGACTAATAACAAAAAACTTTCAAATAAGTAAACATTAAAAAAAACATGAATGATTTAAGTATCTTTATTCTTTACTCTTACAGGTACTGTCTACAAAATTGTGAAGTATGAGAATCAAAATTCCGGAGTCTACAAAATTATGAAGTATGAGAATCAAAATTCTGAGTCTACAACACTAAGTATGAGAATCAAAATTCTGAGTCTACAAAATTGTGAAGTATGTGAGTCAAAATTCCGGAGTCTACAAAATTGTGAAGTATATGAGAATCAAAATTCTGAGTCTACAAAATTGTGAAGTATGAGAGTCAAAATTCCAGAATCTACAAAATTGTGAAGTATGAGAACCAAAATTCCGAAGTCTACAAAATTGTGAAGTATGAGAATCAAAATTCCGAAGTCTATAAAATTGTGAAGTATGAGAATCAAAATTCTGAGTCTACAAAATTGTGAAGTATGAGAGTCAAAATTCCGGAGTCTACAAAATTGTGAAGTATGAGAGTCAAAATTCCGAAGTCTATAAAATTGTGAAGTATGAGAATCAAAATTCTGAGTCTACAAAATTGTGAAGCATGAGAGTCAAAATTCCGAAGTCTACAAAATTGTGAAGTATGAGAATCAAAATTCCGAAGTCTATAAAATTGTGAAGTATGAGAATCAAAATTCTGAGTCTACAAAATTGTGAAGCATGAGAGTCAAAATTCCGGAGTCTACAAAATTGTGAAGAATGAGAATCAAAATTCTGAGTACAAAATTGTGAAGTATGAGAGTCAAAATTCCGGAGTCTACAAAATTGTGAAGTATGAGAATCAAAATTCCGGAGTCTACAAAATTGTGAAGTATGAGAGTCAAAATTCTGAAGTCAACAAAAATTTTAAGTATGAAAATCAAAATTAAAGGTAAGTCTAGGTCTAGTAGTAAATAATCTTAAAACTACGATTTTAATTTTATGGTGACTTTTTAAAAACAGAAACTGAAATTTTTCCATTTTATAATAATTATTGTGATCAGGATTCCTAAGAATTGTAAGTGCAAAAACGTGTGATTGATAATGATGTGAAATTAAACAATAAATAAACAATATTATTTTAACACTTTGAACCTTCAAAGAAATTATTTATTTTTATGGAATTCATTCTCTCAAATACTTTCCAAGAAATAGAACACCAACGAAAAGCTCATAACTAGGGTGATATCAGTCTGAGAACAGTTTTTTTTTAAGATGCAACTAATAGGATCGAAACCCTTTATCAGCATAGCTATAATTGGCCAATTCCTAAGGAGTAAGGGTACAGGCTTGAAACAGAGAAAAGGTTGATCGCGTTGATTATCTGAGACTTTATAGTAGATCTTCTTCTGTAAAGGTTGGGCACCCCTGCTTTAAACAGATAAGAAGCCAAAAGTTCTCAAGATGGTTGGTCCCGCATAGAGTTAGACTTAGCTTATATCTCTTCAGCATGCGCGGATATAGGGGGGGGGGGGCACGGGGGGCACGTGCCCCCCCAGATCTTTTCGGTAAGCGGTGTTTCTCAATTTTCATTATACCTAATCCCGTAAAAAAAAAAGATCTCAATGAGTTAGGGGGGCACGGGCCCCAAAATAATTCCCAATTCTAAGACTAATCCCGTAAAAAAATCTCAATGATTTAGGGGGGCACGGGCCCCAATATAATTCCCAATTCTAAGACTAATCCCGTAAAAAAAAGATCGCAATGAGTAAGGGGGGCACGGGCCCCAAAATAATTCCCAATTCTAAGACTAATCCCGTAAAAAAATATCAATAAGTTAGGGGGGCACGGGCCCCAAAATAATTCCCAATTCTAAGACTAATCCCGTAAAAAAAAAGATCGCAATGAGTAAGGGGAGCACGGGCCCCAAAATAATTCCCAATTCTAAGACTAATCCCGTAAAAAAAATCTCAATGAGTTAGGGGTGCACGGACTGCACGGGACCCAAAATAATTCATAATTCTAAGACCAATAAGAAATAACTAAATAACAAATCCACACAGATTGTCCGAGAAACCTGAAATTTTACCTATAGGTCCATTTGGATCAGGGTATAATATCTCTAGGGTTCAGCTAAACGGGGTAAGGACAAAAAATGGATGGGTGTCACAAATAATCACATTTTTCGACCGAAATGACATTTTTTTCTCTCAAAATTTGTCGTGACGGCGCCACGGCGGCGGCGTATCAACTCAAAAATAGAAAGTTTTAAGCAAGGGTTCAAGTTTTCATTTGAGATATCAATCACGAAATTCTGATGACCCGTTCTTGAGCTGCGTGGAGTAAGGACATAAAATGGATGGGTAAACAAAAAGTATTTACGTTTTTTGACCTGGCTGACATTTTTTCTCGAAATATGTCGTGACGAACTATCAACTCAAAGCGAGAATGTTTTTGCAGAGGTCTTCATTTGACACATTGATCGCGAAATTCTGATGAGCCATTCTTCAGCTCCATTAAGGACAAGAAATGGATAGGTGACACGAAAAATATTGACATTTGTGTGTGTTGTGTGAGTGTGTGTGTGTTGTGTATGTGTGTTTGTGTGTGTGTGGTGGGTGCGTGGTGTGTGTGTGTGTGTGTGTGTGGTGTGGTGTGGTGTGGTGTGGTGTGTGTGTGGTGTGGTGGGTGTGTGTGTGATAAGCTTGCGAAGCGGCGGGTGCAACCCGCTAGTTAGGTATATTGTGCGATTGTGCCCCCCCAGTTCAAGAGGGCTATATCCGCGCATGCTCTTCAGATGTTAAACTTAGCTTTTAGGAAGTTAGACTTAACTTTTATAGGAAGTTAGACTTGGGGCGGAATTAATAGACGTTTTTGTAATACCTCTGTGGCGCTAAGTCACGGATTGCGTACTGTGTAAGATAGGGAAAATCGACACTTACCAACGACTTAAGTTATTGATGTTGTCTATTGATTCCGCCCTTAGCTTATAGGAGATGTACTGTTTATAATATCATTATTGTACAAATAAATAAAAGTAATCAATTCAAATCACTCAGACAGATTATTACTCTGCGCCAGGATCACGCATTTTTCACACCATCAACTAACAATAAGTCACTCTCCCGCCATTGAAAAGGTATAAGGTTGGGTAGAAGAGATTGACACAGGCAATAACCCCGCAATTTAGTTAGGACGTTAGTATTATTTTCTTCTTTATTTATTTATTTTTCGAACCGTTCCATCATTTTTTTTTTTTAAATTTTATACTATCTATATTGTACATTATCTACTTTGTCCTCCTAATTAAGATTATAATAATAATAAGGTTGTGCCTTTTTAGGTTAGCTTATAGGAGTAGATAAAAAAAAAGTTATCATCTTTGTGTTAATCACTATCGTGATATCACAACTACTCAAACTCGTTTTACTGAATCTACGCGGGAACCGAGTTTTGAACAACCGACCTCCAGGTTCCAAGTCCGCCGCCTTATCGATCAAGCTGCTGAGGTGGGTTCATACGAGTAGCTACTTACTGGTGCAGGGTCTGGTCTCGGTGGCGGAACCCTGACAAAGCTCGGGTCCCGGGTTCGATGTCCGGCACTCTCTAGTTCTCACTTGCTCGTTGTCCTCACTGCACTCTGACCATTCGGACCACGGCTCCCAGCCAGACGAGGCTGCAAAGAGATGATTGAGATTAAATAATTATTACTACTGGTTATTATTATTATGAAACTCTTTATTAGAAGAACATATTATATATAAACAAATAATGGTAAAAATTAATATACAAAATTGACAATATTAATATAAACAGGAAAATTTTAAAAAAATATACACATAATTATGTCCTAACTAAAGGGCGGTGTTATTGCCTATGGCAATCTCTTCCATCCAACCCTTATGTTCTGTGAACTGTGGTTCTGTATACTGAAAACCTCACTCAGACTCAAAAAATTCATGCACTGTGTGGGATTCGAACCAAAAAAAAAAAAGGCTGACAAAAAGTATTATTATTATATATGCTTAATATGCTTTATTAGATACAAAGACGTATGCACAATACAAAATAATTAATATATAAAATAACATAAATTAGAATGGAATAGAATGGAAAAAAATAGATAAATACATACATATGTTCTAACTAAAGGGCGGGGTTATTGCCTGTGGCAATCTCCTCCACCCAATCTCCTTAGTTGGGTGGAAGAGTTCTAAACTACTCACAGCAGGGAGGCATCTCACACGGCTCCCTAGCCACAGAGGAGCCCTCACAGCCAGTGGCGTCCGCCTGTCTGTTGTTCACAGCCAAGCAGTGGCGGCTGCGGGTTCGAACGCCCTTACCACACACCACTGAACACTCGGACCAGTCACTCCAGCAGCTCCACTCTCCTGGAAGATAAAAATGTTGACAATAGAATCTTTATCTTACATAGTTCGAATCCCTGGTATGTAATCCATACATTAACGAAATAAATAGTAATAATAGCCAGCGTCGATGGCATGTTGAATACACCGGTTCCCTTCAGAACACCGAAGTTAAGCGACATCCAGCGAGGTTAAGACTTGGATGGGTGACCATTCAAATTCTAATTCTCGTGACGCTGGCTTTTCCCTGCCCCACTCAGGCTGGGTGAGGTCAATGTGAGTAGCAGGTTTGTGAGTTTCCTGCGAATGGAGGGTAAAACCACCGTCGTGATATGACCATGGCAGTTGAAAGCGACGTTAAAACCCCACTTAAAAAAAAACTTTATTAAAATTTACAGATAGAACATGGAAGTCAATTCTTCTGATGGCAATGCTCCTAACACGCTGGCAGCATTACCTCTCTGGATTGTCATGCTTATTTTAGCTACCAGGTGACTCATTGATTGTGTATCCCCTGTCTTCTCTATCATCTTCTTTCCTATCTCCTGAATCCATTTCTTTCCCTCGTCACACCACACTCCCATTGTTTCCACTGCCATCACAACAAGCTCTACTCCTCTTGAATCTATCTTACACAGTTCGAATCTTTAATATGTAATGAATTTAACGAACAACTCCATATACTATCAAATAATAATAATAATATGTGATACCTACTGTTTCGTTTTTAGTGGAAGGTAACCACCAGGCGAGGATCATGCTCAAAGTATTTTCTCAGAGTCCAAAGACTGTTATGTAATCAATAACGCAAATTAATGAGGAAAAATTCACTTAGTGGGATTCGTACCAACGGATCCCTAGGCTACCTGGATTACCAGAACACTTGACTATCAGTTTTTTCATTTATTTATTTACACTTTATTTTTTTTAACGAAACAATCATCAACAAATTTTAATAACAATAAAATTTAAAAAAAAACTTAGAAGTATGTACAAAAAAATAAAAAGATCAATATTAATTTTTAATTACACTTGTTTTGAAATCCGGGGCGAAGTTAATTAATGCCTTAGGCATTCTCTGCCACTTAACCCTCACCACTTGGCTCTTACCTTTACAGCTGTGCAGGTTGCAGGGGCGCGTCATCCTGGGCGGCCCCAAGCAGTCCTCTGGCCGCCCCTCACACACCCTGGTCCTGGCCTGGGAGCCGCCCCCACACTCCACACTGCAGGGCGCCCACGGCGTCCACTCGGACCAGGCGTCCTCCAGCTCATTGCTCTGGGCGGGGGAGAGGGTTATTATGGGGCGGTGGAGGTTTATGGGGGTGGTGAGAGGGTTATTATGGGCGGAGAGAGTTGTTAGGGGTGTGAGAAGATTATGGGGGCGGTGAGAGGGTTATTATGGGGGTGGTGAGAGGGTTATTATGGGGCGGTGAGAGGTTATTATGGGTGGTGAGGGTTATATGGGGGTGTGAGAGGGTTATTATGGGCGGTGAGAGGTTATTATGGAGTGGTGAAGGGTTATTATGGGGGTGAAGGGTTATTATGGAGTGGTAGAGGGTTATTATGGGGGTGGTGAGAGGGTTATTATGGGAGTGGTGAGAGGGTTATTATGGGGTGGTGAGAGGGTTATTATGGGGTGGTGAGAGGTTATTATGGAGTGGTGAGAGGTTATTATGGGAGGGTGAGAGGGTTATTATGGGGGTGGTGAGAGGGTTATTATGGGGTGGTGAGAGGGTTATTATGGGAGTGGTGGAGGGTTATATGGGTGGTGAGAGGGTTATTATGGGGGGGGGAGGTTTTATGGGTGGTGAGAGGGTTATTATGGGGTGGTGAGAGGGTTATTATGGAGTGGTGAGAGGGTTATTATGGGGCGTGGTGAGAGGGTTATTATGGGGTGGTGAGAGGGTTATTATGGGGTGGTGAGAGGGTTATTATGGGGGTGGTGAGAGGGTTATTATGGAGTGGTGAGAGGGTTATTATGGGGGGTGGGAGAGGTTATATGGGGGTGGTGAGAGGGTTATTATGGGGGTGGTGAGAGGGTTATTATGGGAGTGGTGGAGGGTTATTATGGGGTGGTGAGAGGGTTATTATGGGAGTGGTGAGAGGGTTATTATGGGAGTGGTGAGAGGGTTATTATGGGAGTGGTGAGAGGGTTATATGGGTGTGGTGAGAGGGTTATTATGGGAGTGGTGGAGGGTTATTATGGGGGGGTGGAGGGTTGGGGTGGTGGGGGTTATTATGGAGTGGTGGGGTTTTATGGGTGGTGGAGGTTATTATGGGAGTGGTGGAGGTAGGTATTATGGGGTGGTGGAGGGTTATATGGCAGTGGTGAGGTTATTATGCAGGTGAGAGGGTTTATTGTGGGGTGGGAGAGGTATATGGGTGGTGTGTATGGGAGGTGGTATTAGGGGTTGGTGAAGGTATTGGTGGGTGGAGGTATTATGGGGGGTAGGTGGTTATATGGGAGTGGTGGAGGGTTATTAGGGATGGGTTGGGTTATTTGGGGGTGGTGAGAGGGTTATTATGGTAGTGGTTGAGGGGTTATTATGGGGGTGGTGAGGGTTTATGGGGTGGTGAGAGGGTTATTTTGGAGTGGTGAGAGGTTATTATGGGGTGTGAGAGGATATGGGGTGGCTGGGTTATTATGGGGTGGTGAGAGGGTTTTATGGGGGTGGTGAGAGGGTTATTATGGGTGGTGGTGAGAGGTTATTTGGGTGGTGAGAGGGTTATTATGGGAGTGGTGAGAGGGTTATATGGGAGTGGTGGAGGGTATTATGGGAGTGGTGAGAGGGTTATTATGGGAGTGGTGAGGTGTTATTATGGGGGTGGTGAAAGGGTTATTATCATTTTTCTCTTTTAATGACGGGTCAAAGGACGTTAAAACCAAATAGAATCGTTGGCGTTAGGAAGGGCATCCAGCCATTAAAACCGTGCTCCACCCTACCAACCTCAACCATGAGGTTGAACAATGCCGACCCCAAAAGCAACATTAGCTAATATGGGATAAAGGCAAGGGAGATATATAATGACGGGTCATAGGGTTGGGTGGAAGAGATTGCCATAGGCAATAACCCCGCCCTGTAGTTCGGACTTATGTTTTTATATATTTTCTATTCTTTTCATTTTTATTGTATAGGATTGTTTCCATTTTTTTCATTGTTAAAATAATTATTTGTATGTACATAATGTTCATTTATACCTAATAAAGCGTTGTATAATAATAATAATATAATAACAAGGACCATTATTATTATTATTTACACGTTATTATGGGAGTGGTGAGAGGGTTATTATGGGAGTGGTGAGAGGGTTAATATGGGAGTGGTGAGAGGGTTATTATGGGAGTGGTGAGAGGGTTATTATGGGAGTGGTGAGAGTGTTATTATGGGGGTGGTGAAAGGGTTATTATCATTTTTCTCTTTTAATGACGGGTCAAAGGACGTTAAAACCAAATAGAATCGTTGGCGTTAGGAAGGGCATCCAGCCATTAAAACCGTGCTCCACCCTACCAACCTCAACCATGAGGTTGAACAATGCCGACCCCAAAAGCAACATTAGCTAATATGGGATAAAGGCAAGGGAGATATATAATGACGGGTCATAGGGTTGGGTGGAAGAGATTGCCATAGGCAATAACCCCGCCCTGTAGTTCGGACTTATGTTTTTATATATTTTCTATTCTTTTCATTTTTATTGTATAGGATTGTTTCCATTTTTTTCATTGTTAAAATAATTATTTGTATGTACATAATGTTCATTTATACCTAATAAAGCGTTGTATAATAATAATAATATAATAACAAGGACCATTATTATTATTATTTACACGTTATTAATAAAGAAATAAATTAGAAATAAATATACAAAATCGAAAACAATATAAAAAAAAAACAGAAAAAAATGGAGAAAAAATAAATAAAATATATACACATGACCTAACTAAAAGGCGGGGTTATTTATTGACTTTGGCATTCTCTTCCACCCAACCCCTTAAGTGCCTTATCTAAATGTACCAATAAGCTACAACCCAGACGATAATATTATCGCTTTATTAATATTACCCAACTTGGACAAATAAGTCCCGTTATTCCAGCAGTAAGCCCAAAACTTTTTTTTTAATTTGGATTTAACGTCGCTTTCAACTGCAATGGTCATATCACGACGGGAGTGTTACCCTTTATTTTTATTTTATTATTGACTTTTGTACAACATATCCATGTAACATTCTGTACGATAAATAAATAATTGAATTGACCCTCCATTCGCAAGAAACTCACAAGCTTGCTACCCCAAGACTTATTTTATTTTTATTTATTTAAACTTTATTAATTGGACAAATTACATACAACACAGATGATTACAAATACAATACAATAGAAGTAAAAAGAGGAAAAAAAATAAAGAAAAATGAAATAAATATATACATAAGGCAATAACCCCGCCCTTTAGTTAGGACATATATTATGTATATATTTATTTATTTTTTCTTTATTTATTATTATTTTTTTGTTTTGTTATATTGTATTTTGTATTTTCGTTTGTAATTATTTGTATTGTATATGTCCTATTATCTAATAAAGTGTAAATAAATAAAAATAAAATAAATAATATAATTATGTCCTAACTAAAGGGCGGGGTTATTGCCTTAGGCAATCTCTTCCACCCAACGCCATGACTTAATATGTGGTGAAAATCCCTGAGTGGGGTCGGAATGCTGAGCTAACCAGACTTGGTGCAAACACCATCGTACGTGCACCTTCTCTCCTCCTCCTTGTACTGAGTGATCTTGATCAGGTTGGGATCTGCCGCCGGCGATTTACAAGAGAATCGGAACCGCTTTTCCGTGCCTGGAAATAACGAGATGTAAAAAATATAAAAATAATAAATGTGCTATTATACATATAGAATAGAATAGAATAGAAATTACCTTGTTTATACTGCCGAGGTGAGACTGAAAAGTCCCTTTATTCCAGCAGTCTAAACAAGGTCTCTTGTTTATTTTCAAATTTAAATACACATTTTGTACATACATTTAATATTCTTATATCACAATTTTTAGTGGGTAGCGCAAAATTATAGGACTTTTCCATATCTTTTAATATTCTAATATCTTATTTTTGCCTATAATTCCACCACTGGTCGCTGCTCACATTAAAGCGGCTACTCATTTTTCCTCACGAGGTATGAGTGGACCTCGAACACCCAAGAACAGAGCAGAAAAAATCCTGCCCCGCTGGTGATCGAACCCAGGTCACCCTGCGTGTAATGCCTAGCGTGCTAACTCACTCGGACACAGTGAGATGTAAAATATTCAACGATGTATGTAGGTATATCGATAAAAAAAAACCTTACTTATGTATGGTACTGTTGGTATATTGAGAAAAAAACCATATAAAGAAAGTAAAATTTAATTACAAACAAATGAAATCACTACATATGCTTGCCACATTTAATTGATGTAACCGACCTCAGTGATCGATAAGGGGGCGGACTTGTAAAAAATAGTAAAGCTAGTTTGAATATTTGCACGATTATGATTAACACAAGTATGATAGCAAGAGATAGATGTGAATGATGATGAATCAGTCACAGGATTTTAAATCCATTACGGACCATATTTATATATTTTTTTTTTGGTTTAACGTCGCTTTCAACTGCATGGTCATATCACGACGGGGGTGTTACCCTCCATTTGCAGGAAAATCATAAACCTGCTACCCACATTAACCTCACCCGGCCTCGGTTGGGCCGCAATGCCAGCATCACGAAGTCTTCACCTCGCTGGACTTACGAGGTGGTCTTACGAGAACCGGGTGCATTCAACGCACCATCGACGCTGGCATTTATCCATTCGGTTTAAAAGGTGAGCTCTCGGAGTAATATTTTTTTAAAAAATATATAAAAAAAAATTAATATAAAAATATTTTTTTTTTTTACAAAACCAAACACAAAAATTTCTCGGAAGTAATAAAAGAAACCTGTCTCACCGTTGCCCAGGGCACCCACGCGGTCCAGGCGACAGCTTCTTACTCTCGCCGCAGGGGCGCTGTTGCACTCCTCATACTCGAGTCCGCGCCGGGGCAGTCCAGCCCGCCCGGCTGCGGGGCGGGGTTGTTCGCAGCGGCGGGTCCGGGTTCGATACCCGCCGCCGCAGCGGGCCGAACATTCACTCCACGGGGGACCACGTGGACCAGCTCCGTCCTTGATGGGGTAACTGGCCGCTGCAATGAGAGATTAGTATTATTTATTACTATGAGGGGAATGACCGCTGCAATGAGAGATTGTTTTATTTATACTATGAGGGGAACTGGCCGCTGCAATGAGAGATTGTTATTATTTATTACTATGAGGGGAACTGGCCGCTGCAATGAGAGATTGTTATTATTTATTACTATGAGGGGAGCTTACCGCTGCAATGAGAGATTGTTATTATTTATTACTATGAGGGGAACTGGCCGCTGCAATGAGAGATTGTTATTATTTATTACTATGAGGGGAACTGGCCGCTGCAATGAGAGATTATTATTATTTATTACTATGAGGGGAACTGGCCGCTGCAATGAGAGTTTGTTATTATTTATTACTATGAGGGGAACTGGCCGCTGCAATGAAGAAATATATATTATATTTTATTTTACTATGAGGGGAACTGGCCGCTGCAATGAGAGATTATTATTATTTATTACTATGAGGGGAACTGGCCGCTGCAATGAGAGATTGTTATTATTTATTACTATGAGGGGAACTGGCCGCTGCAATGAGAGATTTTATTATTTATTACTATGAGGGGAACTGGCCGCTGCAATGAGAGATTATTATTATTTATTATTTACTATGAGGGGAACTGGCCGCTGCAATGAGAGATTGTTATTATTTATTACTATGAGGGGAACTGGCCGCTGCAATGAGAGATTATTATTATTTATTACTATGAGGGGAACTGGCCGCTGCAATAAGAGATTATTATTATTATTTATTACTATGTTGTTGTTGTTGTTGTAGCCAGCTTGGCTACAGCTGGAGGGGTGAGTGATGGTCTCCAGCCAACTTTATTTCAAAGTTGGCTCGTCCTGAACCACATATTTCTATGTGCGATCAACCATCATGAGGACTTGGACTTCTCTGTACAAGCCATTAAACCCTAAGGAAACTGCAAGCTAGCCTAGCTTGTAAGGGTTGGCTAGTCTGTTCTCTGTTTATAGTCCTCTAGCGAGACACTGGTCTTCTCTCTGTTTAACGTCCCCCAGCCAGACAAATTTATTACTATGAGGGGAACTAGCCGCTGCAATGAGAGATTGTTATTATTTATTACTATGAGGGGAACTGGCCGCTGCAATGAGAGATTGTTATTATTTATTACTATGAGGGGAACTGGCCGCTGCAATGAGAGATTATTATTATTTATTACTATGAGGGGAACTGGCCGCTGCAATGAGAGATTGTTATTATTTATTACTATGAGGGGAACTGGCCGCTGCAATGAGAGATTATTATTATTTATTACTATGAGGGGAGCTGGCCGCTGCAATGAGAGATTATTATTATTTATTACTATGAGGGGAACTGGCCGCTGCAATGAGAGATTGTTATTATTTATTACTATGAGGGGAACTGGCCGCTGCAATGAGAGATTATTATTATTTATTACTATGAGGGGAACTGGCCGCTGCAATGAGAGATTGTTATTATTTATTACTATGAGGGGAACTGGCCGCTGCAATGAGAGATTATTATTATTTATTACTATGAGGGGAACTGGATGAGAGATTATTATTATTTATTACTATGAAGGTTGGATGGAAGAGATGTTATTATTTATTACTATGAAGTTTGGATGGAAGAGATGTTATTCTTTATTACTATGAAGGTTGGATGGAAGATATGTTATTCTTTATTACTATGAAGGTTGGATGGAAGATGTGTTGTTCTTTATTACTATGAAGGTTGGATGGAAGAGATGTTATTATTTATTACTATGAAGGTTGGATGGAAGAGATGTTATTATTTATTACTATGAAGGTTGGATGGAAGAGATGTTATTATGTATTACTATGAAGGTTGGATGGAAGAGATGTTATTATTTATTACTATGAAGGTTGGATGGAAGAGATGTTATTCTTTATTACTATGAAGGTTGGATGGAAGAGATTGCCACAGGCAATAATTCCGCCCTTTATGTAGGACATTAGCTTTATTCTTTTTTTTTGTCCTTGTATCTTTGATCAATCTATGTATTATTTTATTTTATTTCACTATATATTTTCTATATATTTCACTCATCTTAGAAAATAAAATGCCAAATAAAAATGGCATAGGATGCGACTTCTCTATACATGAAAAAAATATGAAAAATAAAACATATGATTTATTATTATTATATTATTATTTATAATTTCAATGTATTGTCCACATAATAATATTGTACGTACAAACTACAAATAATTATGAAATTGGACAAAAAAGGATACAAATAAAAACGTTTAAAAAATAAATAGATTAATACTCGTAATTAAACCTTAATATTAAATTTTAATATTATGACGTCCCGCCTAGTAATTTAATTTTTTTTTTTTTTTTTTTGGATTTACATTATTTTATAATGTTTTACAAATGGTTGGTAAACAAGAAAAATGATTTATATCTAAATTGAATATGGAAAAGGTATCAGGATCATTGACTAACTCAAGCAAATGAATTTCAATAAAAATCTATAGGTCATAGATTTTTAAATCATACTATGAGGAATGTGATGTGAGACTAATGCTCAAAGCACTGTCATTGTTATATATATTTAAAAAATTTACTTGTCATGTATTAAAAAAAAATAAAAAAAAAGACTCACTCGGACAGGGCGGGTTGGAGTGGCAGTACATCTCCTGGGTGTCGGGACCCACGCACACGCGACCCCCATGGGCGGGCGCTGGGTTGCCACAAGTCCGCTTGCGAGTCTTGATGGCAACACCGCAGGCCTGGGAGCAGGCAGACCACGACGACCAGGCGGTCCAACCCCCGTGCACTGTGCAGTTGCTCACCTGGGGGGGGGAGTTTTTGAATTTTGAATTTGAAATTGAATTTGTTTGTGTGAATAAACAAAACAGCTAGATGTTGTTACAAGTATCAACACCCGCCAATAACATTGTCACTCACAATGTATAATAAAAAACTAAAACTAAATGTAAATAAAGTAAAGATACAAAAAATTGAATATCAAATACCTATAGGTATTAAAAAAATCATACACAATGTTAAGATATTGACTCTCAGGTGTTTTCAAACTCGAAAAGAATATTTTTAACCAGTGAGATAAATGGAAAAAAAATCCTGAAAAAAAGTCTAGTTCAGGGTGTTTGTTACATATGGACATGATCCGATTTATAGGTACTACTTTCGATAATTCTGAAGGAGAAATTCTGAAGTGTTGATGGTGACGAGCATTCAATCTGTTGATGGTGACGAGAATTCATCATGATAATAATAATACTCTTTAGTAGAAGACATCCATCAGGCAAGGTTAATGCTCAAAGCATTTTCTACCACCTAACCCTCAGAGTTGTTGTTGTTGTTCTTGTTGTAGCCAGCTTGGCTACAGCTGGAGGGGTGAGTGATGGTCTCCAGCCAACTTTATTTCAAAGTTGGCTCGTCCTGAACCACATATTTCTATGTGCGATCAACCATCATGAGGACTTGGACTTTTCTTTATAAGCCATTAAACCCTTAAGAAACTGCAAGCTAGCCTGGCTTGTAAGGGTAGGCTAGTCTGTTCTCTGTTTATAGTCCTCTAGCGAGACACTGGTCTTCTCCCTGTTTAAAGTCCCCCAGCCAGATTTTAAAGTCCCCCAGCCAGACTTATTAATAATACTCTTTAGTGGAAGGCATCCACCAGGCGAGGTTAATGCTCAAAGCATTTTCTACCACCTAACCCTCAGAGTCTTATTATTGTGTGGTCACAAACTCAAATTAATGAGGAAAAATTCATGAACTGGGTGGGATTCGAAACAACGGATCCCTACGCTACCTGGGTTACCAGACTAGCGCGTTAACCACTTGACTACCAGTGCACGGTACTGCACTGAAAAAAATTTTAGGTTCGTTTTTACTTAACAGTTTTGTAAAGTATTTTTAATCAAAAATTTCGTTAAAATAACAAGAAATTGATAAATCCCACTAATAGTCATTTGAGATTTTACCTGTGCGTTCGTAAGAATAATCAATCAATTCTTGTAAATCGTCTGATCGTAAAACCAACTAACGTGTTAATTACCGCAATCAGAACATTAGTTATGCTTACCAAGTTCTGTTTTGCTGGATCTATTACCAACATATTGGTAAGATTTACAAAAAGTTTGGTTAAATCTAATAAAATTATTCTGTTAAAAATACCACCTGATTAGTACATGTCTGATAATTAACAAACAAAAATCGTTATTCTTACCAGATTTATATATGATAAAATACACAAAACAGTATTCATTGGTTTAACAAGATTTTATCTAAAATTACAAAACATGTTTGTTAAATGAACCATACGGTTTCAGATTTCTGACAGATTTGTTTAGCTAAGTTTACTAAACTTTTTTGTAAATCTCGGTCGTTATGAAAATCATTTGTAGTCCCAACGAAAGTTTCGTTAATCACCCTTAATAAATGACGGTTACAAGACTTTTTCATTCGATTTACCAGAGAGAATAGTAGATTGAGCAAAATTCTTGCTAAAACACGCGTGTCGAGTGTCGAGAGAAAGATCTACAACAATTATTAGATACCGAAATCAATTTCAGATTCAGTTGTATTATGTTGATTGATGGCCCTGTGATTATTACGTCATATATTTTTAAAATAGTATTGTTGTTTTTTTTCAAAATCAAATTGATTTATTTATTTAAATATAAACGTCCACTGGAGAATGTTAATTTCTAAATATTTACACAGTTAATATTAATAATGTCATGTTTGGGTTTATTCGTAGATGTTTTGTGTGGTTTGGGTTGATAGGTATTGTGAAAGTTTAGTTATTGGGTGTTTTGTGTAAGTCTGGATTTGGTTGATAGGTGGTGTGAGATTTTGGTTGTTTGATGTGTTGTCTAAGTCTGTGTTTGTTGGTTATGTGATTGTGGTTGATGTGTACTTAGTGTGTTGTGTAAGTGAGTCGTATGAATTTGGTGATTCTTTTTTATTGATATAATAAAAAATGATTTTTGTGTTTAAGAGGTTTAAATTTTTAAAACTCTATTTTGCATAGTTATTTTATCATTTAAAACTTTAATTGTATGTTTTTTTATATGTCTCTTATTGCATTTTAAATGTTTTAAACAAATGAATTTGTGTTTCTCAATAAAAGTGTTACATACACGCCTATTTTTAAATTATTGCAATTATATTTTGAATTATTTTCTCATAATGACTTAGTAACTGAAATTGTTGTAAAAGTTTACTACAGGCGTTTCTGAAGTTCACTATGATTATCAGTGAAGTTTACTGAGGTTATCAGTGAAGTTTATTGAAACTATCAGTATAAAGTTTATACTGAAACTATCAGTAAAATTTACTAATATTGTTCGTGAGGTTAACTAAACGAGTCAATAGTGTGAACGAAATGCGTTGCTTAAACTTACTAAACAGTTCAGTAGATTTAACCAATCTCTGGCGTAAGCAATAACAAGTCTGGTTGTTAAATCAACTATTACTATGTTTAAAATTACAAAACACTATCATAAGCCATACTGAGTCGATTGAATGGACTAATGAAGTATTTTGTAAACTTTACTAAACAGTATTGTAAATTCAACAAATTGAAAGAAACAACCTTAATAAGCACAACAAGATGATTCGTAAGCATTATGAATGCATGCTTGAGATCTTACTAAATACTTTAGTAAAGATAATGGAACTTTTTCTTGTCAAAAATACAATGATGAGTTTAGTAAAAATAACTAAACATAAATTTGTTGGATGAACGAAAGATATCATTATCTTTACTAAATAGAGTTTACGAAATTTGATTTGTAATCTTAACAAAACATTTTGCTGTCACTCAATCAACCCTAAGACTTGTGAAATTTACTAAAGTTTTAGTAAGCACTACAATAAAATTTTTTCAGTGTGTCCTATGTCTGTCCCTGTAGCTCAGTGGTAAAGGCGGCACTCTATGAATCCAAAGATTCCAGAGGTCGTGGGTTCGAAACCCAGCCGGGACATGAAATGTTATCGTCCCATTTGGGATTTTTACCACATAATAATATGTCTTGGGCTTACTGCTGGAATAATGGGACTTTAATAGTCCTAATCAAGCAGTTTCAATAAGGCGATATAATTATTATTATTACTATCATATTTGGTTTTCCTACGATCGGGTTAAACCATACTCGCTGAGAACTTGTATTTTATTTTTTCCAAATTAATACTTGATTTATCTTGATACTTTTTTTTTCACTATTAAACGTTCCCGCATACTTTAATACACATCAAATTTGATTACATTATGACTTTATTACTATCATATATGTAAATCTTTGTGTGTGAGAAGATAGCAAAATAAATTTTTTCAAGACGTTTTTTTCCCTTCAATATTAAGTTATAATCTGTAAGGCCGAAGCTACGATAGGAGCGTCAAGCGGTGAGCGGTAAGCGGGGAGCGGCAAAATGAGAATTTTATGTTAACATTTAAAACAATGGAAATGCTTAGTAGGGTAAAAAAAATCGCGGTGAGCGGTAAGCGGCGATCAGCAAAATGAAAATTTTATGTTCACATTTAAAACAATGGAAATGCTTAGTAGGATGAAGAAAAAAAAAATCGCTTGACGCTAACCGCTTGCCGCTCCTATCGTAGCTTCGGCCTAACACTGCACCGCTTGTATAGCATAAGTTAGAACTGAAATTTAACCGCTTGCCGCTCCTATCGTAGCTTCGGCCTAACACTGCACCGCTTGTATAGCATAAGTTAGAACTGAAATTTAACCGCTTGCCGCTCCTATCGTAGCTTCGGCCTAACACTGCACCGCTTGTATAGCATAAGTTAGAACTGAAATTTAACCGCTTTGCCGTCCTATCGTAGCTTCGGCCTAACACATGCACCGCTTGTATAGCATAAGTTAGAACTGAAATTTAACCGCTTGCCGCTCCTATCGTAGCTTCGGCCTAACACTGCACCGCTTGTATAGCATAAGTTAGAACTGAAATTTAACTGTTTTGAATGCCAACGTTTGTCAAAATGGTCGTTCAAAAATTATACATACATAAAATTTTAATTACTTTAATTTTCTAAAATTATATTTCACAACAACCCACACCAGCATTATGCTGAAAGGGTTGTTAAATGTTTAATTCTTTGTAATGTTGATTGTTGAAAAAATGTGAATACCTAAATAAATAACAAAAAAAAAATTGACTATAGCTTACCTGCATACTGATCCCATGACAGGCCATGCCTCCATTCTGAGGCAGGGGGTTGTCGCACCTGCGCGTCTGACAGAGGCAAGGGTCCACACTGTCGCCCGTCACCTGAGAACAGGGGGTCCAACCTGACCAGGCAGACCAACCTCCGTCCACTGGAATATGAAGAAATCAGTTATTAAAAAAAAAAAAAAAAATGAGCTTAGCGGTATTTTATTTTTTATTTATTTCATACATGACAAGTAAATGGTTCAAATATATTATATAACAATGACAGTTTACATAATTCATAATATTTTTAATTGCACTCCAGGTGATCTGGGTTCGAATCCCGGCGGGGTCGGATTTTTTCAGCTCTGTACTTTGGATGTCAGGGCCTACCCTAGCCTCGTGAGGACAATAAATTAACGTCGCCTGGTGGTTGGTTACCTTCCACTAAAGAGTGTTCCACTGTCTGTCCCGGTTAGCTCAGTGGTTAAGGCGGCACTCTGTGAATCCACAGGTTCCAGAGGTCGTGGGTTCGAAACCCAGCCGGGACATGACAAGTTATCCTCCCATTTGGGATTTTTACTACATACTAATATGTCTTGGGTTTACTGCTGGAATAATGGGACTTTAATAGTCCTTATCGGGCAGTATAAATAAGGCGATATTATAATGCTTTTGACATTTTCATGTCTTTGCTCTGGCACATAACCAAAATTATGTGACGAAATTATGTAACGATATTATGTAACGAAATTATGTAACGATATTATGTAACGATATTATGTAACGATATTATGTAACGAAATTATGTAACGATATTATGTAACGAAATTATGTAACGATATTATGTAACGAAATTATGTAACGATATTATGTAATGATATTATGTAACGAAATATTGAATTGTAAAGGGAGAGAAGAGGGAAAGTGTGTGTCATGCGCACAATGGCGAAGTATTGAATTGTAGAGGGAGAGAAGAGAGAAGGTATGTGTCATGCGCACAATACGAAATTTGGTCAGTTGGGTTTTGGACCTTGAGTAGTAAAAATGAAAATGTCCCAATGGTTGCAGACTCGTATGCAAGCGTTTTTGACATTTTTCTTTGTGTTATTATGTCACAATTTTAGTGGGTAGCGCAGAATCATAGGACTTTACCACTTTAATTTACAATATCTTGTATTATTTTTTTGCCTAAGGTTCTGCCACTGGTCGCTACTTCACATCAAAGCAGCTACTCATTTTTCCTCACGAGGTATGAGTGGACCCCGAACATCCAAGTACAGAGCAGAAAAAATCCTCCCCCGCTGGGAATCGAACCCAGGTCACCATGTGTGCAATGCCTAGCGCGCTAACTCGCTCTGCCACAGTGACTACTGACATACTAATATGTCTTGGGTTTACTGCTGGAATAATGGGACTTTAATAGTCCTAATCAAGCAGTTTCAATAAGGCGATATAATTATTATTATTACCATCATATTATTACTAGTCCTTATCGGGCAGTATAAATAAGGCGATATTATTTTATTATTATAAAGAGAATTATTAGTATCATCACTCACCGGGGTGGTTGAGTACGGCGCAGCCCGTGACGCTCTGGTACCAGTGGCGCGTGTGCGGATCATGCAGCGGGGGCGGCATGCACCTGAGCTTGAGCTCGTTCCAGCCGCAGTACGGGTCCATGGCGTTCATGCATGCCTGACGGGACTGGTGACGCGCGCAGTGGTCTGCCGGGATGCGCAGGACCCCGTGGCTGGTACCCAAGTAGATGGACTCCTGGGAAGAAAAGAAAAAATCTGGTGTAAACATCACACGACTTTCCTTATCTCCCAAAAAGGAGTCGAATTCCGCCACTGGTGACTGAACGGTAACAGATAACTAAAAATCAATGCCAAATTCGTGATCAGCACTTCAAAATCATTTAATTTGATATGTCACAACCCCCATCTAGGATGAATAATAAAAAAGTTAGTCCAATCGGGTCCCCCTACAATACCGGTAAATTGGGGCCGGTTTCAAAAAAGTTAAAGATATCAAAAAAATGATCAGAGTGAACCCCTATTATTTTTTTAATCTGAGAAAATGTTGTTCTCTAACTTTTTTTGTATCTTTAACCAATTCAAAGAAGCGGTGCTTGCGGCCAATATTTGCGGCCCTGCGGCCGCAGAATGCGTCCGATTTCAACCAAAAGTTTCATGGTTCGTCTGGTGTATAAAATTAATTACCATACCAAATTTCAAGTCTCTAGCTCTTACCGTTCTTGAGATATCCTGTTCACACACAGACACACACACAGACACACACACAGACACACACACACACACACACACAGACAGACGCACGGACCAATGGCTGAAAACAACTTTTTTCGTATCCTGAGGCTATGATTCGTCCAGAAATGTGAAAAGCTGGGTAGGTCAAATTTTCGACGAATACAATACTTTCCTTATTATAGGATAAGGAAAGTAAAAATCAAGACCCGTCGTGATATGACCATGGCAGTTGAAAGCGACGTTAAATCCCACTTAAAAAAAAAAAAAAAAAAAAAAAAATCAAGAGGGACGCGTTGTGGTGAAGAGCCCACGACTAGCTCAGTGGTAAGCTAGTCGCTTGTCATGCGGAAGGTCCCGGGTTCAAACCCCCGTGCCGACAATAATATTGTAGTAGTTGAATTGAATTTTGAATTGAATATATTTCTTTATTAGAGTGAATAAGAAAACAGTGGAGGCCGTTACAAAGTTTCGGCCCCACCAATTACATTGTTACTCACTATTTATAAGTTAATACAAAGATGGTACATTACAGTTGTATAGTTTAATAATAAACATATTATTTTTATGCATGTAAAGGCAGGTACTACAGGTAGTAGTAGTAGTAGTAGTAGTAATAATATTTCTATTTATTTTTCAATAAAAATATTACAAAGGTTGGCAATGTACAATGAGATTAAAAACATTTAAATTGTACAATACATAACATATGATCATGAGACAATAATACACTTGTTTGGAAGGGATACCTTCTGGTGCGCTCGTATTTAGAAGGTTTTTTAATAACATTATTAGATATATTTTTTATTAAAAAAAAAGAACAGAACATTCTCATCATCTAATTTACTATTCAATGTATGACAGCGCAGCTCCGTCATCAAAACCATACGAGGTTAGCTTTTTTTTTTTTGAAGTGGGGTTTAACGTCGCTTTCAACTGCCATGGTCATATCACGACGGGGGTTTTACCCTCCATTCGCAGGAAACTCACAAACCTGCTACTCACATTGACCTCACCCAGCCTGAGTGGGGCCGGGAAAAGCCAGCGTCACGAGAATTAGAATTTGAATGGTCACCCAGAGGTTAGCTTGTATCTCGTGCCTCATATTCGGAGAGATACAGCTCCTATGATTGCAATCTGTGTTCTGACTTTTGCCCAGTTTAAAACTTGTATTGACTCCTAAAGTGCGCTCGTAGCCAGCGTCGATGGCATGTTGAATACACCGGTTCCCTTCAGAACACCGAAGTTAAGCGACATCCAGCGAGGTTAAGACTTGGATGGGTGACCATTCAAATTCTAATTCTCGTGACGCTGGCTTTTCCCGGCCCCACTCAGGCTGGGTGAGGTCAATGTGAGTAGCAGGTTTGTGAGTTTCCTGCGAATGGAGGGTAAAACCCCCGTCGTGATATGACCATGGCAGTTGAAAGCGACGTTAAAACCCACTTAAAAAAAAAAAAAAAAAAAAACTTGTATTGACTCCTAAAGTGCGCTCGTATTGACCAACCACATAAATTGGAAGTATTGAGTCACTTCTCGCCCATCAGAGGGGAGGCATACTACGGGATGGGGGGCAAGCTACAAATCTCAAAAAAGATGTCAGTAGTGAGCCCTATCATTATTATTGTTAAACACTTTAATAGATAAGAAGACATATGTACAATTATCTTTACTCTAATTGTTATTTTATTTAAATTGTTGTATTATTTTATACTCAAATAAATAAAGAGGTGCTTTGTTAAACTGTTGGCATAATGGGCCTACCTGTCTTGCGCTGACAGTCTAAATAAAGCACTACTTATACTTATACTCATACTTATACTTATAACAATGAAAAAAATGAAGACAATATATACAATAAAAAGGAAAAAGAAAAGAAAAATATATAATAAAAATATGTCCTAACTAAAGGGCAAGGTTATTGCCTATGGCAATCTCTTCCACCCAACCCCTTCCACCCAATCTATCATGATGGTGATTTCATTGTAGCAAATTCAGTTGAATTTTTATTTATTTATTTATTTACACTTTATTTTTTTTACATTACAAACAACACTAAATTACAAAGACAAAAAAAATTAACAATATTTACAAAAAAAGGGATATAGAAAAAAAAATATATATTTAAATTTAAATGTATGATGTATTGTAATCCGGGGCGAAGTTAATGCCTTAGGCATTCTCTGCCACTTAACCCCGGCAGAGAAAAAGAACTTACGGTTTCCTTGAGGAAGTGGAGGGAGTAGATAGAGGAGGGGGAGGGGGAGGGAGGCAGCGGTTTCCAAATCTCCAGAACACAGGTGGTCTGACTGTTGGGCAGTACCGAGATCTTCTTGACCTCCCCTTGCTCTGTGGCCACATACATTACATGGACGGCTCTGGAATATTGAAGAAATACATTATTAGAACATATATTTGTCTCGAGCCGACAGTCTAAATAAAGCACTACTATACTATGCTATACTATACTATATTTTTTGTAGGCACACGCACCATTTGACAAGCAATGTTATACTCGTAGACCTGCTAGATTTTAACGTGTAGATAGGTATTATATGGGAGGGAGCGGTTTTTAAAATTCCAGGATAGATGTAATTTTTCATTGCACCTTGTTTTATACCTACTACGCATAAATAGGTATAGGCATAATACTGACTTGATATGGAGCTAGGATGAGTAAATATAATAATAATATCGCCTTATTTATACTGCCCGATTAGGACTATTAAGTCCCATTATTCAAGCAGTAAGCCCAAGACATATTATTATGTGGTAAAAATCCCAAATGGCAGGATAACTTGTCATGTCCCGGCTGGGTTTCGAACCCGCGACCTCTGGTATTTCTGGATTCACAGAGTGCTACCGGGACATGTATATAACTTATATTTTGAAAAAGGTAAATCAAAAGGTTAATTGAAGAAAAATAAATCATTCGCCGTCTCCTTTACACTCCTCCCAATTGAGATTTTGAGCACATTAAACTTGGTCTTAATGCTAGAATAATGGGATTTTTTCCCTATTACGCATTTTAACTATTTATTGTATGATCGTTCGTGTCGATCCTCTCAAGATCTACATGAAGTGAAGGAGGTTGATACTTCTTAGAAAAGTCATCAGTGAGTCGATTCACTGGTAGAGTTCAGTAAATATGATTTTGGGTCATATGATTCGCGGTTTCATCGATCTACTTTGACTACATTGTAATTGTGACATTCGTTCACGATGTGACGAACAGACAGGGGATCACCACAGGTACACACAGGACGACGGGTCTTGGTAAAGATAATGGGAATAATTAAAGTCTTAATCGCTTCAAAATGAAATTAGCGACACGTGACAGAGATTCATAATTCATAGCTACAACGACAAGCCTTAGCCTTTAGAGTTTCACGATGAAGGGGGCATAATATAAATATTTTATTATATATATATATATATATATATATATATATATATATATATTTTTTTAGTTTATTTTATTATTATTATTAATTTTAAATTGCATTTTATATTTTATGTTTTCTATTTTATATTATGTATGACTTTGTACCACATCGGAAGATATTTTGTACAAATAAATGTTGTTGTTGTTGTAGCCAGCTTGGCTACAGCTGGAGGGGTGAGTGATGGTCTCCAGTCAACTTTATTTCAAAGTTGGCTCGTCCTGAACCACATATTTCTATGTGCGATCAACCATCATGAGGACTTGGACTTTTCTTTATAAGCCATTAAACCCTCAGGAAACTGCAAGCTAGCCTGTAAGGGTTGGCTAGTCTGTTCTCTGTTTATAGTCCTCTAGCGAGACACTGGTCTTCCCCTGTTTAACGTCCCCCAGCCAGACTATGTACAAATAAATAAATTACAATTACAATAAATTACAATAAGAGGATATTAGTATTCACCTGTGAGTCTTGGTCGGCAGCACATCGACCGCAATGTGGGTCAGCGTTTCCATCTGGCCGAAGTAGAGGGGGGACAGGGTCGTAGGTTGGACAGCGCTGTCCATGAGCTGGTAGGAGAAAGCCGCGTCCAGAAGGTGGGGACTCGCGTGGCACTGGCCGTGGTAGTCTGTACGAGGCGCTCTCTCCCAGGCCGAGCCTAGAATACATAAATAATAATAATAATAATAATAATAATATCGCCTTATTTATACTGCCCGATTTGGACTATTAAAGTCCCATTATTCCGGCAGTAAGCCCAAGACATATTATTATGTGGTAAAAATCGCAAATGGGAGGATAACTTGTCATGTTCCGGCTGGGTTTCGAACCCACGACCTCTGGAATCTTAGGAGGTTAGGATTCACAGAGTGCCGCCTTTACCACTGAGCTACCGCGACAGATATTATTGTGATCTGTCATCTTACATAAATATGATACATAAATATGATATTATTGTGATCAAATACAATTACTTTACATTCTATTCTAAATAAATAAATAATAAATGCATAATCGGTGAAATAATAATGCACAACACAAAAAAAAATTTAAAAGTAAATATGACCATGCAGTTGATAGCGACGTTAAACAAAAAATGAAATGATAATAAATCTAAAAAAAAATTATGAAAAAAATGTTGTTTTAAACACATGCGTAGTTTTTTGAGAGCCCGTGAATGGGTTTTGTACCCTGTAAAAAACCCCCATTTTTCGGTTTTTTCTTTAAAGCCCCGGAACTCATATACCTACATTACGATAGACAGGTAACCTATATACCTAGGGTACTACAAACAGGGAGTAGACCAGCATTGGCTTGGTTCTGGGGGCCCTTGTCAATTGTTAGCCTCCTTGTAAAGACAGCGGTAGAAGTGCTGAGTCATTCTTCCACTGTCTGGCTACCATCGTTCACGATGACGCCACCCTATGATGATGATAGGGACCCAGGGCTATTGACGCCATCCTATGATGAAAATAGGGAACCAGGGCTATTGACGCCACCCTATGATGATGATAGGGACCCAGGGCTATTGACGCCACTCTATGATGATAATAAGGACCCAGGGCTATTGACGCCACCCTATGATGATGATAGGGACCCAGGGCTATTGACGCCACCCTATGATGATGATAGGGACCCAGGGCTATTGACGCCACCCTATGATGATGATAGGGACCCAGGGCTATTGACGCCACTCTATGATGATGATAGGGACCCAGGGCTATTGACGCCACCCTATGATGATGATAGGGACCCAGGGCTATTGACGCCACTCTATGATGATGATAGGGACCCAGGGCTATTGACGCCACCCTATGATGATGATAGGGACCCAGGGCTATTGACGCCACTCTATGATGATGATAGGGACCCATGGCTATTGACGCCACTCTATGATGATGATAGGGACCCAGGGCTATTGACGCCACCCTATGATGATGATAGGGACCCAGGGCTATTGACGCCACTCTATGATGATGATAGGGACCCAGAGCTATTGACGCCACCCTATGATGATAATAGGGACCCAGGGCTATTGACGCCACCCTATGATGATGATAGGGACCCAGGGCTATTCTATTAGACCCAAAGGCTGTTCTATTAGACCCAAAGGCTATTCTATTAGACCCAAATGCTATTTTCTATTAGACCCAAAGGCTATTCTATTAGACCCAAAGGCTATTCTGTTAGACCCAAAGGCTATTCTGTTAGACCCAAAGGCTATTCTATTAGACTCAAAGGCTATTCTATTAGACCCAAGGACTATTCTGTTAGACCCACCCGCGTTACGCTGGTACTTGAAGTCTCCCCGGAAAGCGTCGTTGATGCTGGTCAGGTTGAAGGCGCAGACAGCAGAGCCAGGGATGGAGTTGCGGGGGGTGGTGAAGGTGGCGTACAACAGGCCCTCATCAGGCAGGTACGTCATGCCCTGGACCTGGGGAGGAAGGCAGGAGATTCATTTGTAGATTTCACATTTTTAATAATAAAAAAAAATTACTTGTGATGCAACTACGTTTTATTTTCAAACATAAATATTTATTTATTTATTTACACTTTATTAGATAATAGGACATATACAATACAAATAATTACTAACGAAAATACAATATACAATATAACAAAATATAAAAAAAAATAAAGAAAAACAAAATTAATAAAACATGTAACAATATTTTAAAAACATACTCCTGATCACAAATGCAGTGGTTAAGCACTCGCTTGCCATGTGGAAGGGTTGGGTGGAAGAGATTGCCACAGGCAATAACCCCGCCCTTTAGGTAGGTCATTAACTTCATTCTCTTTTTTTTTTTTTCTTCTTGTATATTTCCCAGACAGCACAGTCAACTGGATGTATACCATACTGTTAGGTGGAAAAAGTCTACTTGCCCACCTGGAAATCAGCTGGAGATTTCCACCTTCCACCTGACCTCCACCTGGAAATCAACTGGAAATGAACTGGAAAGTAACCCAACTTTTAACTGGAAGTCAGTTGCCCAAAGTCAACTGGATTTGTTCCACTTATTTCCAGCTACTTGTAGCGCTCTCTAGTGGATGGGTAGTAACTCATTACCACAATGTTGACATACCTATTTACCTATACTGTACATTATACTACATAATAATCAAATGCTACGCTCTTGGTTTTGAGGTCGTGGGTTCGAATCCCATTATATGCATTTTTTTTGCAAATAATAATAATAATAATAATAATAGTAATAAAAATCTAGAAACAAATGTATATTAGGCATAAATTCAATTTCAGTTATTTAATTTAGAGGCCATACATTCAAATCTCATGAAGAATATTTTTTTTTGTATAAAAATAAAGTAATAAATTTTAAATAGGTTTTTTTAACACATACACACACACAAATTTGGGTATAATTTTTTTATAGAAATTTGGAAAGAAAAAGAAAATAACTAATCTGTTTTAAACAACACAATTCAAATAAGACTCTTTAACATGATTATATTTTACAATAAGAGTGTTTATTATTAATAAAAAAATTGTCACAAAAGTGTAAAATGCACTATCAAATTTCCACCATGTCACAAGACCTTGTACCAATGTATCACAAGTACTTCCTAAGTAGTTATAATCTCTATAGATAATACTCAAAGTTGTGCATGTCTGGCTGACTATGTCCTCTTGGGGTTACAATACAAAACGGTACTCTCACTGAGAGTTCACCCCCCCTAAGCCACCTTCAACATACTAGAAAATTATCAAAATTAAAATATGTAATACAATATTCAAGTGCACTGGTAATCAAGTGGTAAAGTGCTAGTCAGATAATCCACTTAGCGTAGGGTTCCGTTGTTTCAATTTTTTCCTCATTCTGATTGTGACCACATAATAATAAGACTCTGAGGGTTAGGTGGTAGAAAATGCTTTGAGCATAACCTGACCTGGTGGTTACCTTCCAATTAAAAGTGTTATTATTATTTTCATTAGGACACTGGCCATGAGAAAAAACCTTAATGGTGACAAAATGCCAGGTTTTAGCTAGTATAGAAATAAAATAATGATATCCAATTATAAAATATGCTCACACCATGTACATAATCACAATAAAATAATAATACTATGTAAATGAAAATATATTTCTTTAGTGAAACCAAAAATAACAAAGAAATAAACTAATAGCCAGCAGAAAATGATGATGAGGCATTGAATACACCCGTTTTTATGAAATAGCCAAAGTTAAGCAATGTCTAACGTGGTGGAACATGGATTAGTGAATGTTATTATGTATTTGTAATCCTTCAAGACAATTTACATACTTCTGTGGCTAATTAGAATTGCTGGGTTGTTTTCTTTGAGAATTATTACCAAAAAAGCATTGTTATACTTAAATTGAAACAAAATTGACTTAATTGTTAAGACTAGTGAAATTATAAAACACAATAGTGTGGAACACTTTTTTTTATAATAGATATAAAATGAACACAAAATTTGAGGGGCTTCATAGTAATAAGGTGGTTTAGAAAGCTGAATAGTTAATATTATTATTAGAGACAGTGCACAGAAGATTGGCTAATTAATTTTGAGTCAAATAATCAGGAAGCATGTAAAAATGTATACACTACATCATCTTTTTAGTGTGGCAGAAGCACGTATGAGTGAAAAATTCATTTTATAATAATATATTATGTATTGCATGTCTAAATAAAATCCACAGAATGAAAATTTTCATTATCTAGCACCATACATCAGATAATTCAGCTGTTTCCTTGCTTGACCCAGGACCTTTTTTGGTACAATTCCAAGTGAATTGATGGTGTTAAACCCAAATGGGCTAGTTTGACTCTCCAGTGTCCAGGAACAGTAGAGTGCAGAAAGTTCATTATTGTCCAAGTGCATGGAGTATTGTCCAATGAAGAATGTTATCCATTATTAACTGTTTGTTAATCTCTCCTTTTCTTCTGTCACGATTCACGATTTAGAATTTTAGACAAACCAAAGAACTCCTTCTGTGACATCTCAAAATCAAATATGGAGTTCAGTAAGAATTAACACTTTCTCAAAATCAAATTTGAAGTTCAGTAAGAATTAATGTTGGTTTATGTTAAATAACAAAACACAGAAATGCAGTTTAGTCTGATAAGTAACATATTTTATTGGAGTACAGATATTACAGAGATTACAAAAGGTTTTCCAGCAAAAGATTCAAAAGGCAGAACGTCAAGAACAGATCACACATTCTTAATAACAAAAAAAAACAAGAGGGAAAAATGAAAATATAAAACCAGTGTTGTCAAGTTTCATTTTTTTCCCCAACAATTAACACTTGCAGTAGTTATAAAAATGTTCAAAAACTAATTGAAATAGGTACCAATTATAAAAAGAATTAAAACAACTCACAATAATAGAGAATCACAAAAACGGAATTTCTCTAAAAAATTATTCAAAGATTAAAGATGGCGAATGCAACAAGAACACTCTCGGTAAAGTTCGTGTGAAACCCGAATCTATCCGAGAGCGCGTTTTAACTGAACTGGAGAAATGTGGAGCATCTCCAGCTGACTGGTCAACTGACTAAATTCTATTTATGTCCTAGCTGGAGAGATTCGTTATACTTCCAGCTGACTGCCCAGGTGACTGAGTCTAGATGGATTTTTGTTGGAAATATCCAGGTGGCTGGTCAACTGATTTAATCCATAATGGAAAAATCCAGCTGTCGGGACAGCTGGAGGTCCAGTTGACTTTATACACCTGGATATTTCCACCTTAAATCCAGACTGGAAGTCACCTGCCGTGCTGTCTGGGTTGCTTAATCTTTTTGTTTTTCTTTATATTTCATTGTATTTTACTGTGTGTATTTTTTGTTCTACCTAATAAAGCTTTCTATAATAATAATAAGGTCCCGGGTTCGATCCCCACTCATCTTTAAAAAAACAACTACTTTTTATTTTGAAACATTAATAAAACATGTAACAATATTTTAAAAAGGTACTCTTGATCACAACTACTTTTTATTTTGAAACATTAATAAAACATGTAACAATATTTTAAAAAGGTACTCTTGATCACAACTACTGTTTATTTTCAAACATTAATAAAACATGTAACAATATTTTAAAAAGGTATTCATAACAATATTTTAATCCATAACTGCGAGGGTGGTATCTGAATATCCGTAGCCTCAAAGATACAGCTCGAATGATGGCGAACTGAATTTTCGTTTAAATCCATCCAACAATTTGCGAGTATGCTTTTTTTCCCCTTTACTGCCAAAGTATCTGCCATAAAAATGCTAGATTACTATATTCATTTTTATGCCCGATAAATTTCTAATATTAGGAATCGGAAGTAGGTATTGTGTTCGTTTTTGTAAAAAAAATAATAATATTATTTTGCTCTGATTTCAATTTTTCATATTTCTGGACGTTTCATAACCTCTTGAGCAATTTTTTTCTTGTATGTTTCATTCATGTTCATTGTTTTTGTTTGTACTTTGATATCCAAACGATACGAGGGGCTAATATCAAAACGATACATCTGTATAGCCAGTGGAGATAGCACATTGAATACACCAGTTCTAATCCGATCACTGAAGTTGAGCAACATCCAGCGTGGTGAGGACCTGAACGGTTACCACCGTTCAGGTTTTTAATGCATCCAGGGTCATCATGGCAATTCACGTTCTTTTTTTTAAAGTTTCCATGTATTTAATAAATGATAATATTTTTTTTTTTTTTACAAATAAACACTTTCAAAAGATAAAAATCTTGTGCGGAAGGTGGGGAATATTCTCTGCTAGCTATTCTCTGGCTAAAATAATACATGTATTGTGTATATTTTTACAAAATATATGAAAAATCCTCTCTAACGTGATATGACCAATGACCATGGCAGTTGAAAGCAAAGTTAAACCCCACTTAAAAAAAAAAAAAAAAAAAAAAAAAATCCTCTCTAAAAAAATTAAATACCTCGTCGAAGTAGAAGGGATAGTCGCCAGGCAGTGAGCAGTTGAGCCTCGCCTTCACGAAGCTCGTCCAGTTATCCTTGAGGACCATGTGGCCTCCTGTGTCGTTCTTGCAGACTCGGGCGATGCGGGAGTATATTCTCTGAGGAGGAATAAATAATAATAATAATAAATAATATCGTCTTATTCATACTGCCCGATTAAGACTATTAATAACAATAATAATAATAATGTTTTTTTATTGTTGAATGATACCTTTCGGTGTTAACAATATTGTGCTTAAAGTCCCATTATTCCAGCAGTAACCCCAAGACGCATTATTATGTGGTAAAAATCCCAAATGGGAGGATAACTTGTCATGTCCCGGCTGGGTTTCGAACCCACGACATCTGGATTCTCTTGGTTCACAGAGTGCCGCCTTTACCACTGAGCTACTGGGACAGAAAGGTGAGTGGTCGCGAGTAGATTCTCTGAGGAGGAATGGTGAGAAGAAAGAGGTCAATGGTTAGTGGCGAGAGTAGATTCTCTGAGGAGGAATGGTAAGAAGAAAGAGGTCAATGGTGAGGAATGGTGAGAAGAAAGAGGTCAATGGTGAGGAATGGTAAGAAGAAAGAGGTCAATGGTGAGGAATGGTGAGAAGAAAGAGGTCAATGGTGAGGAATGGTAAGAAGAAAGAGGTCAATGGTGAGGAATGGTGAGAAGAAAGAGGTCAATGGTGAGGAATGGTGAGAAGAAAGAGGTCAATGGTGAGTAGATTCTCTGAGGAGGAATGGTGAGAAGAAAGAGGTCAATGGTGAGGAATGGTAAGAAGAAAGAGGTCAATGGTTAGTCTCTGAGGAGGAATAAATAATAATAATAATAAATAATATCGCCTTATTTATACTGCCCGATTAAGAATATTAAAGTCCCATTATTCCAGCAGTAACCCCACAAGACGCATTATTATGTGGTAACAATCCCAAATGGGAGGATAACTTGTCATGTCCCGGCTGGGTTTCGAACCCACGACATCTGGATTCTCTTGGTTCACAGAGTGCCGCCTTTACCACTGAGCTACCGGGACAGAAAGGTGAGTGGTCGCGAGTAGATTCTCTGAGGAGGAATGGGGAGAAGAAAGAGGTCAATGGTGAGGAATGGTGAGAAGAAAGAGGTCAATGGTGAGGAATGGTGAGAAGAAAGAGGTCAATGGTGAGGAATGGTGAGAAGAAAGAGGTCAATGGTGAGGAATGGTGAGAAGAAAGAGGTCAATGGTGAGGAATGGGGAGAAGAAAGAGGTCAATGGTGAGGAATGGTGAGAAGAAAGAGGTCAATGATGAGGAATGGTGAGAAGAAAGAGGTCAATGGTGAGGAATGGTGAGAAGAAAGAGGTCAATGGTTAGTGGCGTGAGTAGATTCTCTGAGGAGGAATGGTAAGAAGAAAGAGGTCAATGGTTAGTGGCGAGAGTAGATTCTCAGAGGAGGAATGGTAAGAAGAAAGAGGTCAATGGTTAGTAGATTCTCTGAGGAGGAATGGTAAGAAGAAAGAGGTCAATGGTTAGTGGCCCGAGTAGATTCTCTGAGGAGGAATGGGAAGAAGAAAGAGGTCAATGGTTAGTGGTCGCGGTAAACAATGCGACCAAATTGCATGTTGTCCTCCCATTTGGGATTTTGACCTCATGATAAATTGATAATAAGTTACGGCTGGAATAATGGGACTTACAAGTACTTCTCGGAGTGTCGGAAGTGCACTGGTAGTCAAGTGGTTAACGCGCTAGTCTGGTAATCCAGGTAGCGTAGGGATCCGTTGGTTCGAATCCCACCCAGTGCATGAATTTTTCCTCATTAATTTGAGTTTGTAACCACATAATAATATGACTCTGAGGGTTAGGTGGTAGAAAATGCTTTGAGCATTAACCTCGCCTGGTGGTTACCTTCCACTAAAGAGTGTTATTATTATTATAGAAAGAAAGCGATATTATTATAACAATAACTGATGCTTCTAAAAAATCAAATACGGTAGGTACCAACCAGTCACCGTCAATTACATGTTATAATAAATCCGTCCGTGAAGTATACTGAGACACATGCAAAATTTTCCTATATCACGGTGGTGGAAAGATTATATCGACGCGACGACGCGCACTAAAATCCAATATCTCGACTACTGCCATGTCCAACTTACAAGTTGAATACAGGAGTTTTCAATCGAGTGTGTAAGCAACGTTCAGCAATGTTAAGACTTGGTGGGTGACGCCAACTATGGTCGGTCCTGATTGCCACCCTATCAGTTCGTTGTGGGTAGCAAGATTTTGGTTTTCCTATACGTACCCATGAACTGTAATGGGACACCCTGTCTCGAGCTGACAGTCTAAATAAAGCTCAACTATACTATACATTGATTTTCCCAGTACCAGGTAGCCATATCAATACAATTTAAAACAAAATAAGTTCAAAAACCAAGAAAGTTTGATCAAGGGTGGTGATAATGCCTTGGGCATTAATTGATTGTGAAATAAAGGCTGTGAACACACACATTTAAACAATACTTTCTAAACTTTTCAGGTAATAGAATATAAAAAGATACTTATGCCGTATTTTTCTTTCTAACCAAAGTTAACCAAACGGGAAGCAAATCATTTTTCTTTTGGAAGAGGAAAAATTTCCACTTCCAAAGTTAACCAAAGTGGAAGTAGAAAATTCTTGCTTCCAGTTCTTTTATAGGTTAAGTCCATTGTTTATCTTTAAAAGTAACCAAACGCATTTTTCTTTCACGAATGACCTTGGAATAAAATGGAAATATTTGGAAAAAACCTAACCAGGATTTTTTTTTTTTGTTAGAAAGAAAAATACGACTTTACCTTCCCACAGTTCATATACTCCACCGCTCCCTCGCGGAACACGAAGTAAACGAACGCGTCCGTTTCGAATGAACCCACGAACTGGGGCTCATTGAGCCACCAGGCGTTGTAGTGGGTGGTGCGCACATAGGAGGGCCCCAGGTCCCGGATGATGGCTGAGTCCGTGCCTGAGAAGTCCATGGGCGAGGCGGCGAAGTACTGCCCCCCCAGGGTCATGAGGGAGGTGATGTTAGCGTGGGGGGAGTAGGGGCACTTGGCCACGCCTCGGACCCATTCGGTGACACGGTTGATATCCTCCATCTGAGGGGGTGAGAAAATAATAGAAACTTATTAAACCATCTGAGGGGGGTGAGAAAATAATAGAAAGTTATTAAACCATCTGAGGGGGGTGAGAAAATAATAGAAAGTTATTAAACCATCTGAGGGGGTGAGAAAATAATAGAAAGGTATTAAACCATCTGAGGGGGTGAGAAAATAATAGAAAGGTATTAAACCATCTGAGGGGGTGAGAGAATAATAGAAAGTTATTAAACCATCTGAGGGGGTGAGAGAATAATAGAAAGGTTTAAACCATCTGAGGGGGTGAGAGAATAATAGAAAGTTATTAAACCATCTGAGGGGGTGAGAAAATAATAGAAACTTATTAAACCATCTGAGGGGGTGAGAGAATAATAGAAACTTATTAAACCATCTGAGGGGGTGAGAAAATAATAGAAAGTTATTAAACCATCTGAGGGGGGGAGAAAATAATAGAAACTTATTAAACCATCTGAGGGGGTGAGAGAATAATAGAAAGTTATTAAACCATCTGAGGGGGTGAGAAAATAATAGAAAGTTATTAAACCATCTGAGGGGGTGAGAAAATAATAGAAAGTTATTAAACCATCTGAGGGGGGGAGAAAATAATAGAAACTTATTAAACCATCTGAGGGGGGTGAGAAAATAATAGAAAGTTATTAAACCATCTGAGGGGGGTGAGAAAATAATAGAAAGTTATTAAACCATCTGAGGGGGTGAGAAAATAATAGAAAGGTATTAAACCATCTGAGGGGGTGAGAAAATAATAGAAAGGTATTAAACCATCTGAGGGGGTGAGAGAATAATAGAAAGTTATTAAACCATCTGAGGGGGTGAGAGAATAATAGAAAGGTATTAAACCATCTGAGGGGGTGAGAGAATAATAGAAAGTTATTAAACCATCTGAGGGGGTGAGAAAATAATAGAAACTTATTAAACCATCTGAGGGGGTGAGAGAATAATAGAAACTTATTAAACCATCTGAGGGGGTGAGAAAAATAATTAGAAAGTTTATTAAACCATCTGAGGGGGGGAGAAAATAATAGAAACTTATTAAACCATCTGAGGGGGTGAGAGAATAATAGAAAGTTATTAAACCATCTGAGGGGGTGAGAAAATAATAGAAAGTTATTAAACCATCTGAGGGGGTGAGAAAATAATAGAAAGTTATTAAACCATCTAGGGGGGGAGAAAATAATAGAAACTTATTAAACCATCTGAGGGGGGTGAGAAAATAATAGAAAGTTATTAAACCATCTGAGGGGGTGAGAAAATGATAGAAAGTTATTAAACCATCTGAGGGGGTGAGAGAATAATAGAAAGTTATTAAACCATCTGAGGGGGTGAGAAAATAATAGAAAGTTATTAAACCATCTGAGGGGGGGAGAAAATAATAGAAACTTATTAAACCATCTGAGGGGGTGAGAGAATAATAGAAAGTTATTAAACCATCTGAGGGGGTGAGAAAATAATAGAAAGTTATTAAACCATCTGAGGGGGTGAGAAAATAATAGAAAGTTATTAAACCATCTGAGGGGGGGAGAAAATAATAGAAACTTATTAAACCATCTGAGGGGGGTGAGAAAATAATAGAAAGTTATTAAACCATCTGAGGGGGTGAGAAAATAATAGAAAGTTATTAAACCATCTGAGGGGGTGAGAAAATGATAGAAAGTTATTAAACCATCTGAGGGGGTGAGAAAATAATAGAAAGTTATTAAACCATCTGAGGGGGTGAGAAAATAATAGAAAGTTATTAAACCATCTGAGGGGGTGAGAAAATAATAGAAAGTTATTAAACCATCTGAGGGGGTGAGAAAATAATAGAAAGTTATTAAACCATCTGAGGTGGTGAGAAAATAATAGAAAGTTATTAAACCATCTGAGGGGGTGAGAAAATAATAGAAACTTATTAAATTTTTGGTATGTAGCTTTGTCTTATAGTCTAGATTTTAATATACAGGGTGAGCATAAAGTCTCACCCCACCCCCCGTATCTCCAGAATGGCTGAAAATACAAGAAAACGCAAAAACGCGTGTCCCTTCGATTTCAGGGGGATTCATTTTCAGCCAAAAAAAAATTTGCCTACACGGCCCCAGTCAGGCTGGGCATGGACCAACTTTAAAATCTTAAATAGAATGGTATGTCTTGTGGCATATCGTTTTAAAGGTCTCATAGAGAGAAAATCATTCCAACAAATTGTAGTGATCTACGACTTACTGTTCTCGAGATACAGGGTCGGACGTCCTGGGTAATATCCATATATTTTGACCTATAAATCGTTGACCGTAAATTCCAGAAAAATGAAATTTGTTGATAATAGCTCCTTATGGCAAGAACTTTCGAACAAGTTAAAACTTGATTTGTTTTTTCGTTAAAATTTTTCGGACTGTTTGTCCGGCTGGCTGACGAAACCGACCAGAAACTAACATCAACAGAGTATGTCGAGTTATAACTTTTTCGACAGGGCTTGTCATAAGGAGTTATTATTAACAAGAAATATTTTCTCCATAATTTACGGTTAACGAGTTATAGGTCAAAATATATGGATATTACGCAGGACGTCCGACCCTGTATCTCGAGAACAGTAAGTCGTAGATCACTAAAAATCTGTTGGAATGAACTTCTCTCTATGAGACCTTTAAAACGATATGCCACAAGACATACCATTCTGTTTAAGATTTTAAAGTTGGTCCATGCCCAGCCTGACTGGGGCCGTGTAGGCAAAAAATTTTTAGTTGAAAATTAATGGCCTTAAAATCGAAGGGATACGTGTTTTTGCGTTTTCTTGTATTTTCAGCCATTCTCGAGATACGGGGGGTGGGGTGAGACTTTATGCTCACCCTGTATACAGGGTCTTCATAAAGTCTCACCCAGGCCTAGGTTTCTCGAAAACGACTCAGAGTATCAAAAAACGCAAAAACCCGTATTCCTTTATATTTAAGGGGATTGATTTTCAGCCAATTTTTTTTGCCTACACGGCCCCAGTCAGGCTGGGCATGGACCAACTTTAAAATCTTAAATAGAATGGTATGTCTTGTGGCATATTGTTTTAACACGTATGAGACGGCGTGCCCACCGGTGGGTCACGTTTTTTTTTCAATTTCCCTTGTAACGTGACCCACCGGTGGGCACAGATAATGCTATTATATATTTTTGTGCTCGCCCGTCCCAATTTTTTTTTGTTGTTTTCATATTTGGAACACATACCCTAATTTGAAGCCGTCCCAGCGTACAAAACAAACTTTAGAAAATAGGACCCGTCTCATACGTGTTAAAGGTCTTATTGAGAGAAGTTCATTACAATAAATTTCAGTGTGCTACGACTTACCGTTCTCGAGATACAGGGTCGGACGTCCTGCGTAATATCCCTATATTTTGACCTATAACTCGTTAACCGTAAATTATGGAGAAATTTTTTTGATAACAATAACTCCTTATAGCAAGAACTTTCGAACAAGTTAAAATTTGATTTGTTTTTTAGTTAATTTTTTTTCGACTGTTCGTCCGGCTGGCTGACGAAACCGACCAGAAACTAACATCAACAGAGTATGTCGAGTTATAACTTGTTCGAAAAGTCTCATCATAAGGAGCTATTATTATACAAGAAAAATTTTCTCCATAATTTACGGTTATCGAGTTATAGGTCAAAATATATGGATATTACGCAGGACGTCCGACCCTGTATCTCAAGAACAGTAAGTCGTAGCACACTGAAATTTATTGTAATGAACTTCTCTCAATAAGACCTTTAAAACAATATGCCACAAGACATACCATTCCATTTAAGATTTTAAAGTTGGTCCATGCCCAGCCTGACTGGGGCCGTGTAGGCAAAAAAAAATTGGCCGAAAATCAATCCCCCTAAATATAAAGGAATACGGGTTTTTGCGTTTTTTGATATTCTGAGTCGTTTTCGAGACACCTAGGCCTGGGTGAGACTTTATGAAGACCCTGTATATGTCAAAGTCACTGACTGACTGACCACTGACTGACTGATCATCGCTCTACAGCCCAAACCGTAAGTCCTAGGAAGCTGAAATTTGGTAGGTAGCTTTGTCTTATAGTCTAGATGTGCAATAAGACGGGATTTTTCGAAATTCCCACTACAACACCTGCCATTGGCGAAAAAGGGCTTTTTGCTTTCACGGCCATGCCTCGGCCCGCAAAGCGGCCGACAGACCGCTAGTGATACATAAATAAGTAATTATATGTATAATTATTATAGCGTAAAGAACAATATGATCTCCTCGGACAGACTTAAAGTAGCTTGATCGGTAAGGAGGAAAACTCGTATGTTAGACGAAATTTAAACTAGATCTCGTACTTTGTGGGTTGGTGGTTCGAGTTCCAAGCCCGGCAAAAAATAACTCCCACCAACAACTGACACAAGAAATCCCCACAATCTTTTTTTTTTTTTTTTTTTAAGCTTTTTTAGGAGGACAAACAGGCAACAGTATAAAATTAAGAAAAGAAAGGGGGGGGAAAAAAACAAACAAATGACAAAATAAATAAGGAAAAAAAAAAAGAAAATAACAATAATGTCCTACCTAAAGGGCGGGGTTATTGCCTGTGGCAATCTCTTCCACCCAACCCAATCTCACCTCTCTCCAGGAGCAGGCAGGCGAGAAGGCGCTGGTCCCACAGGCGAACAGCTTCTTCCCGTTGCTAAGCAACACCTTGACGTAGTTGTGGCAGTCCTCTTCGGTCTGGCCTTTGTTCTGGCAGAGCTCCACCAGGTTGGGCGGGGCGGGCCAGGACGCTTTCTCCAGTTTGGTGAGTCCGCTCAGCGACAGGCGGTACAGGTTGTCCCTGGGAACCGAAGAGGGAGGGACGATTGTTAATAATATCAAGGGTACTAAATACTAGGGGAACAGAAGAGGGAGGGACGATTGTTAATAATATCAAGGGTACTAAATACTAGGGGAACAGAAGAGGGAGGGACGATTGTTAATAATATCAAGGGTACTAAATACTAGGGGAACAGAAGAGGGAGGGACGATTGTTAATAATATCAAGGGTACTAAATACTAGGGGAACCGAAGAGGGAGGGACGATTGTTAATAATATCAAGGGTACTAAATACTAGGGGAACCGAAGAGGGAGGGACGATTGTTAATAATATCAAGGGTCCCAAATATTGAATAGTCCTAACAGACGGTACAAGTTGTCCCTGGGAACAGAAGAGGGAGGAACGATTGTTAATAATATCAAGGGTACTAAATACTAAATAGTCCTAACAGGCGGTACAAGTTGTCCCTGGGAACAGAAGAGGGAGGGAGGATTGTTAATAATATCAAGGGTCCTAAATATTAAATAGTTCTAACAGGCGGTACAGGTTGTCCCTGGGAACCGAAGAGGGAGGGACGATTGTTAATCATATCAAGGGTACTAAATATTAAATAGTCCTAACAGGCGGTACAGGTTGTCCCTGGGAACCGAAGAGGGAGGGACGATTGTTAATCATATCAAGGGTACTAAATATTAAATAGTCCTAACAGGCGGTACAGGTTGTCCCTGGGAACCGAAGAGGGAGGGACGATTGTTAATCATATCAAGGGTACTAAATATTAAATAGTCCTAACAGGCGGTACAAGTTGTCCCTGGGAACCGAAGAGGGAGGGACGATTGTTAATAATATCAAGGGTCCTAAATATTGAATAGTTCTAACAGGCGGTACAGGTTGTCCCTGGGAACCGAAGAGGGAGGGACGATTGTTAATAATATCAAGGGTCCTAAATATTGAATAGTTCTAACAGGCGGTACAAGTTGTCCCTGGGAACAGAAGAGGGAGGGACGATTGTTAATCATATCAAGGGTCCTAAATATTAAATATAGTTCTAACAGCCGGTACAGGTTGTCCCTGGGAACCGAAGAGGGAGGGACGATTGTTAATCATGTCAAGGGTTGGGTAGAAGAGATTGCCATAGGCAATAACCCCGCCCTTTAGGTAGGACATTTCTTTTTTTTCTTCTTTCTTTTATATTTGTTTAATCTTTTTGTTTTTCTTTATATTTCATTGTATTCTACTGTATATATTTTTTGTTCTACCTAATAAAGCTTAAAAAAAGGGTACTAAATACTGGATAGTTCTAAATATTGTGCCCAGCGCAAAGGAATTTCTTTAGAAAAGACCCCCCAGAAAATGTAATGTAATACTATCTATACGTCGACCAGTTCATTAACGGAACGACAAAGAATATGTATGTAAATGTAATATTATCTATCAATAATTAATATTTTTTATCATATTTGTGTTAATCACTTTGATGGTATTATAAGTATTTTAATTTACGCCGCTAAATTTTTACCAAAATTGTGAATCGAACCACCGACCTACTGGCTATTCACGGCCCAACCCAGGCTGAATTTGCTTCATGTGAGGCAGGTTAGTGACTTTAGAGCAAATATAGGGGGTAAAACTTCCATCTTGGATGATCTAGGACCGAATTATAAATGTCCAAGTTCTGACGATGCCAATGGTTGATCGCACATAAAAATCTGTGGTTCAGGACAAGCCAACATTTCAACTGAAGTAACCGACCTCAGTAGCTTGATCGATAAGGCGGCGGACTTGTAACCTGGAGGATGGTGGTCCAAGTCCCGGTTTCAGCTAGATTTAGTAAAGCGAGTTTGAGCAGCTGTGATATCACGAAAGTGATTAACACTATATCTTTTATCTCTTTCCTAAGGTCTACATTGTAATAGAGTACCAATAAACTTGTTATGTAAACCTTGTAAAAATAAATAAATGATAATAACTAACTTTTCAACTTCATTTTTACTGAAGTTGACGGGAGACCATCACTCCCCCAGCTGTAGCAAAGCTGGGTACAATAACAGGAGATCAGCCGTGGTCCTTGGTTCTCTACCCGGGATCCTCACAGAATTAACCCACGCATATTAACTGCATAGTAATTATACTAATATGTTGGCCAGTATTGTGATAGCTAATAGACCTAGATTGTATCAGGTACTTGAAACTCACCTGACTAATGAATTACATGGGTATCGCGTGTGTTTCATCTATGTAGCTTTTATCTATGTACCTTTCATCTATGTACAAGTGTAACGCATATTTCAATTATGCATGCGTCCATGTATATATTCATCTATGTAGCTTTTATCTATATGTACCTTTCATCTATGTACAAGTGTAACGCATATTTCAATTATGCATGAGTCCCCCTTGTATATGTTCAATTGTTCATCTATGTAGCTTTTATCGTAGCTATATGTACATACATGTGTTAGGCATATTTCATTATTTTCACGTCTTTACCAGTTGTCAAGGCACCTCTCTGGTAATCCAGAAGTCGCAGGTTCAAAACCCATCAGGGACATGACAAGTTTGGACAAGTATCCCCTGTTTGGAATTTTGACCACATAATAATTTGGGCTTACTGCTACTTGGGCTTACTGCTGGAATAATGGGACTCATTACTCTAATCGACTACCATAGATATGGTGATATGATTATTTCATGTATGTAGGTATGCTTTATGTACATATTTACGCTCCTATAATGTATAATTGTATGTACGAATCCACCTCAGTAGCTTGATCCATAAGGCGGCGGACTTGTAACCTGGAGGTTGGTGGTCCAAGTCCCGGTTTCAGCTAGATTTAGTAAAGCGAGTTTGAGCAGCTGTGATATCACGAAAGTGATTAACACTATATCTTTTATCTCTTTCCTAAGGTCTACATTGTAATAGAGTACCAATAAACTTGTTATGTAAACTTTGTAAAAATAAATAAATGATAATAACTAACTTTTCAACTTCATTTTTACTGAAGTTGACGGGAGACCATCACCAGCTGTAGCAAAGCTGGGTACAATAATAGGAGATCAGCCGTGGTCCTTGGTTCTCTACCCGGGATCCTCACAGAATTAACCCACGCATAAAACTGCATAGTAATTATACTAATATGTTGGCCAGTATTGTGATAGCTAATAGACCTAGATTGTATCAGGTACTTGAAACTCACCTGACTAATGAATTACATGGGTATCGCGTGTGTTTCATTTATGTAGCTTTTATCTATGTACCTTTCATCTATGTACAAGTGTAATGCATATTTCAATTATGCATACGTCCATGTATATGTTCATCTATGTAGCTTTTATCCTAGCTAACTTTTATCTATGTACAAAATGTACAATTGTATAATTATGTGTTAGGCATATTTCATTATTTTCACGTCTTTACCAGTTGTCAAGGCACCTCTCTGGTAATCCAGAAGTCGCAGGTTCAAAACCCATCAGGGACATGACAAGTTATCCTTCTGTTTGGGATTTTTACCACATAATAATACATAATATTCGAAAACATAATAATTTGGGCTTACTGCTACTTGGGCTTACTGCTGGAATAATGGGACTCATTACTCCTAATCGATTAATGACATTATTATTTCATGTATGTACATATTTACGGTCCTACAATAAATAATTGTACATACGTTTGTGCATATATTTTATTTATGAATGTAAGTTTTATCTTATGTACCTACGTTTTTATGCATAGCTTGTCTCATTCATCGAGAACTTCAGTCTTTTAATGCATAGCTTGTTACATCTCTTTACGTGTTTTGTAATTATTCTGTACTTAGGTAGGTATATGCTTATTATTATTATTATTTATATGCATGATTGCTTTTGCTGTGTATTTTACTCGTTATCCTCGTTATCAAGACGGCCTGTCTCAGCCTGGTTCTCATCCTGACTTGTCAATATTGTAATCTTTACAAATTAAGCACGCACGTTGTAATCTTTACCAATTACGTTGTGCAATTGTGCATTCGAGTTTTGGTATGAACAAATGTTTGTCGACATTAATGAGATTGTATGACTTAGCTGGGTGGATTTGTTGGTTCTGTTAACTCTTGTTTATCGAGTGAATTGAGACATACATACGTTAGGCACAAGGAAGGATCTGCTTTGGGTCTGTGGGTTGCAGGTTTGTGAGTTTCCTGCAAATGGAGGGTAAAGTAAACACCCCCGTCGTGATATGATCATGCAGTTGAAAGCGATATTAAACAAACATTTAAAAAAAAATGGATAATATGCAAAAATATTTGCAATTGCATCTCTCATGTAACTCGTAATAATAATCATAATAATAATAATGATTTTTTTTTTAACTTTTACAAGTATATCTTTATGTCCCCATGAAGTACTGATGTACTTTTCAGGAACTACATGATACATAAGAGAGAGAGACAATAAAAATAAATATATTTTAAAGGACTGCTCTTATAATAGAGACACAGTTGCCAATAGACACAGTATAGTACTTTCGAAAATTTCTAACATTTGATATCGACAGTATTTTTTCTTTTTCATAGGAGTGGCAAAGCAAGTGAACATCCAACTTCATAGCCCTTACATATTTTGCCGCAATAACAAACTTGACATGATATTGTTCAGTGCACATTTTCAGACCACCATGTTGAACTTATCAACATAAATAACATTTTATCCAACTTGATGTTCAAACTTTAGTTTGATTTGGCATAATATGTATATTAAATAGGTATTATGCCAAATCAAGAAGTAGTGTCTGATAGCAAAGAGCGGAGTCTGAAAGATCTTGAAAAGATGCGGATATCAAAAAAAGCCATGCTGGCAAATCAAAAAGTACCTAATAGGTATCTATCCAGCTATCTACTTATAGGTACAATATTTACAGTAACAACAATAGTAGGTATCTGTCTTATTATATCATATTTTTTTTTTTTTTTTAAAAAAAGGTAATTGTTCCCCGGAACCGCTTTCGCATTACTTCAGGACACTCTACCTTTACATCCATGCCATTCCGAAAACGGAAAAACACGATTAGAATTTTCCCCTCCGGCCAGGATTCGAACCTGCAACCTCCGGGTCAGCAACCAATGCTCTTAACCACTGAGCCACGGAAGTCGGCTTAATATATCAACCTAAAAGGAGTAAAAGGAGATAATACTATTTCTAATCAAAAAGAACTTTACTGTCAAAGTCAAAAACCGCTCGAGTTCAATAACAAGATTTACAATCGTAATAAATTTACCAATAAATACGAATAAATAAATTTCATTACATTCACAATAAGTGGGAGGATGGTAAGGAACGGACATTGCAATTTAGATACTTGATTCTTATGAAATATCAAAGGCTAAAAAGAGTCTTGAATTCTTTTTTTATGATCAAGAGATGATAAAAAAAGAACTAAGAAATTGACACAAATTTCATCATTGTTCTAATGCTGGCATCGCACGCAGTACTTAAGGATTTGATTGGTAATAAGAATTTTATTCTCGGTTTGTTTTGATTATTTTTACTTTATGTTACCCTCGTGGGTGGGATGAGATTTTTATTTGTTCTTAGAGTTGGTGATACTGTATTGTTTAATGTGTTAAGAAATGTGTGCATTTGTGCAATACGTACATATGCAAAGAAGTAACATGTAGCATGAAATCAAGGAATTCAGGAAGATGCAGGAAAATTTGAGAAGTAAAAACTTTCAACTTGATGCTTGATGGAGAAAAAAACGATCAATTTTTATTTATAATGTTCCGGTAGCTCAGTGGTCAAGGCGTCTGACTGGTAATCCAGAGGTCACGAGTTTTAAACCCAGCCGGGACATTGACAAGTTATCCCCGCATTTGGGATTTTGACCAGTGACCAACTGACCACATTATAATATGTCTTGTGGGCTTACTGCTGGAATAATGGAACTCATTAGTTCTAATGGGGCAGTATAAATAAGGCGATAATAATAATAATAAATTTATTCGGTTTTCAATAATAATCATTGCTAAAAGATCCGCAGTACATTTGTACTTTTCGGGATGGATTCATCTTCTTTCAATTTGCCTTTTCCCAAAACTAATACCCACTTGGGGCATTTTTCAATCTCTTACTCCTGGTTGAAGTTGGTTGGTTCTGGCATTCCTACAACAACATTTTAAGGCTAGATGCCCTTCCCAAACTCAACCATGTTAAGGACGCCAACAATTTATGTTATTGTCGTTTAGCTGGACATGGCTGGTACCACTGGTACATACATGGCTGGTATCAATCTGTTTAACTTCCCCGGCGAGACGCCTTATGATAATTTTACTCCGTGTTCCTCCGTCGCATGTCAGTCTGAAATGATGCTGAAAAGTATGCATCATGAATAAAAAGAAAACTCGACCTCACAGTAACTCGTTCGGTAAAGTGGACGACTCATTGCCTGGATGTTGGTGCTGATATTCGCGGTTTTAACGTCCTGATTTTGAGATCGTCAGGACGGAGGTTTTACCCTCCATTCGCTGGAAATCTTACCAGCATCGGAGCAACCCACATTAACCGCACCAGGCCTGGTCATGTAGGCAGGGTTGGAAATGCCAGCATCACGTGTTCGAAGGGAACAGAATTTTCTGTTCGAAAAGTCTGCCCCAACCGGGAAAAGTCGAACTCAGAATCTCTGAACTACGTTGACTCGTCGTCACAAATGTCACAACCGGTACGCCACGGTCGTTCTAAGCAGTGGTTCCTATAAACAGGAAACCTTTGTAACGCACGAAAATATTGCCGGTCCTTTGAATTTCTGTTTATCCAGGTTCGACTTTATAAAATGCCAGCCTCCGTGGCGTAACGGTTATGACTACTGCCCATAGTTCAGAGGTCTTGAGTTCAACTCCCGGTTGGGGCAGACTTTTCGAAGAAAATTCTGTCCCCTCCAAACACGTGAGGCTGGCATTTCCCGCCCTACCCAGGCTGGGTAAGGTTAATGTGAGTAGCTGGTACAATTCCCAGCAAATGGAGGGTAAAACCCCCGTCCTGTATACCTCAAGTTAGGACGTTAAAACCAAAAAGAATCAATGGACATGAAAGGAGCCTAGACATTAAATCTGGACGTCCATATAATCCTCTCACCACCGTGATTTAGGTATCTGTCCCTATCTCACGGACACGGAATTATTATTATTACTTTATAAAAAACTGGCAAAAAAAAAAATAATAATAAAATTCTGCACAAAGCACCCAATACCCAGTGCCCTACGCCCTATGGTAATGATAATACCACAAGGCATGCTGGTACTCGGATGGTAATGACCCCATTGTTCCCGCTTTATCTCCACCACTCATCACGGCGAGATCCCCTTGATTTACTGGCCGTATAACCGTACTCGGGACTAACCTCATTCAGAGAGCTCGGCACAGGCCGGACTGCGGGTTCGATTCCAGTGGCGAACACACAGAAGTAATTGAGAATTTTTAGTTATTTTTTTTTCCCACATTTTTTTATGTGAGGTTTAAGTTCGACTACTTGGATATAAGAGAACTCAGAGGATCGGAATTTTTGTCTCTTGTATCCAGTTTTCTCTTATAAAGAGGTATTTTCTCTTTAGCAGAGGTAAAGTTATCCTGAAAATCGTTGTCACATATCCCGTTTTCTCTTATATCTAGGATGAACTGGATTGTTTTATTGTTTTGTACCGATCCTTCGCTTGTTCACTGCATTTTTCCGGTGATTTTCTGGCTTTTCTGAAAAAGAACACTTCTGATAGGCGTACATAGGGAGTAAAACACAAGCTATTAGTGCGAAGTATGTCGAAAGTTTAGAGTTCACCGAACCACAGGTCATCCAAAAGATCTCAAAAAGGCTGCTGGAGTAAAGGGACTAACCGCCGACATGTGATCCTCTTGCCAGACCCGAGCTCATGTAGATATACCAGACAAAAGGTACCTATGTTATGATACTTATGATGCATCTACAATGGTTTTGATCGTAGCAATAGGATCTGAAAAAGGTGGAGGTAGTTCAGGCAGTTATAAATAAAAGTAAGAGTTGAAGTATCCGTCGACACTGGAAAAAAGCTGATTCGAAACAATTCCACCATTTCCACCTGTCGTAGGAAAAAAATCAATTAATGTATGGTTATTAATTCAATATATCGTTCAAAAAAGATGACGAACAATGGCTTTTTTAAACTCAGATTCCAGTTATTCTTTCAGAGAGGTACCTACTCAGAAATACGCTTCTTCTCTTAGAATTTTGATCACAAATGTACTTTGTTTTTTTCAGAATTGAACTTGGAAATGTTACTTTGTTTTTAGTTTTAAAATAATTTTAGCATTATGTATAGGAAACTCTTGCAAACGTATAATCCTGTCGGGGCTACTGTTAGCATAATGGGACTACCTGTCTTGCGCTGACAGCCTAAAGCACTATACTAATAAGTTATACTTTTAAAATGTAAAAATTATGTACTTTACGTAGTAACGCACCCATACTCGTACCTACGAATTAGTAAAAGAAAAATGGTTCTTATCTACTGTTTGGTGAGTAATAGAACGTGTTTAATTTAATTTAATTTATTGTTTTATTTGTACAAAATATACAATTGTATGTGGTACAAAGTCATACATGAATTAATAAAAAATATACAAATAAATCTTAAATAAATTCTTATCAAAAAAGAAAAACTTAAAAAAAAAAAAAAAAAGAACTTTAAAAAAAAAAAAAAATATTAATAATAATAATAATAAAAAAAACGACATATTATCATGAAAATATTCATATAATAAAATTGTGTTTATGTGGGTGTTGTTATGTGGTGTTTGTGTGTGTCCATGTGTATGCGTCTGTGTGTGTGTGTGTCCATGTATGTGCATGTGTGTGCATGTATGTGAATGAATGCATGTATGTGCAATTGTACATGTATGTGAATGAATGCATGTATGTGAATGAATGCATGTGTGTGCATGTATGTGAATGAATGCATGTATGTGCATGTGTGTGCATGTATGTGAATGAATGCATGTGGGTGCATGTGAATGAATGCATGTATGTGAATGAATGAATGTATGTGAATGAATGCATGTGTGTGCATGTATGTGCATGTATGTGAATGAATTCATGTATGTGCATGTATGTGATTGACTGCATGTATGTGAATGAATGCATGTGGGTGCATGTATGTGAATGAATGCATGTATGTGAATGAATGAATGTATGTGAATGAATGCATGTGTGTATGCATAAGTATTTTTGTACAAGGAAGAAGAAAAAAAAATATAATGGAAGGTGGTGGTAAGATATTATATAGTTTCAGGTATTAGTGTTTTGATGTTGGATATGTTTGCGTTTTTTATTAAAATTTTTGCTTCTTCGTGAGTATAAGGTACCCCTTCGGTAAGTACTTTTTTTAGTATATTTCGAAAGTTTTCAGGGTTTAAAGATTTCAAGTTATTTGGGATGGTATTGAAAATTTTTATTCCATTTATAATGTATGATTTTGCATATGATGTATGTTTTGGAACTTGTATATTGTTACGATGACGAGTTTCATATGTGTGGATTTGACTTATTGTTGTGAATTTGGGAAGGAGTTTTTGAATGGTACAACAGAGTTCTAAATAGTATAGTGCATAAAAAGTGGGTATTTTTTGACTAAGAAACACGGGACGGCATGAGTCTCTATAGTCCATTGAGTAAATTGCCCTTATTGCTTTCTTTTGCATTACAAAAATTTCACTATCTCGGGTTGGACAAGTTCCCGCCCAAAATGAAATGCCATATCGAATTTTGCTTTGGAAATGGGCGTGGAAGGTCAATAGAGCTAATTTGCTGTTGTATCGTTTTTTGACTGATTTCACTAGGAAGAGAGAAGAGCTAAGTTTATTTTGAAGGTATTCTATGTGCTCAATCCAGGTTAGTCGGTAGTCAAGATTTATTCCTAGAAATTTTGTATTGGTGGCTGGTTTTATTGTTATTGGATTGGGGTTATTTAATATTATATTTTGATTAAATCTTGAAGCCCTGGGTGATTTAAAAAAGAGAAATACAGTCTTGTCATAGTTGAGATATAATTCCTTTTTACTAAACCAATTAATGAGATCTTCTGTGACTCTATGTGCATTGGACCAGATTCTCTCATAATTGTCATCCGTCAGAAGTATGGAGGTATCATCGGCAAAGAGGGTAAAGTGGGCATTCACAGATGTGCAAGATTGTATGTCATTAACATACAGTAGGAAGAGCAGGGGTCCTAAAATTGACCCCTGGGGCACGCCCCTTTTTACATCCCTCTTTCCCGATAAAACGCCCTCACATGTATTATTTACACCAAGAGTCTCTATAGAGACCTGGTGTGTTCTCCCCGTTAGATATGATTCAAACCATTTTAAGGCTTTCCCTTCTATGCCATATAATTTTAGTTTATTAAGTAGATGGGCGTGGTCAACGCAATCGAACGCCTTGCTAAGGTCGCAAAATATACCTATCGCCATCTTGGATTTGTATATATTAAAATAAAGTTCAGATAAGAAGTTGGAAATGGCATCAGCTGTGGAGCGGTCATTTATGAAACCAAATTGCACATCACAGAGGATATTATGTTTTTGTAGGTGGTTTAGTAAGCGTTTATGCATTAGTTTTTCAAATATTTTTGAGATTGTTGTAAGCAATGAGATTGGTCGGTAATTCTCTACAAGATTGCGTTGACCTTTTTTGAAGAGTGGCACTATAATTGCATTCTTAAAGTTATACGGGTATACACCTGAGTCAAGTGAACTATTGAAAAGTGAACTAAGAGGTTCTGCTAGTGACTCAATGCAATCTTGTATAACTAGCAAAGGTATTTCGTCTTCTCCCTTAGCTGTTTTATTTTTTAAGAGTTTGGTGATTTTGATTATTTCTGCTGGTGTTGTGGGTTCCAAGTTGAATTGAATATATTGTTGGGAACTGTTTGGATTATTATTGTCTAATGAATGTGGGGAGCTGATTAGTGTGGTATCATATGTGTTTGTTATTTCATTGTCTGTAGGATTTGTGTTATTTGATGTTGTAATATTGATAGTTGCTGAAGTTGGGTTGCTTGGATTATTGTTAAATGCATTAGTTGTTGTGTTTGTAGTGTGATTGAATGTATTGTTGGTTGTGTTAATGTTGTTGGTTGTATTATTTGTTAGAAGTGGGATGTTTGCAGAGTTGCTAGTGTTGGTGTTTGCATGTGATGTGGTAGTATGTTTGCTGTTATTAGGGGAGATGAGTTGTTCAGCAACAGTTTCAAAATAGGCGTTGAAATGCTCAGCTATTGTATCTCCTTTGTCTGTTATTTTACCATTTATTTTCAGTTCGATGGGATTAAATTTTTGAGCATTTTTTATTATACAGGGTCTAATAAGATTCCATTGTTGCTTTGATTTTTTATCATAATCGAGATTGTTTAATTCTTGAAGTTTATAATGAGCCTTAGCAGAATTGATTTTTTTATTGTGTGCTCTTTTAAATTCATTATAGTCCCTTATTGTCGAAGAGTTAACAGAGTACATGGAGAGTTCAAAAAGTTCTCTTTTCCTTTGGCATGATTCTCTTATTTCTGGTGTTATCCATTTTTTAGGTGGTATTCTGTTCAAGGCAATTGGTTTCTTAGGAAATGCTTTGTTAAAATGCTCTAACATTATATCTTGGAATGTTGTTGACATAGCATTTAACCCTCCATCTGTAATAATTCTGGACCAGTTTTCATGTTTTATTGCTTCAGCAAAATGTGATCTGCCTTCATCCGTTATTTTTCTTATTATTTTTTTGTTTGCAGAACGATATGTATATGATGGGATAATAGAGATAATCTGTGCATAATTATGGTCCGAGATTCCACTGAAGATATTTCTGGTAGTTTGTCTTTGTGAATTGATGTTGGTGAATATGTTATCAATTTGTGAAGAGCATTTAGGGGTAACTCTAGTGGCAGATGAAAAATTAGAAGTAATGTTATATGAATTGAGAATATGTGTTAATTTGCTTTGTAAAGGATTATCATACAAGAAATGAATATTGTAATCACCAGCAATAATTATGTCTTTTGTGAGTGCAATTTTAGATAGGAGGGAATCTAGTTTGTTGAAGAAAGTGTTGATGTTGCTGTGAACTGGGTTGTTGGATCTATAAAGACCAATAATGACAAGGTTTAGATCTTTTGATTCTATTGCTGCATATTCAAAAGAAAATTCACATGGTAGGTTATTGTACTGTTTAGGTGTAAATACCAGCGAATTCCTAACAAAAATTGTTACTCCGCCGTGTGCATGTTTGGTTCTTGTAAAGCTACTGCAGGGATAGAAACCTTCTATGTTTATAGTGTTGATATTATTTGAATTGCACCATGTTTCTGAAAAGCATAGTATATCCGGGCTAATTTTGTGTTCTATTGTTAGATTTGATAAATATAATTCTAATATTTCAATTTTATTTGTAATCGATTGTACATTTTGGTGGAGGATGTGAATTTCTTTTTTTATACATTTTTGGTTAATTTTTTTGTGTGTATTCATTGGTTGAAGAGTAATAAGGTTGCTTTCATTAATTCCTTTTTGTTTGTATATGTTTTTTCTGTGTGTTGTATTTAAAATGCGTATTTCTTGGGGGGGATGAGGGTTTGAAAAAGTGGGGCTAGCTTCATTAGGTGTCCCAAAATTGTTGGGTGTGAATGGGCTATGTAAATCTTTGTTTTTCTTCTTATTATTATTATGTGTGTTCTTTAGAGGCGGATTGCGTGATAAGAAGTGTTCAAGTGCAAACTTTATGTTGCAAGCCTCATTTATAGAATTCCAGATTTGATTTACAATGTTTTGGCCGTATTGAAGGATTAGCAAATTTTCAAGTTCTTTGTCATTTAAGTGTGAATGTATTATTTCCTTGTTAATTTGAATATATTGATCTTTTTCGTTAATATTAGATTTATAGGGGCCATTTGGGTTTATATCAGCACATTTTGTGCACGTCAGTATGCTTGAAAAAAATCAAAGGGTAGTGTATTTTTATTTGTATTTCCTATAATATTTGAGCCACATGAGGTGCATTTGGAACAATTTGAATTGTTGTAGTTTTCATTTATTTCCCATTGTTTTGGAAATTCAAGGTATTGTTCTTGTTGATTGTTGTATTGGTATTGTTTTTGTAGGTTGTTTTGTGGTTGATTTTGTGGTGTTGGAGTTGCTGAGAATGTTGGTTGATAGTGGTGTTGCCACTGTTGCTGTGGGGGACATAGTTTTTGTTTTGGTTGTGAATGCTGATTTTGTTGATGTTGTTGTTGTTGGCATTGTTGCTGCTGTTGTTGTCGCTGTAAATGTAGGTATTGCTGTTGATATTGTGACTGCTGTTGCTCTTGGTGTTGCTCCTGTTTTTGTTGGTATTGATGATTATGGTAAAGTTGTTGTTGATGTTTATTACTTATCTCTTGATTCCCATGTGAATATACATAAGGAGATTGTGTTTTGGTTTTCAGGTTTTCTATTTCTTTTGATGTGGTATGTTGAAAATATTCTTTATTTGGTTTTCGCTGTTGTAAATCTTGTTTTTGTCTAATTTGAAGGTTATTTTGTAGTTGTGATTGTTTATGTTGCCATTCTAGTGATTGTAGATCTTGTTTTTGGGTTTGTAGATTTTTAGGTTTTCTATTAATGTTATGTGGGGTTGAGTTTTTTTGTTGTTGCCAATGGTTGTGATGAGAATGATTTTGTTTATATAGCTGTTGGTTATATGTGTTATTGCGGTGGTTTGATGCTCGGTTGTGGTATTCTTTTTGTTGAGTTGTCATTTTTTGGTTCTGTGATGGGTCATAATGTTTATCTGATGTTTGGGTTTTTATTGTTTGTTGATCTTTAATTTGACATTCATTATTATTGATTATATTTTTTTGATGTTTATCTAAGGTTTGAATTTTGAATGTTGGCTGACTATGATTGGGAATGTTTTTGATAGTTTCAGTTATTTTTTTACTAAGATATGTCTTCCTTTTTCTGCCGAGATGTATTCCATCGATAGCCATGTGCCAGTGTTGGATAAATTTATGTGGTTCAATTGTTGTGATATTTTTAAATTTTTGTGTGTGATGTTTTATAAGAGTGTTTAGTCTGATAATGTTTTTATTTTTAGGGTTGTTCGGTTGGGGAGGTATCAAGATTAGTATAATGTTGCATTTTTTCCCTGCAATCAATGATATACTATCTTTGATTGTTTCACTTTCACTTTTGAAAAGGTCGTTTGTGCCTGCTGAGACAACTATAATGTCATCATTTTGTATGATTTGTGGAATTATTAGTTCATGTGTTGTATTAGTGTATGTAAATCCTGGTCTGAAATTTTCTGTTATATTCCAGTTTTCAAGACAGCTTTCTTGGTGTAGTCTTTCTTTTAAGTAACGGATGTGACTATCTCCTAGTAGATATATGGTTTTTTTTGTTGTGTGATTAGGTGTGGCTATTGTTTTTGGGATGATTCCGTTTTTTGATTTGTTAGTTTTTGTTTCTATGAGATTTTTGTTGGGATGAGGGTTTTCTTGATTTGAGTGAATATTATTCAGGCGGGATTCTATGTTTGTTATTCTTATGGAGTTTGTTTTTACTTCATGTTCAATTTTTTCAAGTTTTTGTTTAGTTTGTGTGTCAGTAGTAAAGGCACTGTTACTTGGGATGGTTATTGTATCAGTGTTATTGGTGCTTACTTGGTCACAACTGGTGTTATTATTGGGAGAGAATGTGTTGGTACCGTTAGTAGTCAAAATTTGAATCTCGGGTTTGTGTGGTGTGTTTGTGCTGTCTAAGTTAGTATCTAAATTTCTTGGTGCTTCTTTAGTGCTATGAGTATTTGGAGTTATTTGATTGTCTTTCTTGTTGGTGTTTACTATACTCGAATCTATGTAATTATTTGCCATGTTTTCAGTACTCAGTATTTTTCTTTGTGAGTTTGAAATTGATGTTGTTTTGTTTTCCACTGAAGGATTAATGTGGATGTTGTCTAGATGGTTTGACTGTGATTTTATACTTGAATTAAGAGATGAGTGTTCAGATAGTATGTTAACACATGAATTTTCTTCTATGATATATTCCGTTTGTTGTTCTTGTCTTTTGTCACTATCCACGTTTTGGCTACTTTGATATCCTATTTCATCGAATTCTTGTTGTATGGTTTTAAAATTATTATGATTAATTGAGAAGGAGTTTGTAAATTGTAGCATACTTTGATTTGTCGAAGTATTATTTATATCAATGATTGAGTGATCTGTAAGTGTGTCTTCTATAATATGGTCTCGTTTCAACATTTCGATGGTTTTCTCGAGCATGGATATAGTGTAGTTTAGCTTGTTAATTTTTTGTAATAGTAGTTCTATGTTTTCATGGTTATCTTCATTTACAAGTTTCAGCTTTTTTATACTTTCATTCTGAGTTTTATTTAGGGATTTAAGGTTAGTTATCTCTTTTTCTTGTTTTTCCATGTACTCGTGGTTTTCAGATTCTCTGATTTTTGTTTCCTTCAAAAACTTTTCCATACATTTTATTTTGGTGTGTTTATCTTGTATTTCTTCATCAGTTTTTGTTCTTTGTTCATTGTATTCTCCTAGTAGGTCATTTATTCTCTTTTCTAGTTGTATGTTTATGTTTTTAAGATTTTTCATACTAATTTCTGTGTCTTTGAACTCTTGTATAATATTTTTTTTTTCATCATTCAAGTTTTCTACTTGTTCTTGTTCTAGAGCCCATTTTTCGCATATTTCATTAAAAATCCTAAGAAGAGAATCATCTTTATATTTGGTTGTTAGTGTTTGAATTTCTGGTTTGAGTCTTGTATATGTTTCATCATTAAAATTATTTAATGTTAGTAAAAGTTTATTTTTTCTAACTTGACTCCGTCCCCTCCTTTGCATGATGTATGTGTAAGAGCAGATTAGTTATAGGATCAGATCAGTTTAGTGATATAATTATATGATTAATAAATGTGGTAGTAATAGTCAAGATATTATAATATCAAGAATCATGAGGACTGCTCGTTACCATTAAATTAGAAAAAAAAAAATAAATAAATAAATAAATAAAGAATTTTTTTTACACGTTTATGATGTTCTGAGTATTCTTAAGATACAAGATTCCTCTTACAATCTAAATGAGGATATAATATGGTTCTGTGAGTCATGAAGGACTATTTTAGATCCCTCGAGAGTAAAAATTTACTGGAAACTAAGAATTAGAAGATTGTTCTTATGAAGCTATGTGTGATTTGGTACTTCCTGTGAGCAGTAATTGTAAAGTTAATTTGGTATTTCAGAGCTTTTATGTATGTATGTAAAGTGGAAATGATAGAAATGTTGGATCCCTCAGAGCTAGACTTTAACCTAGGAATGAAGTCAGAGAAGTGTTTGTGTTAAAACTTTCTAACTATGCAATTAAGTACTTACTTATTTCTATTAATGTACAACACAGTTATAGTATAATCACAGGTAGGTATTTCAGATCTAGAATGTAAGAAACTAAAGTTAATGTTTGAAATAAAAGATAGAAAATATCAGGAATGGGTATGTTTGTTCCAATTTCTTGAATTATTGAGTTGAGTTGAGATTTGAAAACTCGGTGCGGATGTTCGGGAATTTGTGTCACAATGTTGCCAAGTTTCCTATCACTGATTGAATAGTCCGGCTATTTTCTATGTGGGTGATTGTTCCTTCTGCTTTGGAGTATGCATTTGGCTGTTATTCATTCGATAATGTTCTTGTTTCTCTGATTAATAGAAGTTTCTGATGTATTTGAGAAGTTTATTTATTTTAATTTGATTTATTATTTTTACAATTAATTTTTGAGAAATTGTAGTTCAGAAGTCCGGCTGTTTTCGTTCCTGTTATGATTGAGTGGGCTTCATTTGGGTAGATTTATTTCAAATATTGTCCAGTAGACATGAACCTCCTTGAGCCGATGGAATAGGATTCCTTCAGCCTCTTTATCTTCTTTTATCTCTTTAATCCCCGGTCCTTCCGGTGTAATTTTGATTGTCACTTACGTGGGAAGGTCCAAGGATCACGTAATAACACTATTAATTTGCTATTTAAACTGTTTGATTTGATTAATTAGTTTAATTAAAATTATTTTACACGAATTATGGTTTGTTTGTAGAAGTGTATACTTTTACTCAAAAAAAAAACAACCGAATCATAGATATAAAACTCAACCACCTCCCATCACTCTTATTTCCAAAAACCTTTTTGCAGCACTCCTGAACAAATATTAATTACTAGCGGGCTGCACCCGCTTCGCCAAGCCATCACACACACACCACCCATACATCACACACACACACACACAAACATATCCACACACACACAAACACACACACACACAACCATCATCGCTGTAAATTTCAAACGGAATATCCCGATTGCGGCCAAAACTACCTTACCCTGAAAAGGCACCCGCTTCGCCAAGCCATCACACACACACCACCCATACATCACACACCACATACACATACACGCACACACACACATACACATACACAAATTTCAAAATCCCGAGCCAAATCTATCATAGCGGATATTTATAATGTAGCAAACTGGCCTATATTTCGAGAACGATTTGTCAGAATATGGCAACAAAGGGCTCAAATAAAATCATGTGATGTTCTCAGACAGTTTTTACAATAAAAATATAGGTCCTCGCGATATCTTTCAAGTTCCGTGCTGGAATCTGTTAAAAAACGTGAAAAGTCTGAAAAAATGATCGAAATTTCGAACATTCTGGCTTCTATCTCGAGAACGGTACGTCAGAATGTGGCCTAGTATGAATTAAATGAAAGCTAGTTTTGTCTAATGTGTTAATAAATAATAAAAAATATAGGCCCTTGCGACGAATTTTAAGTTCCGCGCTGGAATCTGCTAAAAAACGTGAAAAGTCTGAAAAAAAGGTCGAAATTTCGAACATTCTGGCTTGTATCTCCAGAACGGTACGTCAGAATGTGGCCTAGTATAAATTAAATGAAAGCTAGTTTTGTCTTATGTGTTATTAAATAATAAAAAATATAGGTCCTCGCGACAAATTTTAAGTTCCGCGCTGGAATCTGCTAAAAAACGTGAAAAGTCTGAAAAAAAGGTCGAAATTCCGAACATTCTGGCTTATATTTCCAGAACGGTACGTCAGAATGTAGCCTAGTATGAATTAAATGAAAGCTAGTTTTGTCTAATGTGTTATTAAATAATAAAAAATATAGGTCCTCGCGATAGATTTCAAGTTCCAGGGTAAAGACTGTCATAAAATCGGACCCTTCCTCAAGCCAATACTTGAGGAAGGTCATAACTCAAGGACGGTTTGGAATTTCGGACTTTTGAAAGTTTTCCTGATTTTTTCCGGCAATTTTACTTGGGGTCGTCTCTCATCAATTTTTCGCTATCTCTTACCGTTTCGCCTAAACAATTCCTGCACACAAAGCCACAAAGCCCGTCCATATTTCTCATTTATTCTTTTTAAAAGTAGTTACGCGTGTATCTTAAGAGCGCTCCGTATTATTATTTCTTGATACAAGGATATTATTTCTGAACAAATATCAATTTATTCTTGTTATTATTAGATGATGTTATTTCTGAACAAATTTCAATATCAATTATTCTCGTAGGTAAACAAGGATGCTATTTCTGCAGGACGGGAACCAAGCATCCGGAAAGTGAGGGTAAACACCCACGGGAACAATGTTGTTCCTGTTGATAGAATCCTGGAATCACTCAACACTTTGAATATTGTTCTTTTCTTTCCGAGAGAGGACGCAGGGGCGGTCGGTGGGAAAATGTTTTGGAGGTGCTGCCAAATATACCGGTTACCGGACTAAAGTAGGATTAATAGAGTCGCTCTTTCAGTATCTAAAGAGTTTGAGTTTGTTTACCATGCCAATACTAATAATTATGCATGAATTATTCTAGAAATCTGTAACTATAGGGTTGGGTGGAAGAGATTGCCATAGGCAATAACCCGCCCTTTAGTTAGGACATTATGTATATATTTTTTTTCTTTTTTTTTCTTGTTTATATTATTAATACTGTCAATTTTATATTTAATTTTTACCATTGTTTGTCTGTATACAGGGTGAGCATAAAGTCTCACCCCACCCCCCGTATCTCAAGAATGGCTGAAAATACAAGAAAACGCAAAAACCCGTATTCCTTCATTTTTGGGGGGATTAATTTTCAGCCAAAAAAAATTTGCCTACAGGGCCCCAGTCAGGCTGGGTATGAACCAACTTTAAAATCTTAAATAGAGTAGTATGTCTTGTGGCATATTGTTTTAAAGGTCTCATAGAGAGAATTTCATTACAAGAAATTTCAGTGAGCTACGACTTACCGTTCTCGAGATACAGGGTCGGACGTCCTGCGTAATATCCATATATTTTGACCTATATCTCGTTGACCGTAAATTCCAGAAAAATGAAATTTGTTGATAATAACTCCTTATGGCAAGAACTTTCGAACAAGTTAAAACTTGATTTGTTTTTTCGTTAAAATTTTTCGGACTGTTCGTCCGGCTGGCTGACGAAACCGACCAGAAACTTATATCAACAGAGTATGTCGAGTTATATCAACAGAGTATACCTTTTTCGACAGGGCTTGTCATAAGGAGTTATTATCAACAAATTTCATTTTTCTATAATTTAGGGTTAACGAGTTATAGGTCAAAATATATGGATATTACGCAGGACGTTCGACCCTGTATCTCAAGAACGGTAAGTCGTAGCTCACTGAAATTTGTTGTAATGAGCTTTTCTCTATGAGACCTTTAAAACAATATGCCACAAGACATACTATTCTATTTAAGATTTTAAAGTTGGTCCATGCCCAGCCTGACTGGGGCCCTGTAGGCAAAATAATTTTTTTTTGGCTGAAAATTAATCCCCCCAAAATTTAAAGAATACGGGTTTTTGCGTTTTCTTGTATTTTCAGCCATTCTTGAGATACGGGGGGTGGGGTGAGACTTTATGCTCACCCTGTATATGTTCTGCTAATAAAGAGTTTTTAAATAAATAAATAAAAAATAAATAACTATTTTCATTATGTACGAGCTAGGACTTGAGAAAATAATCTCTTTTTATTTTTCGTCTGGGGGTGCTGGAGTTCTGCAGCTCCTTAGCACCGGCCGCGCCTGATCTGTACATACATAATATGCCGTGCTGTTTCTTTTTTTATACAGGGCGTTCTTCACACCTCGGCTGAGGTGTGATTCTGTTATTTTCATCTAAGGGATGACTTGCTACTTTGAATATTATCCTACCGTTTCCAGGAGTTCATTATCAACATCTATTTTTGGATTGTGATGAAAAGTGGTCGTGACAGTGTCAAATGGATGACTTCATATGTCAATATGTCTGACATTGCTACCCAAATTAAGTACATAGCATGTATAGCACATTAACAACAACAACAAATTTTTATACATGTAAAGATGTCTAGGTCTACATATCGGTTCATTATCTTTCACTATTTTTGAAAGCATTACTTTACAATCTAAATAAGCCAAGCGTGGTAATTCTAAATAATTTTGAATTTTATTTGTTTCCCCAAGAGTTAAGTGTATAAAATAAACATATAAGTCATTTCATAGAATTACTTTTTTAATTTGGGTTTAACGTCGCTTTCAAGTACATGATGGTCATACGACGAAGGGGGTGTTAGCCTCCATTTGCAGGAATCTCACAAACCTGCTACCCACATTAACCTCACCCAGCCTGGGTTGGGCCGGAATGCCAGCATCACAAAGTCTTCACCTCGCTGGACGCTCCTTAACTTCGGTGATCCTACCAGAACCGGTGCATTCAACGCGCCATCGACGCTCGCTAAGAATGACTTTCACAATACCTAATAGTTACACACAATTTAGAACCTTGATAAAATGAGTTTGGGTAGAATTAAAAGACGACAAACAGAAATAAATTATATACAAACAGAAATTAACCTTCGACAAACAACATCATAGAATGCCAAGCGTATGTGTGTGTACGTTTCAATAAAGAGATATGTGAAGGTACCTTTATTGAAGCCCACATCGTTCACATACAAAGACACCATACTCGATTGTTCAAAAGACATTTGAAAAAAAAAACCAACTTTCTGCTGAGCACACGACTGACATCATGCTGATTGGCTGTTAAATAGTTGACAGGGTTCGTGACCACGTAGTGGCATGCTTTCGTGACTTCAATGACAACAATGTTGCCACATAACAGACCCACTATGAACAAAACACTGCAAAAGGTACGACACATTACAAAGGAGAGAAAAGAGCGGAAACCTGATTTCAAAATCCAAGAGTTGAACCATATTGCCACAGAACATACTGTGGACAACACATTGAAAAAGAGACTGGAAACAGTGGAAACCGTCAGAATAGAACAAACACATGATTTCAAAGCACACAATATTGTCATGTGACAAGTCCATTGAGGAAAAAATGTTACAAAACATATGAGCTTGGCTATTTGCTTAGCGAATAGTGGGCAAAACCCCTGTTGTGATATGATCAAGTAGTTGTAACGGTGCTCTGAAAGAAAACAAAACTTAATAAAATCAAAATTCAGCAGCCTTTAGATTAGAGCAAACAACATAATAGTGGGCAGTGTATAGTATCTGTACTAAAAATGGTCGACAAGACTCAAAATCATAGGTTTCAAGTAAGGAATTCATAGCAATGACAAAATATACAATAAATCCTCAAGAGCGACCTCCTGTAAAATATCGTCCAATAAACACTATTATTATTTTTTATCATATTAGGCCGGACAAAAAAATTAATGTTGAAAGCGCTCACAAATAAAAAAAGACTCAACACCAAAGGAAGACTACTCCTGGCAATCTCTAGCAACTCTATTGAAAAGACAAACAACTAATTGACACACAAAAGGTCTTGCAAATTGCACTGGTAGCAATGACCATTAAACTAGAACCATCCACATACATCCTGACGAACCTAGCAACTCCATTGAAAAGAACAATCAATTGACGCACAAAAAGTCTTGCAAATTGCACTGGTAGCAATGACCATTAAACTAGAACCATCCACATACATCCTGACGAACCTAGCAACTCCATTGGAAAGAACAATTAATTGACGCACAAAAAGTCTTGCAAATTGCACTGGTAGCAATGGTCATGAACAGTGAGAGAGGAATAAGGAAGTCCGCTACCTATGTCTTTCTCTTTGGACGCACAAAGAGAAATCTCGTCAGGACAATAGAACAAAACGAGTTTAAAAAAAAGTCAAGTTTCTATGCAAGAAACAGGACAGATATTTCTGATGAGGACATTCGTAATGATGATGTGGATGGCTATGATGATAACGCTGACAATGATTGAGACAATATTCATCATTGCTGACCTTCTGGTGCCTATATCACAATCATTCGACAAACTACAAGCCAATTTACGAATTCAGAAAAAATAATGAGCTTGAGTGAACCTCCAATTTTTACTTCATGATTTATCTTAAAGTACACATTTTTCTATAGTTTTTCCATTTCAGTTTCATCTGTCTGACTTTCTCAATAATTGTGAATTGACTTGTAAGTTGTAGAATTGTATCTCGATTGTAAATTGTTAAAATAGTAACTTGTAAATAGTTAAAATAGTAACTTGTAAATTGTTAAAATAGTAACTTGTAAATTGTTAAAATAGTAACTTGTAAATTGTTAAAATAGTAACTTGTAAATTGTTAAAAAAAAATTACCTGCAGATTGTAGAATGGTTGTCATACAGAGCCCTGACGATAGTAATATTGATGATGTTGTGAAAGAAAAAGATGATGATGATGATAATACTTCTGATGTGGATGGATTAGAGTGCTTAGATGAAGACTGTGCCCCAAGAAATAATGAGGATAGCTATGATTTTGATACAATGAGAATATTGTATCTGATAATCGGATGGTAGGACATAAATGGTGATTAACTGATTACAATTAAAATAAGTAGAGTCGAACATGGTTGTAAGAGAACTCAATCTACCGGAATTTTTCTCTTATATTTAGGTTTATCTTATAAAGAGATCATTTTCTATTAAAGAAAGGTGAATTGGACCTGGAAATTGGTCTCTTATTTCAAGGTTTCTATTATAAAGAAATCCTTTTTCCTTCAAGAGAGGTGAACTGGACCTGGAAACTTATCATAAGAGACCAATAAGGTGGTTCGAGTCCCTATGTCAATTTTTTGGGAAGGTGAGTTTGAGAATTCGTGATATAACCAATGTGATTAACAAAAACATGAAACTTTTTCTAATTGAATACCCTAATTTAAACAGAATATTTTTAGTATCGCTAGAACCTGTTGTGTGTGACTTCAAATCCAGTAGATAGGTACTTATCTAGTAAATATTAGGTATACTTAAACCCGATGTGTAATTGTGTAGAGATTTTTTTTTCGGTGTTTCACTAGTTTCATATCAGTGGTTAAGCACTCGCTTACCATGCGGAAGGTTCCGGGTTCGATCCCCCGTGCCGACAAAAAATTGTATTCTTTATTGGGTTACAATTGATTGTAAGGGATACCTTCCGGTGCGCTCGTGTTGACCCAGCACATAAATGGGAAGTATTCACTTCTCGCCCATCAGAGGGGAGGCATACTACGGGATGGGTAGGCTACAACACAGACCACAAGCGTCTACAGTAGCTCCTGGTTCATGGTTACGAAATAAAAGGAGGCTGTGAAACACTCATCTTTTTTTTTAAAAAAAAACATGTTGTATTGACTAATATGAGTATCAAAATTTAAATTATACGTATAATAATTCCGTCATTCTTTGATAAATCATTGGTACATTAAAAGAGCGCCATAAAAAAAAAAAAAAACACCACTAAAATTTGCAAGTCCTGAGAAACACCGACTTATCTCTGGCGATCTGAGAAGTAGGTCGAGCAGGCCGGCGTGATTGGCAACATGGCAACGCATTGCCTTTACCGGTCACAAATTGCCACAGGGACTTCGATCTCAGAGAAGACATTGCCTTATTCGGTGGCTGGTTTTGAAAGTGACACCGAAAAATTAATAACCATCTCACCATAAGGTTGATGTTCGTTAGTTTGTTCCTTAGTTTGCTCGAACAAAGTGCATTTGAATTTATTTTTATAAAATTAAGTTAATTTTTTTCAAGCTTGAATTACTTTCTTTAAATTTGTGTTTAACGACGCTTTCAACTGCATGGTCATATCACGACGAGGGTGTTACCCTCCATTCGCAGACTAGTTTTTTTTCTTTCTTGATATCCACAGATATTCAAACTCGCCTTAAAAACTTTGAAGTCACAGACACTCAAATTCGCCTTAAAAACTTTGCAGCAACTGGAAGTCGAACTACCGACCTCCATGTTATGTATCGAGCTACTTGATCGGTTAGAACAACCTGTATTCTCCTGCAGCACACCAAGCCAGTGTTTACAACAAGGGTGTTGTTGTTTACTCTATTCGTCAGCCGAAAATAGCTCTCTATCGTTTTCTAATTCATTGAGCTGAGGTCTGTTATTTGTGAGTTTGGATAGGTATACGTATAATGGGCATTAGGTATATGCTAGTTCAGTGGTACAATTGGTACATATATAATAATAATGTATTTCTTTGTGTTATTATATCACAAATTTAGTGGGTGGCGCAGAATTAAAGGACTTTTCCGTATTCCGTATTTTTAATATACAGTTCCACTAGGGAGCAGCCTCCATGATAATTATAAGGAGCGGGATATGGATAATTATCATGCTAATTATTATGTATTATTTTAGAATGAATGGCGTATGGAAATCATGTATGCCTGTTCGTTGTGTATAGTGTATACATTAAAATTAATGGTAAACAACTGAACACATCGCCAGATATTCATAAACTTACGTGTTGGTGTTGAGTGCCCAGCTTGAGGCTTATTCTTTCAGCACTTGTAATTCGAAAGTCAAAAATCTTGAAATAAAGACCAATACTTACTGTGGACTTGTGACATTATACACTCTTTGGCCAGGAACCGATCTCAGTAGCTTGATCGATAAGGCGGCGGACTTGTAACCTGGAGGTCGGTGGTTCAAGTCCCGGTTTAAGCGTAGATTTAGTCAACCGAGTTTGAGTAGTTGTGATATCACGAAAGTGATTTAAAAAAAAGACAGGACTGGGGTTTTATTCGAGTCACTGAGTTTGGTAGACAAGACATTGTATCAGACTGTCGGAACACCCTGTATATGGTAGACATTGTATCAGACTGCCAGAACACCCTGTATAGAAGCTTTCTTCCATGCTATTCAATTACTGTTTTGGTATGCTTTCCCTTCTTAACGATCAACTGCTCAGCTCACATTAGCTCCTAAGCGCATTCACTGCATGGGTAATCAAATCCAACCGTTTTTTTATTTTTCAAAAAACACAACAAAACACATAATCCGAAACCAAGTGCATGTGATCTTGGCAGCAAAGATGCTGGAAAAAATAAAAATAGTACATAAATATAACGTAAAGATTTTTTTCTAAGAACTTGGACAAACTTCTGTTTCATATATTGAAGTTCGATTGTTGTGTAGTATACAGGATGGAAATGATGGGATTGTAAGTAATAATAATAATACTCTTCAGTGGAAGGTAACCACCGCGATTTTCGACTGTCCGGATTCAACTGGTAATAAAATTTAATAGAATAGTTATTATAGGTAGGTATTGTAGTGTAGTATTCTGTAAGTAGATATATGTGGATATAATCGTACATACAGGGTGTCCCATTATAAACGAGACATTCAAATATCTTGAGAACTACTGACGATAGAAAAAGTCTCTTGAAGAACATTTTCATAGCTTGAAAGCGGACGTTTGATGATGACCTCTAAAAGTTTGTTGGATGACCCCTTCAAGGTTATTTCAAGGTCACCTTTAGAATTTTAAATGGCACCCCATATTTTAGTGAATCTATAAGTATTTTTTTTTTTTCTCACAAATACATCGTGAATGAAATTATTATTATCAGATCTGATTATTTAGACTGCACACTTTTGCAGTTCTGACTATATCTAAAAGTTCCAGGAAAACCTTTATTTTCCTAATATAGCTTATAACTTATAGTATGGCGAGTTGCATCTTTTTTTTATTCTTTATTTTGGCAGTGGTCCAAAAATAAGTCCATACAGCCACTTTTTATTTTGAAAAATTGTGTACAAATTAAAAACAAGGTACAACACAATTAATAAATATAGAAGTTAGAAAAAGAACAGGTGAAAGGGTGAATATGTTGAATTATTATTAATATAGCCTTACGTAATTATTTTGTTACTCTGTAAAAATTTGACCAGAAAATTGTAACATTACATTTCGTAAGATAGAGGTATAATTGAACGGTTGATCTAAATGATTTTCTATTTGTTAGAAAAGAATTTTCCTACTACTAAGGTATTTCTGGCAGCACATTATAATATGCTCCAAATCCTCTCTTTCATAACAAAGGTGACACAAGTCAGTGGGGGAAATATTTATTTTATGTAGGTAAGCTTTGCAAAGTGCGTGATTTGACCTTAACCTATTTAGAATAACTACAAATTTTCTTTAACAAATTTAGGGTAACAAATTATAAGTCTACTAGCCGTTTGCCCGTGCTTTGCAACGGGACTAAATTTCAAATTTACCAAGGCATGGCCGTACTGCTGGACAGCAATGCCTTTTTGAACTTTTTATAATTTTTCTGGACAAAGCGATAATGGTTTTGGGGGGGTCAATTCTGAGACATTTTTCGCTATCTCTTACCGTTTTGGCTAAACAACTCCGGACAAACAAACAAACAAACAAACATAGGTAGGTAGGTAGTCCTTTTTTCTGTTTTATATATAGAGATTAAGAATAGAATAGCATAAGAAAAGAATATAAGGCTATTAAGAATGGCCTTATAATTAAAAAATAAATATATATCTTGCAGTGCCGCCATGATTATCACAATAATTCGACATAAAACAAAGCAACATATTATGTTTACATACATTTAGGTATACTCTCTGTAAACATAGACATAGGATTTATGGTGGTTTATTAGCCGGCAAAGAATGAAAGAACATAACTATCTACACTTGTACCTCTGAAAAAGGAAATCTCAGCTTTAGACGTATTTGGATATTGACATTATAACGGAATACATCCATATAAATAAGTTAACTATCATAAGGTTGTATGTCTGTATGAGTAACTGTCGTTAGGTTGTATGTACGAGTAGATAACTGTCATAAGGTTTGAACAACTATTGTCTTGGTTATTATGTCAAGGAGGACTATGAAGTCGTAATAATAATATCATTAATAGACCTTGTTATTACTCTCCGAATTTACTAATGTTATGAGACCTGACCATTATTTATGCTGTGCACTGGTAGTCAAGTGGTTAACGCACTAGTCTAGTAATCCAGGTAGCATAGGAATTCGTTGGTTCAAATCCCACCCAATGCATGATTTTTTCCTTATTAATTTGAGTTTGTGACGACATAATAATAAGACTCTAAGAGTTAGGTGGTAGAAAATGCTTTGTGCATTCACTTCGCCTGATCGTTACCTTCCACTAAAGAGTTTTGATATTATTTTTATGTTTCAATATAGAAAAGAGTAAATTTTACATGACTATGGATTTTTCATTGAGATATCCTACCTGATATAACAATACCAAAAGGATAACGCTTTTCTACCAGCTAGCATATCATATTTATATTGTTATCCTAAAGCTGGTGGAAGAGCCAATATTGAATAAAAAGATATTAGATTTCTGATTAAGCATCTGATATATTTTTTTACTCCTTAATTTTTTTACATTTAAGATAGCATCTTTAAATGACTGTTGGGATAATCTTTGGGCATGTTTTCGGCTAAAAAAATATTGAATTCGAAAACACAGTACCACTGTTGTAGTTTTTTTATTTATTTATTGAAAACACAGTGACAGTGTTGTGACATCTTTTTGATTAAAAACACAGTAACACTAATGTAACATTTTTATTTATTTGTTGAAAACACAGTAACAGTGTTGTAACATTTTTATTTCTTTGTTGAAAACACAGTAACAATGTTGTGACGTTTTAATTATTCGTTGAAAACACAATAACAGTGTTGTGACATCTTTTTGATTAAAAATACAGTAACACTGTTGTAACATTTTTATTAATTTATTGAAAACCCAGTAACAGTGTCGTAACATTGTTATTAATTTATTGAAAACACAGTAACAGTGTCGTAACATTGTTATTTATTTATTGAAAACACAGTAACAGTGTCGTGACATCTTTTTGATTAAAAACACAGTAACAGTGTTGTGACATCTCTTATCTTTTGATTGAAATAAAAAAGTTCATGATGGTGAATCATCCGGTATACATCCCTCTTGTTCCTCGCAATGTTCTGCAATTTACAACCTCTCGATGCACAGGATCCTCTGCTCACAAGGTCCATATTTGCATACAACACAAAGGACACAACAATAGCAGGATCGACAAGCATGAAATCTGTTCCTGTAACTCCCCTGTGTCCTGAGTGTGTGCAGATTCCTCAATGTGAAAGAATATTTCCATACACAGATTCCAGTGAAAGGACTCAAAAACTTATGGCCATTGAATGTGAAGTGAATTTTGAGTTTTTGTTGGTCTTTTTTTCCGTAAGGTGCTTTGGGAAATCGGGATCAGCAGGTCGCTCGCGCCGCGAGTAGTTGGAATCTTAGCGTCAATATATTCTAATATTTCTAATACTATATTTCTCTATAACAAATAGCTGAATTGAACGCGAAAATTAACTTTACCATACAAAATACGCATGCGAATCGCAGAATAAAAGACCGGAACTGTAGGCTGTTGCTGTCGTGGTTATAACGAGTGTCGAGTAATCAGGATAAGATTTTTTTTTATTATACAATAATCATAATAAAAGTTATAATGCTTCTGTTGATTACAATAAGGGTTGGGTGAAAGAGATTGCCATAAGCAATAACCCCGCCCTTTAGTTAGGACATCTCCTGGAGAAAAAAAACCGAACCTGGAAAAAAAATTTAATCCAAAGGAAAACACGGCTAATATAAGCCATCATCTGATCCTTTATACTTGAGACACAGAAAATATAAATCCTTCGATACATGAATGTACGTAATTAAACGAGCACCCACACTGTACAGTTATGACGGGGGTCACAGGTTCAACTCCCGTGTCAGGTCTACTATTTCATTGAAAATTTGATACTTGAATGGTTGACCACCTCGGTAGAATCTCTCTGGCAGAGCGTATATAAAATGTCACGCGTGCTAAACTCACACATTGGTCATCTTCCAATAAAATGTCTATGGGACCTCTCCATACTATCTAGCTCCAACTCCTCGGAGTATGCTATTTCAAAAGAAATGAAGAGAAAGAGACATAGATAGCGAACAGCAGAGAAAGAGCACAAAAGCTTTTTTTTACAAGAGTTACGAGAAATTTCTAATGCGACATCTCTTTGGCAATTGACTCTTCTTTTTGTAAGGACTTAATGCACAACTTAACATCCTTTGGAAACAGTGTGTCGACAAAATCATGGATAAACCTGAAGTTCTTGTCCCGGGTGTCCACTTTCATTTTGCATGAACTTTATCATATCATCATCATAGGATGGCGTCATGGTGAACGATGGTAGCCAGACAGTGGAGGAATGACTCAGCACTTCTACCACACTCTTTACAAGGAGGCTAATAATTGACAAGGGCCCCCGGTAGGGTTGCCAGATCATTTCCAGCCCAAAACGGGACAAGAGACCTAAAACGTCCAAAAAAACGGGATTTTGGATGAAAATACGGGACAAGCCGAACACCTGTTCCTGATGTCTGTCCATTTCAGGTTCATTTGAGAGAAAACTCTCTCTACGTAACAGTTCGAGCTAGGAATGCTCATTACAAATGATACAATTTTGAATACATTTTGCATATTTTGTAAATTTAAATTTTTAAAAATCAACTGCCACTTATTTTGGGAATTAATGTCTATTTTAGGAAAGATCTATTCAATACTCGGTTTTAATATTTGGTAATTGGTTACGAGGAGACTGCATCCTCTCTCTCTCTCTCTCTCTCTCTCTCTCTCTCTCTCTCTCTCTCTCTCTCTCTCTCTCTCTCTCACTCTCCTGTCTGTACTCTGATTTTAGTATGATATACATACCTACTGTATTGTATCAATTTATTATCACCTAAATTACCAGAGGAGATGGTGAAACTGGGGAAAATACGGGACACGCGTGTCCCGTACGGGACATTTTGAAAAGTGCCCAAAATACGGGACGTCTGGCAACCCTAGCCCCCGGAAACAAGCCATTGTTGGTCTACTCCCTGTTTATAGTCCCCCAGCCAGACATGAACTTTAATGTCCAGTTTTCAATAACTACAATAACAAAAACTGTTGGCATAATGGGACTACCTGTCTTGCGCTGACAGTCTAAATAAAGCACTACTTATACTTATACATTGTATAAAGAAAACTCAACGTGCATTGATAGTCAAGTGCTTAACGCACTAGTCTGGTAATCCCGGTAGCGTAGAGATCTGTTGTTTCGAATCCCACTCAGTGCATGAATTTTTCCTCATTAATTTGAGTTTGTGACCACATAATAATAAGACTCTGAGGGTTAGGTGGTAGAAAATGCTTTGGGCATTAACTCGCCTGGTGGTTACCTTCCACTAAAAAGTGTTATTATTTGTGTTTTAACACCTCGGCCGAAGTGTGAAGAACGCCTATACAAAAAAAGAGACAGTCCGGCAGAGTGTAAGGTTACTATAGTAACAGCCTAAAGTTTTCAAAGGCAGTATTACCTTTCTGCCATGTTTACTTTCCTTATCCTATAGATAGGTAGTATAAAGTACGTACGTACGTACGAATTTCTTTGTGGTGAAGCACAAGGCCTCTTCACAATTTTTGTGGGTAGCGCAGCATTACTAAGAGCCTCCTTTACATTTCGAATTATTCTATTACATTAATTTCTTTTTACTCTGGTAATGCCGCCACTGGTCGTTACTCATACAAGTAACTACTCATTTTTCCTCACGAGGTATGAGTGGACCCCAAACATCCAAGTACAGAGCAGAAAAATTCCCGCCCCGCTGGGGATCGAACCCAGGTCACCGTGTGTGCAATGCCTAGCGCGCTAACTCGCTCTGCCACGGTGACTACTGGTAGTATAAAGTATTGTATTCGTCGAAAATTTGAGCTACCCAGTTTTTCACATTTCTGGTTTCTTTAATTTAACAAAACTTCTTCACCTCCCCAGGGGACTCTTTACCTGCAGAGAAGACTTCAGCACACCCTATGACTTTATTCACTGGACTTTGTGTCATATATGTTGATTTCATATACATATGTCGATTTCATATGTGTCGATTTCATATGTGTCGATTTCATATATGTCGAAGTGTCGATTGTGTCGTGAAACATTTTGAAACACACATTCCCAGCAACTGAAAAGGAAAAGTTGGTCGCTGACAGGCGGGACACGAGCTGAGAAAGCTGAAAGCTTGTAAGTTGTGGCGGTGCATGAACTCTAATTATGTACTTGTGTTCTGCAGACCTACTTGAGATGGAGTGACCTCGAGTCATTGAAGTCATTAGGAGAATAAATAACAAGAGAAGAAACACTGCATCGTCTGCATCAGTTGTTACAGACGTGAGACTATTTGTAGGCATGGAGCTAGATGTAGGCATGGAGATAGATGTAGGTATGAAGCTAGATGTACGCATGGAGCTAGATATAGGCAGGAAACTGGATGTAGGCATGGAGCTAGATGTAGGCATGAAGCTAGATGTAGGCATGAAGCTAGATGTAGGCATGAAGCTAGATGTGGACATGAAGCTAGATGTAGACATGAAGCTAGATGTAGTACCGGTGGTTGTATTTAGGTTAGCCAGACCGTTTTCTCGAGTCATTGTGCTAAAGGCATTGGGCTAGAGACACCTAATTTGAAGTTTGGCATTGAGTTAGCGGGACCAGTTTTAGGTCATTAATATCACTATACTACAGTAGAATCCCCCTAACTCGAAATTCAACGGACAGAAGCGTCATTTCGAGTTATCGAGAGTTTCGAGTTATCTGGATTTCGAATAAGGAGCGAAGTTCGACAAGGGCAAAAGAATTCTTTCGAGATAACGAGATTTTAAGTTCTCGACAAGGGGCATTGAGCTAGTGACGGGAGGAATTTGGCTAGATGGATATAGTGACATTGTTAGAGGCGGCCAGAAGTTTATTGCCAAGTTCCCCGACCTTACCTGAAGAACCGTTGCTGCTCTGAATTATGGCGGAGGAAAGAATGGCCGGGTCGTTCTGTCGAAAGAATCTCTGAAGAATGCTTTTCTAATGTTGCGAATTTATTGCAATTGTGAAAAATGCAGGATCAATGGGCTCGCGGTTTCAGGTTTGATGAGTGAAGAGTGTGAAGACGTATACAGGTGTAATTTTCAATTACCAAAAAATTGGTCTAGCCATTCAAAGAGGAAATGATTCTTGCATCCTCGGTTCCCTTCCGGAAGGACGGACCCTGGGACAATTTTTTTATATTTTGTAAAGAAAATAAAACCTGAATTGAATTTTTAAAAAAATTAAATGCAACACAGGTGGTAGTTAAGGGAGGGGCAGAGATAGTCGTACAATGGCTTTTTTAACACAAAAGGTTATGTTTCCGCCGTTGGCGTCAATTTCAGACCCAAAACGATGTTCGGTAATGCCTCATTGTGTATAGTAGGGTTCTTGGGGTGTAAAATATAATATAAGGGTTGGGTGGAAGATTTTGTCATAGGCAAACACCCGCCCTTTAGTTAGGACCTGTGTATTTTCTTTTTTCTTGTTTTTATAATTATCCATTTTTTAATTTATTTGTTGTCAATATTTGTTTGTATGTTCTTCTAATTAAGTATTCAATAATAATAATTATATGTTATATGTAACAGTCAGTACCCACAAGTTTTCGTAATGCATTTTTTTTATTTGAGTTTAACTTCGCTTTCAACGTCATATCAAATGCATTCTTAATGCACTTGTTTGATTCAACCTTCTGTCGTAGTATCCATTTCTCAGGAGACCCAAATCTTTTTCTTACACAGTAAACCACTAAGCAGACTTCAAAATTCAGTGATACACTGATACAGTCATTCAAATTCAGATTAATGATGTATTCATCCTCCCCCCCTATCAATATCTCCCATGGTGGTCATTTGGTCAAATATGAAGATGTCAAAATAGAGACCTCACTTCATCCGTCTTCAATGAATTAAACAACGGAGGCTGAGAAGAAGAGGAAAAATATTAAAATGACAAAGTAGAGAAGAAGGAATAGAAGAGAAAGAGCATGAGAAAGAGGAAGACAGACGAGAGAAAAGATAAGAGAGAAGAGAAAGAATGAGAAAGAGAAAAAGAAAGAGAAGAGAAGAGAAAGATGATAAGATGAAATTGAAAGAAGAAGAAGAAATATAGTCTCCTAAGTCAATATCCTATGCAAAACACTTCAGGAGCTTCTAAAAATATTTGAAGAGACATGAAAGAAAAGATATCTAGGATTCCATCCTTCCATCTCTAGATTCTCTTGTGGTTTGATCTCTATCAGGATAATGTTTTGAAAGGGAGACTTGGTATCCTGTGATTATAAAGATCTCTGGAAGGATCGCGGTCCTGTAGGTCTCTTGAATTGAATCCTTTATCAATGTGACTTCTAGATGGACTCTTGAGAATAGTCAAGAGAAGATTTTTTTCAAGTTTAAAATTACATACCTAGACCCAATATTAACCGGAAAGTAAGGATCTCAGTAAGTAAGAATAAAAGTGCATCAATGTACACACAATCCAGATGTTTCTCTCCTAACCCTCTTTTTCCTCACAAATTCGCAACGGAATATCAAGTTCACACTTCCCTGAGTGAATTGGCACAACTTTATCTTCGTAAAAAACAGGGAAGACCGAAACTGTGAGAAAGTACTACAAACCTTATGGTATATTTATACCCACACAGAGACCACATGATACATAGGCTTATTATTATTATTTTCCGTGATATCAAATAACTGCAGGATAATTTTTAACCATTGTTACATTACAAAACGTAAAAAATGTGGAAGTAGAACAACCTGAACCATGAGGATAAGGTTGAACAATGCCAACCCTAACTAGGTTTAGAAAAAGGCATGGTGATAAAATGAGAAAAAGTCTTATTCGAAAAGCATGTGAAATGCAATAAGTCCTTGACGAGTCTCACATCGTAATAATGTAGGTAGATAAATTTTTCTTTCTCTTAAAACGGTTGTAGAAGTGTCAGAACTAAACAACTTCAACCATGAGAAAGAGGTTGAACAAGGACAACCCCAACTAGTTTTGGGAAAAGACAAAGTGATGGTATATGTCATAGTGACGCTCTGTCCCGCTAGCTCTGTACCGGTAGCCCGGTAAAGGCGGCATTCTGTGAATCCAGAGATTCCATATGTCGCGGGTTCGAAACCCAGACGGGACATGGCAATTTATCCTCCCATTTGGGATTTTTACCACAGAATAATACGTCTTGGGCTTACTGCTGGAATAATGGAACTTTAATAGTACTAATCGGGCATTATAAATAAGGCGATATTATCATGATTATGTCAATCAGTCCCACAATGTACATTTTTATCTCTCTCAAAAAGTCTAATTTAAATAGAATAACAAACCAATCCTCTCTATGCAGTGTCTTCTTCAGAAATCTGATACCTAATGTCGTGCGATGTTTGAAAGCTTCCTATACAGCATCTCATAACCCCCCAGGGCAGGAGATACATTGTGTCCTCAAAGGTCAGATGTCAAAACGCGGGATGCCCCGGTCTGAGATGGCTATCTCATTAGATTCCCGGTTGCAAGACGTAATTATGCCATTACTTATTCCTTCTGAAGATCTGACTGGAGTATACTGCTCTTCACGAAAGATGAAAAAAAAAAAAAACTACAGGAAAGCCTGAATCTACTGGCACTGTAGTGTCTGATTTCAGTTACGTGATTGACTTTTGCAATTGTAATAGCAACATCGAAATAATTTTGTTCAATAAACCTAAAACTTTGTAGGCTCTGGTTACGAACCTGGGAGCTTTCGCAAAGTAAGCAAGTACCACACCACTTCTCATTCCTCTTCTTCTGCGAAACAAGGTATACCCACAGAGTCGGAATCCAGCGGTACTATTCTGCAACTTTCTTGACGGTTATGCGAATTTTTCGCAAACATGCAATACGCTCTGTGTAGGAGCAAATCGACCCACTGTTTCTTTTATTCTGCAAGAACAAAGACGAAGTTTTTTTTTTATTTTGCGAAGGCTTCAATTAATTCAAGTCATTGCGGGGATCGAACGTCGAGTCACCTGCGCGGGTGGTGAGTGTGACCTCTGATGCAATGGACAGGTCACTCAGTACTCATTAGTTGTAATTGACGTCGAGAGAGGAGGACGTCGAAACAGTGTGAGTAGAAAGTACAAACTAGGCCCATTATACTCGTCTGTCCCGGTAGCTCAGTGGTAAAGGCGACACTCTGTGAATCCAGAGATACCAGAGCTCGCGGGTTCGAAACCCAGCCGGGACATCAGAAGTTATCCTCCCAAATTATCCTCCCATTCGCGATCGATAAGACGGCGGACTAGAGACCTGGAGGTCGGTGGTTCGAGACATAAGAAGAACGAAAATTTAAGCCGCGTTTTTCTTATGGCTTACTGCTGGAATAATGGGACTTAATAGTTATACTCGGGCAGTATAAATAAGGCGATATTATTATTATTATACTCCCTTGAGTTTTCTTATATTAAAAAGAAAAGAAAAAAAGATGAGTGTTTCACAGCCTTTTTTATTTCGTAGCCATGAAACAGGGGTTACTGTAGACGCTTGTGGACTGTGTTGTAGCCTGCCCATCCCGTAGTATGCCTCCTCTCTGATGGGCGAGAAGTGACACAATACTTCTCATTTAGGTTCGGCTCTACTTAGACAAATTCACATCTATGTAGGCGCCTTGTATACCCGGATATCTCTTTTGTCTACAAACCCCAGAAGGGTTAGTTTCCTGGCATAATAGAACACTTGGTTCATAATCAATCAACAGAGATGTCGATCAAATTCGAGAATGATGCGGGCTCATTGTAGCTTAGCAAGAGGGAGAGCAGGCACATCCACTGATGTAATTAGTTTCTGTTCTAAACCGACCTCAGTAGCTGGATCAATAAGGCGGCGGACGCGTAACCTGGAGGTCGGTGGTTCGAATCCCAAGTTCAGCAAAGATTTAGTAATGCGAGTGTGAGTAATTGTGATTAACACATTATAACTTTGAACTTTTTTATTTGTGCACTGGTAGTCCAGTGGTTAACGCGCTAGTCTTTTAATCCAGGTAGCGTAGAGATCCGTTGGTTCGAATCCCACCCAGTGCATGATTTTTTCCTCATTAATTTGAGTTTGTGACTACATAATAATAAGACTTTGAGGGTTAGATGCTAGAAAATGATTTGAGCATTATCCTTGCCTGGTGGTTACCTTTCCACTAAAGAGTGTTATTATTATTCGTGTTTCAGCATGAGAGATGATTGTAATTTTTTTTTTTTTGAGTTTAACATAACTTTCAACTACATGGTCATATGACCACGCGGGTGTTTACCCTCCATTCGCATGAAACTCACAACCCTGCTACCAATATTAACCTCACCCAGACTGAGATGTTTGTTCATTGTCAATGTTGCTACTTAATAAATAAATAACCACGTGAAAAACGCTTGCATACGAGTCTGCAACCATTGGGACATTTTCATGTCGGTTTTTATAATTTACATAATTATAAAAACCGATTTTTTCGTTACATAATTTCGTTACATAATTTCGTCACATAATTTCGTTACATAATTTCGTCACTTAATTTCGTTACATAATTTTGGTTATGTGCCAGAGCAAAGACATGAAAATGTCAATTTAATATTTCGTTACATAATTGCGTCACATAATTTCGTTACATAATTTCGTTACTTAATTTCGTTACATAATTTTGGTTATGTGCCAGAGCATGAAAATGTCAAAAGTATATGTTGGTATTCATTTATTTAATATTCTTCATTTTTTAATAGATAGAATAATACATATTCATCATCATCATCATAGGGTGGCGTCATCGTGAACGATGGTAGCCAGACAGTGGAGGAATGTCTCAGCACTTCTACCACTGTCTTTACAAGCAGGCTCAAATTGACAAAGGCCCATAGAACTAAGCCAATGCTGGTGTACTCCCTTTTCATTGTCCCCTATCCAGACTGCTGGTCTACTTCCTGTTTATAGTCCCCCAGCCAGACTCCTGGTCTACTCCCTGTTTATAGTCCCCCAGCCAGACTTTATTTTATTATTATTACTACATATTAATAATAGAAAATAGATAGTAAAAATGCACAAGAAGTCATATTCAATAAAGTATTCTGTGTAAATAGAGAAGGCGTCAGTTATGGTGATCTGGACTTGGTCCAGAGATTGACCATCACAATCGATTTAATTTACCAGGCGTGTATAAATTACCATCTTGCCATTTGCATCTTGGTCATAATTCCTTTGGCTCTTTTCGAAATACATAAATAGATATACCTACCAGTATACCTTCGTAAATACCAGTATACCTACATCTCCTTATGTAGCAAAAAAACATGCTTCTAAAATTTGATTTTATTTTGTATTATGTATTTTTTTTTACTTTACCACAAAGACTTCATAGCCACCGTCGATGGCGCGGTGCTCGTAGGATCACCGAAGTTAACATACAGGTAGGTATATGGAGTAAAAGGGGAACCTTCAAACAGAATTTCAGATAAAGGCTGTAATCCAGGGGAGATACTCACTCACTCATTATCAATGAGTGAGTGAATTACTCATTATCAATGAGTAAACGTTACATTTATCTTTGACTTTGAACATATACAGGGTGATTCAGAAAAGTACCGTCAAACGTTAACCACATATTCTATGGGCTAGTTAAGGAGGGGTCAACTCTATAAAATAAAGTGCGCAAATGCCTCCTAACGGAGGTACACGCCCCTTAAGGTGTTTTTAAACAATCGAAATTTTCATTTTACGGCTTACCTATTTGGGATATCGCAATGTGGTAAAAAAATCACTCTCAATACTAGATAGCACCTTTCTTTTGGCACAAAATTTAACACCATTCCAATGTCAGGGGCGGTCTCAGGAGGGTCAGATGGTAGAAAAAAGGTTCTAACTTTTTAGTCGTTGCTTGTAATTGAATTTGGTTTTCACCCTATTAAAACGTCTGTCATTGTCTACAAAAATGTTGTGAATAATATTTTTCTCAAACCAACAGAAACGCTTGAAAATTGAAATTGAAGATTTTAAAACCGCATTAAGTTTTGAAACCTATGCAACTAGCATACAATTTTAGAACAAGAATTTTCAGCCAATTCATTATTTAACAAAAAAAATACACCTGGAATATTTGAACGTGTTCGTCAATCTTTTCAAAGGCGTATGGAGGTCTGCATTGAAGCCAGAGGAGCCCATGTGGAACATTTGCTGTAAATCTTATTTCGGCTTAAGCCCTTCAATTTCGATTTTCAAGCGTTTGTGTTGGTTTGAGAAAAATATTATTCACAACATTTTTGTAGACAATGACAGACGTTTTAATAGGGCGAAAACCAAATTCAATTACAAGCAACGACTAAAAAGTTAGAACTTTTTTTCTACCATCTGACCCTCCTGAGACCGCCCCTGACATTGGAATGGTGTTAAATTTTGTGCCAAAAGAAAGGTGCTATCTAGTATTGAGAGTGATTTTTTTACCACATTGCGATATACCAAATAGGTAAGCCGTAAAATGAAAATTTCGATTGTTTAAAAACACCTTAAGGGGCGTGTACCTCCGTTAGGAGGCATTTGCGCACTTTCTTTTATAGAGTTGACCCCTCCTTAACTAGCCCATAGAATATGTGGTTAACGTTTGACGGTACTTTTCTGAATCACCCTGTATTTAGTAAAGCATTGTTAATTTCAAGTTTTCCCAAGATATACTCTCTCATTATGAGTGAGTGAGTATATCTGGGAAAAAGTGAGTATCACTCACTCACTCATTATCAATGAGTGAGAGAGTATATCTGGGAAAACTTGAAATTAACAATACTTTACTAGATACATACGTACAAAGATACATATTACGTTTACGGCCATGTCTGACTTCGGTAACGGCCTCAGACAGCTAGTTCGATATATTTTTTCAGAGAAAAAAAAAATCAAGTTTTAAGAACGAATCATATGCTGAAATAATAATGCTTAACACTTTCAACAGCATCATCTTAATTTATTTCTGCCAAGCACAAGCAGAGGCCATGTGTTTTGCATTAGAATAAGAATTTCGACGAGAAAATTAGTACAATATATTTACATAAACTCTACTCCTGTTTTCTGTATTTTTCTTTCAACAAATCTTTCGTTGTTAATTAATATAATCTGGCTTATTTTAACTTTAAGTCAAGTTGAACAAATATCTTTAGGCAGGAACTAAAAAAAAGATTTTTTTAAAAAAAAAGATGAGTGTTTCACAGCCTTTTTTATTTCGTAGCCATGAAACAGGAGCTACTGTAGACGCTTGTGGTCCGTGTTGTAGCTTGCCCATCCCGTAGTATGCCTCCCTCTGATGGGCGAGAAGTGACACAATACTTCTCATTTATGTGCTGGGTCAACACGAGCGCACCGGAAGGTATCCCTTACAAACAACTGTATCCAAATTTTGAATACAAATTTTTGTAGGCGTGGGGGTTCAAACCCGGGACCTTCCGCATGGCAAGCGAGTGCTTAACCACTGAGCTATTCGTGCGCTCTGTTATCAGTTATCCCGTGGATGTGTCAAGACTACGCCAGTACAGTGCAAATCCTAATTGTATCTGATGCTTATCGTACCGGAAAGCGATTTGTCGAATTTATAATCGAGCCACTGGGCAGAGATCATCGATTTATGGGTTTCATCTCCAGCATCCGGCACACCTGGTTATATTCTGATTGCAGATGTTGTTGCTCTCGACTGCTAGGTCATATTACGACGGATGTTTTACCTTCCATTGGGTGGAAAATCACAAGCAAACTTCTCAAATCAAACTCACCCAGCCCGAGCAGGGCCGGGAATGGACAGCATCACGAGAGCTCGAGTGGTTGTGATAGCAATAGCAACACCAATAGTAATAGCAATAGCCAATAGCCAATAGCCATAATAATGAGAATAAACAGGAGTGCTTAGAGTGCTGATTTGTGCTGCGTTTCCGCTCTGTTGCATCCAGTCTGGACCACAGTAGCAGCCACCGGAATACACACAAATATAATAAATATAATTATACCTACCTAAGTACGTACATGTCGTATTCAACTATACATACACAAAATAATAATATCAGTATGTACATTGTACATACATACACACAAGTATACTACATACAAACCAGTATGTACAATCGTACATACACACATGAATAATACATACATACCTACGTACCGACCTCAGTAGCTTGATCGATAAGACGGCGGACTTGAAACCTGAAGGTCGGTGGTTTCAGCCCGGTTCCAGCGTAGATTTAGGAGATCGAGTTTGAGTAGTTGTGATATCACGAAAGTGATTAACATAAATATGACAACTTTTATGTACATTGGAATTGGGCGTCCTTTCTATAATCCTCTCACCACCGTGATATAGGTATCTGTGTCCATTATTTTACACACATTTTTATTTCAGTATTTCATTACACTCTACTGACTCTCGTGTCTCCTATTGTATACGCCCTCGTAATTCCAGCCAGATTTACCGATCCTTATCGCACTGTTGACAAAATGGTCTGAACAGGATACAAACGCGCTGATAAGAAATCTGGCAACTAAAATCAGCAATCTAATGGAGCTCAGGATTTCGGATAGGTCAGTGTTTCTTAAACTATGGTCCCCTAGTTCCTTCTAGGACCAACGTGAGTGGTTGTTCGAGTATCAAAAGTTAAAGTTAATTTATCACATTTGTGTTAATCACTTTCGTGATATCACAACTACTCAAACTCGCTTTACTAAATCTACACTGAAACCGGGACTTGAACCGCCGACCTCCAGGTTACAAGTCCGCTGACTTATCGATCAAGATACTGAGGTCGGTTTGTTCGAGTATCATTACTTATTCAAAAGTTGCTAGAATAACCATCTTTTTTAGTTCATACTAATATAGTTTACAATCTGCAAACAAGATATCACTGCATTCATTGGCGAAACCTTTTTGGATAGGAGTTCTGGAACTTGGCCCTTTTTTTAACGGTAGTTTTTTGTGGGATATAATTTACCATTGATTTATAATTGATTCTGAAGCACCTACAAAGCTGAAATTTTGTACGAAGGTGGAACTTGTGGTTATGTATGTGAATATCAATTGCTTATCAGTATGTATCCAGGGGTTTCAATTTATCAGGTAAGCAGAAAGCAATACTTGTATGCTTATATGTTTTCTGCAACTTTGATTCGTGAATATTGCATGAGCAGTTGACTAGCTATGGATGTGAACTTACCAATATGGAAGAGAATGCCGTTGGCATTGATCAAGTTTTGTTTTATTAATGTCAATTTCCATTGTATATATTCTATATAAATAAAACTTGATCTAATTTTTTTTTTAAATATGTATCCACAGGTTAAGCTTATCCACAAAATCACTACAACATGGTATCGCGAGCTATGTGCAATTGTGGTCTTTGCGACGTATATGGATGAACCCAATATGCAGAATGGAGCACTATATGTATGGATTGTATAGCTATGGTGCACTCGTATGTGACTGAAATCTAATATGTTTCGATCACTGATGGATCAGAGTAATCTCATTTCCTTTGTGTATAGGAGGAAGTGACATTGAATGGATTCGCCAAGATTATAGGTTATTTGCAAACGCAAAATTGTGATGGTGTAAATATTTTAAATTATTCAACACTTATGCACTACGCCGGGAATGCCGGGATCCAAGCGAGTGCAACATTTCGTTGTGCAACATTTCATGTTTCACTCTTTCTTTAGGATCAAATGAGAACCCCACTGACTTCGCAACACTTCCTATGTAAAATTGGAGACAAAACGTTGCGCAGTGTTGCGCAAAAAATGATGCACTCGGTGGGACCCGGCCTTAATGTGATCTTGAGGTTGTACTAAATATGGGGGAAAAAACAGTAGGACTCGTTATACCAATACTGATGGTATGACTACACGATAGCAAAAAAAATCTTCTGACAAGCCCCATCCATTCTTACAACCACGTACCTACAAACCTACATAATTATACAACCTATATTTTGATTTTAGAAGTAGATACTTTACGCATTACGGGGAAAGAGCTAGTATTGTACATAAAGGCGCAATCTATAATAATAACACTCTTTAGTGGAAGGTAACCACCAGGCGAGGTTAATGCTCAAGGCATTTCTACCACCTAACGCTCAGAGTCTTATTATTATGTGGTCACAAACTCAAATGAATAAGGAAAAATTCATGCACTGGGTGGGATTTGAAGCAACGGATCCTTACGCTACCTGGATTACCAGACTAGCGCGTTAACCACTTGACTACCAGTACAATCTACTTTGCAAACCTCCTCTGAGACAGTTTATATTATTCTCTGGCACAGGACACAGAAGTATGTTTACATTATTTATACTTGTAATTATATTTTCACTTATTTGGTCACGGCAATCAGAGCCCTCAGCCATTAGAACCCACAGGCACACCATTGTAAGTCCCTCTTGTAGCATTTAAACCGATAACCATTCAGTCCCACATGTACCATTAAGTCCCAGCTGAAGAGATAATCTGCCTGGGCAATTTGTTCGTAGAATTAACACCATCTGTTTTAGATTTGCGGAGTTTTATAATCATTTTGAGTGTTTTCTGCAAGTTTTCTCGCGATGCGATGTATTGAGATGAACCTTGCAGGGATGGTTACACTAAGGAGTTGGTTTCAAGTCAGTGGTGATCGGGTGAACAATACGAAGTATATTTAATATTTTAAAAGTTGCAAGTAAGGTGATCGTTATGCTGGCTATTCTTGGTCGCACTTTGGCTGGTTTAGGTTGATTTGAGAAGCTGGTTTGTGAGTTTCCAGCGAATGAAGGGTAGAACCTCCGTATAGATAGATCCATGCAGTTAAAAGCACGTTATACCCCCTCCCCGCAGTTCTATAACCCCATCCAACCAGTTCATGGGTGAATGGATCAATTGAACTCTTTTTATTTATTTAATTATTTTGGTTCTATCGAAAGAGTTCATTGTAAGGATAGCTTTCTTCGATAAGCAAACTTTAATAGACCTTTGAAGCTCTTTTTTCGTGGTTTTGATGGCGGAAATGGCTTTTAATGGTAGAATCTGTTTATATTGATATACTGAATCAGACATTTTCTAAACATTTGTTTCCATTAGCAAGTGACCCAAGTAAGTAAATGGTTGTTCAATTGAATCCACCAAACATTTGAAGTCAAAACCCACTGCTCATCCTCACATCTCTCTTACCTCCAGACCTGATGCATCTCAGTGAACTCCACAATTACATGATTTACTGTTTTCCATCATGCCTACGCAGAATCGTTCATACATAAATTAATAAACAGAATCCAGCATCAGATTTATTATTTTACTCAAGTTGCTTTTGTTGTTGTTACTGTGTTGTAGTTTTCGATGGTGTTGTTTTTGATGATAATTTTGTTGTTGACGGAGTCTTGTTTTTTGATGAATAAAGATTTTGTTGTTCATTGTTTTGTTGATGAATAAAATTTTAGTTGTTCTTGTTTTGTGATGAAGATGCTTTTATTTTGGTTTTTTGATATTATACTAATTTCGTTGTTGTTGTTTTTGGTTGTTAAATTTGTTTGTTGATAATGATTTTGTTGTTGTTGATGATGATATTTTCTATTTTATTGTTCTGTTGTTTTGAGAATGATTTTGTATTTATTTTGTTGTTCTGAGGATGATTTGTATTTATTTTGTTGTTCTGAGGATGATTTTGTATTTATTTTTTGTACTGAGGATGATTTGTTTTTGAGGATGATTTTTTTATATATTTATTTTGTTGTTTTGATGATCATTTTGTATTTATTTTGTTCTTTTGGCTGATGATGATTTGTTTATGGTGATAGAGATTATGGATGAGTTGTTTTTGTTTTATGTTGCTTGTGTTCATGAAGTTGTTTTCAGTTCTTCCTTTTTACCTCCTATTGGAGTCACCCACACATGAGGTATGAAGCTGTGATGCTACTATCAATCAGCTTGCATAGAGAATTGTTTTATTTACTTTTAATTAAAAAAAAAAAATACAATATTGAATCACATCATTTTTATTTATACTCAACATTTGTTTTGTCACTTGTGATAATTCTTTTTAGATTTTGATCATACATAATTCTTAGTCTTTAAACATAAGTCATTGGATTTGAAATGTAGCCATAAAATCTTGCGAATAATATAAATAATTTTATTGTCCAATTCTTGGTTAGATGAACTTATTTTTGTCTATTTCCAAATTAAATATTAATGTATCGGAGTGAATTGTATGGAAAGTTTTTAATCTGAGATAAGTTGTTTGTTTTGGCTCATATGATTTTATGTATTTCTTGCCATTGTCATAGTTGTAAGTGGCTGATGTGCTGTATTTATTTGTTGTTGGTTTTTTTTGGCCGTTATGAAAAAATTTGTTGTTTTTTCTGTGATAAAATAATTGAAACCTATAATCAAGTCTGTAGCTTTTACGGTGTCTGAGATAATCCTGTATTCCTATTTCGAATTCCACCCAGTGATGAATTTGAAGACAGACAGACAGACGCACGGACCAATGGCCGAAAACAACTTTTTTTGGTATCCTGAGGCTATGATTCGTCCAGAAATGTGAAAAACTGGGTAGGTCAAATTTTGGACGAATACAATACTTTCCTTATTATAGGATAAGGAAAGTAAAAAACAATATTGATTTTTTTTATAATATCTAATATTCAACAATTTTTTTTTCTTGTCAATAATTCTTTTTAATTTTACACACGTACATAAGTACTTAAGTCTTTAAAGACAAATAAGTCCAATTTGACGAATTTGAAAACATCGTAAAGCTCATAAAATCATTCAATAATAATATTACATAATTATATACTTACTCGCACATATCTATAGAATTATGAATAATACCTAACAAACAAAACATATAAACATATTTTTATAATAACAAAAATATGTACAAGTAAGAATCTATAGCAATATTTTTATGCCAGATAATGGTTAGATGTAAACTTCATTTTTTATTTTCCAAGATAAATGAGTGTAATTTGTAACTTAGGCAAAAGAGACATTGGTATGGCGGAAGAAAAGGCTATAATACTAATAAGTGTAGTCTTGTTTATTGGCTCCATTAGAATTACCATTAGTCACTTTGGCATTGCCAGTTGGTCCATCCAGTCCGGTAAGAGTGGGTTTGATGTTGCTGTTTTTTTTTTTTTTTTTTTTTTTGCCTCTACTGAAAAAATATTAAAGTTTGGGCTGCAACCGAGTTCCGTACCGAGGCATGGCCTTATGTTTATTTTTCCTAACCCTACTCTACACAATGAGGCATTGCCGTACATTGTTCCGGACCGGGACTGGACGCCACCGCACCGTAAATTTACGTGCAGTCTGCAGAAAGTGAATTCAGTTGCTTGGTCCTATAGTGTCTTGGCTAAAAGGCAGGGTATTCATACTACTCTTAATCTGAAGGTTGGTGGTTCGAGTCCCACAAGCAGGGCGATTTTTAGTATGGCTGGTTTGTGTAATTATTTACGTTTGTGAAAAAACTAAATGACTAAAACCTATACAAGTCAAGTGCACTGGTAGTCAAGTGGTTAACGGGCTAGTCTGGTAATCCAGGTAGCGTAGGGATCCGTTGTTTCGAATTCCACCCAGTGTATGAATTTTTCCTCATTAATTAATTTGAGTTCGTGACCTCATAATAAAAAGACTCTGACGGTTTTAGGTGGTAGAAAATGCTTTAAGCATTAACTTCGCCTGGTGGTTACCTTCCACTAAGGAGTGTAATTATTATTGTTATTATTTTTCTTCAAAGTTGCCACTTCTCTCAAGTAAAAAGCGGAAATGTATCTTAGCCCGAGTGCATGAATATAATCACCACCTGAAAGCTTACTTACTCAATAAATCAACTGTACAAGTGCATATTAAAACCTTGGGAAGCGTATATCAAACCCTATATGCACAAGTCAAAACCCTACATGTGCATATTAAAACCTCACAAGCTCTATAACTAGTTATAGGGGATATCAAAACCCTATAACTAGCGCACCATCCACAATAAATTCTGCGCAGCCTCTCATCTGATTGCAAACTATGGAATTGATTAATACCTCTGGCTAAATCATCGTTTGTTTAAGTATGGGCTTATAGCGGACTCAACACATATTTAATCGCTATGCGCTTGCGTACTAGGAGCAATGTGTTGTAAAATGTGTCCGTGTCTGTATACTTGTTGAGGTTAAGGTTGGGACTTTTTTGTACACGGGTGAGTGGACCTTTTTTTTTTTTTTTAAAAAAAAAAGGTAGATGTGCCCCGGAACCGCCTTTGCATTACTTCAGGGCACTTTACTTACATCCATGCCATTCGGAAAAGGAAAAACTCGGTCAGAATTTCCGCTCCGCGGGATTCGAACCCGCAACTCCGGATCAGCAACCAATGCTCTTAAACCTCTGAGCCACGGAGGTCGGATGGGTGAGTTGACCCAAAATAGTTCATTTGTCTGACTGGAGGACGTCAAATAACGTCGCTTTCAACTGCATGTCAAGGTCATATCACGGCGGGCGTTACCCTCCATTTGCAGGCAACTCACAAACCTGCTACCCACATTAACCTCACTCAGCCTGGGTTGGGCCGCAATGCCAGCATCACGATGTCCTCACCTCACTGGACGTCGGACGTGATCCTACAAGAACGGTGCATTCAAAGCGCCATCGAGGTTGGCATGCGGCCTATACACGTTGAGCATTCTCTCGCGACTTGCTCAACTTTGTGTTTCCGTAGAGAACTCCCATCTTCAAGCACTTGCAGTATAGTGCATGGTAGTCTGAAACCAAATGTACTACCTATGTCTACAATTGCACAGAATTATTGGTCTGGCTCTGTTCTATTGGTAGCTGTGTCGTCTGGTGTAGGAAGCCCAACTGGGAAGATGTGAGTAGCCAGAGGAAGGGTCATGGGTTGGGGTCATTGTAATCGTCCATATATCACGGCCTCGTTGTAAATCGGCTCTTGGAATTGCTTTATTTTCAGCTCTTACGCTTGAAGCTTGTGCCATTCTTGTAAACATAGATGTGCATCGAGTTATTTGTTGCATATAAAATAATAAATATAAGAATTTGCTGGACTTGTGGAGTATATTTTTCTTTTAATGTAGAAACCATGCTATAAAAGAGTCTTTTCTAATGTATAAGAATATACAATTCTGAATTGGCCTGTCCATTCTAAGGCTATTGCATCTATACCAGAGGATGTTGGTAAGGAGGAAATATTTTATTGATTTATAAATAAAAAAAACCTTTACATTAAAATTGTTTACAATGCGAAATATGCTATAAGTATGCATTATACATATATAGTGTAGGACATATGCAAATCCTGTTTTTATAGTTACGCATCTTGCTTAAATCAATTGAATTTTCTGTTTGATTTGTTATTTAGCTACTAACTAGTTGATTGACTGTATCATAAATTTCATGAGAACACGTATATGACTTTATTAGACGTTATGGTTTTTATTATTATTAAAACACTTTATTCAGATATAAAAGGAAGTACGAAAAGTCAGACAGAGTTTTGGAAACATTTATCCAGGATATTAATTTTCAAAAGTGCAGACAAGTACACAATTCTATTGAAATATCAACAGTACGTAGTAAGTACCTATACTCCTATACCTATGTATATTCGGGGGGAAAAATATATTTTTTGGTTAGAAAATTATTATTATTATACAACGCTTTATTAAATTGATATTAATGGACATTATGTTCTTACAAATAATTATTTTAACAATGAAAAAAATTTAACAAATTTTAACCATAAAAAAAAACAATATATATACAATAAAAATGAAAAAGAATAGAAAATATATAAAAATATATGTCCTAACTAAAGGGCGGGGTTATTGCCTATGGCATTCTCTTCCACCCAACCCAACAGAACACCCAAAAGTTCTGCCCGTATGGGTTTCGAACTCATGACCTCTGGACTATGAGATGTAGTTTTTATTAAATCAAGTGAGGACTAAAGAGCCAGCGTCGCGTCGGTATTAGCGTGTTGAATACACCCGAGTTCTCTTCAGTCACTGAAGTTAAGCAACGTCTAGTTATTCCCGGCCCCACTCAGGCTGGGTGAGGTTAATTTCAGTGGCTAGATTGTGAGTTTCCAGCGAATGGAGGGGTTAACCCCCGTCGTGATATGACCATGCAGTTGAACGCGACGTTTTTTTTTTTTTTTTTTTTGTTAAGGGGAGTGATCTTCAAATAAACCAAGCTCCGAAAATACCACGGATAAGTCGGATGGCACTATGTAACTCAGGAGAGACATAACAACCACTATTATAAACTCATAACAAACTCTTCTCGAGATAAATCTTGCATACCAAATCGCTTTGATGGAACCAAAAAGTTAAGACCCACAATTAAACTGATAACCTTGAAAGCATGGAAATCAAATCACTGTAGTTGAGAAACTCGAAATTATTGTTCAATGGAGAGTTGAATATTTCGGTGATGCTTATGACACTGGAGTATTTAGATGGGTTTAGAGACTTTAGACCGATTTGGGCGATAAATATTTAGTTTTGGGGCTTATTTCAAAGAGATTTTTGATGTGGTGAATGTAGGATACTCAAATTAAGTTCAAATTTAGTTCATATATTTGTCCATTTTAATTTACAGGCCTATTTAGAATTGAAAAAAAAAAATCAAATTGAAGTGTTACTGTGTACTTAGTATGTAACTACACCTACAAATATCTATGTATTACCAAAAAGACAGTGCCAAATTAGGAATCATTTGGCTCAGGCGTTTTGGAGCTAAGTTAATTCTAACTTTAAATGAGTCGATGTGTTCACAATGCAATTATTGACCGACTAGGGCTTTGAACCACCGACCTCCAAATTACGAGTCCCCTGCATTTGCAATTGTGCTACCGAGTTCTGTTCCGATTTGAACAAATTTGAACAAAGGAAAGGAATCCGAAGATTTCTTCAAATTTCAAGCCCAACAGACCCCGTAGGATCTTTTTGAAAGTTTCCAATGAATGGAGACCCATAATTCCTCTTCTAAGGACCGGTTTGGTTCTGGAACATATCTATAGTTACGTATATGTAGCATCTCAGCTTTTATCTTCCAGTTATCACTTGTCATAAACCACCGATTCAAAGTTCTTACGAAGACCGCATCATGAGAGCAATATTGTGTTATGAAAAACCGAGAAAATGTTAGTATTAATATGATCCAGAAGTTGATCTTAATGGACATTCTTGAGATTGGGGGGGCCAAGAAAGAAGTTTCAAATTTTTTATTATTATCATTTTCAAACCAGAAACTTGTTTTGAATAGTTCAAAATGAACAACTTGTGAAGAATGTTCATAATATCAGACAAAATGATCCGTCTTCCGAGATGATTTACATGGAAATCATCTTTCTTGGTCTGTAATTTAGACCTGTTGAGAGTTTATAATAGAAACTCTTTGGACAAAATGAGTCCTATCACGAGATATATTATCCTTATAACTTGAAAACTTTTTCCTGAAAAAGATATATCCCAAAGGAATATTTTTCTATTTCAATTGTTTACTCATAGTCAAATTATAAGGGTTGGGTGGAAGAGATTGCCATAGGCAATAACCCCGCCCTTTAGTTAGGATACATGTATATATTTTGTTTATTTTTTCCTGTTTATATTAATTTTGACAATTTTGTATTTTAATTTTTACCATTATTTGTTTGTTTATATGTTCTTTTAATAAAGCGTTTCATAATAATTATAATAATAATATTATGTATATCCACTCAATCATTGATTTTATCAACGTAAATGATATAATAAGAGGTAATATCGCCTCACTTACCTATTTGTCGTAATCGGACTCACTAGTCCGATTAGGAGTAATACCCAAGATTGGTAATTATCAAGTGGTCAACATCGCAAATAGAAGGAAAACTTGTCATGTCCCGGCTGGGTTTTTGAACCCACGACCTCTGGATTAACAGACTGACATTTTGAATACTGAGCTCCAGGACAGTCTTTATATACTTTTATTTCAATCCTATTCAGGCAAAAAAATGCAAAAGATCCAGGCATTGGTTATCTCTATACAGGGTGTCCCACCAAACTTGGACACCTCAAATAACTCGGCCCCTGAAAGAGTTTTTGAAAAATAAAAAAATCTAGGGTACATGGGCTAATTATGCGGTTTCAGTTATGAATTTTTTTTATATACAGGGTGGTTCAAAAGTCAGAAATTGGGGTGTCAACTTTCGATTTTTAAATGGATCGACCTGAATTTTATTTGATAATTTTATTTCTAAATGATTCCTGAGTACTTTTTTAAACAAAAATATTACATACAGGGTGGTTTTTTTTCGACCAATTTTTTTTCTAAATCTTGAATAACTCAAGTTCAGTTAATTTTTTCGATAACAAGAATAGAATGTGTTTGTGTAATGAACACACGAACTTTCAATTGGCATCAAAATTTTTTATACAGGGTGGTTCACAAGTGAAATAATGACTTGATTTTTTTTAAAACCGAGTTTTTTTATTTTTTTATTTAGGATTAATAATTCTCGTCTAATTTTACACATTTTTCATTAGTCATATCGAAAAACAAAACTAAAGTGTTGTACAGGGTGAGACATAATTTTTTTGTAACACCCTGGGTATGGGCAGTCAAAGAGACGCAAAATTAAATATAAAGACTAAATATGCAAGAAAAACTTTGATTTTTAATTAAACCCAAAAGTTATGGTTTTTTAACTAATATTGTCGCATGGACCACCCTGTAGATATTTTCTTAAACAATCATGTAGGTACTCTAAGTTGTATAAAATTCAACGAACACTTCGAATTATGTGGGAAAAAACAAGTAAAAAACACGAAATTGAAGCCATTTTCAATTTGGTGTCCACACTGAATGATTTTAAAACTTGAAATAAAAAGTAGGTAGGTGTAGACACAAAATTGAGCATGGCTTTTTGAATTCATTTTTTTTCTTTCAGATTTGGACTCCTCGTTGAATTTTAGACAGTTTCGACTACCCATATGATGGTTTAAGAAAATATCTACAGGGTGGTCCATGCGAGAATATTAGTTAAAACACCATAACTTTTTAGTTTAATTAAAAATCAAAGTTTTTCTTGCATATTTAGTCTTTATATTTAATTTTGCGTCTCTTTGACTGCCCATATACAGGGTGTTACAAAAAAAATATGTCTCACCCTGTACAACACTTTAGTTTTGTTTTTCGATATGACTAACGAAAAATGTGTAAAATTAGACGAGAATTATTAATCCTAATTAAAAAATTAAAAAAACTCGGTTTTAAAAAAAATCAAGTCATTATTTCACTTGTGAACCACCCTGTATAAAAATTTTTGATGCCAATTGAAAGTTCGTGTATTCATTACACAAACACATTCTATTCTTGTTATCGAAAAAATTAACCGAACTTGAGTTATTCAAGATTTAGAAAAAAAATTGGTCGAAAAAAAACCACCCTGTATGTAATATTTTTGTTTAAAAAAGTACTCAGGAATCATTTAGAAATAATATTATCAAATAAAATTCAGGTCGATCCATTTAAAAATCGAAAGTTGACACCCCAATTTCTGACTTTTGAACCACCCTGTATAAAAAAAAATTCATAACTGAAACCGCATAATCAGCACATGTACCCTAGATTTTTTTATTTTTCAAAAACTCTTTCAGGGGCCGAGTAATTTGAGGTGTCCAAGTTTGGTGGGACACCCTATATATAAAACAGAAAAAAGGACTACCTACCTATGTTTGTTTGTTTGTCCGGAGTTGTTTAGCCAAAACGGTAAGAGATAGCGAAAAATGTCTCAGAATTGACCCCCCCAAAACCATTATCGCTTTGTCCAGAAAAATTATAAATAGTTCAAAAAGGCATTGCTGTCCAGCAGTACGGCCATGCCTTAGTAAATTTGAAATTTAGTCCCGTTGCAAAGCACGGGCAAACGGCTAGTAATGGTATAAACTAGGAACTTGAAATTCACTTCATAATAATAATAATAATTCCGTGTTCGTGAGTTAGGTATTGATACCTAAGTCACGGTGGTGAGAGGATTATATGGACGCCCAGATTTTAATGTCTAGGCTCCTTTCATGTCCATTGATTCTATTTGGTTTTAACGTCCTGACTTGAGGTAGACAGGACGGGGGTTTTACCCTCCATTCGCTGGGAATCGTACCAGCTACCCACATTAACCTCACCCAGCCTGGGTAGGGCCGGAATTGCCAGCCTCACAGTTTCGGAGGGAACAGAATTTTCTGTGCGAAAAGTCTGCTCCAACCGGGAATCGAACTCAGGATCTCTGAACTACTTGCAGTAGTCACAACCGTCACATAATATAACGATTAACGCACACTTCCTCACGAAACCCAAAGGTACAACAATAAAGAAATGCTCATTAAGGAGTCCTACAACAATAAAACCGTTGACTTGAATATTAAAATTCAAATTAAATGGTCAGAATCATTTTGAAAAAGGCATTTCATAAACTTCAAAGTAATTTATAAATCAAACCGACTTCCATATTATTTTATCCCCTTCTTTTTTTTATGATGCAATATTTTAAGTTTTCAAACAATAGAGCACTTTACATTGTGATTGTTGACATGAAAGACATAGCTGAAAGAGTACAAGGGACGGCGGCACAGTACTTACACAGTTTTAGATGTTTTTCAACCAGATTTTTACATATGTACTCGATTTTTAACGTTTTGAAACGGTATTAGTGCTCTTATAAGCGAAAAAACCATCGGCCATAATGCATTGATATAAGGTAATTTAGCCAAGCAGCCAAGAGACTATTCAATCTTAATACATAAATGTCAAAGTCACTGACTGACTGACCACTGACTGATCATCGCTCTACAGCCCAAACCGTAAGTCCTAGGAAGCTGAAATTTGGTAGGTAGCTTTGTCTTATAGTCTAGATGTGCAATAAGACGGGATTTTTCGAAATGCCCACTACAACACCTGCCATTGGCGAAAAGGATTTTTTGCTTTCACGGCCATGCCTCGGCCCGCAAAGCGGGCGACAGCCCGCTAGTAAGCTAATATGAGATAAAGGCAAGGGAGATATAACAAGATCCTTGTTTGACGAAACTCAACCTAAACATTCTGGGGCTTAGGTACACTCTACACCACGTCCTAGAGCTATACCGTGAGGTAATGCAATACCACGGTGTAATTTGCTGATGGACAAATTAGAGGTCATGTGAAAGAGAGAGAGAGAGAGAGAGAGAGTGAGAGAGAGTCCTAGGAAGCTGAAATTTGGTAGGTAGCTTTGTCTTATAGTCTAGATGTGCAATAAGACGGGATTTTTCGAAATTCCCACTACAACACCTGCCATTGGCGAAAAAGGATTTTTTGCTTTCACGGCCATGCCTCGGCCGCAAAGCGGGCGACAGCCCGCTTGTTATTCATATTCGCTACGCAGCCTGGTTACCTAATGAGGAAAAGCCCTTGTCCCTTATTTCTTTGTAAAGAAATCATACATATGATACATTTTGTGTTCTTTAAAATAAAAAACACAGTACTTCCGATTTCTAATATTAGAAATTCATCGGAAATAAAATGCTCCAATTTCAGTTCATATTTCTGGACATTAATTTCTGAACAAATTTAGTTTTATCTCTGAATGTCGCTCTGTTTTAGCAAAAGTACCTATGTCCCTTGTACTACATTTAAAAAAATCACATGATATAGAATTTTTTTTTATATTTTATGAAGAATTTTTTTATTCTCCGATATCAACCATATTTCTGAACAGTAATACCTGAGGACCCTGAGCAACTTCAGTTTTATCTCTGTCGGTTGGTCTGTTCCAGGTAATGATAAGTTTTTTCAACAGCTCTCTCCATTTCATTTCGAAGAGGAAGCACATGGCAATGCAAAAGCTCATACATTTAAACGAGGCTCCGGAAATCCAACTGGAGAAGAAAAAACATCAACAAGACCTAATGTTCTTCCTTGAGGCACACCGGCCGCGCAGAAATCATCTCTTCCCGTGCCCAAAGGTCAAAGGCGTGGGAGGAGAGGACCATTAGGATCAGTCATTCAGTCCTCGTCCTGATTCCGACAAGGCTGAACAAAAGGAGACAAAACAAAGGCATACAAGGTGTTCGATGTTCATATTCTGTGCCATAGTATTTCACAAGGGATTTTCATGGTTTGGCTTGTACAAATTTTTGATATGTAAATTTTTGGGAATTAACTAACGCTTCATGGACTGTCAAGTAAGAATGGCATGCCTGGCACTTCTCAGGCTGGGTGATACTAAAGGACATTGTTTATGCGATTCCCAGCGTACGGAAGTTAAAACCTCCCTCCTGCCATCGCACGTTAACCTTAAATCGAATGATAAGACATGGAAGAATGCTAAAATAGACATAGGATCCTAAAATACAATGATTTGTTTATCCTGCAAGAATGAGAGAAATGCAAGAATAAAATAGACAATCTTTCCACCAGCGCAGCGTGAGATTGATATCTGTACCGCTCTTAATAAACAACTAAATTTCTAGTAAGAGTTCACTAGAAGGTACATTATTTTTGTTGTTAAGAAAGTTTTTATTATTATTATCTGAGCTGGTTGCAGGGTTTTCAATGACCCTTACTTAACACTGCGACCTAATTAGATCTATTGTGACCAGTTGATTCTGTTCGATTTTAACGTCCTGATTTGAGATAGTCAGGACGGGGGTTTTACCCTCCATTCGCTGGGAATCATACCAGCTACCCACATTAACCTCACCGAGCCTGGGTAGGGCTGGAAATGCAAGCCTCACGTGTTTGGAAGGGACAGAATTTTCTTCGAAAAATCAGCCCCAACCGGGAGTCGAACTCGAGACCTCTGGACTACGGGCAGTAGTCACAACCATTACGCCACGGAGGCATTGTTAAGAAAGTGGATTGAACAGAAAATCCACTTTCAATGCGATTCAAATGAAAATCTCATCAGCCTATGTTATGGTGCAGTCAGGAGGACAACACCCTGTATTGGCTTCACAAAGGACTGTAACTCATATCCTGGCAATGAGACAAGTCCTGAGAGGAAGATGGTCTCCTCTCCTGGGCTCCAGCTTGTGGTTTACGACTTGGGAGGAGAGCTTTCTTGAGACAAAGGAACACAGTGATATATAGTGATGGACATGGGACACAATTTAATATACCTACAGAGTCATGGACAAAGCGCCAAAATATAGGTAAATGGTCTTCAAAAGAAGGTTGGATTTGTTTGATGGCAGAGATTGCCTCAGGCAATAATCACGCCCTTTGTCAATATTATTCTTGTAAATAAAGAGTTATTATTATTATCATTATTGGATTGAGGACGTAAAAAGGTCAAGTTTGAAGAACTGATGCAACCTCTCGAAGTTTGTACCCTTTTGACAACTTCAAGGGCCGAATTATAAAACGGAATTAGATTTTAGCCAAGTGGACACTTTTCCTTCACTTTAATGTGCGCTATGATTGATTGAAACTAGACTTGAGGGCGTGTCTGGCTTAGCTTGAATTCATATCTGTTTCATAATGTGGCCCTAAAAAACCTTACAATCTCTGTGATTCCAGGAAATGCGGCAACTGTGATGTGCACAGTGCCTCGTTCGTCAGACTTGGAAGGAATATTTTGTAAAAAAGGTGTTACATCGTATGAAAAATAAACTGATAATGCATACACAATTTTGGACTAACGAAATAGTAGTTCAATTAAAAAAAAAAAAAAAATCTTACCTGGCTCCCACGACAACTTGTTCCCTCGCCACATCAAACAGGAGTTGAGTGAATGACGTCACATTGGGATCCTGGAACTGATCAGCCGTCATCATCAGGTCTGAAACAGGATCAAATTGTTGATTAAATTTATCACGTTAGTAACTTGTCATATAGTTTGAGAGAAAGCGTTTCATTAGGGTAGGACATTTTAAAATACATTTCAGAAATCTGCGCAAATGGGCATTATAATAATAAATCATTTTACTGTACCTACATAAAATATTCGTGGTCGAAAGTGTACAACGTCATCAGTCTAATGGACTAATTATATACTAGCTTAAAACTAAACAAAATCATTGTTGAAATTAATTATTAAAAATAAAAAAAAAAACAAACAAACAAACAAAAATCAGAATGGAGGGGGGGGGGGGGGGGGGGCACTTCAGGTAAGCGATAAAATGCTCAAATGGGTGTACTCAGTCACCCTTATAATCCTCAAGCAAATTGAATTGAAAATTTTAAACTCTGAACTGGTATACCTACTGGTATTTTTTATTTTTAATTAATTTATTTATTTTAAAGTGCAAAACAGGTATGAAAACATTCTTCAGAATTTTTTGTTAAAAAAATATGTATGTATGTATGTATGTACGAATTTCTTTGTGGTGAAGCACAAGGCCTCTTCACAATTTTTGTGGGTAGCGCAGCATTACTAAGAGCCTCCTTTACATTTCGAATTATTCTATTACATTAATTTCTTTTTACTCTGGTAATGCCGCCACTGGTCGTTACTCATACAAGTAAACTACTCATTTATCCTCACGAGGTATGAGTGGACCCCGAACATCCAAGTACAGAGCAGAAAAAATCCTCCCCCGCTGGGAATCGAACCCAGGTCACCATGTGTGCAATGCCTAGCGCGCTAACTCGCTCTGCCACAGTGACTACTTGTTAAAAAAATACAAAAAATTCTGCTCAACCCGGGATCGAACTCAAGATCTTTGGACAACGGGCAGTAGTCATAACCTTAATATAAAAAATCATTTTACATTCATTCATTCATTCACAATCAACAAAACTTCGAAACGGCTGGACCATATGACAATCAATTTGGCACAGACTCTCCTTTTGGTATTTGAGTGCGTACTGCGTACTAATAAGTATTTTTTAAAAGATTCCAAATAGGCACCCGTCACGGAAAAAAACTGACTGGCGACAAAATGCCCGCTTTTCACCTAGTTGTTCCATAAAACTACCAAAATTCATCATAATATTAGAAGCACGACAAACTCTTTGCTGACAGCTCCAGAAACAAGAGTGGTGGATGTGCCAAGTTCTCCGTCCACTGACTTCTTGTACAAGAAACGATAGTATCTCTAAACGATATATGCACTGGTAGTCATGTGGTTAACGCGCTAGTCTGGTAATCCAGGTAGCGTAGGGATCCGTTGGTTCGAATCCCACCCAGTGCATGAATTTTTCCTCATGAATTCGAGTTTGTGAGCACATAATAATAAGACTGAGGGTTAGGTGGTAGAAAATGCTTTGAGCATTCACCTCGCCTGGTGGTTACCTTCCACTGAAAAGTGTTATTATTATTATCTCTCTTCCTTATCATGAGCATGTTCTATGCATATTGCATAGCAGTGTAACCTTTGTGAGTGTAATCAGTATGTAAAACAGCAAAAGTTTCATCAGGAACACATTACAATCAGATGGTTATTGCCATTTAAATAATTCATAAGTACTTAATTTGATTTGGTTGATGGTGGATACTGGATAATATATTCAGATCTCATACGATTCAAATCAGATTTCTACCATCTCGGAGGAAGATGAAATCAAGAGCGGAGATGCCACGTAGAATACAGCAGTTCCTACGGAAAGACCGAAGTTAGGTAACGTCTAGCTTGGAGAGCGCGTGCATAAGTGACCATATTGAATAAATCTGTGGTAATTTTACACGGCAAAAGGTGAGTTCGATGCGAAGACTATCCCCTCATTTTTCGCATGTACGAATTGACACCCCATTAATAAAAAACAACATAAAAAAATGTATTGTGGTACCACTATAAGTCAAATTTTCAAATTTTCAGAATGGTGAGTTTCATATTTGTGTTAACCACTTTCGTGATATCACAACTATTCAAACTCGCTTTACTAGATCTACGCTGAAACCGGGACTTGAACCACCGACCTCCAGGTTACAAGCCTTATCAATCAAGCTACTGAGGTCGTCAAATGTCCTAAGATATTTTTCCAAGATACCTAACTAAAGCTTATCTGAATCCCTTGAGATCATTTTCCACGATACTCAAAGCCCGAATGTGAGAACGATGCTTGATATGACCATGCAGTTGAAAGCGACGTCAAACCCAAAGAACGACGCTATAGCGGAGACTGTTCCTACAGTGATGTTATTACCATGGTAACAGTCAATCACATTGCTGAAGGAGTAATGCATACCGAATACGACAAATTATCTGAAAATAATGGCTAATGTCGCGCCAAATGGAATGAAACTTTTTCCAATATTCTAGCATGGATAAGGACCCAAGAACAATAAAATTATCGATCATTCGGGCTGTCTCTCTTAGACTCAGAGGTACTAGAAAAACTGTAAGGAGTCTACCTTATGAAGATGGAGCTGGATTACCAGTGATCTACTGTTAATATGTATACTATTATTTCTTCTTAAAAATAAAAAAATCACATTGCTGAAATCCGATACTTTGTAATAGGATCCACCACACCACAATAGCGTTAGTTAATTCGGGCCCAAATCTCTCTATGAATCCTAAGATCTTTTTCCTAGAGACCTATATCTCTATCTGAATCCTGAATCTCATTTCTGAGCTAGGACGCAGCTTCTCAGTTGGAACTCGGAACGGAAACACAAAGAGGATGTCTCTGGAATTGGTCACTGGTCAATCAATCAGTATTCCGCGCTCGTCACCATGGTAACGGTCCATCAGAGACACAGGACAAGTCCTCTGCGACATTACATTTCCTTGTTAGAAAACAGAGCCGTGACCTTACCTAGCTTTGCAGAGTTGACTTGAAACGGAACTATAGTTGAGGTCATGAAAAATGGAATAGGTTGATGCTAAAAGAACAAAAACCAGTCTTGATAAATACAATTGACGTAATAATAATAATATTTTTTAAATAACAATAAAACAAAGAAGGTGTCAGCATTTTTGCTGATTGCTGGAAGTACACTGCATACCAATCAGTAAATTTTCTGGATATTTTTTTTTTCGTCTTTTTCATACTCCATGGACACAAAATTTTAATTCGAATTTATTTTTTTTTTTTTTTTTTTTTTTTTAAATACAACATCAACACTTGCCAGCTTTTTAGGGCTAGACAAGCAATTACAGATGCGAATATATTTATTGTGTGTTTATGTACAATTATATAATATATAGGTATACAATACATACTGATAGCTTAAATTTAAGGTGAATATAATAAAACATAACATAGAAGAAATAAACAAGGTCTAATATTAATCTGGGTACTATCTAGTTGATTCTATTATGATTGCTGAATGATGATGAATTGTATGAGTGGAATGTGCATATCTATAGTAAACAATCTACATATAGTAAACAATATTATCATGCTGTCAATGTCTTAATCTGATGAGTCAGATTACAGAGATATAGAGTTACTTATGTTTGATGTTCAAGAGTTGTTTATTTTTGTGTTATTTATTACTCGTATGGATAGAACAGGTCTGGTTTGTTTTCGATGTTATTATAGACATTCATTGCAGCTATTATTGGAGATTTAAATAAATTTGGATGAACAGCGAATAGTGTGGTTGGGTCAGTACGGAGTCTTGGATTAGGGACCTTAATATCAATTTTGGATGTGAGATATATGCTATTAATTTTGTTTGTTAGTAAATTTTTGAGGAATTTAATTTGATTGTCCCTAAATCTGGATTCAATGGAGTCAATGACTAGATGTTCAATCAGTAATTTGTAGCTTATGTTTGAGGGGTATTTAGGGTAAAAACCATTGACTTTTTGAAAAAGGTATCGTACGAAATTAGCTTGTACTTTTTCAAGTTTCATAATTTGGGTTTTTGTTTGTGGAGTCCATAGAGCAGAACAATATTCTAATTTCGAACGCACTATACTTTTGTATAAGAGTGTAATAGTGTCTATATCACTAATGGGGGTGCAGCATCTTATGACCATCCCTAGTCTCCGGTTGGCCGCACCTATTGTTTTATCTATGTGTGCATCCCAGTTCAAATTTGAGCTAAATGTGACACCAAGATCTGTAAATGTTTCTACGTTTTGTAGGGGAGTTTTATTGACTTCATATGGATTTTGTATGGTGTTCTTTTTAGTGGTTAATGTCATTTTGAAGCATTTGTTGGGGTGAAAGTGTAGGCCAACAGATGCAAGCCACTTTTGTGAGGAGTTTAAATCTTCCTGCAATAAAATACAGTCGTTATTAGATGTTATTTTCTTGTATATTTTTAAGTCGTCTGCGTATAATTGAAACTGAGAGTTTTTTATGTGCTTTCTGATGTCATCAAATGTTAGAATAAATAAAAGGCTACTAAGTTTTGAACCTTGCCCTACTCCTGATGGTGGATAGAAGGGTTTAGAAAGGTGGTTTTCGAACAAAACTTGATTTTTTCTCTGACATAGATAGCTCTTCATTAGTTGGACAAGAGGGGTAGAGAACCCTATTGATTGTAGTTTGTGTATTATGGCTGCGTGTGAAATAGAGTCGAAACATTTAGATATATCGCTGTAAATTACATCAATTTGAGCTTTTTCAGATATGACACGAGCGACGTAGTCGCAGAATTCAGTAAGGTTACTGAGTGTGGATTTTTGTTTTACGAAGCCGTGTTGATTGGGAGATACGTTACTGAAGATGAAATTTGAGATTTTATTGTACAGAGCACATTCATAGATTTTTGCCAGTGTATTAAGGGTTGAAATGGGTCGGTGGTTGTTAATTTCCACATTATTACCTTTTTTGGGGATCGGTTTTATAATAGATTCTTTTAATTTGTCTGGATATACTGCTTCTCGTAATGATTGATTAATTAAGTTAGTTAGGGGGTTTAAAAGGGTATCTAAGCATTTTTTGAACAGAATTGGTGGTAATCCATCGGTACCAGGTGATTTTTTTACCGGTATTTCTTGAACAGCCTTTTTAATGTCGTCTTTTGTGAAGTATTCAATATGAAGGTGTGTGTTTGAATATATTTGTTCCGGTGAGAGTGATGCTGTAGACTCTGGGACTATTGTGTTATTGTTGTGTGATTTAAGAAAATGTTGTGCAAAGGTGTTGGCTATTATTTTAGGATCGACTAAGTCTTTACCTTCATGTTGTACTGATTTCTTGTTAGAGAGAGCTTTCCTGTTTTTGTAGAATTTCCAAAATTGGGAACTATCTTTTTTTATGTTTTGGGACATTTTTTGTACATAGTTTTGGTAATTAATTTTAATTTGAGATTTACATAACTTACGCAGTTGCTTATATTTGTTCTGTTGTTTTGTGGATTTATTTTTTTGTTTTCTTAGTCTCTCTTTACTTTTAAATTTCATTTTTGTGTCATGCGTCCACCATATAGGATATTTATATTTGGTGTGCGTGTTTTTGTACTTTGGAACGTGTTGTTCTAAAATTTCGAATATTTTCTGATAAAATTGGTCCAGATTTTGGTTGCAATCTTTTGAATCCAGATTTATTACATCAGACCATTGTATTTTAGCTAACACGGTATTGATCAGGGTAAAATTAGCGTTCGTGAAATTAAATTTATTGTTTTCTCCTATATTTGTATTTTTTGAATTTGATATATTATTTCTAGCATTTTGTAATTCTACATTAATTACTAAAGGTGGATGGTGTCTATCGGCTTTTACAAGGCCTTCATCAGCTTTTTCTATATTTACATTTGTTTTTTTCCTCCTAATTGAAAACTGTTTGGATATATTGGTTAGACATAGGTCAAGGGTACGTGAGTTGCTGTTCTTTATTTTATTGAATGACTCTAAATTTAGTGTGTTCATGAGTTTGTGAATTTCATAAACTTGCGTGTTACCATTAATACTGGTGTTATCATCAAATTCTGGTATATTGAAGTCTCCTATTATCATTATGTTTTTTCCCAAAAGATTGGTGTCGGAACAAATATTGCTGACAAAAGATTTGACTGTTTCATTACTAACAGGAGGTGGAAAATAACAAAATAACAAATTTAAATGGTAACGCGTAATGTTTTCAATGGGGAAATATGTAAGAACTCACTCGAACCTGTGAATCGAATTTTGCTCATTTATATTTCTTTGAGTATGCGTTTCGATTTTCGTGCGGTGGACTGTATACTAGTAACAATGCGACTGAGAGTATGCCATCGTGACGTTACAGATGCTGGTTGAAAAAAAAAGGTTCAAGCTAGATGTGCTGATTTATGATTATAGAGAATGGATCAAATCTTAGTGCACCTGCTTTGTTTGAAACTATTAGATCAATTTAAATGTTTCAAAGAATATTTTAACTTATTAAATATTTTTTTCTGTGCAGCAAATCTTCCTCTTCTTCTTTCACTTTGCTAGGCTTTGCTTTTTCCCCAAACCTACTTGGGGTCGGCATTTGTTCCATGAATCCTTCCATAACTCTAAATTGAGTGCGTGAACTGTGAGTCCTCTTTTCTCCAAGTCTTCTTCAAATTTCTTTCTTTGGTCTTCTTCAACTTACTTTCTTGGGTCTTCTTCAACTTTCTTTCTTGAGTCTTCTTCAACTTTCTTTCTTGAGTCTTCTTCAACTTTCTTTCTTGAGTCTTCATCAACTTTCTTCCTTAGGTCTTCTTCAACTTTCTTTCTTCGGTCTTCTTCAGCTCTCTTTCTTCGGTTTTCTTGAACTATCTTTTTTGAGTCTTCAACTTTCTTCCTTCGGTCTTCTTCAACTTTCTTTCTTGGGTCTTCTTCAACTTTATTTCTTGGGTTTTCTTTAACTTTCTTCCTTCGGTCTTTTTCAACTTTCTTCCTTTGGTCTTCTTCAACTTTCTTTCTTGGGTCTTCTTCAACTTTCTTTCTTGGGCCTTCTTCAACTTTCGTTCTTCGGTCTTCTTCAGCTCTCTTTCTTCGGTTTTCTTCAACTATCTTTTTTGAGTCTTCTTCAACTTTCTTTCTTGAATCTTCTTCAACTTTATTTTCTGAGTCTCTTCATCAACATTTTTTCTTCCGTCTTCTTCAACTTTCTTCTTTCTTTCTTGAGATTTTTTTTTTTTTTTTTGGTCTTCCTCAACTTCGTCTCTCAATTTCATCTTTGGTATCCCTGTTGAGGTTTGTGTTAGGAAGGTCATCCTACAGTAAATAATCCAGCCAACAACAAAACATGGTGATTTCTTGTCCATATAAATCTCATACGACAGCAAAAAATTAAATATATTTGAAAAAGGACAGTTTGGTTGGATTTCCTTGAGTATTTCCTTATTTACTTTTCACGAAAAATGATCTTTCCTTCAAGTAGCATTGAAATATTTGTACAAAAAAGACAAAATACCCGTCTCCGATAGTCTCAACGTTAAAAGTTTCAATTTGCTGTTACTGTTAAAAGTTAAGCAAAACAAAGCTGAACCATCCGGTAGATACCAGACAGATATGTTTCTTCTAGCGTCTATTCCTGGAAAGTGGTTCAACTCCAAATCAGAAACTCACACGAATCATTTCCTTATCAAGAACCAGCCCAAAGTGGAAACGAATCTCGGAAATGAGATCTGCCTAGAAAGTCATGACGCACGATAAGAATTGATTAATTAATAAAGAAACTTTTATGTCCTCAAACTGTATCCACATACCAGGAAAGAGGGCATATGACCACAATACGTGGAAAATAATATACAATCAGGATTAAGGCGTAGATGGCAGAGATTGCCATAGGCAATAATCACGCCCTTCTTACATTTATTGTAATTTCTTACTTTAATGTCAAATAAAGAGTCTTATTATTATTATTATTAACATCTCTTGAACTCCGACGCCAATCCAGACAGGCGTTTTTCTCTCCATTTGTAGGACACTTACAAAATTGCTTCTCACATGAACCTCACTCAGACTGGCAGTCCATGATTTCCATTTAGTTATTATTATATATTTATTATGAACCCCACATATTTCAATTATTGAACTTTATATATGTACATATATTATGTAGGTTATATATTTAGGTTGTTGTTGTAGCCAGCTCGGCTACTGCTGGGGAGTGTAATGGTCTCCAGCCAACTCAAGAGATAAGTTGGCTCGTTCTGAACCACATATTTCTATGTGTGATCAACCATCGTGAGAACTTGGGCCAAAAAATCCTTGGGAAACTGCAAGCTAGCCTGGCTTGTTAGGGTTGGCTAGTACGGTCTCTGTTTACAGTTCTCTAGGGAGTCTTCTCACTGTATCACGTCCCCCAGCCAGTGTTGAATAATATGTAGGTCAATGTAGTTACTTTCAACAAATTTGCATATTCTCGTTAAAAAATATTCTAGTTTAATGAGATAATTTAAAACTGATGAGCCATTCCTCATCAATTTAATCCTCAATCAGTCTCGTCTAAAGATTTTTTTTTTATTATTATTATAGCTTCTAAAGATTGTTATTAATGCAAAAAAAATGTGCCCTAATCAAGATCTAATGACCATTATCCAATTGTCTGACATGTAAGCAGGTTGTTTTAATTTTCAAAAAACTTAAATATATTTAAAGTCAAGTTGAAAAAAAAATATCAAGTTAATAAGGCGCCGTTTACATAATATCTCTTTTTTCTGGTCTCAAAAAAGTGGTTTACGCCAACACAAGTTCAAAACGTCTCAGGCAATTTTGAGTCTTATTAGTCCGTTTAAACGTTTTTGATGTTAATCTAAACCAATTGAGAGGCGCCAAGAAAATTGGCTTTCGGCTGATAGTTATCTAATACGTATGTATGTATATTGTTGGGATTCCGATTATTATTTACGAAATTGAACTAAATTCAAGACATTGGTGTCTTGAATTTAGAACACTTGGGAGGTTATTGTAGACAGTTTGAATTATTGCTCCCAATCACCTCCCAAGTATCTAAGCCGACCTCCGTGGCTCAGTGGTTAAGAGCAATGGTTGTGTAAAGTGCCCTAAATTAATGCGAAAGCGGTTCCGGGACACAACTATTACCTGTAAAAAAAATTACCTAGTTATCTACAGAATTTTTTGTGTGAAGAAATCGTTTCTGACAGATTTTTTTGAAAGCCGAGACCATATTCTTGTATGTCTGTGTCAATATTGGTTTTCAACAGAAGATTATGATTGATAGAGTTGCATCTACCATCTAAATTTTTTAATTCAATTTTTTAGTTGGTCGAGAGGTCTATCGTTTTATTCTTTGGACTGAATCAAATTTACAACCTTAGTATCGACATAAATAATAATAATAAATAATAATCAAAATTTGTTTTTAATAGTACAATTAAATAAAATTCAATTCATAATAATGTGCAACGGTCCCAACTCATTAGTCACAAAATTAGCTGTTCTATTTACATGTGTTAAATCTGATTATCAATCTGACACACTCACCACACCAGTCAAATGTAATGCGATCCATGACTCCAGCTACTATACGCAGTGTGTGTGTGCAAGTGTGTGTGTTCAATTTGATCTCAATTTTATGGCTGTGACATTTACCAGACAAAGAGTCCTAGAAACGGGGCAGAGAGAATATCAATTGTCAGTCCGTCAAACAGATCATAAATTTTATGAACGAACGAGCTCATAGTTGAACCAGTCTATTTTGTTGTTTAACCCTTGAAGGAGTGGGATCGAAAAGAGTTCTGTTAGTGTCTAGGTAAAGTTGGCATAAATTTAGACGTAAAATAACTTGATCGATAAGGCGCACATAGTTTACAATTTCTATACCTAAACGCTGTCTCTTTCTTTGTATAGGCGTTCTTAGCACCTCGGTCGACGTGTTTAATATCACCGGGCTGTGTTTTTTTTGCCTACCAATGGCAAAAAAAAACAAAAAATACCAAGACTAAGGGCGGAATTAAGAAACGTTTTTGTAATACCTCTGTGGCGCTAAGACTTTTTGCGTATTGTCATAGAAGGGAAAAACTGATGCGAAGTCAGTAGCTCGATCGATAATGCGGCGGACTTGCAATCGGAGGCAGGTGGTTCAAGTCCAAAGTTAAGGAAACATTTAGTGAAGCGAGTTTGATGATACCACGAAAGTGATTAACACAAATATGAAAATTAAAAAAAACTGATGCTAAGAAAAAAAAAATTTCCCCTTTCTGTCTGACCATCGGGCCTTGCCTTGTGGAATGATTGAGGGGAAATCATCGGTTGGGTGGAAGAGCTCACAGTGTGAGAATCCTGCCGTTAAAACCATAAAAAAAAGTCAAGACTCGGGGTGGTATTCAAAGTCCTCACTGTAGGGATGCCTGGGTCATTTTTCCTTTCAGCTGATTTTGTTATTCAGAGACGTTTGTTTAAAGCGTCTGTGCGCATGTGCAATCAGATGTTTCTTTAATAAATAATTGTCAAGGTTGAAGTATTCCCTATAGCAAGCTCGAGACCACCCTACAGTGAACCCTATAGGGATTACTAAATCGTCTCTGCATACCAGCCTCGATTTCGTCTATGAATGTCGCCCTCAGAGTCAGTCCATTCACTTCAGTCCGTCAAACAAGGGTTAAAATCGCTTTGGACTCGACAAAAAAAAAATCATTTCTTCATAATTTCAGGTATTATAATGCCTCGGACTCCTAACTCGCCGTACCAAGACAGATTAAATCTTGCACCTAAACACTAAAACACCTACTTAAAACAAAATCTCCGTACGTCGTATATGGGGCCACACCTCGGCCCCAGTGCGTGGTAACTCTTGTATCAAGTGAAGGCTGAAGACCTCTTGAAACATGGAATGCGTCCCTAGCAACCACGGTAACCAGGCACGAGACTAAGGCTGGATGCTGGAATCGAAGAAAAATCAGCTAGCAAAATTCGACAGGTGACTGATGTGTGGCAGATGTTCTACTAACTACACACTTTCTTTTCTAAATCTACCTCTGCTTTTAGAAGAAAAATCTGCCTTTTACCTAGAACGGACCTCTGACCCATTCTCCTCAGTTCCACAAATGGTTCCCAACTCAGCGTGGGCCCAGATGATGTGATTGTCAGGAATGTTGATAGCTTCCCTCAGACTTGGGTTTAATTGTTTCACAAGACGTCTTGACAGATGAAATCTCGCCATAACCCCTCAGCAATTCTATCAAAGCAAATCTCATTACTGATTTCTGCTTGATATACGCCAACGAGCTTTGTGAAGGTGACTTAGGCTGTTGCCATTTAACTGAATATTTTCTCTATGTTATAGCTATGTGTAATAGTTTCTCCATGTAACAGCTATGTGTAATATTTTCTACATAGCTATGTGTAGTATTTTTTCCATGTAATAGCTATGAATAATATTTTCTCCACTCCGATTCCAAATTTTCATTCAGTGATTTAGACATGTCCTAAACAACTTTTGAGGCATTTTTTTTTGGCTTAAAAGTTTCTTAAAAGTAAAATCACTGATGCAATTTTGAGTGTTCTCTTCTACTGTTAATACTGTAAAAAAGTTGAAAATATCTATAGTGGTCAATAAATTTTTTTTAAGAAAAATCCATTAAGAGTATTCAGCATTTTTAATTTTTTATTCACTTTCAATCTAGATTCTTAAAAAAGAATCAGTTCTTCAAATTGTTCCTCTGAAAGCGTTGATGGCGCGTTGAATGCACCGGTTCTCGTAGGATTACCGATGTTAAGCAACGTCCAGCGAGGTAAAGACTTCGCGATGCTGGCATTCCGGCCCAACCCAGGCTGAGTGAGATTAATGTGGGTAGTAGGGTTGTGAGTTTCCTGCGAATGAAGGGTAACACCCCCGTCGTGATATGACCATGCAGTTGAAAGCGACGTTAAACAAAATAAAAATAAATAAAAAAAATCCTCCACTGCTGTTTCGACACTATCACATCACAGACCAGATCATCTCAATAATCTGACACCGTGCGGATGCAAGAGAACCATTTCGTTTGAAATCTGAAACCCTAAAAAAGAAACGTGAGAGCTTAACATAATTATTTCAACTCGACAAAAAGTGTCGTAAATTTCGATTTAATGTGGTGGAATCGTGTTCAGCTCGTGTTGATAACCAGCCGTGATCTCGTACTCCGCCATGGAAAGATGTCATCTGGTTAAGGCGCTGAACTGGTAATCCAGGTAGCGTAGGATCCGTTGGTTCGAATCCCACCCAGTGCAACCATGATCATCCACGCAAAGGCGTCCCAAAAATTAAATGACACATTGCCGCTTTTAGGGCTTTGGATATTTGCGTGACTGAATAATTATTATCATTACTTAACTGAACAATTCAATTCGCCTCTGACAACACAAAGAGGCGTAAACAACATTTTCAAAATTTTACAGGAGAGCCAAAATGAGTTTTCTTGTGCATAAATTTTCTGTTCACGGTAGGAAAATTATCACTTCCCTGTACCAGTGAATGAACATACGAACTTTTTCTGTTGCCAAATTTGATTATTTAACTGTGACTATCGATTTACGCCTATTTGATTTGTCTGAAAAAGAGAAAATGAGGGATACGCCTGATTTCAATTTTTGTTGTATCTTTTTTTTGGATTATAATTGGATTACGTCTATTTGTGAGAACAAAATATAGCACAATTAGACTCAATCTAAGCAATAAAACCGATTTCCAAAATTTGTGGTTTACGCCTCTTTGTCAGAGGCGAATTATTATCGGACATAGTTCAGGAACGAACGCTGTACTATTGATAATTACGGTTATTCGTGTGAATAAACACTTTTCTCAAGAAAATTTAACTTTAAAATACGTTTAATTACAAAACATGTTAACATATCTTATTAAAACTCTTTTTTCCATAAGGTTGCAACATCTATTTCCCAAAGTTATTTTTTCCGATGAAAAATATTTTCTCGGTGAGAATTTTCTCGTTTTTAAACATCGTTTTCCTAGTTATTATTTCCAATTAAAAACACGAAATGACCTCTCATTTAAACGTCTTTATTGAGTTATTTTTAATAGCGAAAAACTGAGGAATTTTCTCCATTTTCAAACACTTCTTTCGAGAATTTATTTTTTAATATATTTTTTCTCAAGAAAAGCTCGTATTATTTGTAACATTCTAGCATAATTGTTTACGGTTTTCTCGGAAATCAGCCAAGTCGGAGCAAATAACTTTGATGGGTAATTGATTTAGCAAGAGTTGAGTCGTTGGGTGTGAGATAAAGCTTGTTTCTCATTTAGCAAGTGTTGAGTGAGATAAGGGCTACATAACAGAGAGTGCACCCACTTGTGAGGAGGTGTTGGGTGAATTACCTGGAATAGGTAATGAAAGTTCAAACTTAAGTACTTCCAACCAGGGCCTTTGTCAGGAAGGTTCACCGGGGTCAATAAACATAATATTTTAACGTCCGACCTCAGTAACTGGATCGATAAGGTGGATGACTGGTAACCGAACATCAGTGGTTCGAGTCCCAAGTTCAGTAAAGATTTAGAAAGGCCAGTTTGAGTGAAAAATGACATCAGATTTCACGAATCTTTATATTAACGAACATAAAGTACCCATCTTATTTACATAATTTGTAAGCTTGTACTTACAAGTATGTAGATCAGTAGATGTATAAAAGTGAGACATATACTATAAAGAAGTACACATGAGTTTGCTGTTAGTGATTTACGAGGTATCTTATAGATTATTTGCCTGGATTGATTTTCTGTAAAAGTCAATTTTTGTTTGCACAATACCAACATCTAATATCCTAGATGAGGACATACAACTATTATACTTATTTATACAGATATTTTGTAGGTATTTCGGAATTGTAAAATGTTACTAATACTAACATAATTAGTACTTTCAAATTCATACCTATATAATTATGTACCTATTGTATTCCCTCATAGATTAAACATAAATAGAACACAAACATAAAATAAATTTGTACGACCATGTTACATAAATATTTCAATCATAAGAACATACCTAACAATTCTAAATGCACACTAAATTCTATGTAAATATTCTATGTACCTACTTTATTGTAAACTAGCGGGCTGTCGCCCGCTTTGCGGGCCGAGGCATGGCCGTGAAAGCAAAAAATCCTTTTTCGCCAATTGCAGGTGTTGTAGTGGGAGTTTCGAAAAATCCCGTCTTATTGCACATCTAGACTATAAGACAAAGCTACCTATCAAATTTCAGCTTCCTAGGACTTACGGTTTGGGCTGTAGAGCGATGATCAGTCAGTGAGTGGTCAGTCAGTCAGTGACTTTGACATTTATATATTAAGATAAAACTTGATCCAACATGTTTAATAATAATAATAAATCATGTATGTAATCCACTGAATAATACATGTCTGTACCGCTGTATGTGCATTATATTCTTAAAGTTTAGACATTTGAATTTCAAATTTTCAATATTCCTGAAAAGATCCTTCACTCCAGCAATCAAAAAAGGGAGAAAAAGACAGAGGCAGAAAAAGATCGTTTTTTTCCTAAAAATAATAATAATTATAATAAAAGTGAAAAATAATAGCAGTCTTATAAATAAATTTTGCTATAAGCTAGAATCCGTTTGACAAACAAATTTGAAAATTGCGTGCTGCAAAGAATAAAATTAACTAAGACAAAGACGATGTCCAAATAAATTAAAAAAAAAAAAACCAATGAACAACACAAATAGAACTTCCGATATCTTTAAACATAATCGGAAGCAAAGCAAGACCATATTGGAAACAGGTATGCGGAATTCCAGCAAACCATCTCTGCCCGTTGCGAACCTACTTCAAAAGAATCAAAAGAGCTTCAACATGTCTGCCCCTATGGGAATACACATAGCTCCAACGTTAACAGATTATCACGGGGAAAATCTCTGACAAGTCGCCGTTCAAAACACATGAGAAACCCCCCAAGGGGACCTCAAAAACAATTCGCCAAAGTCTTCTCTCTCCACGCACGGCTATAATTAAAACCAGTTTTGAAAAAGGAAAGAAAAAAAAATTGAGAGAAAATATTATATGCAAAATGAAATCTGACAAGACGATAGTAAAAGTAACGCTAATAAATATTGTAGTAATAATAAACTTTACTAGTATTTCTAGTAGTAACAAAAATAATAATAACAATAGAAGATAACTCTTCCAAGTCAGGATCGCAGGTTATTTTTTTCGCAGTTGAGGCTTCTCTATCGGAGTCAATGGGGCGGAACAGGCTAGCAAATTTTTGTTCAGTTCTTGGAAAAAAAAGGATCGCCACCTGCTATGATTCGATCTTGATTTTTAAGCAAATTTATTTATTCCCAACATAATATACTACATAATTTAAATCTTACCTGTGAAACAAGTATCAAGATCTGCAGATTTTTGTAGAACCACAATAAGGAACTATTATTTGTGCAAAACTATTTGAGAGCCAATACAGTAGAACCCCGATATTATGAACTTCGGATAAAATGAACATTTTTTTTGTCGGCAATTTTTTTTTTTTAATGGAAATTTTCTCTAATTTCTCAAGAATTACTGACTTCTTTAGATCCTCACAATAGGTCTATGTACAATGTACATACATATTTTGTATTTATATACCTAATTTGTACTTAAATAACACTCAAATACATGTACAGTGCACCCGTTCATATGTCTAAAATTTGCCTAATTTCCCTTTTTTTTTACCTATGATTATATGGAACCCCGATATTATTATTATTTATTTAATATTATTTTTTTTGTTGTTGGGGATTTCTTTTAAATGGCAGGATTCTCCTTCAAGAAGCTCTTCCACCCAACCATAAATACTGATCCAGTTTCTCAAAGCTGTTTGAAATACTGGACCAATATATTTTTAAAATTCTCCAGCGTTGGAGAATTTCTGGCCGTTTCTGGTATTGAGTTCCATAGGCGTACTGCAATAACATGAAACGATTTCTCGTACGCAGTCGTACGGTGAAAAGGAACGGACAGTAATCTACGAGAAGCAGATCTAGTATTCAACACATTTGAGTCAGAAAGAAATTCAAAAACCTCAAATAAGTACTGAGGACATTGTAAAAACATCACTTTGTACAGGAACAATAATGTATGAAAGTTCCTTCTTGTTTCAAGGTTCATCCAATTCAGGTTTAAGTAGGATTGTGAAACGTGGTCGTATCTTTTGAGGTTCAAAATATAACGAACACAGGCATTCTGAGCTACCTGAAGTGGACAAGCCAAATTAGTGCCAAGTCCAGAGTACACTACATCACAATAATCAAAAATTGTTTATTCTACCAATTTTTACCAATTTTTTTTAATTTTTTTTTCAGGTGGGTGGGGAAAGTCTTTCTGAATTTGCTCAAGGTGTGGAGCGAGTAAAACACTTTCCTCCTCACTTGAGAAACATGCTTTTTCCAGGACAAGGTGTTATCAATATGAATGCCAAGATTTTTAGCACTTTGGGTAAAAGGTATTTGTTGTCCATTTAATAGTAAGGGAGGAAGATTTAGTAAGGAGGTAGATGATGAAAAGTGATTTGTTCCCACTAAGATAGCCTCCTGCGTTTTGGTTGGATTTGGTGATAGAAATACATACATCTTTTGCCCAACTGGCAAATCTATCCAAATCCTCATTGATTAGTTGTATAGCTGTGGTGACCTCACTTGGAAGGCAGTGTATGTAAACTTGTACATCATCCGCATAACAGTGATAATGGCAGTGTCTGAAGACACCACGGATGGTTGATATCTACAGGGTGATTCAGAAAAGTACCGTCAAACGTTAACCACATATTCTATGGGCTAGTTAAGGAGGGGTCAACTCTATAAAAGAAAGTGCGCAAATGCCTCCTAACGGAAGTACACGCCCCTCAAGGTATTTTTAAACAATCGAAATTTTCATTTTTCGGCTTACCTATTTGGGATATTGCAATGTGGTAAAAAAATCACTCTCAATACTAGATAGCGCCTTTCTTTTGGCATAAAATTTAACACCATTCCAATGTCAGGGGCGGTCTCAGGAGGGTCAGATGGTAGAAAAAAGGTTCTAACTTTTTAGTCGTTACTTGTAATTGAATTTGGTTTTCACCCTATTAAAACGTCTGTCATTGTCTACAAAAATGTTCTGGATAATTTTTTTCTCAAACCAACACAAACGCTTGAAAATCGAAATTGAAGGGCTTAAGCCGAAATAAGATTTACAGCAAATGTTCCACATGGGCTCCTCTGGCTTCAATGCAGACCTCCATACGCCTTCGAAAAGATTGACGAACACGTTCAAATATTCCAGGTGTATTTCTTTGTAAAATAATGAATTGGCTGAAAATTCTTGTTCTAAAATTGTATGCTAGTTGCATAGGTTTCAAAACTTAAAGTGGTTTTAAAATCTTCAATTTCAATTTTCAAGCGTTTGTGTTGGTTTGAGAAAAAAATTATTCAAAACATTTTTGTAGACAATGACAGACGTTTTAATAGGGTGAAAACCAAATTCAATTACAAGCAACGACTAAAAAGTTAGAACCTTTTTTCTACCATCTGACCCTCCTGAGACCGCCCCTGACATTGGAATGGTATTAAATTTTGTGCCAAAAGAAAGGTGCTATTTAGTATTGAGAGTGATTTTTTTACCACATTGCGATATCCCAAATAGGTAAGCCGTAAAATGAAAATTTCGATTGTTTAAAAACACCTTAAGGGGCGTGTACCTCCGTTAGGAGGCATTTGCGCACTTTCTTTTATAGAGTTGACCCCTCCTTAACTAGCCCATAGAATATGTGGTTAACGTTTGACGGTACTTTTCTGAATCACCCTGTATAAGGCAAAGAGGAAAGGTCCGCAGACAGAGCCCTGTGGAACGCCTGACCGAATAGACCGCCAGTCCGACACAAGACTTTCACATAATACTCGTTGCTTACGACCTCTCAAGTAAGAATCCACCCATGATAGTGCTCGCTCGGAGAAATGTAGTTTTTGTAAAGTCTTAAGTAGGATGTCATAATCGACACTATCAAAAGCCTTGCTTAAGTCTAGCAGTACCAACAAAGTAACCTTTTTTTGTCAAGAGCAGCACGAATATCGGTCGTGAGTGTCGTGACCTTAACCAGAGCAGTAGTAGTGCTGAAATTTCGTCTAAAACCGGACTGATAAGGATCAACCAACCCAAAATCTTCCATAAACGCAAGCATCTGCTTGACAGCTAGTTTTTCCAATCCCTTGGATACGATTGGGAGCAGCGATATAGGACGGAAGTCTGAACAGGAAGAGGGATTACTAACCTTCTCCAAAGGTATTATATTAGATAGTTTCCAGGGCAAAAGAAAAGATCCAGTAACAAAAGACTTATTGAAAATGTTTGTTAAGACAGTTTTCTCATGATAATCATTAAATTTTCGCAATCTATAATGTTCTCTTTGGTAACATTAAGTGGACCATTAACAGTTTGTAGCAATGTACTAAAGTAAGTTCTATTTTCTATTACCTTTGATACACACTTTTTTGTATTGTTCTTAAGTATAGAATATATTTTTTTTATTGTTACATTCTCTTCTCAGTAAGATTGGAAAAATATGTCCCTACCATCAACATCATTTGGACACTCAAAAATAAAACTGCAGAACATTAGATGGGCCAAGTTTTGTCTGAAATGGACAAAACGACTACCTTTCCACAAATCAAATACACCTGCTATTAAAATTTTCAAATTTCTAAAATGTAAATGTAATATTTTCAAGAAGTCTTTAGTCTTTACGTAATCTTTGGGTAAACATTGTAAACAAGTATCAAGCAGTGTTGAAAGAGAGAACTTGATATCTTTATTTTCGCAAGATTTAACAGAGGGTATATAGCTCAGTTTAAGAAACAAGTTTCTCAACACTTCAACATTTAAGTTACATTTTGGCAGAACACGTGCTAAGCTTTCTAGGTCTTTCTGTAATGTATAAAGACCATCATGAGACTGTTCATTAAATGAGTATTCACATGAGGGCACATGTAAGTTTTCTAAAGGTCCTGCAACACTGAAACCATATTTTTCAAAAAACATACAGATTTGTGAAAAGTTCATTCCTGGTAGATCTTCTGTCAGAGCTTCAGAGCTAGACATGTAGTCTAGAATCTAGATCATCTAAGCTGGAATCATGGTCGAGATCTTCAAAACTGTAATCAGCTTCATCAATCTCGAAATCAGGAGATAGTTGTTCTGTTTGGTTCACCACTTCAGTACGTTAATAAAATGTTTCCATTTCCAGATCAACAATTTGTGAAGAAGGTACTTCATCATATTCTGCATTTTCAAGAAATTCTTCTACTTTCAAAAACGCTTTCCTCAATTTCACTGCAGCAACGTAGCCAAGGAATGGTGAAGGCCGTTTCTTAGACCACATTTCTTCAGTCCCAGGGTTGTAAGCTTCCTCAGAAGTTTCCAAAATATTAATATCTGGAGAAGACTTTGTTGAAACATGTGTACTCAAGTTTTTGTTTCTATCAATTCTGGCTACTCTAGAGGAATATGCAGTAGCTAGCCTATTTGAACCAATGTTGAGTGTTATTTTTTTATGCATTCTGTTAATATGCTCATTTATTACTTCTATAGCACGATTTAACTTTAGTCTTAAATTTTCACTTAATATGCTGTTTTTAACAAGAATGAACCAATTCTCCGCGACTGCGTCGCTGTATGTAGCACCAGATATAAGACCTATCCACAATGGAAGAATATGAACATAATGCCGCAGTATAAATTCAGCAAGATCTTTATTGTAAAATTCATTTTTAAGGTCTTGGTTTTCGCTGTCAACAGCATAAGATTCTATTTCATTTTCAACTGCCTTTTTTCTTTCCTGAATATCTCTATAGAACGGTGATTGTTTGTATAAAGGTTCTTTTCTTGATAAACAAGGCCCACTAAGTGACGCTTGGAATTCCTCCTCTTTTACTTCTTCCTCTACAGTGAGCCTCTCAAAATCATCGTCAGATACCTTGTCTTTGTTACTTTCAAGCAGTTCATTCAAAATGCATTCTTCCAGATTTCTATCCACCTCTGTCACTTGCCTCTCAATAGTATTCAGAAAACTTACTACCAAGGGTGTCGTATATTTACTCATTGTAAACAGTGACTCTATAATCGAGATGACATCATTGTATATTTTTTTTTTACAAGTAAACACATTATCTCTATTACTTTTCGTCTAATAGCTTTCACAGTTTTAGTTTCGGGATGCGAATATTTTGATTTCGTCAATCGAACCCAATTTTTAATAAGATGTGCGATGCAAAGATGCACAAAACAAAAGTTATCATTCTTCTTAACATTGTTGTCACTGACAATGCCATGGCAATACTCTAGATAGTTCTGTAGAGTCATTCCTTCATTCATAACGGAAATAATAGTGTTAATAAGAGCAAAGCTCTGGTCGCTAACAATGTTCTTCACTATATTTTTTTTAAAACCTTTTCTCAAGAAATTGACAATGTTATTCAGAAGGGATACCAGGTCACTAGTGCTATGTTTGCTAGTAATGAATTCCCCTACAGGTAGAATATGACCTTTAACTTGGCATGTAACGGCATTGTAATAAATGCGTTTTTCATTAATTTCTGGCTTGACAATATTGTCAGTGCCATCTATATGAAGAACTAGGTTGTTTTTTGATTCCTGAGCAGCTAATTTTAGCAAATCTCTCCTCTTTTCACAACATACAACTACTTCCAAAGGAGATGCTACTTTCAGAATGGATGATTGCCCTTTTACAGATAAATCATGCTTTCGCATTTCCACTACAGCTGAAATTTGACTTTTTGCCAAATACTTCCTGTCTTAATTTTCGAATACCTACTAGAACAACTGGAAAGAAATATTTATAATAATAATAAATCGTTATTGACTAGAATTATATTGACAAAGGGTGTGATTATTACCTGAGGCAATCTTTGTTTTCAATGTTTATGCTCAACTAGCGGGTTGTCGCCCGCTTTGCGGGCCGAGGCATGGCCGTGAAAGCAAAAAATCCTTTTTCGCCAATGGCAGGTGTTGTAGTGGGAGTTTCGAAAAATACCGTCTTATTGCACATCTAGACTATAAGACAAAGCTCCTTACCAAATTTCAGCTTCCTAGGACTTACGGTTTAGGCTGTAGAGCGATGATCAGTCAGTGGTCAGTCAGTCAGTGTCTTTGACATTTATATATTAAGATAACTAAGTAAATACTGTCATCTATGCAACCAATGAATTGGAAAAGAAAAAGAAATGCCCATCAATTACTAAGTAAATACTGTCATCTATGCAACCAAAGAATTGGAAAAGAAAAAGAAATGCCCATCAATTACTAAGTAAATACTGTCATCTATGCAACCAAAGAATTGGAAAAGAAAAAAAAAATGTCCATCTGGAGACTCAAAACATCACTCCATAACCAAAGTGACCCTAGTGTAACTGTGAAATCACGAGAACAGTAAGAAAGGTCCATCAGGAGGGTCAAACCCTACTTCAACCATCCTACCTATAAATGTGTTTCTTTGTGTTATTATATCACAATTTTTAGAGGGTAGCGCAGAATTATAGGACTTTTTCATATCTTTTAAAATCCTAATATCTTATTTTTGCCTATAATTGCGCCATTGGTCGCTGCTCACATTAAAGCAGCTTCTCATTTTTCCTCACGAGGTATGAGTGGACCCCGAACACCCAAGAACAAAGCAGAAAAAATCCTGCCCCGCTGGAGATCGAACCGAGGTCACCGTACGTGCAATGCCTAGCGTTCTAACACGGTGACAACCATCCTAACTTCTGTAATTGTGTCCCCAAGGTAACCTCAAATAGATACAAAGTAACAGAATGATCAAAACCGGTAAAGAAACAACAAGAAATGTTTGAATGACTAATTTATATAATACTGTTTGAATACATGAATGGCATAAAAGAAATCCATCTACCCCGATATGAAACAACAGCTGCACAACTAGGTACTTATTTGGTGTCCACAGCAGACAACGACCTTCCAAGGTAGACTTGGCAATAGACGTGATTGACAATGCTCTCCCAGCCGCACTAGACAAATATAAATCACACACGAGTGAAGGAAACCAACCAAGTAGTCAAAGAAAACTTTTAGTCTATCCATAAAATGGTACTAATGAAATAAAAACGGCTTGATGTAATCTATCCTACTAATTCACATTATTCGCAAAGTATCACCTTGAAAACTCCTGGTTATTATTATTATTGCTCAGGTTATCTCCTCTCAAGGGTGTTAAAGTTAAACACTATTTATTAAAAGGACATAATCGTATGTATAAACAAATAATAATAAAAAATAAAATAAAAAATTGAAAACAATATAAACAAGAAAAAGATAAACAACATCAGATAAAACATATACAGATGTCCTAACTAAAGGGCGGGATTATGGCCTATGGCAATCTCTTCCACCCAACCCTTAATCAAAATACTTTCAGTAAGACTTCACCTCGAAGAGATAACCATGGGAACCCAAACCCTTTGATGCTCAGAAAGTCAGCATAGGAGAGGTTTTATCGATCAATTTTTATTGTATTCTTTGTGGCTGGGCAGCCTATAAAATTACTAAGTAGTCACCGACTCTCAGCACAGCAAACTATCGAACTGGACTTTCACACGGAAAACTATTAATATAGACTATTCACAAAGAAAACTATTACCAACTAGTCAAAAACCATTCACACAGAAAAACTATTATCAACTAGTCGTAGACTATTCACACAGTATAAGAACTAGTCATAGACCATTCACACAGTATAATAACTAGTCATAGACCATTATCACACAGTATAATAACTAGTCATAGACCATTCACACAGTACCTTGGAAGAAACTGAGAGTGTACACAACAAGACTAACAACTCTAACAAGCAAACACAACGAGATAGTAAATCTAATTAATAAGTCCAACGATTACTCAACCCGGGCACTAGAGGCCGAGATTCAAATTGATAGTCCTATATGCGAACACTAAGCGCCATATAAGGAGAGGAGTCTGTCGCGAGGATTGGCCACGCCAGACATAGGGCATTAGGACTTTTGTGCAACTCGGTCTCGGTAACTATAGTGTTTGGTTCAATAGTCCATATGGTTGGACTCTTGTGCCCCTGGGTAAGTTGTTGGATGTAAAATTGAATATACAAGACAGTGTGATTTGATTCAAACTCCGGCCAAATGCAAAACTTTGTTTTCATTTATATGTATGGGATTATTCATATAACCACTGATCAAAAATGGGACCGATACAGCTGTTGGCAAAAAGGGACTTTTCAGAGTTTGAAGACCTAATTGAGTGTGTAATCAAGGTCTATTTTTAATTTGACTTTGATCCTAAGAGTGAACACTATTTGAAGACTCGGCTGACAAGTGAATATATTTTTAGGTTGGCAATGTAGAATTTTAAAGCATAAGTCACAATAAAACAAATTAAAAAAGCCAAAATTGAATTAAGATTCATACAGTACACTTTTGTGTTACGTATTGTGGTGTGTAATAGGTCGATAAATTCTCACATGCTATGCTTAAGTAACTTTCATTGTACTGATTACAAGTACAAATGTGCACAGCAGATAAACTGACATTTGATCTTCATATTACAAAGATCAGGGTCAATATTTGAGTACATTGGTAAGTAGATTTCTCTGTATAATTATTCTACAGTGTATGTCACAATTGTCACATTGTCACATAGTATTGGCACTGAAGGTCGCGATAATTCCACAATTCCAGTGAAACACTGACAACATGTGGTACAACAATGACTGAAGTGCAACCCTTAGCATCTTAGCATAATCGGATGAAGATAAAACCCTCCCAATCCACGAAGTCACCAAGGCAAACTATTTGCTCTTTGATTTTTTCATTGTTTGCAACACGTATTTGATGTTTGTTTGGGTGACATGTGAATTGCTTGGATAACATTTCCGCAAGATAAGAGATATCTCGTCTGTTGACAGACTTGAAAAATTCTTTGAAATGGAACCGTCACTACGTCGAGTGTTTACTTTTTTTTGCAAAACCTTCATGCCCTTGAAATTTGAAGTCCAAACTATAAAACCTATTTGTAATGAAAAACTATGTGTAATTAAACAAGAGTACACGTATTTAAAAATAAATAAAAATATTCTAAGCACTTAGTGAAATAGGAACTACTTAACTGTGGAATTTCAAAAGCTATACATCATTAAACATCACAAGAAGACTACACAACGACGGAAAAAAGGGTCTGCAAAGAACTTGCGACTGCCTGTAATGAAAAAAAAAAAAATAGTAATTAAAGCTGACTATTAAATCATGCTGCATATTTGAGTTGACAATATGAGAATTATGAGACACATAGGGCACCTCCTAAGGAGACAAATGTACTTTGTCAAAGTTCCTGCCTCATTAATAACGTCTGCACTTGGTAATAACATTGAACATACAAGTACCGACACATTCCGCAAAACAATGATGGATGATTAAAATGCATTGGACAATATGTTTTCTGGACATTAGCGTCAAACAATACTATGTGACTCCAAAATAGTTTGTTGTATGGATTCAGTTTAGTAAATACAGTAAGGTTTTTCATGTTCAAGAACTGAAATTTCACTGATTGTATTGTTTGTAATACCAAATGAAAACAAGTGGCAGAGAAAGAGAAGATTTAATTTAAAACTTGTTGTCCAGTGAGGTTAAATATACAGGTACGATTGCTAAAATACTGAAAATGGAGGTTTTATCCTACATGATATGATAGATATCACTTTTAGGACAAGTTAGAAAGAGGTGAGGTAAATTATCAAATTTCAATGTAACTTGAACCTTCGCTTAGACTGCAGGCCATTCAGACGAGTCATAGCCAGACTTGCAGAGTGAATGGATTCCAAGAGATGATAATTACAGGTAACAATATTCAATAAGAACTGACCACAGATCTCGACCCACTCTGACCTAGAAGGTCCTTGCCGGAAGGTTTGCACTGAAACAATGACTACTTTAAGTTTACAACCAACTTGTCAGTCTTGTATCTTGCCAAGAGGAGCTAATGATCCTTTCTTGATGACTCTCCTGATGACTTCTTGTGGGTTTATGACTTTCACGCTATGAATGCTTGCTCTGAGGTTTTGAACTTTCAATATCCGAGTCAAACGGATCAGGTTTGCAATGTTGTGTCTTCAGATAGGTTTCAATAAACTGATATGGTTTAGTGTTCAAGTGCAGCTTTAACTTTCCCTCCTTCCCTATCGAGAGAGTTTAGTCGTGTATCTTAATGTGAGTAACTGATGGTAAATCACTTCTAATAAACCTTATGGCTAAACACTTCAATCTCATATTTTTTAAAATTGCAAGAGGCGGTTTGATAGGTAATCTACCATAGCTCGTGTTACTTAAGTAGGTGTATCCATTCCCGGTTAGTGTAGGTATTATATTATTTTGAAGTTAAACGGTCATAAGTTCTGGTATTTCACGAAGTATCTGGTATCAGGACGAACAGCACTATTTCCGTGCATATTAGAGGATGGTGTTCTCCTGTTAAGGTCTACATAATTTTCCTGTCGAGATATCTTGAAAGTATGGCATCTTAAAGCTGCTTTTGGAATATTGAGGTCTTTATGGAGGTTTGGTCTGATCAGGTCGATCACAAGATAGCATCATCTCATCTAAATACTACCCGAGGCCTGGAATTCAGAGTTAATTGAAAAACCAAAAGCAAATATTAAACCAAGTGGGCAGCCATGGACAATGGGCGAGGGGCTTATCGTTCCATCAGGAGAATGCAAAAGATCTCTCATAAGCAACTTGGATAGCAATCTGAGCAGACAATCAGAAGTTATATATAGTCTCCTCAAAACTTCTTGGAAACAAAGATGTAGCAAAATTTTCGCTCCACGCAATTTCTACCTAAATGGTCGAGATCTTGTGATTAAATTTTCAGATCTGGACGAAATTATGTATGTTAATTTGAATACATTGTTTTCTGTGTGTTCTTTAAAGTTGGTTCATCCTACAAGCTCTCATTCGTGGAGTTTAAATTTAGAAGCAAATTGTAACAGGAATTTTTTTTATGAATTTGTTCATGATATTCATTGTCTTACTTGAATTGCCATTTTTTAATTTCAGTAAAAAAAGAAGTACACATTAGTATGGTGAGTAATTTTCATTTACGTATAAGCTCCAAATCCATGCCTTTGAAGAATGGATAACAAAAGCTTTTACTGGAACCTACACTGAATAAAGTTAAAGATAAACAACTTTCTATCACCTTGACTCAAAAAGTCAATATTTATTTCCTCAAAGTAGAATGCCAAAGAATACACCTAGAATACCTAGATACTAAAAACCAAAGCAAAAACAAATGAACAAGTCTCTGAGATTCATATTCTAAATTAACCTTTCCAAGGATCTTCGAAATGATCACTGCTGGCTGAAAACAATGATCTACCTATACAGGACTCTCTGACATGTTTATGAAGAGCTTGATTAGCTCAAACCTTTTATTGTTTCACTCAAATTCCGTTGATTATTGTAAAATTATAGGCGGTAAAAAGTTCAACAACTAAGCAGAACTTTTGATTACTTACCTACTTCCTAAAGACCCGCAGTGAACATTAATGTCAAGTCATCAATGAGCCAGAAAGCCAGTAAATTTATGCTGATGTACAATGAAGAAGAAGAATAGTATTTATTTTTAGATTTTTTTTTTAAACAAATACTCATGCTGACCACCATATGGTTGCTAAAAATCACAGCATAACAATCTGTTTAAAAAACATTTTTTTCCCCCTTATTTTTTTTACTTGTAAATGTGTTGTTTCAAAATATATATTGAATCTTTTAGAATTGTTTCAGAAATTATTTGCAGTTCTAAACTTATGGTTTTAAAACATTTGAGAGTATCTTAGTACTTACATCTTCATTTCCTTACAAATATTTTTAGGATTTTTGGTCTAATTTGTAAGAAATTGGTACCTACCAAGTAAAAAAATACCTGCTTAATTGCTCATTAACGTAAATTTATTTATATCTCAAAATAACTTAAAATTCTGCCAATATTAGCCGTAGAAAGTATAAGAAATCTTGTTCTTATAAATAACATGATTCAGTACTGATAAAAATATTAATCCCAATAACTAAAAATTCCGTGCAAATTGCGAAATAGTTAATCAAATAATGTTGGTGTTTGGACTTCTTGACTCTATCTATCAGAGTGATCGATCACATATAACATTCCAAATTCAGAAATTTAAATCAATCGTTGAAGATTACAACAACAAAAAAGAGTTACAAACACAAGCCAACACCAATATAATTGATGTCTCACTCCAAGATACGTATTGACGGTTCAATCCAGGTCGGGTAAAATCAGAGGATTTTTTTATCTCCTTAACAAGACGGAAATTACTGCATTCTACCGCCGAACGTATAAGTAGATTTCCGAGACAAAACAAGCATAAAAAAGCAGTTCGAAATTAAAATGAACGGGAGAAGAAATAAATTTCTTCGCATATTAAAGAATTCTATCGTAAAATTGGTTATTTATAGTTGGATTGATTCCGCAGAAATGTGTTGATCAAAGTGTGCAGCGAAACAGGACATTTCAGTAGTCGGTAGTAGGAATCTGGACCAGGAGCGTCTTTCAGGATTGAAGTAGAGGGGCCGAATTATGAAACAGGATTAGATTAACTAATCCTGCACTATCCCTTAACACGCGCTCTGTTGGGAATTTCAACCAATCACAGCGCCTTACATCAGCTCTTAAGTTAAAGTGGCTTGGATTAAAAAAATCGAGATATTTAATCATATTTCATAACTAGGACCAAGTACTGCTTTTTAAACTCTGAGCACAAGACAGATAGTACCATAGGAATGTCTTTAGAAGAGGGATTCTTTGGTCTCTTCCCATTTCTTTTACTTCATTATTTTTTAAAAGATAAGTGTGCCCTGGAACCGCTTTCGCACTACTTTAGAGCACTTTACTTTTACATCCATGCCATTCCGGAAACGGAAAATTTCGATCAGAAATTTCCGCTCCGGCCGGGATTCGAACCCGCAACCTCCGGGTCAGTAACCAATGTTCTTAACCACTGAGCCACATTCTATTTGGACGACTCAAAAACCTCTGTAGAATAACAAATTGGAATCACACTAGTGAAAAGACTATTATCACCACCCTTGAATCCCTTGTTCGGGCTTTGTTTATATTTATTTCATAACTTATTATGTTCATTGTATATATAAAAAATGTAAATATAGCTTGGTCCAATTGCTTATAAATAATATGTGGCTTCTTCGAATAAGAGTGTTTCTGGAATGGGACGTTGGTCGTCAAGACACAAGCCACCGACAGGACGAACAATTCTCATCGCCTGAGTCCCCGCAGCCGCCCTATGCTTCACCGCCTGCCACTGGCCAGCCTCCGTGGCGTAACGGTTGTGACTACTGCCCGTAGTCCAGAAATCCTGAGTTCGATTCCCGGTTGGAGCAGACTTTTCGCACAGAAAATTCTGTTCCCTCCGAACCTGTGAGGCTGACGATTTCGGCCATACCCAGGCTGGGTGAAGTTAATGTGGGTAGCTGGTACGATTTTCAGCAAATGGAAGTTGAAACCCCCGTCCTGTCTATCTCAAGTCAGGACGTTAAAACCAAATAGAATCAATGGACATGAAAGGAGCCTAGACATTGGATCTGGGCGTCCATATAATCCTCTCACCACCGTGATTTAGGTATAAATACCTATCTCACGGACACGAAATTATTATTATTACCAGTTTCCGAAGTCCGGACTGTCAAGATCACCTCCCCTGGCAAAACTATTAAACCGAACAGAAGTACTCCGAACTCGCTGCTGATTATAGAGAAGCGCTCGGATGCCGATAACATGTAGCCGGGACTACATGCTAGATCTTCGAGATAAGAGCGACTTTTAGCACTTGGCGAAATGTATATTCTGCGATGATAGGTGAGATGACGCGTGAGATAGGAGGACGAGAGAGGAATGAATACCTGTTGCAAATCTATACGAGGAGGAGCTGAAGGAATAAAAGTGGCTATTGCTGAAATGTAGCAGAGGAGCTGCTGCTGTACAAGCAACGTCTACTTGCTACCTAAAAAGTAACTAGTAAAAAAAAAGTAAATACAAATAAACATAAAGTAAAGTTATCATATTTGTGTTAATCACTTTCGTGAAATCAGAACTACTCAAACTTGATTCACTAAATTCACGCTGAAGCCGGGAGTTGAACCACCGACCTCCAGGTTTCAAGTCCGTCGCCTTTTCGATCAAGCTACTGAGGTCGGTAGTAAATATACTATACTACATAGAAGACCTCATTGAGCTCGTGGGGACCGAGGTCGGTGAAATGATGCAAAATTAAATTTATAAATAATTATGACGGCTTTTGACCGCAAATACCGATGATCGCGTCATATTGCATCGTTAAGCTGCAAATTGCGACGGTAAAAGTACTCATATTAGCGTCGCACTTATGAAGTATCTTGGTAAAAGCAGGTATGATCGGTAACAGAGTTGTACATCAAATTTAATTAACTAATTAAAAACGTCCTAATGAGTTTTGGTCGCAGAGCGGCGGTGGAGTGTCCCTATTTATCCCTGTAGTTATGTGTATCGCGGAGTATCGCGTGATCAGAGCGGACTTGACAGATTTGCGATATCGCGCTGAGGCGAGAAATTGCCTGGGTAATGAGAGGTGTCATTGCGTTGGATAGCACCGGGATGTGAATTAAGTCTCGTCCACAAGAGTCAAGAAATAGTTACATGACATGCAAATATTACAATTTCTCCGAATTTCCGAAGAAATAGTTGCAGACGCTTGCCATGCGGAAAGTCCCAGGTTCGATCCCCCGCGTCGACAAAAAATTGTATTCAAAACTTGGTTACTGTTGTTTGTAAGGGATACCTTCCGATGCGCTCGTGTTGACCCAGCACCTAAATGGGAAGTATTGTGTCACTTCTCGCCCATCAGAGGGGAGGCATACTACGGGATGATGGGCAGGCTACAACACAGACCACAAGCTTCTACAGGGAACTTCACGATTCGGCCCAAATTACCTGAGTAGACCTTTTCCATAGCATGATTCGTCCCAAAACACACTATCAAGTTTTGATCCCACTTTCATTCTAACAAAAACTCCCACTTTCATTCCACCAAAAAATCCCTATAAAATAGTATGGAAACGTTGCCCTGAAAGAACTGAGAACAATGGCGATGTTCACGATGTTATTGTTTTGAACTAGTAACAGTCATCTTTGTTATCAGTGTTTATTTGAGTGTTTGACAGTAGGGTTAGGTAATATACATAGAAGGCCATGCCTCAAGAATATAGTAGGGTTAGGTAAAATACATAGAAGGCCATGCCTCAAGAATATAGTAGGGTTAGGTAAAATACATAGAAGGCCATGCCTCAAGAATATAGTAGGGTTAGGTAAAATACATAGAAGGCCATGCCTCAAGAATATAGTAGGGTTAGGGATAATACATAGAAGGCAATGCCTTAGGTTTATAGTAGGGTTAGGTAAAATACATAGAAGGCCATGCCTCAAGAATATAGTAGCGTTAGGTAAAATACATAGAAGGCCATGCCTCAAGAATATAGTAGGGTTAGGGATAATACATAGAAGGCAATGCCTTAGGTTTATAGTAGGGTTAGGTAAAATACATAGAAGGCCATGCCTCAAGAATATAGTAGGGTTAGGGTTAATACATAATATAAGGCAATGCCTCAAGTTTATAGTAGGGTTAGGTAAAATGCATAGAAGGCCATGTCTTAAGAATATAGTTGGGTTAGGTAAAATACATAGAAGGCCATGCCTCAAGAATATAGTAGGGTTAGGTAAAATACATAGTAGGCCATGCCTAATACATAGAAGGCCAAAGCCTGATATACATAGAAGGTAATTCCGTAATTTAATGTTGAATAATAAAAAATCCCTCAATATGTACGGTACTTAGAATGTTGCACTGGGCCGAATCGTTCGGTGACCTTTTTTACCTGAAATCGAAAACCTTTTTCATAAACCTTTTTGGGCCGAATCGTAATGCGCCCCTTCTACAGTAGCTCCTGTTTCGGCTACGAAATAAAAAAGGCTGTGAAACACTCATCTAAAAAAAAACTCAATTCTGGTACCTAACATTGGCCATCATACATTCTCATACCTCCACTTGGGTCATAAATTCTCACTCGCCAACTAATTGTTTGGCTCCTTAACATAAATTGACATTATCCCCTAAGTAGCCTTCACCTTTCAGAAACCTATCGAGTGGACAGTTCCATTTAACAGCCGAGATAAAATAGACTGAGCAAAAAAAAAAAAAATAATATAAGTTTGGTTGGTCTGAACCGATTTGGCCGAATAGGAACAAACCGATAAGGCATTCACAGCTTTTGCCAATAGACAGTCGTTTAGTCAGGGTGTCACAGGGGCTGATAGCGTAACAGACATAAATGGCTATCTGATACAGATAAATCATGTAATTATTGGTTCAAATATACAGGGTGGCCAATTATTCGTCCAGAAATGTTATCAGCTCAATTTCGAAAAAATCGACCTAAAATACTTTCTATACCTAATAAGTAATAGAAAGTAGAAAATAAATAAATATGAAATAATATAATTATATATAAGTTATGTATGTTTGAAATAAGTTAATATGTTTCATTTTAAAACTTTTTTGATCACCCAGAAAGGTATCTTTTATCTATTCAACGTTATTGATAAACCATATATCACATACATTTGATACATTATCTCCTGTGGTGTAGGTAGGTAAATTATCAATTTATCACTTGTGGCGTAGGTCCATAGTCTTTAGTTTATGTCGCGATCAATTTATGTCTGCAATTAAAAGCATTTAGTCTGCTACTGTGAGGCTAATTATTATCAACCCTTTCTATTTGACCTGGAGTTCGCGGCCCCATCAGGGTTAGTAGCTCAAGATCATTATGGATGAATGTTTTTCATGACCTTAGAAAACTAAAAAAATGAGCTGAAAGAAATCCAGCATCCGAAATTCAGTTTCGTTCGAATGCTAGATATTTATTCGTGGCCCAAGTAACTGTGATAGTAAAAAAATATTTTCTATACCTTAAGGTAATAGAAAGTAATAATATCGCCTTATTTATGCTGCCTGATTAGGACTAATAAGTCCCAAATGAGAGGATAACTTGTCATGTCCCAGCCGGGTTTGGAACCCGTGACCTCTGGATTACCAGAACGATGCAGATTTTGGCAGATCTCAGGGCTAGCCCGCGAAAATCTGGAGATTAATATTAAAAACTTTTTTTTTTTTAATATACCTACTCCTTAGTCTAAAACGTTCTAATGTGAGAATATGAACCAAAGAAACAAGATCATTGAAAAACGGAAGATACTAAAGAAAAAGCAAATGATAGATCAAAGAATAATAAGATGTCCCGGCTGTGTTTTGAACCCGCGACCGTTGGATTACCAGACCGACGCCTTGACCACTGAGCTACCGGGACAAACAGACAGAAGAGGAAACAATTATTCCAAAAAGAAGAAGAGAAAGACGGAAGAAGCATCGCTTTTTTCATTCCGCCGGTTGGATTCAAACCCCCGCCCTACACCTTACCAGTTCAGCATGTGGAACAGTCTTGTCAGACTGCCGCCACCAAGTTATGTATACACCAGTAAATCATTGGCAGTCCTGAGGCCACAGCCGAGCACGTGGTATCCCGATAGGCAATACATCACCTTCCTATATTATTAAAAAGCTACCTGCAAAGTTATGATAGCCAGTGTAGTAAAACCATATCAAACTACATACCTATAGTCCTATAATGGCTAGACAACCTACATATGTAGAAGAGTCATAAATAGCCAATATTGTAAACCTATATATAAAACCCGATATAATTATGATACCAATTAATAGACAATATTGTACACCTATAGTCATATAAATAAAATAATGTACCTATACAATAAATTTACCTAAACAAACCAACTGCCAATGAAATCCATACATAACATAGCCAATAATTGTATAATGTATGTAAATATATCCCTACATATTAGTACATATTATGTACCATTTTATGTACAATTGTACAAAGGTGTATAATTGTATATTAACATTGATACAGACCTATAGTTATTAAAACTCGCGATATTTTATCATGTGGGGGTGGGCCCAACTGATAATCTAGCGGAGTGCGGATTTATTTAGTTGTATTTCGATCTGGTATATAAGTTTCAAAGAAAGGCATGGGCCATGTAAATATGAACTTACAAATTGTAACCGACCTCAGTAGCTCGATCGATAAGGCGGCGGACTTGTAACCTGGAGGTCGGTGGTTCAAGTCCTTTTCAGCGTAGATTTAGTAAAGCTAGTTTGAGTAGTTGTGATATCACGAAAGTGATTAACACAATTATAATAACTTGACTTACATATTGTATCTATAAACTACAAAATAATCCATAAAAATAATATATAGTCATAAAAATGTACGTACTTGTACAGTACATAAATAACATATTTTGATAACCTGTAAAACTATTTATAAGTTAATATAATAGCGAACATTAGTATTTAAGTTCTGGGCTTAATAGAGCTTTACTTATAAAACTTTGCCCTTATAAGATTTTCTATTATTATTATATTATTATTGTTTTCAATTGTAATTTTTGTAAACAATGTTGTTCTTAAAAAAAAAAAAAAAAAAAAAAAAAAAAAAAACATATCTTGCACTATGAGTTTTGGCAAAACTAAAACCTTGTTCCCCTGACCCAAGGGGAGCGTAGTTCCAAGTAGTTCGTCTTGTGATCCGTACGACCTACCTATTATTATTAATAGTATTGCAACTATAGTCCATCTGTCCTGAGCGATCGTGAATTCCTTGCACTAGAGGCCAGACACGTTCTGAACTCGCGATCGATTCCCGGAAGAGACAATCGATAATATTTTAAATAAAATCGATTATGTAAACAATTTTTTTCACCTAAATATTATATATGATTCAATACGTATTTTGCTGAATAAAAAGGTAAAATGTACGTCCGTTGTTAAATAAAAACATGATTTCCTATGCTATGAATCTTGCTAAGAAGAGGTAAGTATGTACCTATCTCTAGCTGTGTAGCATGTACGAAGAAAGATTGGTAAAAATAAGTGTTCAAATTCAGATGATGGACTAGCATAAAAACAATATTTACTTAAATTGTATATGATTGAAAAAAGGCAATCTTTATGTCTGTAACTTTACGGCAGATAATAAGCAAATACTCATAGGCATATGTATAAACATGAATAAAGCTTGGTGAAAATAAGCTCATTGAGTCTTTCTCAGAATTCACTAGCATTTACTGGATAAAAGAATGTAAAATAATTTGATTCTTAAGTTCTAGAATATCTCGGTGAAGTTTGTGGTAAAAGATCTGTGTAAAGTGCTTAGTAAAAAGACCTGAGTAAAGTTTTTAGTAAAAGATCTAGGTAAAGTTCTGAATTCTGATCCCGAATGACACCAAGCTCAGGCGAGAGAGAAAGCTGAGCATGACATCATGACTGAAAATGATGATAATAATCATCAACATCATCGTTTCCATCAGTATCACAAAAATCAACATTATCCACCATGACATCAGAGAGAGACAAGAAAAAGAACATCACTAACAACAATATTCCTATGCCAGCGTCGATGGCATGTTGAATACACCGGTTCCCTTCAGAACACCGAAGTTAAGCGACATCCAGCGAGGTTAAGACTTGGATGGGTGACCATTCAAATTCTAATTCTCGTGACGCTGGCTTTTCCCGGCCCCACTCAGGCTGGGTGAGGTCAATTTGAGTAGCAGGTTTGTGAGTTTCCTGCGAATGGAGGGTAAAACCCCCGTCGTGATATGACCATGGAAGTTGAAAGCGACGTTAAACCCCACTTAAAAAAAAAAAAAACAATATTCCTAACAACACCAACAAAAACAACACCCCAAAAACAACAGGATCACCAAAACAAGAGCCCAACAACAACATCATATCCAATAACAACAACTCCAACAACAATATGCCTAAGTATACCAACAACAAAAACAACAGCAGCAGAATCATCATGAGAACCTTCGTTTTCATCCAAAATGCTATCGTGAACAAAAAACTACCAGCACTATTATCATAATCAAAAATATCATCATCTATATTTCTATATTATCATCTTCCTCATAATGATATTAATGATCAACATGAACATTTTCATCATTACTTTCACGAAAACCATCATCCTCACAATCAAGAACAAAACCATAATATTATTTCTAAATGGCTGTCTTGGTCTCTTGGCTGTGATGTAGTTAACATGAGACTATTCCGTATAAATTGATCTGAATTTATGAATATTTAATCTTAAAGACTTATGTTTCATCAGATTATAGATGTTACTACTTATCAAACCTAGTGGTGGAGGTGTATCGGTAATGGACTGATCGCTAGCAAGAAATATAACTGATGTTGAAGAGGTTGGATCAGACTGGCTCTATTATATCTCAAGAACAGTTCTAGAAAAGACCAAGGACAAGGGCACAAACATCTAGTTTGTGACTAACATCTGCAGGAGGGAAACTTATTATAATACCAAAAAGACTTTTCTAAAATTAATTAATCTTTTGGATACTGTCAAATTTTCAGTCAATTCCAGGTAAAGAGATGCAGTTTCCAATAATAATAATGAAATTTATTGTTTTCTTTACATCTATAACTTTATGTTCTTTACATAACTTTATGTTCCGTAAGTACTTGTGTAAATTTCAAGAATGTTTCTAATGCGGTCTCAGTGATACGAACGTTTGTTGACATACTTGACATGTTTCTATTCACAGGTAAGAACAAGTTACACCACTGCTGTAACTGCATCAGTCGTGACAACCCTATCAATAATGCCGCCATCAATCCTCTTATACAAATAGCTCAAGACGAAAATCTGATCTCACTTTACATGATTTACACGATCAAAATGAAATCTTAGGAGAATTCGAACAGCAAGAAAAAACTAATACTGAAGAAAGTGTTTAGGGATTTAGAGACGAGCTTAGAATTAACATTGAAGACATACTTGCAAAACTAATACATACTGATGATTACTGATGAAGACATTTCTGTCGAAGATGCTATAAAAAATCGGAAGAAAGATATTCATGTTGATAAGAATATTTACAGAGACAAAATCAAAAAGATCTTATAATTATAAACAACTCTTCTGAGACATCAAATAAAACTCTAAATAATATGCGTGAACATTGATAAAAAATTGAAATTGAAAAGAAGAAAACAAAGTTCCTTCTTCAAATAATGAAAAATAAACACCTAGTTAAGATTTTCAAAAGTGAGTAACAAACTTTTAATTTATTAAATTTGAACTTTCATTTAGTTTTAAAACTGTAAAGTTCAATTTTCGACACAAATACTGAACGAAAAGACATTCCACATCCTAATGTCAATTCTGCTTTATAACTATTTTTCTAATCAGGCGTTTTTACATAAACTTTATTACTTACTTTGAAACCAAGCGAACTTAGTATCAATAACAGGCGAAAGCTTTGGGTACATCAGATATCACTTAAATGTGAGAGTTTGGTATTAAAAAGTATGATCTGATAATTTTTGCCACTTTCGGTAGGACTTGAGTATGGCCTCGATTAATTTCACTGATAACGCAAAAATGAAACCATGGCATATGTACACATTCTATTTAATGAAATCGTAGTTAGAAGAACATATTATGATCAGGAAGATCCAATGTAACGAAAACGGGAAAGAAAAAACAACTAATGGTGTGTGCCCGAAGATATAACAGGTTAAAGTAAGATATTTTCGAACAATCTATCAAAAGCTACCAACCAAAGCTTCAGATGTAGTTCTGGGGAAATTCTATTAGGATATGAAGAGTACTAAGAGCTGGGCATAAATGTAAAAGCTTATTGATATGTTGATTATTTTAAATATAAAAAGGATTCCAATAGATCTATCAAACTTACTCCTGCAAGGGTCAATGAAACGTAGAATACACAGGTTGTGCATGCGTCTGAAAGTAAGTCAGGGCTACCAACCAATGCTTCAGCATAATAATAACACTTACCGTCATATGAGATCATCCTGAAGTCAGCGTTGGCAGTGGTGACGCTGCAGTCTTGCGCATGCGTATGTGTCATAAAGTAAGTCAGCGCTAGCAGCCAGTGCGTCAGCATGGCTTTCGTCTGAAACGAGAAGAGATGAACATTGTGAATTATTGTATATTGTTATTGAACTTTATTTTCTGTTAACAATATTCTGTTTTAACTTGGGGCTTGCATTGTCCAGTGACATCGAGTTCTAAACGAGTTCCTTCAACTCAGACTAAAGTGCGCTGTGATTGGTTGAAACTCCGACTTGAGGGAGTGAGTGTCTGGTTTACCTTAACTTTCATCACCTGTTTCATAATTTGAACCTCTTCGAAGGGAGAAGATAATAGCTTTTGCTATTTTTGCTATACCTCTGCGCACTTAAGTCTAGATTTTGCGTACTGTTTGAAATGGGGAAATGTAAGTACAGTAGAATCTCGCTAAATCGAAATCGAAGGGACTGGAGCAAAATTTCGATTTATCGAGATTTTCGAATTATCGAGATTTCGATTTAACGGGAGGGGTGAAATAAAAATTCGAATTATCGAGAGTTTTCAACAAGATTTTTTTAATGAAACAATAGGTACATATCTCGTAATATTGTATGTATTATTCAGGTTGTACAAACATATACCTACTTACAAACAAGAGTATGGATACATAAAGCGGTTTTTTTTATGTGAACGAAGCGAACCGAAGCTGACCTGGTCACTGAAATTCACTTTTTTTTATTTGACCGGACCGAAAAATCCTGAACAAAGTGGACCGGCTCGTTCGTTCGGTCATGGGTTTTGGTTCGGTAAGAAGAAGAAGAAGTGGATAAAAAATCATAATATTATTATTTTATTTTCACCCATTTTTTTTTTTTCAAAACTCCCTGTTATGTGAAGAGTTTTATTGAGACACCTACCTACGCATTAAGTTTAGACATTTTATTTTCTCTTGACTTTTTATTCTCTACTGATTCCTGTATCTTTATTTAGTGCTAGTTATAATTTTATTTTATTCATATTACTTTTGTCATATTACATGGTCACTTGATGGATATAAGTTTATATAGAGTAAAAAACATAGGTAATCAGTTTTTTTTATGAGATTGGGGTTTTCATATATTAATGTAGATTGTTGGGTAATTAAAGTTTAAGGAATTTTAAGGTCCAATGGAATTTGATTAATTGAATAAAATCAAAATGAAATACAACAGTCGCTTGTTTTCATTTTCATTTCAAAAGCAAAATGTAAACACACACCGAAAATGTAAATAAACCAGAGTCCCAAAATCACTTTTTTTTATTCTTCAAATCTTGGTTGACCAGAGTTGACCGAGCGGTCTCGGTCAGGCTTTTCGTTCACATAAAAAAAACCGCTTATACTCGTACCTATCTATTTTGTGAAATAGTCAGTGATTCCTAGTTAAAAGCATTCAGGTTCGTACAGGTTCTTGCAAGCTTACATAATGTAGAGGAAATTTCGGTTTACAAGATGTACTGAAAGAGAAATTTCGATTTACAGAGCGTGTTACCTAACCGTAACTACAAAATTCGATTTATAAGAAGTACTGAGATGATAATTTCGATTTATAGAGCGTTTACCCATCACAAAATCATTTCGGATTAGCGAGGGGACCGGAATGCATGCATTTTTTTCGATTTATCCAAGGGCCAAAGAATTTCTTCGAATTATCGAGATTTTCGATTTAACGGGATTTCGATTTAGCGAGATTCTACTGTAAGTACTCGAACTTGTGACCCCAATTTTCTCTATTATTTTTTCGTCCTAAATTTCTAAAACAAAAAGAATTGAGAGATTTTAGATTCATTCTATCACACATGTGCGTGTTCTTGGACCTAAAAGTGGATCTGGACATGGAGGGCCCTTGCCCTCCATATTTCACAAAAAGACGGGGATTGATCTATATCAATGATTTTTCTAGAGTTCTACAGGTATGTTTATAAAAAACCCTGAACAGATATCTCAGGAGAAGATTTACTATAAATCCATGTATATGATAAATAGGAACATTTAGAATAAATCCATACTTAATATTTTCGATAGTTAAGCTTTTTGGGATGAAGATTTCTTCCAAACCCATGTCCTGAAATTAAATGCCAGAAGGATTTTACACCTCGTAAGTAACGATCTACTAATCCGACATTTATTGTCAACAGATCCGCCTTCAGATTATTCCTCACGACAAAGTCTAATTGTTTCAAAATTTATTTACTCAAAGCATTAAAAACTAGATTATTGAAACACCGAAACTAATTTGAAAAGATCACAACATCCCGGGCGGATTAACTTGGAAACATTTCAAAGTTAAAACCTTAAATTCCGTTCCTTACAAAATGAATTATTAAAAGTTTAAACCCAGCTTACAAACATAAATGTACATATTATATTGAAACAACAAAATTATCATTATAATCGTAAAAGCAACAACAAGAAACACAATATCAATAATAAACAAAATATATCAAAATCTAAAGCTCTTAGATTTAAAATATTATAAAAAGAGCTTTACGGGCTGTTGCAAAGACGAAATCTAATCGGAGTTTTAGCTAGGGATCCTTTAAGCTTAATGGAGATATTAACTGAATAGTCCATCTCCATTGCATAGTGCTAATACTGCTAGTCGAGTTTAAATTTAAGAGATTGTTTCACACGGGTAAAATATTGTTTGCTTTATTTTACAGCACTCTGATTGGTTGATTAAAAAATTTAAAAAAATAAACCAAGAAGGAAAAAAAATAAAAAAATAGCTGCAAACGAGATTCTAGAATCGGCTGTTTAAATTTTAATTTGGATTTAATGCTGATCCGACCCAAGTTCAAGCAATACTTAAATTTGTATCAACTATACAACGAAAAATCAAATTTTAGCGCTCGAGTAAAAGCTTAATCGGTCGATTAATATTTGAGAGACCTAGGCCCAGGTGCATGGTTGGTAATGAACCGATTAATTCAATCAACTTTATACACACTCAAATGGCCAATGGCCGTGCTTAATTGGGCTGTTAGCTACTATGCACTCCATAATTAAACTCTCGACTTTGCAATACCCTATCAATCTATGCTTAAGCCTTTTTCCTGATCTAGTTTGGTTACCAAATGGAACTGGTAGACCGGCTGACGGTACAGTTCAAAGTGGTCACCCTGGGTTCCTAATGAATGATATTAAGCCTGATTAGTGGATTCTGGTTACCTCGGCAACGGACCAGTTCAGATATGGATCTTCAAAAGCGTGAGCTGTGAGCTTTACCGACCTCTGTGCTTTCTCTTAGTTCTGTGAGGGAGCATTGTCGAGAGCGTCACTCTGGTAGAATCTAGTCCAGTATGTGGTTTGTTGGGGTAATTATATCACAAGTTCAGTGGGTAGCATAGCAATACGAGACACCTCATTACATCATCCACCCAAGCATCTCACTATTTCTGTTCCAGTAGCTCCAGAGGTTGCGAGTTCAAAACCGATATTGAACATGACAAGTCGACAAGTTATCCTCCTATTTGGGATTGAACACATCATAGCTACTGATTTTTCCTGTCTGGGATCGAACGCGGGTTTCGGAAGTAGGTATTCACTGTATTCACTATTCACCCATGAAATTCAAATATGTAATAGGTATTTACATCCGAGAACACCCTGTCGACAAGTTATCCTACTATCTCGCCCAGAAATACCTTAAATATTGAAATCGGAGCAAAAAAATTTTTTTTTTTTTTTTTACAAAAACGAATACAATACAACGATTTCTAATGCTAGAAATCTATCGGAAGTAAACTACTGAAAAGAATCGAAAGGACAACGTAAAAAACATTTCTCCTAAACTTGCTATTCATGTCACCTAGCCAAAAGATGTTAATCTAGCCTCGGACCACAGATCACATACTTGACTAGGCCCACCCTGTAAGAACAGACCGTACATCTTACATAACTAATGAGACTGAGCTCTGAAACACGACTTTTTGTTTCTTTCCGAGTAAAATACGACAAGAATACTCACAGGAATAACGCCGAAATAATTTATGTAAATTAGAGAGGTGAATGAACACGGAATAGGTATTGGTAAGCCATTATTGCTTTTAACTAATAAATTAATAATTGGTAAGCCATTTGATTTAACATATGAATCAATAAATAAGTTTTTTTTTGTATTGGTAATATATTTATTTGTGTTTAACTAATAAATTAACAAATACATACATTATATAATATTATTATTTTAAAGGTGAGTAATTCACAGCCTTTTTTATTTCGTAGCCATGAAACGGAGGAGCTATTGCTAACGGAGCCATGTATTGGTAAGCCATTTTTTTATTTTACCTTTGTTAGAAGAATATTTATGTTAGGTATGTATGTTGGTAAGCCATTCGTTCTTATTAAAAACAAGGCGAAAATTGGAAGCATAATCTTAGGAAAAACACCTTACCAGAGGTAGGTATAACAGCGATCAGTGATTGACTCAATGAATAAATCGATGTTTCGACGTTTATTTATTAATAATAATTTCTAATTGACACATTTACCTGATCATAAACTTCACGAACAATTTTATACACAATCAAATTGCTTAAATGGCTAAGCTATCTAAGTTTATTTTATATTAGAATAAGATAGGGAAATTGTGAAAAATGGGTAGTTCCCGTTAATTAATTTAAAATTAAAAAAAAAAGTTCAAGATTAAATGTACCATTAATAGTGAGGGTAGGCATTAACACTAAACTTGTAGAGCTGAAATTTTGTATGAACCATTATAATTTGTTGATTACAATAAATTAGAAGGGCACTCAGTACCTCATTAGGACTCGAAATGAATCGACTGAACTTCACAAAAAAAAAAAAAATAGCAATTCGTCTAACCTGTTAGAAGAATTAAAACGGTAAAAAAACGGTTTTTGTTCGAGACAGAATTGAGAGCCTGGAGGCATAGAAACTAAACCTTAGAACTTAGAACCAAAACTATTGTTCCGAATCCAAAAAAAAATGGCGGTAAAAGTTCTAATCGTTTTTTTTTTTTTTTTTTTTTTTTTTTTTTGGCCTGTTTCTAATTTCAAGTGCCCGGTTGATAAATTTGCCCGGACCGTCTGACATACATAGCATATATTATGGGTATGAAGGTCACCGCACATGAACGTGGGAGAGAGTTCAGATATATTTCTGCGCAATTGTAGCCGGATATTTTCTGGAGAATAAATAAGAATTTCAGTAAATTTCAGAGAAATGTGTGGCCGGCCACATGCTAAGTAGGAATTTTGATGCTTAAAATAAAAAAATTGAAGAAAAAAAAAAAAAAAAAAAAAAAAAATCGAAAGGACAACGTAAAAAACATTTCTTCTAAACGTGCTATTAACGTCTCGTATCCAACAGATGTTTTCAAATTTCGGTGATAATAAATTTCAACGCTTTGTTTATATATACGTCGTTTAAAATTTGTGTTGCCATAATTAAAAATTAGAATCTACTAGCTCAGTCCCGGTACTTTGCTGTCCCACAGGTTTTCCTTCCGATCAACTAGACTATAAACTAGAAATCCCTATTAGGCTATTAAGACCTAATAAGACTAGATAGATTATTAATCTACCAATAAACTACTGTCCAACTTCACAAGATCTACCAACCGAGCACAAAAGATTACCGGACGATTAGCTAATGATTAAAATGGTTTACTTACGTAGAGTGTTAACCGATTAAAATTTCATGCCTCATTTGAAAAAAAATAGGTAAACTGATGAAATCTAGAACCCATCTGATCGTCTAATCATGACTCTAATCAACATACTAATTGATAATCAAAACATGGTTAGTTTTTTCAACACTCTAAGCAAGTAGCATGCCAACGTAAGGTTTACTTTCTGCAAACTTGTTCTACCAGATACCTGTCAAAATTTTTGATTTATGTCGACTCGGACCAAAATTTCGTCCATTAAATAAATTAATATTTATTGCATTTTTATACGCCAGAAAAAATGTTTGTTTCGAGTTGTCGAATTTCAATACGATCGTTTATCAAACCTAATGACTGCCGGGGAGACAATGCGAAAAATATTTTACAATAATTATTTCTGCCATAAAAAATTGTACGAGTATACTACATTTGTATGAGTTATGAGTTCAGTGACATTTTGTGGATTCTGTGTCCGAAAGAACTATTTGTTATTAGAACATGGCCGTAAACGTTCGATGCAATCATTATTATAAGGCTTTTGAAAACTTCTTATATCATACGTATCACTATTGGTTTTACAGGGGCCGATTGTAAATTTAACTTGCACCATTCCTCCATGGCAAGGGGAACTCACAGGTTTGCGAGTTTCCTGCGAATGTGGAGGTTAACACCCCCGTCGTGATATGACCATGCAGTTAAAAGCGACGATAACCCCCCCCCCCCAAAAAACATAATTATGTAGGTTATCAGTTATTCACAGATTTATACTCTTTACGAAGTCGTCACAGATTATTACTCCTATAAATTTATGCTATAGGAGCATACCTATTATTTACCTTAGCATACCTCCTCACAGCTTACAAATTTATGCTCCTATAGATGTATGCTTTATCTGATTTATCTTAGATGTACTTGTATGCTCCTATGGATACATAATCCTTTACTCACATATCAATGCTTTCATAGACAGATACTCAATTTATCATTGTTTATCCAGCAAGATTCAGCACGATTCTGTAGGCGGAAACGTATTTTTTACTATATTTTATTCCCCGGTACCGACACAGTCCATCATATCTCCATCGATAACTCCGAGAGAAGAAAGCTGACAGATCACGCGAGGTCCGAATTTGCTGACAAGCGGCGCAGGTTTGCATGTCTGCATGTCAAGCAGCCTGATGACATGCCGTTGCATGTCTCCATGTCAAGCGGCCTGATGGCATGCTAGAACACAGCATGCACGACACGATCCAATGAGTAGCTAATGGAGGTAATGAAACTCATCGACGTTCCTGCCTACACTGACTTTAACATACCAACCTGACTTTATAGCTAAGCTGTATTTTTCTTTCTAACCAAAGTGGATTCAAATGGAATAAAATGGACGAACTGGAAGATAGTCATTTTTCTTTTGGAAGAGGAAAAATCTTCTTCCAGTTTGGTTACCCAAAATGGATTTATAAATAAAATTCTTGCTTCCATTTCTTTTATGGGTTAAGTCCATTGTTTATCTTTAAAAATACCGAAACGCATTTTTCCTTCACGAATAGTGGGGAAGCTAAACTTGGAAAAAAATGGAAATACATATTTGGAAATACCGAACCTGGAATTTTTTTTTATCCAAAAGAAAAACACGGCTCTAGTGTCGACATCAGGGGCACCCTTTTTTACAGTGGCGTGGCGTGAAAATTTTTGATGGTCATCGCCAAGATATTTTTTACTAGGTAGGTGGGTAGTAGATATACCTACAAGTAGAACACATCAGTATAAATAGAAAAGTGAGAAGTTGTACTAGATTTACAGTACATCTAGATTTGTACTAGATGTACAGAAACATGTATATTTAATTAGATTTACTTGCCCCCTTATACCTAACTTATTTGGCCAATTTAGGTTGTGAAACCCTCTTAATAATGCAAATAAATATATTATAGATAGGTAAATAAATTACATAAAAATCTGGTGTAAACATCACATGACTTTCCTTATCCCCCAACAAGAAGTCGCATTCCACCACTGGTAACTCAACGGTAAAAGATAGCTAAAAAGCAATGCCAAATTTGTAATCAGCACTTCAAAATCATTGAATTTGATGTGTCATAACCCCCATCTATAATGAATATTAAAAAAATTAGTCAAACTGGGTCCCCCCAAAATACAGGTAAATTGGGGCCGAGGTCCAAAAAGTTCAAGATATCAAAAAAATGATCAGAATAGACCCCTATTATTTAATTAATCCAAGAAAATGGGTTTCTGTGACTTTTTTTGTATTTTAACAAATTCAAAGAAGCGGCACTTGCGGCTAATATTTGTGGTTTGTCTGGTGTATAAAATGAATTTTCATACCAAATTTCAAGTTACTAGCCTTTACCGTTCTCGAGATATCCTGTTCACAGACAGACAGACACACGGACCAATGGCTGAAAACCACTTTTTAGGTATCCTGAGGCTATGATTCGTCCAGAAATGTAAAAGCTCGGTCAAATTTTCTACGAATACAATACTTTCCCTGTTATAGGATAAGGGAAGTAAAAAATTGAAAATATTAAATACAGTGCAATATCAAGCTTACATGCAACATAAAAGTTACAGAAAACTTACCATATTTACTTGAAATGAAATTCCGTTAAGAGGGTTTCAAAACCTAAATTTGCCATACTTTTAAATAAAAAAAACACTTTCTTTGTCACTATAAAAGCAATTTACTCAGATATTTCAGTTATTTTGATTGTACAAAAGAAAATTATTGACTTGAAAACAATAACGTTAGATAAAATCTTGAAACTAACTTAACTAACCTAAGTCTGAACACATGCGTCGTGAAGTTGGTTAAATAAGTAGCAAGGAAAAATAAAGCATACTGTGTTTAAAAAAAGTATAAGATTTTATAGAAAAAAGGGAGAAATAAATGGTCTTCAGTAAACCCTGTACACAATGGTTTAAGTCCGAGAATAAACGAACTAGAACGAACTCGCTCGAAGGAGCGCATCCATGCCCTATTGTTCCGCACAGAAGATTCTATAGAATCTATAGCTTACAAAATTCTACAGATATAGTAAGTCCATTACCCTAGTCATCTCTTAATTTCAGCGAGTTCAGACTTTAGTAGAGAGAGAAAGAACTCAGTTGAGTGGGAAAAAATAATAAGTCTCCCTCGAATGTACTATTTTTCCCCTGCATTTTTTCAATACTGTATTGTAATGAGTGGGAATAATTATTTTTGGTGGGATTTTTTTTCTTCTCAAATACGGAAAGATACTTGTAAAAAATTAATATTTTCATACAAAACATATATTTTTTAAAACTTTCCTGCTTTCCTGCCTGGTCATCGGCGCATCCAGAGATGACCGGATGCCACGCCACTGCTTTTTTATTATGATCAGTAATAATTTCGTGTCCGTGAGACAGGTAGATTTACCTAATTCACGTTGGTATAACTAATGCATGATTAAGCATTAGTTTTCACTCCATCTAAGACAATACCCAAAATCTAGACTAGAGTGTCAATATTATTATCCACAACAAATCCATAACAAATTCACAACATAAGTATCTATAGCAAATTCAACCCCAATGCTTAACAGATCCATAACAAATTCAACAAATATCTTTAACAGATCCATAACAAATCCAACAAATATCTTTAACAGATCCATAACAAATCCAATACAGATAAAGAACAGATGAAATACCACACGAGTGTAGGAGCACCTAGTGTAAGTAACCACTAGTCCCACTACCCGTGGCAACTAGTGGAATAAATCTTCTTCTGTGGAATACATCTGGATAATTGGATAGCACCAAGGTGAAAATGGGTGTGCTCCAATCTCCAATAGATCATCACTGAATCACACAAACGGGAAGAACATAAGGACTGACGTATCTGCTATCCGCAAGACAAACACAGGGCACACGTATAGAAATGTCCCAACTGTGGCAATTACCAATAGAGTAGGAAGTATATTATAATGAAGTCATTATTATTATCATCATTATTAAGTTCTTTATTAAATAATAGACACATATACAAATAATGATTACAAAGAAATGGAAACAATATAAACAATAAAAAGAGGGGAATATAGATAGATATACTCGTATGTACACGTATGTCCTATCTGAAGGACAGGGTTATTGCCTATGACAATCTCTTCCACCCAACCCAATTGAAGTCATCATCATAATCAACCAACAATATAAACAATAAAAAGGGAGAAAACTTCTGTCGGAAAACTTCTCATCCACACTTCTGTCGTTTGCCACTTACTTTTCTGGATCTCATCTCTCCAGGGTAGTATAAATAATTATGTAAATAATCTACCTATTATTGTACACCTTGCTGTCCAATACATCCATAAAAAATTGTTAAAATAAATTCTTATATCTGGCTGCCTATTTTATTTTATTTTTCAACAACTCTTGAAACATTCAAAAGATTATAACCGCTATTTCATAAATTAAAAATTGTGCTATAACAATGTTAGTTTTGGCATGTATTTTTACGCAAAATTGTATATTTTAGAAAAAACCATGCTGTTTGATACTGTTTATAGGCTTTAGCCATGGTAATTTCGAAGCAAGGCTACACTCAAGTTCAAGGAGACTTTGAGAATTCAGTTCCTAGTCTAGCTTCTGTCCTGGGCCGAACCCATCAATACATCATGCAATATCCGGTGTCATACATTCACCTGACTTGCTTTCAGGCGGTTTCAAAGTTGCGGTAGTGTACTTTTAACATAGGTATCTATCTATCTATGTACATATGTATAAGATATACATATAAGTCGGTATTTGCATAATTATGAGATACATATACGTCGGTATCTGTATAATTCTGAGCAGTGATTCTACACACATGAGCAGTAAATTAAATTGCACTTTCGCTAATATACAAGACACTAAGTGCATGTTGCATTCAGGTAGCTCCCATTCAAACATTTGTAGTTCAAACTTGCGATTTCTACTTCGCCCATGCAAGACTGACAAGTTTTGGGCGGCTTTCTAAATTCAATCACAAATCGCTGAATTTCAATCACAAAAACATTTCACGACACACCTCTTGTAACGAGCCGGTATCTGATTTATGCCTTCTGAATTGGCCAGCCCGTCCCCTGGGCACAAGTGCTAAAACTTTCCAAAGCCCCGTGGCCGGTGGCTAATTGCCGCGATCGGTTACACATTCATCGCGTTCCCTAAAAAGTTTCACATGCATGCGGGAACTGCTTATCCCAACATGGACATTAATTGCAAAACCGGATTTCAATCAAAGGAATTTTGGCTTCGCAAAGCGCGGTGCATACCTTCGAGGGCCATTTCTCTTGAGAAATCCCCAAATAGGGCATCAGGAAATTTGCTCCTGATTTGTCCTTGGTTTATAGTTTCTAGTTTTATATGAGGTTAAAGCTGTTCATACATTGGGTGGGATTCAAAATAGGTCATTTAGGTCATCTAACCAACAGATTAATAGAAGATTGTTTGATATCAACCTTTCTTCTCTGATTTAATCTAGGAACTTCTTTTGTTTATGACGCTCGCTTCCTAGAGAATTTCTCCTCATCAAATCTATCCATCATATTTAATGGAAATTGATAAAAAAAGAAAGGAACTTTTATGACTTCGTCGAAAGATATAAAATTTTAATGAATGATCTTGTTTGAGTGGTTTCTGTCGAACGTGAATCCAAATTCGGAAGTTGTTAGCGCTGGCATTCTTTGAATTTATTTCAAGTTTTTTTCTTTCTTTTTTTTTAATGCCTGCAAGATATTGACTTTTTTTTCTCAATCCACCACATCTAATGTTTGTAAAAAATCACTTTTAATTAATTATCATCAAGATCAAGAGAATCATTTCTGTGAAGTACCCCTGAAGTCAAGTGGTCCTGATTTAATAATATAAGTAGATCTACCTATATACAATAATACGTGGTCAAATGAAAATGACGCCAGAGATAAAAAATAAAACTAAAATAATTTGATGCACAAATTAAATTTTATCCCGAAATCTAAATAAAAATTCGATAAACATAACTCAAGATAACAAGTTTCACAACAAAAATGAAGTACATTATACTAATATTTGCAAAAGCGGGAGTTGGTATATCTTATTATTCGATTGCCAGCAATACTACCATCCAGAGGTTGTAAATTAGACAATCGACATTTTGGCATTGTGTTGCAAATCTCATTTCCACATTGCCAATCTGGACACTACTATTTACTGAAACCCACGCAATCATGTTATAAGGAACATCAAGTAGACGCCTTTATAATGTATCTATGGATTCAGATAATTTCTTCTGTTCGTGTAAGACTGGGCATCGATTGGACAACCGAAAAACGAACTTTATTTACAAATCTTCGGTGTGACTGACCATGATTTCAATACACCTAAATTAGAAAAAAGGGCTGGACTGGGGCAGCGTTGGCAAATGCCCACATATGATATTTTTTTCGGTTATCTACTCAACTGTCTCACAGAAAAAAATTAAACTTGGCAACAGTAGTATCCTAACATCACTATGATACACAACCAATTTTGAATTTAACAGGAAGACGTTCAACAGAGACCATGGCATAAATTTTGACTTAGGCAACCAATTAAATGTGTTAAAATGTTGTCCTCTAGGGTCATATGTTAATTGGTTTGGTATGTGTGTGGCTGGTATGATGTGAACGCTTAAAATTTCCAAGATTTGAATAGGTGTTTAGCAAGAAACTTGCTACCAGTCTGCACCTTCTAAAGATTCCACATCTATTTGGAATTGAAAAATCAATAAATAGATATCTATAAATATACATAATACGTGTCTAGCTGACCTATGTAGCTAAGTTTGTGTAAAAACCTACATAATTTTTTACATTATATTTGTGTTAATCTTAACTACTTAATGTCATAATTACTCAAACTCGCCTTACTAAAGCTTGCCATACATAGAACTTAAACCACCGACCTCGAGGTTACGAGTCCACCGCCTTATCCATCGAGCTACTGAGGCTGGTTACAGTGGTTACACTACATCAATATTTTAGGTAAGATTTGAAATTTGGTCACTTCTAATTCTGGTCGTTAATGTCAGATGAACCAAGGTAGCAAAAAACTATAATAGGAATCGACCCTCTTGAGGACTCTTCTACTCCCTGAGTAAAATATATTATAATTCCAATTCGCTACAGTCATGCCTAAAATTATTTTAAATTTAGTCTCGTTTGGTTCAGTTGCGAACGACTAGTAATAATTATAATATACTTGTATAGTATATGTAGGATAATTTCTACATTATATGAATTTCCTGCACGTTCACATAAATATACAAAAATTGAATTTGTTCTCTTCATATAAAGTTCATGTTCATATCAATAAACAACACTTATATAAACCAGATAAGATTAGTTCTGTCCAAGTGTGGCCCCGTTGGTATTTTGAACACCACAATGATATCTAAAATATAACCAAGAAAGACCATAAAAATACCAAAGATCACCTAAAATATTCTCATAATGCTCAAATATATGGGTACATAATAAATATCATATACACTATACAGATACAGTATATATTCCTAAATAATTATTAAGATCAACTTAAAATGCTGTCGAATAAGGAGCTATAAAGAACACCTAAATATAATAAAGTTAGCCTTAAATTAGGTAAAGTTCTTTTAAAGAATAACAAAGATCACCTAAAATAAAGGCGCTTCATGAAGATCAAATAAAGAATTATAAAAATCACGTAAAAGTCCTAAAATATAGGTCATAAAGATGATACAAAGATCACCTAAATTAAAGACCATCTGTTTAACGTGTGGGCATCACATCGACGCTGGGGACAGTTATGACCAGTGTGGGCAGAGCCTAGATCAAACAAAGATCGTGTGACAGGTTCCTGGGAGGTCTTGCACTGCGCAAGTCTCAAATTGAAGACGACATAAACATGACCAGAACCGATTGCGGTGATGCTTGATTGCTTTCAGTCTCGCAAGCTTTTTGCAGTCTGCATTGGACGGTGGATGACATATATGGTATGTAATACATATTGAGACTACAGTTTGTGGACACCAACTAATGTATGCAAAGTCCAGGTACACTGGACCGAGGATGACATAATGTCGGTCGAGTCTAGAGTTTGTTCATATGTAGTAAAACACAGATGATTTCAATGAATGTATCCAAAGTCTAAGTACAAGCCATTGGGGACAATATACTATTCAGAGCATATACTCGTATGGTGCTAAAAACATAAATTATGTATCCAGTGAGTGACATTTGCTACAAACTTGTGCATTTGTGATTTGACACATATTATTACACAAGAAGCAAATACAAACTCTCAAAATCAATTGGTTCACATTGGAATATTTCAGATCCCTTTTGAAAACCAATCTATGAAGAAGTAGAGCACTTCTCGTGTAAACAAGCTCTCGAAAACTATTACTTTTTGAGAAAAATTTCAGCTCCTTTTTGAAAAGCTAACCAAAATGAAGAACACTTCTGGCAAACAAACCCCTTTCGAGGTCATTCACCTGAAGTCTGAACGCCCGCGCAGATTTCGCCTGGACTTGGTCCTAATGGCAGAGGGAACGGCAACGTTGCAAATTAGCCTGCTTTGTCACGGGTGGACAGGCTATAATTGCTGCCGGTCCGTCATTCTGTCATCGGGCGAGGACAGAGTCGAAGAATATGATTTCGCCACGCTCATTAAAATGGCCAAATGGCATGAACTAATTCGTCCATCGGAGTTGGTGACTTTGGAGATTTTATCCCCAGTGTGTGGGACGTCTAGAAGCTCTCCATGTATGATGAGTGGATGACCTTTGCAGGACGAATACAGGTTGGTACACTCTCTCCCGAGTAATCAAATGGTATCATTTCCCATGTTCTACTCTATCTATGTGCATTATGTACGTGGGAATACCTTCAATGACTTGCTGCTGGGAAACTTAAACAGATACGGTGCCAGCTTTGTCAGACCAAAAGACAATAACAATAATCATTGGCAGTTTTAACAGGGATGGATTCAGAGAGATCAACCAGCAGTAAAATGTAGAAGTCGGTGTGCCATAACCAACCAACCTCAACTATGAAGAAGAGATTGAACAATGCCGACCCCAAGTAGGTTTGGGAAAGATGCAAAGGGAAAGAAGAAGATGAAATACCTAAAATACCAATGTAATTGTAATTCGGTACCTCTTGGTATACTATTTAACTGATATAACGTAGTATTTGAAGGCAAAAATAAAAAAGTATGCTTAGAACATTAACACATGTCAGTGGTATGGACCAAGTATACAACCTGCAATAGATGGATTACTAAACAATAAACTAAAAGAATATTTTCTAGTGGATTGATTGTGAGCGGTTACCAGTAGCGGCTTCGGTCGTGATAGACGTTCTTCTGTTTCCTTCCTCTAGATTCTATTACATAAAGATTTTCAGAATTTGCTAAAGTTTATTTTATTTATTTACACTTTATTTTTTTTACAAAACAATCATCAACAACAACAAAAAATATAACAATAAATTAAAAAAAAAAAACTTAGAAATATGTACAAAAAGAAATATTAATTTTTATTACAATTGTTTTGTAATCCGGGGCGAAGTTAATGCCTTAGGCATTCTCTGCCACTTAACCCCGGTTAAGCAACATGGAGTTGAATAGTGCATGGCAATGAACTTCCATTATTATCATCAACTCCTTCCTTATCTCCGTGCATATTAAGTTTCATATAGGGCTTGTAAAAATGAAAAGGTTGCAACACGATCATATCACAGAATTTCAACACTTCCGATAAAGATGGATGCTTTAAAATTTTGGAAGACCTGCTAAGAGTGCTAAATATCACCTACTAAATCAGTACTTTGTGCGGGCTGGTAAATCTACAGGAGTGAAGAAAGAAATGACGCCAAATACGGTGCTGCAAACGGACAAAAAAGACAGCAAATTGTGAATTTTATTATTAAGTTTTTTTACCCCTTTCAACAAGCAGTTGACAGGTACCTGAGATGCCAGTGTTGCTCACTTAGCCTTACTTGGCAACGTCGAACAACTATTTGTCAAGTCAACGGGCGAAATCAAATTATAGATTGATATTGCCTGAAGCCAAAATGAAATAGGATAAATAATAGTTCACACGAATTCACCCGGAGTCAATATAAATTCAATACCTGGAATCGATTTCCGAGCAGTCGATAAATTAAAATTTTAACGAGTTGAATCGAATACCTCCTACACCTGAGTGCCAATTTTCTGTCACCTGACCAATTACCGATTATCACTGAGGCGAGAAAGTAATTTGCCAATTGCTTTGCAAGAGCAGGTTCAGATTGCGAATTAATTTGCTGAGGGCAGAAGTGTGTTGGATCTGTTGGAACATTTCTTGTATCTTTCTTCTATAGGTAATTAGATACGTACTTTCTTTTCACATTTACGGCATTTCAACACCTAAAAAGCTAGTTAACTTTAGTATTGACTTCATTCAGTGAAATGTGGGAGGGACTGATCTCGTAATGATTGCTGCGTCCCCTATCTGAGTGACCAGGCTCAGACTTGGTGTGAGGTAATTTGCAGCTCGTCCATCTCAAGTCTGCTCAACAAGTTTTTTTTCCCAATTCCTGGACAAATCTCTTGGTTTTATAAGCAAAAAAAAAAAAATGAGTGTTGGATAAAGTACTGCAAAAGGTAATTTTTTGATATTTTTCTTTTGCTCAGTGTTTCTTTAAGGACTATGTGTCCTTTGAGATGGGTCGTTTTCTTGGTTTTCAGAGTTAAATATCATATCGTCATAGTTGACCACCGCACTGCTTTACATCTATGAATACATTTTCGCTGGGTTGTAGATCTTCCTGACCTTTTGAAGCTCAATTGGGTTCTGTTACCTGTTATCACACGAATTTTTCATGGAAAATGTTTACCTAAGAGGGCCTAGAAACTGTAAACCATTTTTTTAAATACGAAATGAATTGATATATGAACTATGAACATCGCTATAGTCTTGTTGAAAGTCTAAACTTGAAAGAGGAAAAAACTGAATAGATACAAATATCTATGTGAATAAAAAGTTCCAGGTTAATTTAGATATATTCTATTCCAAAATCTTATAGGTAAAAACATTAAAATTAATGTTCATGATAATTTATTAAATTAAGACACGAAGTATTCAAAATATAGCTACAGAAAACACTCAAGCAAAAACTTATTGATGGCACTGTCAAGTTCGTTACTACCTACAGAGGATTAGGTCAATTTGGCAAACAAATAAATTTCTGAGAGATTTTCGAACACTTTGTCATACGACATTAGGAAAAACTCTCCGAGATACCCTGGTGTGAAGCTGAATGAAAAATGGACACACTAAATTCGATCTGAAGAACAACTTTTTTTAGAGGCAACAAACAACTCTAAATTTATTCCACACTTGAAATATGTGAGAAATATTTCAACACCTGATTTGTTCTTAAACTTTTTCGTCTTCATCTCCTAGTTTTACGTCTTTATATTATTCTGGTTCTTCTTTTTTTCCTTCTAGATTTCTTTCTTTTCCTTCTTATTCTCTTCTTCGTCCTTTTTCTTCAATATCAGCCATTATACCACCATGCAGTAGAAGTGGTTGTGACTACTGCTAAGGGACCTAGTGGTTGAAAAGTCGTGACTTCGAGTGGTCAAAATTTCCTCTGCCCAGCCTAAGTAAAGATAAAGAAAACAATGCAACGTGAGGTTGACACTTTCGGCCCAATCCAGGCTTAGTGAGGTTAATGTACGAATATTACGAAGAAGTTAAACCTAATCAGAATCGTTAACTATTAAGGGTTCTTTCATCCATGTATTACATTGAACAGGATGAGAAATCTCTGACTAGCAGGTGATTCGTGCTACTGGTGTGTTTATCAAATATATTTCAATCAACCAAATTAAGGAATTGAATGAATTACTTTATAAATCAAATACATTGGATAGTCTAAAAGCGTCATAAAAATATCCAATAGACAAGTGCGACTTCAAAAATGGATGAGTGTGACTTAAACAATAGATAAGTGTGACTTAAACAATACATAAGTGTGACTTAATCAATAGATGCATTTGACTTAATCAATAGATGCATTTGACTTAATCAATAGATAAGTGTGACTTAAACAATAGATAAGTGTGACTTAATCAATAGAGATAAGTTTGACTTATAGATAAGTGTGACTTAACCAATAGTCAAGTTCAACAATTGCTTAACAAACCCTTAACAATTAGTTCACAAAAGAGCTGTAGGACTGTAGGTCTGTAGGAGTGATAAACCTGTTGCGAGAATTCCAAGAATCTCAATCGATAAATTCCAATTTGGTCCGAGGAGTTAGGAGTAAAATGAAGTCGTCAGCTCCGGTCACATTCTTGAGGACGCGACGAAGAATCAAATAAGGAGCTGATCCTAATCTGCAAGATTGAGGACCAAAGTTCAGCAAAGTTGAGCGAAGACCGAAGATGGATTGAGGACCAATTTGGGCGAAGATTTTTTGTACTACGATTGCTGAAATGAAATTTGATCGGATAATGAACGACGCGCTATTTGATGTGTCAGGATAAACAGAAAAGAGATTTCTTCAAAGGAGAAACTCTTTTGTTTCAGTCCGAGATTTCTAGATTAAGAATTTTAATGTTTAGTGGATAAATGGATTAAGGAAATATACCAACAAAAACTGTGTGTTTTTATTTGGTTCTAACATTATGTTTAACGGAATACGGATGGTCACATTCCAATGATGGTTCTATACATACGGACCATTTGCTAAACACAACCGAAAGATACTCAAATAAAATAAATTTTAAGCTAAATCATGTGAGGAATGTTTCATCCAGAATGGATTTATATCTCCATTTGTATCATTATTTACCTCTCAAAATATGAATTTATTATTAACTGAAACTTAATATTAAATTTACAATAACTGAAATAATAAAACCACCGTCCACTGTCTCCTGATATCGACAGAAAGGCATAAAAATATCGTCGTAAAATATGGCAATAAAGCAAGGTTACAAAAAAATAATTATTCTATGTCTCAGTGGTCGCTGCGACTATTGGTGACAAACCAATAACCAAACAACCAGTTTGCTGGTGAATCCGAAACCTTTCAGGTGTTGCATATAATCGGTTGTAAAACACATCGAATAAACCAGAACAAGAAACCAACATGGATACTTCTTATCACGTAGCAAGTCATAAAACCAATATTTCTGTTTATGCTAAACAAACGAACTCGTAAAGTTCCCTATAGGGCTGACTCCTTATGAACGTAAGCTATTAGCCTGGGAACATGGGAGACTTCGGGTACTTTGGCATACCGAAGTGTAAGCACACAAAAAACATAAATAGTACATGAAACGAACATGGATACCTCTTATCACATGGCGAAGTCATAACCGGCGCTGTAGATTAAATGGCACTACAGCAATCTACAGCCAGCGCTGTGGCTAACAGCCGGGGTCTGGCTTTGTGTAGGTTGGCATGTAATGGGGGTTATTTAAATTACTGCTCTATTTGTCAAAAAAAATGTGTACTTTATTGTAATGATTTTCTTTAATCGCCGCCAATACTTCGCGTTCGAACACCTTTATTAGCACTGGCTTCGGGCGGATTCGAATTTGTCCACGTACAGACCATTACTCAGGCTGAACAGATCTGTTCAGGAGTGCCTCGGTTACTCTGGCGTGCCAAGGCCGCTGCTTGGATTCGACCCTTCTGATGGAGCAAAAACTCTTCAAAAGTTTTGTTCGCGAAGCCATCGACCACGTCATTTGCAAAATGACTTGCGTCATTTTGCACTATTTACAGTCAGTTACAATATTAGTTACAATATTATGAATAAAGAAAAAGCAGAGTTCGGTCAAGAAATGGAAAGATCATGCTGTCAATTCATTTCGGAAAAGCGAACTACCAACGATGTAAAAGAACCGGAGTACAGGACATAGGATATACCAAGTGGATGTTGAAAAACTTTATTCATATACATCGTTACCTAACTATCATTGTAACTTGTACTTACAGTTTCAAAAGAATTAGACAATGTACACAAAGTAGTGAGTTACAAGGAGGACTTAGAAGTCACTCACGCATTGGCAATTGACCGGATTAACGTCAGAGATGGTTTTAATCTGCACACACAAGTAGATATTAGAGCAATACAGAATTAAAAGTTTAGGGAATACGGAACAGATTTTCTAAGAATCGGTTCCATAATAAATCCAAAGAGAGTCACTGTACAGCTGTACACATATTGAAAGTAATAGATTTAGACATTGGTATACCACCATCACGAACTTCGACGTACAAGGAGTTACAGTAATTGTGTGCATGTGTTCATACTGTCTAGACTAGAAGAGCTGTTAGTGCGGTTGGTACTATTAGTAGGCAATTGTTTCAAGTTCACTTTTCCTTTAACTCTTCAAATGACAAATAAAAATTCGCCAGACCTTGAGGTTTTTCAGAAGTTGGGCGCAGGTGCTCTATGTACTTGTCCGGTTAGGTTTGACTATAATCAGATAATCACACCTCATGCAGAACTTGAAAAAAGACATGAACCAACTACCAGACGCTTGTGGTTGTATTGCAGTTCATATTTGCAAGTGCACACCACACTATCTATGACGGATGCAATATCAAACTCTTCATATGCAATTTTTTTGCACAACATGAAAACTTTAACAGCCACTCATTAGAGGCGCACGATATATCCTATATCATCTTGATCGTATCATTATCTTTCTCTTTTTCTCATTTAAGATGCAAAATTATAGCGTCAAAGTTTATCAAAACACAATTACCACATCGTGAACTCTGGTAACTCTGCAGATATTGACGTCTAAACCCGTCCTATCTAATCTGCGACGAAATTTACTCAATCGACTGATCATTGTTTGACCTCTCCAAAACACACAAATTGATCGAATCTCCACACATGTAATGGCCACAATATTGATGCGTCAATAGTTTGTGATAAGATATGAGAAGATGGGTCACATGGAGCAATGTGAAATGGCACGTAGGCATTTTGAATAGCATAAGGTAAAACTTTTGCAAAACTTCAAAAGAATGGATGGTGTTTTATTCAAATTATACTTTGCAAACATGTGTTCAAGAATCTATTGTATGCCATATGCCATGGATTGTGTTCTGATAAAAGTTTTCAGAAAGTCAGCTCATACTAATAGGACACCAAATTTCATCAAGTAAAGAGTTTCTCTAACTTTCTCTAAAATAAATGACGCTTTTGAAATCAATCCTGGGATCGCAAACCACCACATACTTAACGCGATACCACAAGATAGTCTTCTAAAAGTAGTTACCTTAAATGAATTTTTTTTGGTTAAATATTCTGTAACATTGAGCAATCTACCTAATGAGATATGATTTGTGTTAAAGAAAGCATCCTATATTTAAAATTAATAAGTTCTAATTACATTTGTAGTTCTCTGAGCAGTAGGTACACTTAACTCTAAACGTAATTTCGGTCACACGTTGTTCTGAAAGATTTTAGAAGAGAAAGAGCAAATTTCTTATTTAAAATAACTCAAAAAATCGAACTATCATTAAAGCAATTGTTCCGTAACTGACAAACTGGTAAAAAATGCCTTATAACACTCAAGACTTTACTCTGATTGGCCAATTAATTAACGCTATTGAACATAACATCTTTCGAAGTGGCTCTTGTAATGTACGGCTATGTAAAACGTATATGGTTTACAAGAGGTCCTTCGATTCCTTGGCTACAGCAGGTTTAGCCAAGGCAAGGCGTCGGACTTCCCACATCTCAGCCATGAAATCCAACGTGCAGTGGGTAGACACAGGAGAAAAAACTCTCCAACTTTTTTATTGACACAAATTATGATAATACTGGCTGGCGATAACTAGAGACAGCCATGTCCGAACAACACAAAGCTTTCTTTGAATTTTTTGATCCAAGACGATACCCTAAAAATTGAGAATCGCAAGAAAGAAGATGAAGAAAATCTAGACGGTATTAATGTGTACTTTAATGGATTTCTCAAGGTAAAAGTGAAATAGACGGATACAAGAAAGATAGACTGACAGAATTTTTTTCTTGGTAAATGCTATCTTATATGGTGATGAAATTGTCATAGAATAGGAAAGTGCTATCGTGAACGATGATAACCAACTCGGTTAATTATTACCTGTAGACTGTAGATGTAGTAGGTAGGTACTAAAATATTTAAAGTCCCTTATTTCAGGATTGTAAAATATTACTAACAAAATTACCACCCAGCAGATCATAACCAAATACAATCCAGATAGCAATGGTAGCGTACTCAGAGCAGTAAGTAAAAAGCTAGTAGGTAAAAATGCAGAGACATCCATAGGTGGATATTGGATAGAAGCAAAATAAATGAACGTATCGTACAAAGAGATATAAATATTAATTTGTTATCCCATAATTCCCTCTACTTTACGAGTACTTTCATCTTCTCCAATCTATTCTACTATTACTTTATCAAAAAGTAGTAATCTTGCTTCTAGAAGTGTTTTATCGAATATTGAATCCACTCTAGAATTAGTATTAGGTGTGCTGCTGTTTTTCTTATTGGTTTTATCATTGTAAAGGTGTTTGTTGCTGTTTCTTATTAGTTTTCATTATTGTAAAGGTGTTTCTTATTAGTATTATAGTATCATTATACAGACTGTTTTATTGTAACGATGTTTGTTGCTTTTTCTTATTGGTATTATAGTGGAGATGTTTGTTGTCACTTATCAAGGCGTTATCTTCAAATGATTTGAGTGCCTGCCTCCTCCTCCTGTTGTGTTTCTTTACTCTTTAGCTTCTTCTTCTTCTTTTTACGAGTGTTATACTGCCTTTTAATCTCTCATAGGAAGATACTTTAGACACATTACATGTATCTAATGTTCCAATGTTATAGTATAAAATATACGCATACCTTTTCTACCCATATTCTCGTGTAGTATGTTCCTGATGTTCCTACTGTTGTATGTGGCTATCTACCAATGGTCTCCACAATTGCTACCATCAATATATCAATGTTCCTACTATTGAATGTACCTATCTACCAATGTTCTCCACAATTGCTACCACCACCTTCAGAGCTGGACTGGACAATGGACCAGATAATCATCGCAGACACCCTGGTGATTACAAACACTCCTTGAGTTTGACTCCTGTCTGGATCTTCCAGCTCCTTTCTTATCTTGTGAACAAGTTTGTAAAGGATCTTATCTTTGACTACTGCATCTAGATCTTCCCGGTGCTTCAATATCTTATGAACACATTGGTAAAAGGGGTCTATCTCAGTTTTCTCAGTTGTCTATATGTAATGATGAAAAAGAAGATGAATTTGAGATTAAAATTATTTGGTACTTTCTTAGTACGGTCCATGAATTACTCAATCTGAATAATTGAAATGTGTATTATAACTTATTACCAACTCGTATAAGCATCAAAAATGTATTGAAAAGAATTTTAATCAATGTAAATAAGAAGTAAGAGTAAAAACACTTAAGTAGTTTGTTATTAGGGTGATACTAAATAGAATAAGACTAGAAAAATGAAGCCTATCTAGTTGAAAACTTAGCAGAGTACTCAGTGGTGAAGAAAGTATCAAATATTCTGTCTATTGATTTAAGACTGTTATGATTCTTACGTTTATTAAGGTAATTTTCAGTATTGAGTTTTTAACGACTCAACGTCTGAGTAGTACGAACACACTTCAACAAATGGAGGAACATATGGATGGGTAGAACTGACCGGGGCCATCTCAGTGAGTGAGATGGCTCTGTCAAGACAGAAGAGGAACACACTTCAACACAAGACCAAGTAACTTCAATAACCCTGGTAATTTATTGGAATCACAGAAAAACCAAAGATATTCTGGTTGCTGTTCGTAAATACGGACTGTTGGACTCTATACTATTTTATGAAAGCTTATTTCAGCTCTCAACAACGAAGGAGTCAACAAAAGGAGCATCGTACTTCAACACATGATCGACCAACTAACCAGAGTTGGTAATTTATTAGAACCAGAGAAAGACATAAGAGAGAAAGAGGAGTGTCAAGCTTGTAGTTCAGTTGTTCTCTTTGTCTGAAGTACCAGGTACCAAGTGGAGTACCAGCATCGGATTACTGGGTGCCTTTCTTGAGTTTATTGTCCGGAAAAAAACTTCATGGCGTTACTCATATCTCTTTTAAAGTGCACTGTTAGTCAAGTGGCTAACGCGCTAGTTTGGTAATTCAGGTAGCGAAGGAATCCGTTGGTTCGAATCCCACCCAGTGCATGAATTTGGCTACGTATGAGTTCGGTGCGGAAAATAAAAAAATGTATGAGTTCGGTGCCGCCAAAAAAAGGTCATGTATGAATTCGGTGCCGCCTAAAAAAGGTCATGTATGAATTTGGTGCCCTGGTACTTGCCCTGATGATCAGGTAATTATAGTATTTTTTTCCTTATAGGCATGGCCTTCAATGTATTTTTCCTAACCCTACTATAAACCCAAGGCATGGCCTTCATTGTATTTTACCTAACCCTACTATAAACCCAAGGCATGGCCTTCATTGTATTTTACCTAACCCTACTATAATCCCAAGGCATGGCCTTCATTGTATTTTACCTAACCCTACTATAATCCCAAGGCATGGCCTTCATTGTATTTTACCTAACCCTACTATAAACCCAAGGCATGGCCTTCATTGTATTTTACCTAACCCTACTATAAACCCAAGGCATGGCCTTCATTGTATTTTACCTAACCCTACTATAAACCCAAGGCATGGCCTTCATTGTATTTTACCTAACCCTACTATAAACCCAAGGCATGGCCTTCATTGTATTTTACCTAACCCTACTATAAACCCAAGGCATGTCCCTCATTGTATTTTACCTAACCCTACTATTAACCCTAGGCATGGCCTTCAAGGAGGAAATGGACAGCCTTGCTGAATGTAACTGTCTACAACATAATCTACTAACTTAATAACAGCAGGATGACTGTTAACAAACAACAGAGTACATTATAAAAAAACAATCAATTTATAAGTCATTAGGACCGCACCGAACTCATACATCACCTTTTTTCGGCGGCACCGAATTCATACATGCGAAAAAGGTGCGGGTAATCTTCGCACCGCACTCACCTATTGCCCATGAATTTTTCCTCATTGAATTGAGTTCATGACCACAAAATAATAAGATTGGAAGTTTAGTTGGTAGAAAATGCTTTGAACAATAACCTCGCCTGGTAGTTACCACATCAAGAGTATTATTAATTATTATAATTATGAATACGTTTTAAGCCTGTTCTAAACAAGAGAAAAATATTAAAGTTGAGCGTTTCTTCGAGTAGGCTGCCTTTCTAGAAAAGTAAACTGATACCCAGTTAGGGATTTATTCTACTTTGATATAATATACGAGCATATTTGACTCCTTTCTGAAAGAGGAGACAGATCATATGGACGATGGGTTCAACCTACCTTCTTAGCTACCTTGGAGGATATTTTTGGGATATCCCGTAGAACCCGGTCTAACGAATCAGGTTAGGTACAGTTTTTTGGTCCGTTTTTGGTGTTGCTTTTAATTTTCCATCATCTGTTTTCTCGAAAATGATTTTATGAAATCTCAAAATAAATAGAGCCATATTGCTAGATAATCGAAAACCGGAACCAGTTATTCTGGACGTTGATTTTCAATACGACTTTTAGTGTTAATTTCATTACGTATCTCTGGATCACCCGCTATTTTTCTGTATTTGTTCAAACCTTGCAGCCACGCAGAGAATTGAAATGCAGATGAGTTCGTGCGATGCACCGAAAAACCCGAACTGCATAACATTATGTATCCGTATCGACAACATTGAAGCTGGGCAAGTTGAGTTTTCTGAACGCCAACTCTCCTGTCTCGTAACTTGTTTCAAGAAAAGAAGAGTCTGCTAATCAGAACATGGGCGGACGAGCTTCCCTACAAACTTCCAACTGGGAAATTTCTTGGACGTGGTGATAAATAATAATAATAAAACTCTTTAGTGGAAAGTAACCACCAGGCGAGGTTAATGCTCAAAGCATTTTCTACCACCTATTAAACCTCAGAGTCTTATTATTATGTGGTCACAAACTCAAATTAATGAGGAAAAATTCGTGCACTGGGTGGGATTCGAACCAACGGACCCCTACGCTACCTGGATTACCAGACTAACCAGATAATAATATCACCTCATTTATACTGCCCGATTAGGACTAGTAAGTCCCATTATTCCAGCAGTAAGCCCAAGACTCATTATTATGTGGTAAAAATCTCAAATAGGAGGATAACATTTTTCCTCAATATTGATGACTTTTTCCCTCATCAATAAATCTTTCAACTAAACATAACCTCATAAGTTTGTTCTGGACTGTACATAGCTTTCTTAATTTATTTATGCTTTGCCTTTGTAAGATTACCTAGTATTATTATTATTATTATTATTATTATTATTATCATTATTATAATTATAAATATACCTATGTACTTACTTTTTAGTCAGACATCTTGTTTTATACTGTACGAAACCCAATGCGCTCACTTTCGGACGGATTTCTTTACGATGATTGATAATATCGTACAGACAGATATCAACCAAATCTACCAGCTTCCTATTTAGGCATCAGTCAACCAGATATGGTCCGGAGAAAGTCAAATTGAAAGTAACAAAGCTAACGACAGTAGCATAAATTGCAAATTGAAAGAAGAAGTCGGGTCTATCCTCATTTTCTCAAGATGTGGTCGAAGGAGATACAAACACGATACTCCATACATGGCCAATTGTTTCTAATTAGCTTCACTTTTTTTATTTTTTGGTGGCCTAAATACACGTTGTAGACTTTGGTGCTATCTCACAGAAGTGAATTTCACTCACTCATTCACCGACATAACCATCGCTCTACCTATAGCTATAGGTAGAGCATAGTTGAAGGAGAAGATATAAAATTGAATGGATAATAATAATAATAATATCGCTTTATTTATAATGCCCGATTAGGACTATCAAGTCTCATTATTCCAGCAGTAAGCCCAAGACATATTATTATGTGGTAAAAATCCCGAATGGGACGATAACTTACCATGTCCCAGCTGGGTTTCGAACTCACGAATTTAGAATCTTAGGATTCACAGAGTGCAGCCTTTACCACTGACCTAATGGGACAGACAGACGGATGTGAGCGCAGTCTATTCATTAGAACAGGAGGCAATTAATATTACAAGAAACACGTTCCTAATCTTAAACTTTGGCCTCCCGGGTCTCGAGAGTAATCTAATGCTAGACCGCTGACTACCAGTGCCAGGCATTAACCCGGTGGTTAATCCCCGGTTAAAGTCTTCGGGTGCGTATATCAATAACATTAAACAGGGTGATAAATCATTAATTAGCTGATTACTATCAGCTGATTAGTGATTGTTGGTGTGTTCATCAACGGCATGATTAATGGCAATGACAATACAAATAATATAGGAAGGTAACCATTGACTAAAATTAAGCGTTGATTAAAAATAATTGATTGATTAGTAAGACAATTGAGTAACGCACTGTTAGCCAAACAGACCGACCTTCGATCACTGGTACTCAAGTGGTTAACACGCTAGTCTGGAAATCCAGGTACCTACCATAGAGATCCGTTGGTTCGAATCCCACCCAGTGCATGAATTTTTCCTGATTAATTTGAGTTTGTGACCACATAATAATAAGACTTTGAGGGTTAGGTGGTAGAAAATGCTTTGAGCATTAACCTAGCCTGGTGTTATTCCACTAAAAAGTGTGGAATAATCTTACCTTCCACTAAAGAGTGTTATTTTTATTATGATTGAATTGTATTGTATTATTTGTATTGTAAGATACTCTATTGTATTGTATTGTTTTAATTATATTCTATTGTATTGTTTTCAAATCTCCTTTAACTTGTTAGACTGTTAACAAATTAATAGGAGATTTGAAACGATATGCTTGAAATTATTTCCCGTTCCCACAAAACACGAACGGACTAATCAGTAATTTGGTCTTCTGAAGTTACCATCTTCTCTTATATGCTGATTGATCGCTGAGAAATTTACTCAAATTACCTCTCTATGAACTTCTTTCAGCCAAGGGGGGGGGGATCCTGGGATGAGCGTACGTGCTCATTAGGTAAATCAATAGAAATATTATTTGATTGTGTACATGGTAATAGCAGGCGCGGTCGGTGGGGAAATGTTTTGAGGGTGCTGTCACATAAACCGGACTAAAATGGGATTTATAGAGTTGCTCTTTCAGTACCTAAAGAGTTTGTGTTTGTTTACCATGCCAATCATAATAAATATGAATGAATTATTCTAGAAATGTGTGAGTTTCATTGTGTACGAGCTATAATATAAATAATACAACAAATTTACATAATATTAAAAAATAAATGACTGCTGACTAGGACTGAGTCTTCTTGGTGCACCTATAATAAACCTACCTATGGAAAAAGATAAGGCCTACCTAGTACCTATTAATGTTATTGTACTGATTAATAGGGGTGAAATGTAAGTACGCCTCCTCGTGGTTCACCCTGGGCAACGCATTGACATGCGGCTGAAGTACTGACAATTTTGGCGATCAGACAATCACTGCCATCAGATTTCCCGATCAACTTTATTACATTCTCACTTTGAGATGTGTAATAAAGCCACACGGTAAATAAATCTGATTAATCTGTTCAAGTGTTCACGATCACCAATCTAAATTCATATGTCAAAGATTCGTATACAACATCTACAATCGATTCGAGAGATACCCTCGAGCTCTATCAATCCACCTGATGTAAAATCCAGTGTGAAGCGACCCTGCGCCTGGGTGAACAAATTAACACTCAAGTCAAAGAATACCAACCGATGAATATTGATGTATCGATATTTAAATAGATGAGTTTTTTTTTCTACTCTTTCAAACATATTAAGGTCATCTATCAAACTCGAAATGTGAAAGTTCCTCAGACGTAAATGTTTTCAAACAAAAACACATGAGGTCGAAGAAACGGCCGTCAGTTCTGACGTGTAAAATGGATGCTGCCTATAAATTTCCGATGAGAGTGTTTTTTTCTGCACGTTTCGTGGATTTTGAGACCTGCGTCTGGTTTACGGCTTTTGTCGACTCGCTGAGACAAATGATAACAGTAGAGTAGAGCAGTGGTTCCCAACCTTTTTAACATACTTACCTATGTGTATAATTGTACATACTTATATATGAGTACAATTGTACATAGTTGTACATGTACATATTTATGTGTATAATTGTACATACTTATGTGTATAATTGTACATACTTATGTGTACAATTGTACATAGTTGTACATTTGTACATGTACATACTTATGTGTACAATATTGTACATCGTTATGTATACAATTGTACATACTATACTAAATATCAGTATAAACAGAAACATCAGAAAAATATGAATATGGGTGTGATGTTGTTCTTTTTCCACTTGAATGCTCAAAGCTCATATTATATTCTTGCCCAGATATTTTTCTCAAGGTTGCTAGAATTGAGATTATCATAATCTTTGCCTTGTCATCACTTATATCACTTATTGTATACCTATTTATTTATAACTATCTAATCCTCACAAGTCAGAAAGAACACTAGGAAATTGTTCCATAGTAATCTTTGCAAGTCAAAACACTATTGGACGTAAAAAACACTTAATATGTCTGGTTGATGATAAATGACTAGACTATTGTGCAATCTGTGAAGAAAATTTCACGAGTTCATCAACATGGCTAATAATTTATGAACTTGGATTACTTGGACTCAGTTCATAAACATTGTTCATATTAAGCTAAGACGCGAAATGTAGAGTCATTAATAATTTCTGTTTGAATGTTAAGAATGTTAATTAAGAAAAGCAGTTCCCACCAGATCAAGTACTTAAAAAATAGAACTAATGATCACACTAAATGCATCATCTAAAGTCTACACTTTATTTATAATTGCATTTTGAACAGTACCTACTAGTATAAAGGCACAGTGCAACAAGATTTTTTTTTTTTTTTGGTTGTACTGCCAGAAAGATCATTCAATTGGTGGAGCAATGAACCAGTTCAAGTCCTAACGTCGCTCGACGTTGCTTAACTTCAGTGACAGAATGAGAACTGGTCTATTCCACAAGCTAATCAACGCTGGTGATATACATTTTTTGTTTTCCTTTCCGTTGCATAGGTAGTGAATATTAGTAAGTACGTTAACTGTTGAGAAAATGATTCTTAAAAAAAAAGTTAATTGCATCCGAAATTAATTGGGGTGTCAATTTTTTTCGTTCGTTTTCTCATAGGTACATATACATTACACATAGTAAAGTTCTACTCATCATCATAGGGTGGCGTCATCGTGAACGATGCTAGCCAGACAGTGGAGGAATGACTCAGCATTTCTACCTCTGTCTTTACAAGGAGGTTAATAATTGACAAGGGCCCCTAGAACCAAGCCAATGATAGTCTAGTTCTAGTTGGTCTAATCCCTATGTTTATAGTCCCCCATCGAGACTAAAGTTCTACTCGAAAAGGAAAAACTCTTCCTGCACCCCGAATTATTCATATATACTACAGTACATATGTATGTACCAATAGGTAAAAATAATGCCACTACTACTACTACCACTGCTATACTATTTATAAACAGTGTCTTCGTGTCGTGAACACCTGTGTTGCAACCTAAGTCTGCGCGACACAATGCAGGAATGGCCGGAAGATGTGAGGATGAGATAAACCCATCAAAGACAACGCGAGCGCAGGAAAGGACATCCTCGGAGCATTGTTCAGTGGAAGGATTAGCTGCGTCATTAACGTGCAGAATCTTAAGGAAAAAGCGTCTCAGTGATGCGTCCGCGTCCGTGCGTCTGTTCGTCTCAAATGACTATATCAATAAAAGAGATTAAAGAGACACTATAGAAAAACTGGAAAGATTTCTAAATCTGCAGCAAGATACGCTTACAAAACTGAAAAGATTTCGGATCTCGTCCCGCCCCTGCAGAATTGCAAATGATGTTACGCAAGAGCCGCGAACAATGGACACAGAACAGCAAGATCAGCACCAGATAGCAACCGAAAGATACCGTGGAGGTTGAGTAAGCTTGTTTATAAATAGAAAACCAAGTTTGGAATCGAGAACAAAAGTTGAGACGTTGTGCAAAAGTAGAAATAATTGTTTCAAATGGACAAAATAATTTAAATAATGAGAGTCGGTAAATTCAAGATGATTTTCCACAACACATGCATTTTAACTATCCTCTTCGGACTGAGAACCTTTTTTGAATTGTATGGATTCAGTCATATGATAACATTTGTTAAAACTTCTCATCAGTGGTCTTCAAAATGACATCAGGAGATGTCGAAACATGTCGGCTCTTGTGTATTTTGTTTTGTTTCTATGATTTGTAAGTAATTGTAATCTACCTGTACCTAATAGTATGTACCTTATTGTAAAATAAATGCATAGTTTGAAATTAAACGTCAAGTGAAGACTAGGTAGTTGAATTTTTTCATCTGAGGTAGAGTTGTGGAGTTACGCGGCTGGATAGGATCAGAAATGAAATCATAAGAAATCTTAATATATAAATGTCAAAGTCACTGACTGACTGATCATCGCTCTACAGCCCAAACCGTAATACCTAGCGAGCTGAAATTTGGTAGGTAGCTTTGTCTTATAGTCTAGATGTGCAATAAGACGGGATTTTTCGAAATTCCCACTACAACACCTGCCATTGGCGAAAAATGATTTTTTGCTTTCACGGCCATGCCTCGGCCCGCAAAGCGGGCGACAGCCCACTAGTAAGATCATAAGATCAAAGTAACAAAAGAGTCAAAGAAGATGCAGGAAAGAAGACTGCAATGGCATGGACATGTTGAAAGATGGGACGAGAGTTACATGGGGAAAAGAGTTGAGAGAATGGTAATGAGGGGGAGAAAAGGGAGAGGGAGACCAAAGAAAAAGTGGAAAAATTGTATATACGAAGACTTGCGTGAGAAGGATTTATCAGAAAATGATCCATGATAGTGATGACTGCTGGAAGAGACTGACAAAAAACGCCGACCCTATTTCATTAGGAAAAGGCTAGGAAAAAGAAGAAATAATAATATGGAATAGTATGGAGATTGGTGGTTCGAGCCCCAATTATGGCAAATATTTAGTAAAAATAGTTCGACAGGTTTGACTATAGGTATAAATATCACGATTGATTGTGATCTACAAAATATGTGCATTCGAGGAGCCCTAACCAGATTTCGTTCTGGGGAAAGTCTGTTAGGATATGAAGAGTACTGAGACCAGGACACAAATGTAAATACTAATTAATATGTTGATTATTACGACTAACACAATGCGCATTCTTATTTTCATAATAAACGGATCTCCAAAGTTCACATCCGATTTTAAAGACATGATGAGCAAAAATTTATTCAAGTCAAGCAACGAGATATCCTTGACCTTCCGATCTTCACTCACAGACATGAAGAACGCCATTACATAAGACATTAAACCAGATAAGTAGTACATTAACCGTGGATAATTCATAATCACCCAATGAGTTGTTCAGCCCCATCTTTCAGGCGTTCGCCCATCTACCATATCCATGTCCGTAACTTTAACTCCTAACAAGAAACCAATATCCTCCTCGAAGAAGTAAGTGTCCAAACGAGCATAAGAGCAAGGAATGGGGTTAAACCATGTCAAATTTTAACAATATTCTATGCCCATCAATTACAGCGTGTCAGGATTTACAATAAAAAGTGCTCGTCAGTTTAGCGTCGTATAACCGGGTTTAAATATACTTGTAACCCCTGATTCTGGGTGTATATATGTGACCTTGCATTGATTTTTTTTGTTAATTTACCCTCCGCTTACCCGTTTTGGTTTTACCCTCCGCTTTTTGAAAATTTCGTACCGACAAACCTCACCCAGCCTGGGTTGACCCGGAAATGCCAGACTGGCGTATTCGAAGTGAACAAAATTTTTCGATGGAAAATTCTGTCCTACCCGGATTGACTCAGGATGTCTGGGCCACGGGCGATGGCAGCAAATTAGCAATACATACATTATGGTAAGTAAGTTTCTAAGTGGTGCAAGATCTTTGGTTGGATGGTATAGAGATTGCCTTAGGCAATAATCCCGCCCTTTGTGATTTATTCTATAAAAGTTACTACACTTTTTTTTTAAAAAAAGATGAGTGTTTCACAGCCTTTATATAGAAATGATCATAGTCATCATCATGAATTACAGTACAACGTGTTTAAAATTTATGAACGCAATAAAAATATTAGCACAGCTCTCACTATTACATCTCAGCGAGAATAAAGAGAAGATTTTAGTGAAAGTTAAATCATATTTTTGGCACTAGGGGGTCTCTTCGTGATTCAAGTTTTAAATTGAGAGTCCATAAAGGAGAGTAAATATTATGCTGAAGGTATTTAAGGACAATGAGTAGGTACTTAGGAAATAGAGTTATACATTATATACAAGTCCAGAAGGAAAATAATATATGTACTTGTACATAGAGGTGAGAATAAATAAGTGTTATTGCCTATGGCAATCTCTTCCACCCAACCCTTTAAAACAAAAAGTTAGGTGGTGGGAAAAATGCTTGAAGCATTAACCTCGCCTGGTGGTTACATCTACTGGAGTATTATTATAAGTGGTTGCAAATGAATGAGTGACTAGGTGAACACTATTTAAAGACAGGTAAGTCGGGGTTCCGGGCTTGTCATGAGAACCATTTTAAACCCATTCTTGTCCGATTGAACAATGAAACCAACACCTTCTTCATCAGTAGTTGATGAATAAGTTTCCTGTGTACTGCACTTTGCAATGTTCAATCATTTGATAGTAGGAAATGATGATCACTACAAATAGAATGAGGAAGTCTATAAATTTGCAACGTGAGTGTGCGATCTTAGTGTAATGCGTTGAATAAACAATTAAACATGCAAATCAATAAATAATTACTGCTGCTAATAGCTACCATCAATATAGAAAGTAGGCAGGCGCGGCCCATGCTAAGGAAGCTGGGGAAAACTGCAGCACTCCCAGACGAAAAAGAAAAGGAGAGGATTTTCTCGAGTTATAAGCTCGTACACAATGAAACTATCACCACATTTCCAGAAAAATTAATGCATGATAAAATTATTATGATTGATACCCACAAAAATTGTGAAGAGGCCTTGTGCTTCACCACAAATAAAACCATACATACATTATGATTCACATAATAAACTCAAACTCTTCAAATCTTTCATAATAGATTCTCTATGTATAAAAAAACCCATTTAAGTCCAGTTTTATTGCAGCACCCCCAAAACAATTTCCCACCAGCCGCGCCTGATAGTAGGTACAATATATCTATAATATACTTGGAACTATACAGTTTGGTAAGTATAGTAATACCAATAGAGAAAAAGAATGTAGGTACAGGTAACTACTAAGTAAAAGGTATTTCTCTGATAGTGTACAGTGCTCTTATCACATTATGACGTGTACCCGGGATACTGAGAATGAGGAGACATACTGTCTGCGCGTTACAAATAAAACTGCTGCATCTATCCGTGCCGATATACCTACCCGACTAGGGCTAAGTGAACCAGCCTCCGTGGAGTAGTGGTTGTGACCACTGCCCGTAGTCCAGAGATCCCGAGTTCGATTCCCGGTTGGGGCAGACTTTTCGACGAAAATTCTGTTCTTACTAAAAAAATGCAAAAAAATTCTTGGTTTTGGCAAAAAAAATGGGACTCATTAGGGCCTAATCGGCAGTAATTACTGAGGCGTATTATTATTACTATTCTTACTATCCTGTTCGTAAATCGGCCCTAAAGAGTACTTTTAATCTCACAGTCCCAAACATAATCACAGTTTTTGGTGTGAATTTGATACTTCCTATTTTTTTAAAAAAGAAGTACTTAGTACAATAGTTTCATTTATTGAATGAGGTTACTGACTTAGGTGTAAGCATATAGCTAGAAATAATATAGGTACTGGTGTTTTGTGGGCAATACCTATCCAGAAATACCGTACTGGTGTTTCGTTCCACTTTGATAAGGCCTTTGTTCTTCGCTCTCTGTACTATCACCTCACTCTCTCCTGCTGCTATCAACCGCTTCGGTTTTACTATCTATAATTTACGTCAGTGGAGTATTGATTGGTATTGCTCATTAGTAAGTGCAAGTGGTTCCTTATTTAGTGTCGCGTGGCGCAGGAAAAAGAAAGTAGGGTGATCTGGGTGATGTAATTTAGAGCCAAAATTAACAAAGGATGCTTGTTTTTATAGCCAATTATTACAAATGAAGACCTAAGATTAAGGCTGATATGCAGAGACGATTTTGAATCCCATGGGGTTTCACTGTAGGGTAGTCCTGAGCTTGCTATGGGGAATACTTCGACCTTGAAAATTTATTTATTAAAGTAACATCTGAATGCGCATGCGCACAGACGTTTTTAAACGAACGTCTCTGAATAACAAAATCAGCTGAAGGGACAAATGAACCTACATTGAGGAGCCCTGCATACAACCCTAACTAAATTTTAGTGGGCACAAATCCCTTAACTTTCACCTTGACAACAACTGTAGAGGTCATATTTTAAAGGACCGTTCACACTGAACGCAGCCTGCGGGCAACGAACTGGCCGTGGCGAAACTCTGTAAACTACGTAATTGAATTGTACATGTCACACTAGATGATAATAATAACACCTTTAGGGGAAAAGGTAACCACCAGAAACGAGGTTAATGCTCAAAGCATTCTTTACCATAAAAGCATCTTTTCCATAAGAGTTTTATTACCTACTTATTATTAGTGGTCAAAAACTCAAATTAATGAGGGAAAATTCATGCACTGGGTGGATTCAAACCAACGGATCCCTATGCTACCTGTGTGACCAAAACCTTTAACATCTAGTCTGATTTGAACTGATATTTTTTTTTACCCTCCACTGCCGGGAAACTCACAAACCAGCTATACCTCATTCAGACTGGGTATTAGGGCCGAAAATAGCCAACATTACGATTATCACGAGGGTTCGAATTTGAGTGGTCACCCACCAAGTCTTGCCTTGCTGGAATGGTGCTGAACTTGAGTGTTCTGACGAGAACAGGAGCGATCGACGGCGACGCTGGATAACTTTTTTCTTGCTCGTTTTTTTTTTGTGAACCACCCCTGGGGTATTTTTCTATAGGCAGTTTCATACGCGCGTAACTAATCTTATCTTCCACAAACACTCACTCGACATAACTATTGTGAAATCCCGGGTGAACCTCGCGGCTGCCACAAGTCACAAACCAAATTAGGGCAGGCCCAAATGCAGTGGGCTAATATTTTCAGAGACGATATAGTAATAATAAATAATAATTATCGCCTTATTTATACTGCCCGATTAGGACCATCAGTAGTAAGCCCATTACTCCAGCAGTAAGCCCAAGACACATTATTATGTGATAAAAATGCCAAATGGGAGGATAACATGTCATGTCCCGGCTGGGCTTCGAACCCACGACCTCTGGAATCTTTGGATTCACAGAGTGCCGCCTTTACCACTGAGCCACCGGGACATAGTTACGATAGTCTCGAGTAGCTCAATCCCTGAAGGATAGCAAATTTTTTTAAAATTTATTTATTATACAGACGTTACATCAGAGGTCTGTCTGTGCTAGCAGCTCCTCCACCACTTCATGTTCAATTTCTTCATTCTGATATTTATAATCAATCATTATACTTTTAATGTTCACCGACCTCAGTAGCTTTCGATAAGGCGGTGACTTGTAACCTGCAGTGATGAACACAAATATTATAACTTTTTTTTACTTCCAATTTCTTTTCAGCACCTAATTTGATGCTTTGATTTGGAATAAATAAAGAAACTTGAATTTTTTTACACTGTTATAGTTTCAAACTTTAGATCGGCACCAACGACCATACAATATTGGTTAAAAATGGCCGCCATCATGATAGGTGGTGTCATCGTGAACGATGGTAGCCAGACAGTGGAATAATGACTCAGCACTTCTACCACTGTCTATACAAGGAGGCTAATAATTGACAAGGGTCCCCAGAAACAAGACAATGCTGGTCTACTCCCTCTTTATAGTCCCCCAGAAACAAGCCAATGCTGGTCTAATCCCTCTTTATAGTCCCCCAGAAAACAAGCCAATGCTGTCTAATCCCTCTATATAGTCCCCAGAAACAAGCCAATGCTGGTCTAATCCCTCTTTAATCCCCCCAGAAACAAGCCAATGCTGGTCTAATCCCTCTTTATAGTCCCCCAGCCATAAACTGCCATTAAAAAAACCTTAGGTATAATCAAGTTCATTATTGCTACTGCTAGGTTGCATACAAGATATAATGTTGCAATCAACTTACGTATATAGAATCACACATTCTTGTTACAACAACACACCCAAATCCGTCCTACAAAAATATTTTCCTGCCAAAGAATCGACCACCGAACCTCTGAACTTCAGGTTGAGAGTCCGTTTGCTTAAGCGGGCGGCCACAACGAGGACCCTCACCTAACCCTAGAGTCCCTAGACCCTAGAACCCTGGTACCTACAGCTTTATACAGACGATTTTCGGGGACTCCGTTGTCGTGACTTCAATGATCTGCTCACAAGAACACAAGATATCAAAATTAAATGATATATGACATTATTCCCAAGCGTTGATTGGCCTGTTGTGTGATATCTGCTATTGTGACCGGCTGGGGGGCAGGAGAAAGAAAAGGATGCAAGGAATAATCCTGGAACATCCTTATTAGCATAATGGCACCGGAGGAAGAGAGAGAGAGAGAGAGAGAGAGAGAGATAGGGTATTTTTTGACATGGATCTAAAATGAGAAGGAGAAAGAAAATACATTGTATTGTATTGTATTGTATTGTACGAATTTCTTTGTGGTGAAGCACAAGGCCCTCTTCACAATTTTTGTGGGGAGCGCAGCATTACTAAGAGCCTCCTTTACATTTCGAATTATTCTATTACATTAATTTCTTTTTACTCTGTTAATGCCGCCACTGGTCGTTACTCAAACAAGTAACTACTAAATTTTTCCTCACGAGGTATGAGTGGACCCCGAACATCCAAGTACAGAGCAGAAAAAATCCTCCCCCGCTGGGAATCGAACCCAGTTTCACCATGTGAGCCATGACTAGCGCGCTAACTCGCTCTGCCACAGTGACTACTAGGAGAAAGAAAATACATAGTATGCATGTGATTCAATTGTCATGAGAGAGAGAAAGAAGATAAGAGCGCAGTTTTTTTTTATACTGCCCCCGCTTAGACGTGAGCCTCACATACTCTTAAGTGATATGGCTCATGCTCATATGATTATACGGTTCATAAAAAATATAGGTTTATGCACGTCTTGAACAGGGAGTATATACAAAGACGACCGGGCCCTGATCCTCAGTTTCTTGCTAGGTTTCAAGCTCATGTACATACCGTACATAATGCATGTTACACCCTGCCTACATGTGCTTAGACTTGGAAAAGAGGATCATGTCATGAAAATCTAAGAAGGCTCCACACGATGCGCAGCACGCAAAAATTAAGAAATTATTTATACAATACTCGGTTTATCCTGCAAGAATGAGCCCTAAAGAGTCCCTTTACTCTCACAATCTAAAAGAAGCTCATTTATTGGTGTGAAATACAAAGTAAACCTAAATATTTACAATGAATTTTGTAATAATAATAATATCGCCTTATTTATACTACCCGATTAAGACTATTCAGTCCCATTGTTCCAGCAGTAAGCCCAAGACGTACTATTATGTGGTAAAAATCCCAATGGGATGATAACATTTCATGTCCCGGCTGGGTTTCGAACTCGCGACCTCTGGATTACCAACCGCCGCCTTTAGCACTAAGCTACCTGGACATACAAAATCATGGAGGAATGAGCTCCAACTCGTGATGTTTCAAAGAAGTGAGAGGAGTTACGCATCACCTAAAATCAGCACCACATATTGCTATAGCAAGCACTACACCAGAGTGTAAGGAAATCACTCATTATTCATTAAATCCCCCCGCACGGGACTCCAACTGTAGGCATTTGTTCCGGCCGAGTGCACCGGTCTATCTCTCGCAGAACAAGATGATAAATTGTAAACTCAATAAATAGTAATATAAAAAACTATGCGCGCGATTAGCTCAGTGGTTAAGCACTCGCTCTCCATGCGGAAGGTCCTGGGTTCGATCCCCCGTGCTGACAAAAAAAAAAAAAAAACAATCATCTTAAAATACATAAAAAATAATAAAGATGGCGATGATGATGATTATGATGAAAAATGCCGTTGGCATTAGCAGCGCCCTTAAATCAAGTTTTGTTTTGTTAATTTTAATTCCTATTTATGTATATATTCTATGTTATTTGCAAATAAAACTTGATCACATATGTTTAATAATAAAAGGGGTCACCGTGGCTGATGGGTACGAAACTAGGCTTGGTCGCAGGGGGACCGAGTTCGATCCCCAGCATCAGGACAGGGTTTTTTCTGCTCTGAGCTTAGATGTCCCGGGGTCGGGATCTAAGCTCAGAGCAGTAAAAATGCGTAGCTGCTTTAATGTTAGCAGCGACCAGTTGTGGAATTATTGGCAAATATAAGTAAAAATATTGAATATTCGAAAAATCCTATTATTCTGCCCTACTTACTGAAATTGCACTCTGTGAAACCAGAGATTTCCAGAGGTCGCGGGTTCGAAACCCAGCCGGGACATGAATGTTATCCTCACATTTGGGATTTTTTACCACATTAATAATACGTTTTGGGCTTACTGCTGAAATAATGGACTTAATATTCCTAATCCCGGGCAGTATAAATAAGGCGGTATTATTATTATTATTATAAAGCTAACAAACACATTATTTATTATAATCAAGACGAAAGTTTATTTTGTTGATGTTACAAAGGTATTGTTGTTATGTTGTTATAGTTTTTAGTTTTTGTTGATCCTGATGGAGACTTTGCTGTTGTTTATTGTTCTTGTTGTTGATATAAAATCTGAAAGGCAGCAAATTATCACATACATCTCCCATGCGCGACCAGGGAACAATATAATTTAAGCTCAGAAAGCTTAAAGGCACTTGAACTCCACAAATTATTAAAAGTATATGTATATTTTACAGCCAGGTAAATAACAGCATATGTATAGGTGGTGCATAACATACTACTTAGTACATGGCCTGTAGGATGCACCATGTTATTTTTTTTCATTTTTTTCACCCAAGGATCCCTTTTTTTCATTGTTAAATTAATTATTGTGTACTAATGTCCATTTATACCCATAAAGCGTTGTATAATAAAATAAATAATATAAAAATTACGGTCCAGCATGACATACCATTTTTCCTATCCCACTCTACACAATGAGGCATTGCCGATTTTCTGGAATTTCTCGTCTCGCTTCCCAACTATTCAAACTCGCATTACTAATCTTTGCTGAAACTGGACTTGAACCACCGACCTCCAGGTTACAAGTCCGCTACCTTATCGATCAAAATACTGAGGTCGTGGGTCTATTATTATCATTAGTATTATTATCATGAGAGATAAAACAAGGAGATTTTGAGATCAAGTTTTTCCAGTTTTGTGTGACACTCCAATCATTTCCAGAGACAAGGCTATGAAGTTAAGTTGATTAAAAATTAATAACAGGATTGTCTGGGGCTCAAATAAAAACTGGTTTCTTTCCAACTCATTAGATTTCCCATCGGTCGTGTGAAAAACTGAGCAAACCCCACCCCTCTCCCTCTTGTCAGTATCCCTTAAAAAAATCGGTTCAGTGTCAAGAAGAGTGATGCAAAGTTGATGAAGAGAATATTCAGGGTGATCTTGTGATCTTTTTGATAGGTTATTTACTAGTACTTGCGTAATTTCAATCTACTTACCATCAGTAATTGCTCTTAGAAGACATTGGGCCAAAAAACATTTTTTTTGGGGGTTTATACGTCGCTCTTAAATACATGGTCATATCACGACGCAGGAAATTCACAAATCTGCTACGCACATTAACCTCACCCAGCCTGGGTTGGGTCGGAAATGCCAGCATCACGAAGTCTTCACCTCGCTGGACGTTACTTAACTTCGGTGATCCTATGCGAGAACCGGTGCTTCCATAATTTTCATTGCAAATCTAAATGGTTTGAAATCACATTAGTGGTTTATATATTTTTGCTAATGAGGAGAAGTCATGAACTGATACGAAAAATAATAATTTTATTCCTTTTCCGTGACAGAGGCAGAGAGTTAACTATTTCCAGTGGTGGAAGGATTTCATGGACGCCATAACCACTGATTCTTACAAATTTTATAGTAAACATCAGGTATGAAAATCATTTATAAATTTAAATTAATCAAGTATAGAGTAAAAAATAAAACGGAGAAAATAAAATTGTTTCCAATTTTGCTGCACATTCCTGAAGACATCCTGTATATGTAGTTTTATCCGAAGCAGATGTTAACGCATTGCATAGCACGTGTCCCCTGCAGATTCTATTCTTATTCTATTCTATTCCTATTCTTCACATCAAGTTGATCCTTACATGAAGATAGGAACGCTTTAAAAAAAACGAGTTTTGATAATAACAAAATTAGAATCTTCAAATTCAACACAAGATCTCACTCAGGTCCTAGGACAAGATCTCAGCTCCTTTTGAATTATAAAATTTTCCTGTTAAAAAAAGACGAATGAATGTGTTTTTCTTTGTGTTTTTACAGCACAATCAAGTGGGTACAACAAAATTATAGTACTTTTAACAATTATTTTATGTTCTCGTTTACATTTTCCCAAAATTTTCCGCCACTGTCGCTTCTCACATAAAAAAAGCTCCTCATTTTTCCTATGATGCGGCGCCAAACAATATAAGTACAGAGCTGACAAATTGCGACTACGCTGGTATTCGAACCCAGGTCACACCCGATATCCACTCCGTCACGGTGCGCTAAACCTCCACGTCCAAAAACCTCAAAAACCGCTAAACCTCTGACAGCTAAAACCACCTGCTTCAAAACCCACACGCCGGGACCGATGACCACTAGCTCGATCGAAAAAGGTGGCCGTCTTATTTATACGGCCCGATTAGGACTCTTAAAGTCCCATTTTTCAGCAGTAAGCTCAAGACATATTATTAATGGTGAAAATCCCAAATGGGAGGAAACCCTTGTCAGTCCCGGCCTGGTTTTCGAACCCACGCCTACTGTGAATTTATGGTTTCACAGAGTGCCGCCTTTACCACTGAGCTACCGAGACAGACTAGTAAGGCGAGTTAGACTAATTGGGTATCGCCATAGTGATCAACACAACATAATGTAATGTTCACTTTTAACTAAAGATATTAGGTAATGTTTTCAGTTTATTCCACAAAAAAAACATATACAATATACATACATGCCTAATGTACGTATATTTACCAAAAGAGTTCAAGATCAATAAATTGTTAACAAGGTCCCAACCCACGACTCATTAATCACAGCACTTAATAGCTTGTCATCACTGAAATAGACTCGCTAACCGGTTTTTTAATTTAAACACCCACACCAACACCACCCCCATGAACAGTTCATTATTCATATACGTATACCAGAGGCGAAGACCAATAATTAGGGGGAATACTTCCACTTAAAACTGTTTATATTATCATTATTAGTCTTTATTAAAGCAGCGAAGTGCTTGTTCAGAATTTTTTTTTTTCATGGACATATTTCAAAGGTACCCTATTAAAAAAAAATAATAATAAATAACATTTTTTTAGTGAAATGTTACCATCAGGCAAGGTTAATGCTCAGGCATTTTCTACCACCTAACTCAAAGCATTTTCTACCACCTAATATTTCAGTTAACCTCTGGGCGAGGTTAATGTAAAGCATTTTCTACCACCTACCCCTCGAGTTTTATTATTATGCGGTTAACAAAATAAAAAGGAAAAAATTATGCACTGGGTGGAATTCGAACCAACGATCCTTCGGCTAACCTGGATTGCCAACTAGGCGTTAAAAATTGACACACTTTGTGTTACGCACTGGCACAAGAAACGCAAGTTCATCATTAACTTGGACCGAGCTGTTGAATCTCTAACCACCTGAACTCGTCAGCTTCATACCAATTTAGAGAACAATGTATGGTCGAGATTCTGACTGAGACTCTTCTGAGGGTCCACGATTTTGGAAGTTCAACCATTGGAAAGACAGGAGGTACTGTGTTTTGGAGAGACACTATGGAACTACTCAAAAAAGGTAAAATAGAAGTCGCCAGTTTGAACAACCGTAAATACTCAGGGGTTGCAAACTCTGCTGAGATAACCAGATCGATGGCGCGTTGAATGCGTAACCGGTGCAATTCTGGGATGACCGAATTAGGCAACGTCCAGCGAGGTGGATACTTCGTGATGGATCAACCAATCACAGCGCACTATGTCGGACTCAAGAGTTATTGTCTACTAAAATCTAATCCTCTTTTATATTTCCGCCCTTAAACTGGAAAGTTTAAAACTTTACAGTCTGAATTCAAGTTCTTTCTAAATCTTTACAATCTGAATTCTAAAAATTTAAACTATAACATAATTCTAAAACACAACAACTAAATTCTAAAACTTCTTTATGGAACTACAAAGCCTCGACCATTTAGTAATTTACGGTCTTAATTCTAAAACTTAAACGTCTTTAATAATAATGCTTTTTCTTTGTGTTATAAAATGTCACAATTTTAGTGGGTAGCGCAGATGCATAGGACTTTACCACTTTCATTTACAATACCTTGTATTATTTTTTTTCCAAATATGATTCTGGCTCACGCCACTGTATGATTCTGCTTCACATCAAAGCAGCACTCATTTTTCCTCACGATGTATGAGTGGACCACGAACATCCAAGTAAAGAGCAGAAAAATTCCTACCCCGCTGGGATCGAACCCGGGTCTTTGCGTTCAATGCCTAGCGTGTTAACTCACTCGCCACAGTGACTAAAACGAACGTCTATAATTCTGAAACACACCAGACTGAATTCTAAAACTTCTCTCTAAAAGACAGAAACGTCTGAAACTTTAGAGTCCACTCGATGATTCTAGGAAGGTGAGACAAAGTTATGCCAGGGAGGTTAATGACCAAGTCATAACTTGGAACTTTGACCATAAAACAATATTGTGCTATTTACACAACGTTGCATTGGACGTACAGGGTGGTTCCGGCTTCAGATTCCTGGGTACAATTGTAAGTTACAAATAGATAAAGTCATAATACTCGTGGCATGGCGTGGGAGCAGTGGGGGGCCCGCTGACCTCGCTCAACAATATAACTTCAGTGATCTTGAGCGGGAATAACGTTGGGTGGAAGAGATTGCCACGGCAATAACCCCGCCCTTTAGGTAGGACGTTAGCTTTATTCTCTTTTTTGTTCTTTTTTTGGAGGAATTTAATAGACGTTTTTGTAATACATCTGTGGCGTAAGTCACATATTGCGTACTTTTGTAAGATGGGGGAAATCGACACTACCAACGACTAAGTTATTGATGTTGTCTATTAATTCGCCCCTAATGGATTTTTTAAATTTTTATCAGATCACTACAAATGATAAAAAGCCCCATGAAAAGGGAGGCCTCAGTTCTAAACTGATTAGTACAATAATATTTCTTGTTTGTGTATTTCCTAAAATAATAATAATGCTTTTTCTTTGTGTTATTATGTCACAATTTTAGTGGGTAGCGCAGAATCATAGGACTTTACCACTTTAATTTACAATATCTTTGTACTATTTTTTTGCTAAGATTTGCCACTGGTCGTGCTTCACATTAAAGACATACTATTTTTTCCTCACGAGATGATGGACCCCGATCACAAGTAACAGAGCAGAAAATATCTCCCCGCTGGGAATCGAACCCAGTCCCTTGTGCAATGCCTAGCGCGCTAAATTTCGCTCTGCCACAGTGACTACTGTATTTCCTATATTAGATGTATTGTTCAAATTACAATGTAAAATAAAGGCTTATTATATTATATTATATTTTGTCTTATCTTATCTAATAAAGCATAATATAATAACGTTGCTAATCCATCGTCAGCATAGACAGAAGTTTGTAGCACTACAGCTATAGATCAAGTCAAACTTACAAATTATAACAAGGTCGAACAATATAGTGCAATTTCTGAGATGCACCAAAGAACGCATTGTGAATATGGTGTCAAGAAACTCTACAAATATCAGAGCTGCTGGGCAGCAAGAACCAGGAGCATTCTGAAGAAAAAAAAAAATATTAATTGAGCACAAAAAAGTTTCCGTAGATTATGTCAATCTTTAAATGACCAGTGCATTTTGCACAATTTGAACAAGATTCCAGCAAATTCTTTGAAGAACGCTATAGCGGAATTTTTTAATATCTAAAACTGATGTAAAAGTTCAGTGAATCGAGGGTAAAAAACATAAACCTTGGGATTCTGAAACATACATAATACAAAATATGTACCTACATTACTAATTGCACAGGATTATTTATGAGTACTTGCGGTGATTTCAGATCTTTATATCAGTAACCGCTCTTAGAAGATTCTTGGCCCTAAAGACCATTTCTTTTGTGGGTTTCACGTAGCTTTCAACTGAATGGGCATATCACGATGGGAGTGCTACCCACATTAACCTCACCCAGCCTGGGGTGGACCGAATGAAAGCATCACGAAGTCTTCGCCTCGCTGCTTAAATTCGGTTATAAACGAGAATCGGTGCATTCAACGCGCCATCGACGCTGTCAAAAAAACCTTTAATTTCCTCCTAACTTTGTCAAAAATAAACTCGATTACTAAAAATCCTACCTAATAGCTACTGATGTGCCAATTATACCACTATGTTTGAATGAAGAAAGAAAACCTCACTACACCAACTGAGCGACAAAATTCAATAGTTCAGTTGAAACTCCAGCCAAAATGGCCCTCGGTCAAACACGCTTCGCCAATATTTCGCCCGACTGTCCACACACAATACTTGTTACCTACGCATGATTGTATTGTCACACAATAGTGAATTCATTATGGCATGACAGTGTTGTCCCACAAGTGTGAATTCTGTACTCATGCTGATAAATGTACCATCAACCACAATAGAAACGTTGTTTTGGCTTACATTGCTTCTGAAAAAATAAATAGTCTATGACAGCTTGTGAAATCAGAGTACCACTTATTTTTTTCCAGGTTGGTAACTGGGTGGCTGTTCATGTTTATGGTCCCGTTATCTGTTACAGTCTTTTTTTGTGGGAAAAAGAAACATTTTAAACAAAAATGACGAGGGTGTTGGCAACAAATCGCATATTTCTCAGCAACATCAAAAAATTTATTTCAGATACAGACAGAGTAAATCATAAAATTTGACAAGTCTCGTCTTCCAGAAATCTCTTAAGGCTTTCTTTTTAATGATAAATAACAGTTCAGCAAATTTCTTTAGTCAATAAAAAAATCTCCTCCAATGGTTTTCCACTTCTCTCGAAACAAGACCCATAGAGCCCTGACAATCACCCGCAGAATCGAACCAATCTCAGAAGATCGAACCAATCTCAGATGATCGAACCAATCCCCAGATGATCGAACCATCCGCGATCATGCAACCCAAGTACTCGAAGCTATAAACCACAGAGAGAGCATCGAGAAGATGGATTTTTTAATTAATTTGCTGACCCGGCTTGAACTTATGGCTTTGCTGTTTCTTTCACTCTTAAACTCCATTGTTTTTTTTTTTTTCGACGAACATGAACTGTTCGTCAAGAAAATGAGCTTTCGATATGAGAAATCGATTCCATTATTCAGTCGAGCAACGGATCCCGCGCCGTGGGGTGCCCACTAATAATGTCCCGGTAATGTAACAGTCGATCATAATCCCATGCTAATGTCGGGTAACGATTGCTGGGTGGTTCAGAGTAAGAAGTCCGATACTGTTTCTCTGACAGCCATGATCATTTACATAATAATAATAATAATAAAAATCTTTATTTGTTTTCATGTACATTTGCATTCCCATTACATCTCCATGAAGTACTGTTGTACTTTTCGGGAGATGTAAGTAATTTTCCATCACATCAGTTCTTTTTTATAATTATTTTATTTTATTTTCATTGTTTCTTCTTATTTTTTTTCATGAATTTTCATTACCATGGATTTTGCTCTTGAATAATACCAGAACCTGATTTGCAAAAATACTTACATATTTCCGTAATTTCTACATCAATATATTGTTTCATGACGTCAATGTGTAAAATTACCTGAAACAAAAAAGCAGAAGTAAAGATATATCATTCCACATTAAAAAAAATCACGTCCATTTTTTGGTTTTCTAAAAATAACAGTCTCTCCTGAATTTCTTTTAAAACTTTTGAAAGATTTTCTTTAAAATTTGACGCTGAAATCATGTTTCCCGATAACACTCGGTAACAGTTAGGTAACACTCGAATGATGCGTCAGGAATTCAATACTTTCAGAGAAATGAGCTATGGCAGTTCTTCATTTAAAATTAGCCTACAATGTATAATAGGTACCTACAGTGAAACAGTTTTTTTGGTGGTTGTACCGCTTTCGCATTACTTCAAGGTACTTCACCTATACATCGACGCCATTCCGGAAACGAAAAATTCGGTTAGAATTTTCCGCTCCGACCGAGATTCGACTAGCAACCTGCGGATCAGCAACCAATGCTTTTAACCACTGAGCCACGGAGGTCGGCGACAGTATATACCTATCTTTTGTAGACCTATGTAACTATGTAGTAAGTATGTATTTCTATGTATAATTTTAATCTGTTATTTAGAGAGTTCCCGGAGAGCACTTGGAGCCTAACACATGCGGGGGACCTAACCAAGTGGATCCAAAGTTCACACACTTTCATTAACAGCATTGTTCAATTTTATTTCCTCTGTATTAATCGTCGAAGAACCATTAGAATCTAACTTGAGAACACGCTTATTCTTGAAAAAATGTTCAACTGTTTAATCTTCGCTAATCAACAAACTAAAATATGCTAAAATCATTCGCTGAAGTAGGTACTGACATATAAATATAAATGGTAATATAGGTACATTTTCGAGTATATACCTACTAGTGAATTGCAGGTTGAATACAAAATGTCTGTTTAATCTCCGCTAACCAACAAACTAAAAATATGCGAAAATCATTCGCTGAAGGTACTGACATACATAATATTAATGGTAATATACATTTATATACCTACAAATTTAATAGAAAATGCACATTGAATATGTAAGTTCCGTCACAGTACATACAAAGTTTTGTACCAACCATATGGTCGTTGGTTCAAAACATGGTATAAACTATAAATATCTAAAACTAAGATACGTTTCGAAGGTTTTCCGACTCAACGAAGGAGAAATGAGCATTGGCGGACAAAAATCTCACGGTGGTGGAAGGTTTGTTTGGACCCTCTGATCCGGTCATAATTTATTATTCTAGACTCCTTCCATTTCCCACGTCCAACAAAAGTCAGTATCACTGTACAAATGAAAGATCACGTGTCAAGTTGAAAACCAACTAAGAGATGGTATACATAACATTTTTTTCCTTTTAGGCGCTTTTATTCTGCTGGGGCAGGTCGTTCGCGCTACAGAACATTTCAGAAATAGAATTACTATAGAGAAATCACGAACAAATAAGAGACAGAAAAACAACAACCATCCTCACATTTATGGTCAAACTCAAACAAACACTTTTAATCGTTCAATCTTTAGCCTTGCACGCAAACTGTGCGTGTGTAGTAACAAACGTGAGGACATTAAAACTTATATTATTCTTATTAATTTCAACATAAAGTGGGCAATTACCTGGACAAGTTTCCTCTAGGCTATTGCCCAGTAGGCAAGTGACGGGCAATGCCTGGTAGGCAATAACTAACTGATGGGCAAATACTCTGCTGGAGACCTGGGAGTGCCAATGTCTCCTTGGAATTTTTTTTTTTTTGGTCTTTTTATTGTTTCATTTTTTGTTTCTACTACTGCTTCTAATGTTATTCAGGCGAAATTAATAGACGTTTTTGCTATACTAAAGTTTAGATTTTGCGTTAAAATTAGGTAATGTAAGCACTGACTTGAACTTGTGCTCCGGATTTTGTCTATTAATATCTTGGTCTTTGCGTTTGACTTTTAACTTTGTTTCCCTTTTTCGTATTACTGATTTGTAGTAGTTTTCATTTCCTTCTTAATCTATTTCTGCTTTTCTTTCTTTTCTTTTTCTCCTCCTCCTTCCTCTTACTTTTAATCATTTTATTTCATCTCTAATTTTTAAAACCTCACTATCCACTAATCGTTCCTCTAATATCTCTTTCTTCTTGTACTTCTTTTCTATCATCTTCCGCTTCTCTTTCTGTCTCCTCCTAATTCTTCTCATTATTTATTCTCAATTTCTTCCTCATTATTCGTTCAATTATTTCATTCATTTTATTTATTACATCTCTCATTTTCAGAACCGTCTGAGTAGAAACGATCCGGCATTACAATGGACCATTACTGTGATGTCCGTGTCTGCTAGGTTCCATATGATTCCATTTATGTTTTGATTTCATATGATTGTCTTGATTTTGTTCATTGTTACAATTCCAGGATCTGATGGTATCAGGGTCCTGGATATGATTGTTATGATATCAGGATAATAAGAAGACTAAGGAGTGTCGGGACTGCGTCTGTTGGGTGGGTGATGTGGGTGGGAACCTTGACTTTGGAGCTACGGAGAGCCGGGTTCACACGTTGGGGGCCTGACCTTTGACCTGCCATGGGATATTAGGGACAGGAAGAGTTGTCGTCGGGTGGAGATTGTGTGTATAGTTCTTTTCATAGTTGCAATTATTTGCTACAGATTTTTTTCATAATGGTGCATGTTTGACTTGTTTTTATAAATTTTGTGTATGATATATAAATTAAATTAGAGATGTTTTTTTTTTCAGAATAGAGCCCGATGAGAGACTATTCTTGAGAGATAAAATTAAAAATTGGACCAATACTAAAATTACCTGCTAATGCTGTCGGTAATGTCTCAATCAGCGATAGGTTCGAGACGCAAAAAATTCCGGTAGCACTATGGTAGAGTTCGAACTGTCGATAATACTAACATGGCTGTCAAACTTAAAAAAAGTAATAAGGATGTATGAATAAAAAACATCTCACCCATGCACAAAAAGGTGTTGAAAAAGTATAAATCCATGCATTTGGTGAAAGAAACCTGAAACTTTAGTTCAAACTAGAGAGAACGAACGTATCGAGAAACCCATGGCAGTTAAGTTGTCGCATATATCAAGCTATCAGTTTCAGAGCCACACGTAAATCAGACGTTAACAGGTTGTTGAGATGTTCATTGATGCAAATCGAAAAGCAAGAGGCAATTGAGAATGCAGGTAGGCTTGCCAATTAGATAAGAGCTGGTCCAACACCAGAAGCACCGGTTGTTCTGATGAATAGCGCAGCGCAGGACAGTATTGAAACTGAAGGAAAAGTTTTGGTCAATATTAGATAAGAGCTGATCTAACACCAGAAGCACCGGGTGTTCTGATGAGTAGCGCAGGGCAGGACAGTATTCAAACTGAAGCAAAAGTCTTGTACAATTAGATAAGAGCTGATCTAACACCAGAAGCACCGGGTGTTCTGATGAGTAGCGCAGCGCAGGACAGTATTGACACTGAAGCAAAAGTCTTGTACAATTAGATAAGAGCTGATCTAACACCAGAAGCACCGGTTGTTCTGATGAATAGCGCAGCGCAGGACAGTATTGAAGATAGTCCTTCGCTACATTTGCACTTGGCAGACGTAGACGATAGTAAGATAAGCGATCTTGAAAGTAATTTGGTACTGATGCTGGAACTGGTTACTTTTCTTTTCGTATAGAAGATCAGTACCTATATCAGTATAGACAGAAAAGTGAGAAGTTGTATAAGATGACAAGGATACATGAGCTAGACTTGTAGACAAATTACATGATATACATAAATAGGTGCCTATATAATATACTGTCTTGAGCACAGGTATGGAAATATACTTAAACCTGGATAAAAGAGAACTGGATATAAAAAAACCTGGATAGTAAAGAACAATTTTCAGGTCGAATTTACCTCTCTGTGAGAGAAAATATGTACAATAAAAGAAAAAAATTCCGGTCCTTGGAGTTCTGTTGGACTGTATGGATTTACTTTACTCCAAAGGAAGTCGAAAAGACTTCTAAAGAAGACTTTAGGACAATACAATCCAGACATAAATATGATTTTCTACATTCTCAAGGCCGTTATCCATCAGCAGAATTCTTTCATCTTCTGGCAATAAATCCGGTAAAATTTTCAGTCCTAAATTCTGAATCTCCCTGGTCTGATGATACTAACATCGTGCCTGTTGAAACTCGGGCAGAGAGACTGAAATCCAATACAAGGTATCAGGTATTCCAAAGCTCACTCACATAGATCTCACTCAAAAAGGATTGCATAACCTTGCACTGGTGCATGGATTTCAGCGGACCGGAACAAATAACATGGCTTAGCCAAAAAGATTTGGGTCCACGATTCCAGGGAGTACGGAGTATATAATTTGATACAATACGTTCTACTTTGCATAGAAAATTATAATACAGTCAAGCCTGGATATAAGAGAAACCTTGCCTTGATATAAGAGAACAATATTCTTGATGCAAAAAATAAGACCATCCGAAGAGGGAACAGCTCAAGTATCAGAGGCTCGCTTCCTCTCGGTAACGAGTTTGAGGAAATATTTGATCTTTGAAATAGAAATATACGTTTTTTATTGATCAGTATTTGTAATTTTCAAGTTCTAATAATCTCTCCCATAAGGGAAAATAATCTCTTTAAAAGAGAAACCTGATTGTAAGAGAAAGAATTTCCGGTTCCTAGAGTTCTCTTATATCCAGGTTTGACTGTACAATGTATTGATACAAATATACAAAAACATTATTTGTACTTTGTATTTTTATTCAATTTGATATACATGTATACCACCTATAACATCTCATTTTGAATACATTAAAAGCGTTGTACAGAGCTGTGGAGTTGCACACAAATTAGTTACCGGACATGAGTGATGCTCATGGAGAAACTTAAAATTAGACTCTGATGAGCGGGAGGATGTAAGGATTACTGAGCTAGTTAATTTTCGTGGATGGTTTGAAAAATAGCGTGAATGGTTTGAAAAAAATCTAAAAAATAGCTAGGTCGTGTAGGTACTACACAGGAATAAAAAATCTGGTGTAAACATCACACGACTTTCCTTATCCCTCAAAAAGGACTCGAATTCCGCCACTGGTGACTCAACAGTAACAGATAACTAAAAATAAATGCCGAATTCGTAATCAGCACTTCAAAATCATTGAATTTGATATGTCACAACCCCCAACTAGGATGAATAATAAAAAAGTTAGTCTAAGCAGGTCCCTCCAAAATACCGGTAAATTGGATCCGAGGTCCAAAAAGTTCAAGATATCAAAAAAGTGATCAGAATAGACCCCTATTATTTTTGCATTCTAAGAAAATGTTGTTATACAACTTTTTTTGTATCTTTAACCAATTCAAAGAAGCGGCGCTTGCGGCTAATATTTGCGGCCCTGCGGCCGTGGAATGCGGCCGATTTCAACCAAAAGTTTCGTGGTTCGTCTGGTGTATAAAATTAATTTCCAAACTAAATTTCAAGTCTCTATCTCTTACCGTTCTCGAGATATCCTGTTCACACACAGACACACAGACAGACAGACAGACGCACGGACCAATGGCTGAAAACAACTTTTTTGGTATCCTGAGGCTATGATTCGTCCAGAAATGTGAAAACCTGGGTAGGTCAAATTTTCGACGAATACAATACTTTCCTTATTATAGGATAAGGAAAGTAAAAAGTTGGAGGCAAATAAAAAACGTATCTCTACATAATATATAAAGATAACCTGATAGAATGTGTAGATCATTAGATTCAATCACCTTTTTACCGACCAATTCGCAAAACCAGATTCATCTGTGCAAATTAAATCGCACTCTAATCTGGAGGATAACCTCGAACCTTGGATCAAGGACTTCAAGGTCTTACGTGACGAACTATAATGTACATACCTATAGGTAATACATCATTATATCGTCGGCTAGAAGGTAAAACTGACCAAGTGACAGTTGGTCATTTTTCCGATTTTTCGTTACTCTGGGCGGAAATTAACCTAACTATTGGCTAAAAATCAAAAGTTTGGTAGTATGTAAACATATGCGCGGGAAAAAGCGAAAAGCAATTTTTACCTTAAAGACTGGTGGAGATTTCAATGACCAAATGCAGATGGTCAGTTTTACCTTCCAGCTGACGATATGTACCTAGTATATAAAATTTATGTACATGTCTTATATGTAGTAAAAGTACCTTACAAGCTACCTCAAGTTCCTAAGTTTGAACATTAGTGGCGTTGAACTTTCAGAAACGTTGAACTCCTCAGAAGTATTCCTTAGGGAGAGAGCCACAAAAATTGAAAAATAAAACTAAAATAAATACATAAAAAAAAAATTACTGCAAAAATCAAGAGCGAAATCACTGTCAAATTCTACTACCTATATTATGCACATAGTTTGAAAATTAATTTATTTACGTAAGTGCCATTGAACTTTCAGAAAATTCATTGCCAAAACCAAATGGCAAATTGAGGAAGCACTTGAAACCAGTTTGACTAGGAACACGCAAATTTGAATAAGGCAAACATCATACCTCAGGTCTCGTGCCTTTAGCAGAGTTAGGCACATAAAAAAGTACCTAGATATGCCTTTATAATATACGTACAGTGGTGCTAAATATATAATTGTACAGGGTGTTTCAAAAGATCTCCAACAAACTTTAAGGAGTGGAGTTTCTACCAATCAGAACGCACTTGAGGGACAGTAGGGATTATCTAAACTTAAATCTTGTTTAATAATTCCGACCTAAAATAAAGATGAGGGAAAACCCCCTCCCTTAAGTTCAACTTCATACCAATCCTATCAGACCCTAATCTCACTTAAGGGACGGTCTTCTTTTACCACGGCCTTCTTTTATCTTCGTTGTAATTGTAAAATGTGGCCCTTGAAGTTCGATGCCATAACTAGCACTAAAATCGAAGGTCTTTCAAAATATCCTGTATAAGTATAATAATAATGAATTTTATTATATATCTACAATGTTTAAATATTTATAAATTTCCCTCTATGTGTACTTTTAGGGAATTGGTCTACTTTTTTTCTGTATCTCTAAATTCTTCAATTTAATTTAACTTGTATTAAATTTCATTGTTGTTCTCCTAGGAATAATTTGTAGAATTATCTAGCCCTAAAAGTTGTCGAAGGTGTTTTAAAATACCCTGTATAAATATTGAATAGGGAAAAAATTACAAATAAAGAGAAAAACAAAGTCCTCAGTTCACAATGGTGCAAGATTTGTAGGATTTGCAAACCAGGCAGTTCTCAGTGGTGGGTAGTGCTAGTGCAAACTATTTTTATTTTTTTTAAGTTGTTGTGCACCGGAACCGCTTTCGAATTACTTCAGGGCACTTTAACTTCACACCCATGCCATTCCGAAAACGGAAAAACTCGGTGAGAATTTTCCACTTCAGCCGGGATTCAAACGCGCAAACTCCGGGTCAGAAACCAATTAGAATGCAATTTTTTAGAAGTACATCTCATGAACTAGATTGTAAGAATAATTTTATCTAATTTACTACTGACTTATTACTGAAAGTCTACTACTGGAAATCCTACGGATCCTCTTTGGAATTATAACGAAGAGGAAAGCCTTTAACATTGTAATGAAATCACTATAAGCTACATGTTTTATTTTTCAACGAAATAAGCCATAACTATCTCGCCTTTTGACTATTCAAGTGTGGTATATTGAAGAGATTTCTGTAAATGAATATACCATTTGCATATTTTTCTCAAATTACGCCACTGAAACATCTCACAAGTTATGAGAAATAGACATTATTCGCGAAGAATAATGTTTTTGTTTCTTTACCAACAAGTACCTAGAGGTAATAATAATTATTATTACTCTTTTCTGAATAATAATAATTCTATTTAAAGAATAACAATAAAGAAGTTATAAAAAGCTCGTGTCTGGCTCCTGGCTGAAGGCACTCTGGTGTTTAATGAACCAAACACGGAGGTGTAAGGTGTCGAGATTTATGTAGGGGCCCCAAATGTCACCGGGTCTCCTAGCGAACAGACTGAATGTACTGGATTTAACACCCGAATAGTACTGAAATTTGAACTCAAATTGTACTAAATGCAAGACAGTATGCCATTTTGTTAAAACACATTTTGAAATTTGATTTTTTATTTCTTTCAAAAATTAGAAGTATTTATAGTTAAGATCGAAGAATTGGAAATGTCTTCTCGATAGAAATCTTGAGGCCTTGAAATTTTATGACATTCAGAAGTTCATATTGAGAGAACGAAATTTTGGAAAAGGACAGTACATAATTAATCCATCTAATCAAGCAGACAAATTAATATGATAGTATTTAAATCATCCTAAAGCACCTCTACATTGGCTAATTAAGGACTGTCTCTGGCAATTCAGAGAGGTAACGCAGCAAGTGTTCGCTCTGGATTGCCAAAGTCAAAATTTGTATGTGAACAAAATTAAGTAGATATTTGTATTTAAAAACGGTACTGAATTCCGTACTAATGTACTAACAATGGATCCTCTGACAAATGTCGCCGAGGCTCCAACACTTGACGGCCCACACGAGTCTCCACCAGACAGTAACAGTACAACGCACTTCCACGGAACGCGGTGGAGGATTGGGGATGGGTGCCCAATATCGCACACTCTTTGCATAATGGAACCACCGGATGAGACTAGTAAAAAAATTACTTTCCTCATCCCATAATAAGTTATAAGGAAAGTAATAGAATCACCCCAAAAAATTGCATTGGACAAAAACCACCCATAAAGACAATGGAAAATGCATACATTGTTAAGTGGATTTTCACTTTTGGATCCACATGACACCCTTATTCTATATTTTTACGGTCCTTGTTAGCACATTAATTTATGCATCAAAATCTTTAAAATGACAAGAATAGGTACCTAATATGTTCGTTCATTATTCAAAAAGAATTTCCTCTGAAAATGCAGTTCAGGAATCTTTTGTTATGGATTTTCACTAATTTCACCTTTTCCTTTCTCATAGGTACTTGTGTAAATCACAATCATGATTTCACAACTACTAAAACTCGTTTAACTAAATCTTTTCTTAACTTGGGAACTTGAACCACCAACCTCCCCGATTACAAACAAGTCCTCGGCCATATCAATCAAGCTACTCACTCAGATCGGGGAACTTCATTCGGCACCTTTCCCCAACGCATACGGGCCCGCGTACATTATGGGCAAAGCAATAATTGGAGACTTGGTCAAACAGAGTCATAGCTAGTTATGTGCGGCCCGGGAGAGCCAGGTCGAATTTATATGTCGTGGGCCCGGCCCCCATGCATTATTGGAGAATATCTGAAGTTTATGATGGCCCGTGCCGTTGACGTTTGCCCTTTGCGAGTTGTTAACAGATATGCGTGAAACTGGATCGTTTTCGCCTGGATCAGCGCTTCCCAACCTTTCTAGCTTGAGGGCCCAAACATATTTAAAAAAAAAAAATTGCGGCCCACCCCTATTTTAATTTGCACTATTTTAATTTTTTTTTTTTTTTTGTGAGGATAGGAAAATCTTCTGGGTATCTAGCCACCTCACTCCCTGGGGTGTGGGATTTTTACCCACTAAAAACCTATCCTCCGAAGATGTAGGAGATCCCGGAACCGTATGAACCATTACTTCGGGATTTAATAATATTTCTTGAGTTTCGACTAGTATCGGCGGCCCAGTAGCGACCTGCCCGCGGCCCACCGGTTGGGAACCGCTGGCCTAGACCGTTCTAGATTAGAACTGATTGTCTTTTGTGTCGAGGCTGCCGCCCTGGGTGCTGGCTCTGTTGAAGGAAGAAGCAATGAGGAAGGAACAAGCAATGAGGAAGGAAGAAGCAATGAGGAAGGAGAAATGGTGTTGGGCTGGCTCTGTTGAAGGAAGAAGCAATGAGGAAGGAGAAATGGTGTTGGGCTGGCTCTGTTGAAGGAAGAAGCAATGAGGAAGGAAATATGGTGTTGGGCTGACGCAGCCAGTGCTAAGGAGCTGAGGAACTCCAGAACCCACAGACGAAAAAGAAAAAGAGAGGATTTTCTCAAGTCCTAGGTGGTACATAATGAAAATCATCACACATATTTCTAGAATAAATAATAATAATAATATCGCCTTATTTATACTGCCCGATTAAGACTATTAAGTCCCATTATTCCAGCAGTAAGCCCAAGACGTATTATTAAGTGGTAAAAATCCCAAAGGGGAGGATAACATGTCATGTCCCGGCTGGGTTTCGAACCCGCGGCATCTGGATTACCAGACCGCCGCCTTGACCACTGAGCTATCGGGACAGGACAAGCATAAATATTATGCTTGTCATAAAGTTGCATGAATGTGATACATAAATGAATAAGTTTCTTCCTATATACTAAGCATAGAGGCATCATTCATTTATTTATTTATTTATGCAACAAAATACGGGCGGACCCATTGCTAACTATACAATAATTAGTTCCTAGCTATAAAAAAACCTATTTAAGTATAAAACTAAAAAATATTCAGGTAATAACTAATTAATATTAAAACTAAAAATGGTGAAAAAAAAAAAAAAAAAAAAAAAATCAATATGTGGTAGGTGAAGCTGTATGAGGTGGAAGAAAGTTAGCTAAGATCAGGATGTTTAGAAAAGAAATCCTTTATGTCACTGAGAGACACTGTGAAATAGTCCATATGTTCTGAGTATGAGTTGGCGGACCTTTGAAGTCGTATTAATGGTGAATTTTGAAGGTAGTTAGATCTAACAAAGGGTGGACGAAAAGGAAGAACTTGACGAGTGCCAGCGTGGCCAGGAACATTAATATTGATGGAAGAAAGTAAATCTGGAGAATTGATTTCACCCAGTGCATGAATTTAATCCTCATTAATTTGAGTTTGTGACCACATAATAATCATCATCATCCACAATACCGGATGTTGGCTCTGTCAACCCTCATCCAGAACCTCCTTGTCAAAACCCATCATTATCAAAGGACCCCCTGCCCCATCATTTGAGCTATCTCCAAGAGACACATCTCCTAGACCTCAAACAAAGGATTGGGAAAACAGGGCCCTACATCACAACTACAAGGTTCAATCCAGAATCCTGTTTACAATTGTGAACTGGTTGTTAAGACTGGTAATCCAGGTAGCGTGGGGATCCGTTGGTTCGAATTCCACCCAGTGCATGAATTTAATCCTCATTAATTTGAGTTTGTGACCACATAATAATAAGACTCTGAGAGATTGATGGTAAAAATGCTTTGAGCATTAATATTCCACTAAACAGTGTTATTGTTATTATTACAATTTAGAAATTCAGACAAAGCAGTTCAGGCTTAAGTACACTTCTTCCATTTTACCACTAAGGGCCGAATTAACTGTATTAACACTTAGACGACCGGCATGGTTTTTCGTGAATTCTCTTGTGGGACCGGCGATAATACGGCTCTCCGACATTGTGTACCACCGGTGGTACACCTGGTTCATTCCGTACGAACGTGCGTGTACCACCGGTGGTACACCCGGTCGTCTAAGTGTTAAATATCTAGGATTTGTTAATCCAAGCCACTATCACTTAACAGCCGATATAAATGCGCTGGTTAAAATTCTCACCAGAGGGCGTGTTGAGGGATAGGGTAGGATTAGGTAATCTAATTCTCTTTCATATTCGGGCCCTAGGGCGGCGTCATCGTGAACGATGGTAGCCAGACAGTGGAGGAATGACTCAGCACTTCTACCACTGTCTTTACAAGGAGGCTAATAATTGACAAGGGCCCCCAGAACCAAACCAATTCCCGTCCTGTTTATAGTTCCCAAGGTTTATAAGTACAAAATTTTAATTATATGTGTATGAAATTTTAACTAGAAAAATTCCTTGTAACTTGTGGAGTGAGTGTGATATAGTTCCCAGATAGAAAATACAATGAGAGGATCCATCTTGAATATCTTGTAGATGTCAAACAAAGGATTGGCAAACCAGATAGAAACTAGATCTCCTATCTCGTAGACGTAGTGCTCAAACAAAGGCTTGACACCTAGGATGGAACATAGATTTCACAGACTGAATTCGACACCGGAGGCACTTACTATTTCCTCTGGAGTAGAGATGGGGTAACATTACACCTTTACAAAACTGTGTCATTTGGAAACCGTTCTATAATAAAAATTTATAAGATTCGATTTGGGAATAAATTAGATTAATAATGATCTAAAAGGCTTCAAATGGAGCATATATGATCTAAGATGAGAAAGAGACTTCAAATTGAGCTCATTTTATGTTAATTTTCTCATCCATTTCACGACATTTCTTAAGATTTTCTAAGTACGAGAATGCGTCTGTTAAATTCTGTCTTGTGAATTTACTATTGTAGCTATATTATCAAGTAATCTACTCGCATCTTGCTAAAAAATTTACCAACAATACCAATACTACCATGGGCCTAATTACCTACTTATGTAATACTTGGACAACTTCAATGAATACAAAAGTATTCATTTGGCTTATACAGCTTCTTTTTTTTTTAATGAATATTTATTTAAGGAGAGATCTGTAATACTCAAAGAGTCTTTGCCTTAATACAGCTAAACAATACAATGTTTACAGCACTTTTTCTTTCCCGGTCTGTCCCGGTAGCTCAGTGGTAAAATCGGCACTGTGTGAATCCAGACATTACAGAGGTCGGGGGTTCGAAACCCAGCCGGGACATGACAAGTTATCCTCCCATTTGGGATTTTTACCACATAATAATATGTCTTGGGCTTACTGCTGGAATAACGGGACTTTAATAATAGCCCTAATCGGGTAGTAAAAATAAGGCGATATTATTATTTACCACCACGTCCAAGAAATTTCCTAGTTAGAGTTCTGTTTGTAGGCAAGACCGTTCGCCCTTGGTCCGATTAGCAGACTCTTCTTTTCTTGAAACAAGTTACGAGATATGAGAGTTGGCGTTCAGAAAACCCAACTCGCCCGTTGTCGATAAATAGTCCTAATCGGGCAGTATAAATAAGGCGATATTATTATTATTTCTTTCAATTTTAGGGATAAGCATTGTGCTCTCACCAATCTGAAAAGTCAAGTGCTAATTTTGACTTTTGGTGGTTTTCAAAGATTTATTTTTTTAGGTTTGTTGACAAAACAACAGAAAACATGAATAATGCCTTGGAGAAAGGAAACAGTTGTATCTTTCGAGAAGACTACCTTTAGGAAATTGAACATCTACAGGGTTAACCATAAGATCTCAAAAATGTCTAATAATAATGACAAAAATGTATATTATAAATGAGGTACAACACAACAAATAGGGTAATAGTACCTCATAAACTCACTTTATTTAATGAATATTATGTAAAATTAAAATAAATAAAGAGTATTATGTTAATAATAAAAATAAAAAAAATGCCTGAATTTAACAACGGTGTCTTCGTAGATCCATTAAAGCGAGTTTGAGTAGTTGTCATATCACGAAAGTGATTAACAGAAATATGGTAACTTATTACATAAAAAGTTCCATGTCTACAAACTCGTGCTGTGAACAAAAAAAATGCAAAAGATGTGCAACTGTTGCAAAACTGTCTGTACATTTATACTACCCATCTGTCCACAACTTGGAAAGACAGTGAGCCCTGTATGTACAATGATACTGTAGCATAGGATTTTAAGTGGGACTCGATGAAACAAGAGGACTTGACTAAAATCTCACTTCCATTCTGGGCTCTTCAGCCATCCGGAAACATCCTTATGCAAGTTCAAAATAAATAAGAGTAGGCCAACCCAGTCTGGGTGAGGTTAATGTGGGTAGCAGGTTTGTGAGTTTTCTGCGATTGGAGGGTAACAACCCCGTCGTTATTCGACCATGCAGTTGAAAGTGACGTTCAACCCAATTTGAAACAGAAAGTAATTGTAACGCACCAAACCTACATACCAAATTTGACGAATTTCATCGCTTTATATGAGATATTTTGAGGAGACCGTTCTAGGGATATTTTGTACACACACAAAAGCAGATCATTATTTGATAAATCAACAGTAGAGAAAGATGAAATGATGATGTTCATATCCATGAAAAACTATAAAAAAAATTCTGAGCAATCCTGTATTGCACATGTTAAGAACATATTTTTTCCTTACCCAGCCTGTGTATGTGTTTACAATGTATCTCTCCATGATAATGAGGTAAATGAGCACAGGTAAACATCAGACGAGATAAATATGTTGTCAACAATGGAACCAGCCACTCCACAGGAAATGTTCAACATACATTGTCTTGTTATGTTGTTAAAAAATCTCGTGATTTGGACATTTCCTTCGGGAGTCAGCGAGGCATAATAAACGAGGAGGCATCAAGCATCAGCAATGAAAAAAAAGTATTCAAAATAGTATGGATACCTTAAAAAATAAAGTATATTTGCCTAAAAATAGACAGTGTATCCTTTCGATATGGTCTGTTTATTTTGACTGAACTGACAATGATAATAATAATATCGCCTTATTTATACTGCCCGATAAGGACTATTAAAGTCCCATTATTCCAGCAGTAAGCCCATGACATAGTATTATGTGGTAAAAATCCCAAATGGGAGGATAAGTTGTCATGTCCCGGCTGGGTTTCGAACCCACGACCTCTGGAACCTGTGGATTCACAGAGTGCCGCCTTTACCACTGAACTACCGGGACAGACACTCTTTAGTGGAAGGTAAACACCAGGCGAGGTTAATGCTCAAAGCATTTTCTACCACCTAACCCTCAGAGTCTTATTTTTGGTCACAAACTCATATACCTAAATGAAGAAAAAATCATGCATTGGGTGGGATTCGAACAAACGGATCCCTACACTACCTGGATTACCAGTCTAGCACCTTAACCTCTTGACTACCAATGCACGGTTGAAGAGATTTTATTTCCAATTGAAAAATGTGTGATAAATTTAATTTTGTTTTTATTTTGTATTTGTAATCTTGTTATATATGTTTATATAGGGCTTGGCCCGTAAATATACACCTGTTTAACAGGTATTATTATTATTGAATTATACAGGGTATGAAAGAACTCTGTGCTTGATATTATTTTTACACCATCAGCTCAGGTGGGTTGGGACCGTGGACTTTTTTTTTTTTTTACTTTCCTTATCCTATAATAAGGAAAGTATTGTATTCGTCGAAAATTTGACCTACCCAGTTTTTCACATTTCTGGACGAATTATAGCCTCAGGATACCAAAAAAGTTGTTTTCAGCCATTGGTCCGTGCGTCTGTCTGTCTGTCTGTCTGTCTGTCTGTCTGTCTGTCTGTAAACAGGATATCTCGAGAACGGTAAGAGCTAGAGACTTGAAATTTGGTATGCTAATTATAATTATACACCAGACGAACCACGAAACTTTTGGTTGCAATCGGCCGCAGACTGCGGCCGCAGGACCGCAAATATTGGCCGCAAGTGCCGCTTCTTTGAATTGGTTAAAGATACAAAAAAATATTAGAGAACAATTATGTCTTAGATTAAAAAAATAATAGGGGTCTCTTCTGATCATTTTTTTGATATCTTGAACTTTTTGGACCTCGGCCCCAATTTACCGGTATTTTAGGGGGGACCCGCTTTGATTAACTTTTTTATTATTTATCGTAGAAGGGGGTTGTGACATATCAAATCCAATGATTTTGAGGTGCTGATTACGAATTTGATATTGATTTTTAGCTAAATGTTACCTTTGAGTCACCAGTGGCTTTTGGTCCTGTTCCAATTCCTTATAATTATGATAAGGAAAGTCGTGTGATGTTTACACCAGATTTTTTTTTTTTTAATGCAAATTTACAGGTTCAACCTCAACCCATGTGTATTTATTAAGAGTTATACACAGAGATTACATTATTCAATATTAAAATTTTAAAATACATACAACAGCGGCGATCTACTTTTGGTAGATTGCTATTACACAGCAAGAATACATCAATCCAGAAGATATTAACTTTCTCAATGTTGGAGGTTTTTCTAGTTCATGAATGAAATAGAAAAACCTCATACAATATACAAAGATAGGTATATTTTTTATTATGCTTTTTTCCCAATGTTATTTTTTTTTTTTTTTACAGATAATATATTTCTGCCATTTGCAATCCAGAGGAGAGGGCAAAGTACTCAGAATACTTGAGCAATTTCCTCTCTGGATTACAAGTGACATTTTTTGGACTATATTATATACCTACCTTATTCTCAACATAACCTTGTTTTACAAAATGGGCGCATTACGATTCGGCCCAAAAAGGTTTATGAAAAAGGTTTTCGATTTCAGGTAAAAAAGGTCACCGAACGATTCGGCCCAGTGCAACATTCGAAGTACCGTACATATTGAGGGATTTTTTATTATTCAACATTAAATTACGGAATTACCTTCTATGTATATCAGGCTTTGGCCTTCTATGTATTAGGCATGGCCTACTATGTATTTTACCTAACCCAACTATATTCTTAAGGCATGGCCTTCTATGCATTTTAACTAACCCTACTATAAACCTGAGGCATTGCCTTATATTATGTATTAACCCTAACCCTACTATATTCTTGAGGCATGGCCTTCTATGTATTTTACCTAACCCTACTATAAACCTAAGGCATTGCCGTCTATGTATTATCCCTAACCCTACTATAAACCTAAGGCATTGCCTTCTATGTATTATCCCTAACCCTACTATATTCTTGAGGCATGGCCTTCTATGTATTCTACCTAACCCTACTATATTCTTGAGGCATGGCCTTCTATGTATTTTACCTAATCCTACTATATTCTTGAGGCATGGCCTTCTATCTAACCCTACTGTCAAACACTCAAATAAACACTGATAACAAAGATGACTGTTACTAGTTCAAAACAATAACATCGTGAACATTGCCATTGTTCTCAGTTCTTTCAGGGCAACGTTTCCATTCTATTTTATAGGGATTTTTTGGTGGAATGAAAGTGGGACTTTTTGTTAGAATGAAAGTGGGACTTTTTGTGTGGGATCAAAACTTGATAGTGTGTTTTGGGACGAATCATGCTATGGAAAAGGTCTCCTCAGGTAATTTGGGCCGAATCGTGAAGTTCCCTACAAAATTACACCCTGTGCGGATCCCAGTAAAACACTCGATGAGAACATAATGATACGAAGGCGCCTGTCTCCAGAAGGTAATAAGGTATCCTACATTTTATGGTCCTCCAGTGCCCTAATGAGTGTCGTGATGGTAATTTGGTTGATATTGTAATTTTATTCAACGTCTACTATTTCGGTGATGAACTTGTGTTGGCTCATATTTAGGTACTATCTGTGTCTGTTTGATGATGACCCCCTCTTCTGTGGTGCCGCAAAGTACATCAAGATGTTTTTCTTCTTTCCATTCACGTACAGTCATGATTCAATTAAAAAAGGTTGTCTTTTTGTTGCGTTTCCTTACCTAATTTTCCTTGTTGCGCTCTTTAAAAGGCTGTACACTATAGTTGCGTAAGGATGCATGGCCCTATATTTAATTTTCCTAACCCTACTCTACACTGGAGGCATTGCCGTACATCGCAGAATTTACGCAAGTATGTAGTATAAACACCGTTATAAAACATCTCTGTACATATGTTTAGTATCTCACTCTCCTGAACAAGTCTTCTTCTTCTTCTTCTATAACTCTGTCTTATCCCACTCAAGCAGGGTCGACGTTCTTCAAACTCATGGTTGAGGTTAGATGGTTTTGGCACATTTTTTACGTCTGAATGCCCTTCCTAACGCCAACGATTCTATTTGATTTAACGTCCTGGATTAGGACGGGAGTTTTACCTTCCATTTGCTAGGAACCGTACTAGCTATCCACATTAACCTCACCCAGCCTGGCTAGGACCGGAAATGCCAGCTTCACATGTACGGAGGGAACAGAATTTTCTGAGTGAAAAGTCTGCTCCGACCGGGGATCGAACTCAGGATCTCTGGACTACGGGCAGTAGTCACAACCGTTACGCCACGGAGGCTGGCGTATTAGGCTCTCCTCTCCTGACTAAACAAGTATTCGAAGGAATTGACTGCGTCGCCTCTCAACTTGTTCCTTAACTAGCCTAATACTTGCAAGAAACAGATCTGAAATATGTGTTTATTAATTTTTATACGGATTGAAAAATTCTTAGGTAAAGTTATCTCTTTCTTGACTCACATACACGCACAAATGTACATAGGTTAAAATTATGTATGTAATCGTATTATTTACCTAAATCTCCATACACTTACATTCAATTTGCCAACATAAGTTTAAAGAACGAAATGTAAACTGCAATAAGCAGGTAAAAGTTCATTACAGTAATCATGGAAGACATTAAGAAAGTGAGAGAACACCTAACGAGCTGATTTTGCAAATCGCAATAGATTTCTCTCTAGGAGCAGTTATAATTTCTATTATTAGCTAATTGCATAATCATTACCGAGCATTACAACCTGCCCACTGGTGTTCAACTGTTCACATGGTTGCGAAAAAAAAACATTAATATTGCAAAAAAAATCATTATGCAAAAAATTCCATTCATAATGTTAAAAAATATATTCATACTGTAAAAAACGTATATTTTCATTATGTAAAAACTGAATAGAATACCATTCTTTTGATACTTTCATTAGCTTCATATCTTTTGTTTTGTTGTACACTCATTCTCTAATGAGGTTAAAGTTACAGGTTGCAGTGTTTCCGTTCTCTCAAATGGAGCTTTGTCTTTTATGAAGGTATGTTGAATGAATCGAATCAATGAATGGATCTTTCTATGCAACAATTGCATACAGGAACTATAGGACAGTCAGTGTAGTGAAGTTATCTCCCTTGCATTTATCCCATAATAGCTTATGTTGCTTTTGGGGTCGGCATTATTCAACCTCATGGTTGAGTTTGGTAGGGTGGAGCACGTTTTTTGTGGCTGGATGCCCTTCCTAACACCAACGATTCTATTTAGTTTTAACGTCTTGATCTGGACGGGGGTGTTACCCTCAATTCGCTGGGAATCGTACCAGCTACCCACATTAACCTCACCCAGCCTGGGTAGGGCCGGAAATGTCAGCCTCACGTGTTTGGAGGGAACAGAATTTTCTTCGAAAAGTCTGCTTTTCAGAACGAAAAGTGGGATCGAACTCGGGATCTCTGGACTACGGGCAGTAGTCACAACCGTTATGCCACGGAGGCTGTAATATAATAATAATATCACATTATTTAGACTGCCCGTCTAGTACTAGTAAGTGCTAGTTAACAACTTCAGAGTCATTTTTGGTCTTTATTTGGGGTCTGACAGAACTTCACCAAAGTGCCAAGGATAATATTTCTCAACAACCCATGATTCTTTTTCCCCATTTAATCTAGTTGTCACTCGAAGACAGCAATTCCAGAGGTTTAAAACAAATGAAAATTAAATTTCAGGGCTGAATTGTATGAGGTCCCAAAAGCGTATACTCATGGCCTCAAGGAACAAATTTGAATTCAAACATTATTTGAGATTCCAATATTTGAGATAGCAGTAAACTCAATACATGTTTATGTGGTCAAAATCCCAAATGGCAGGATAACATGTCATGTCCCGGCTGGGTTTCGAACACGCGACCTCTGGATTACCAGAGCGACGCAACGCCTATGTATATCTAGCAAGTAATAAATGTTTCTAAGTTTAAAATTACCTTTGAAACCGTTTAACTAAGTTTTACCGATGCCATCAACAAGCTTGAGAGGCATCAACTTTATTTCTTTTCTTTTTTCTTCTTAGGTACAACAGAAAGAGGCTATCTGGCCAGACTATCCCAGAAATCTCAGAATAATGACCTCAGACTATGAAGGAAAACCGTTAACGTAATAGCAATGATAATAGAATATTGCCTACTATACTTACTAGTACTACTAACAATAATAATAATTAAATCAGTAGGTAATAATAATAAATAGTGTTCCTATGTGGTGAAAAATTGTAAATCGCAAAATAACTTGTATAGAATAGTTTCTGTCATGGTGGCACTCAGGCGCGGCCGGTGCTTAGGAGCTGCGGAACTGCAGCAATCCAAATATTTTCAAGTCCTAGCTCGTACACAGTGAAAAGTATAACACATTTTTAGAATAATTAATTTATAATTACATATAATGATTGGCACCGGTAGTCAAGTCGTTAACGCTAGTCTGGTAATCCAGGTAGCGTAGGGATCTGTTGGTTCGAATCTAACCAGTGCAATCATTTTTCCTCATTAATTTGAGTTTATGACCACATATTAATAAGACTCTGGGGGTTAGGTTGTAGAAAATGCTTTGAGCATTAACTTCGCCTAGTGGTAACCTTCCACTAAAGAGTGGTATTATTATTATTTTTATTGCATGGTAAACACAGACTTGGTTCTGGGGGCCCTTGTCAATTATTAGCCTCCTTGTAAAGACAGTGGTAGAAGTGCTGAGTTATTCCTCCACTGTCTGGCTACCATCGTTCACGATGACGCCACCCTATGATGATGAGGATGATGAAACATAATCAAAGGTACCTACTATAAAAGAGAAACTTTATTTAGTCCAAATGGTGTGGCACTATCCCCAAAACATTTTCCACCGCGCCTGGTGGCATTGTTGATATATTGTGCGCGAAGAATGTTTGGCTGTATCGAGATGACCAAGATATTACGTGTGAAAATCGATTTTTACATCAGATCCCGTTTTTTTGACCATCTCTGAATTCCATGAGAAGTAACTAACTATACATATAAGGTACCTATCTAGTTATTTCTCGTACCTTAGAAATACTAGTACCCTGCTTGAGTAGCACCAAGTATAGTCTAAAAAACGTGTTCTTTTTCGCACTGAAAACAGACTATCGAAAATTGTGGGTGCTTCCATTACTTTCCTTACTGTAGGATAAGGAAAGATGCTTTGCATCAAAATTTGCAAAATTTGTGTGATTGTTATTCCATAACTTTTCTCTCTAATAAGGTAATATCTACTAGATAAGTATATTAATGTAAACGTAGCATTGAATCAAAAAACATTATTGCTTAATATAAAACATCTATTGAAGGTTGTATACTACTTGGTCCATACTAGATAAGTACCTATCGATATGAAAACGGTCTGGTCAAAATAAATCGGGAACCTAAGTTATCAAATTTGTGTAATTTCTATCAAGTCTTTTTTTTTTTTTTTTTTTTTTTTTTTTTTAAGTGGGGTTTAACGTCGCTTTCAACTGCCATGGTCATATCACGACGGGGGTTTTACCCTAAATTCGCAGGAAACTCACAAACCTGCTACTCACATTGACATAACCCAGCCTGAGTGGGGCCGGGAAAAGCCAGCGTCACGAGAATTAGAATTTGAATGGTCACCCATCCAAGTCTTGACCTCGCTGGATGTCGCTTAACTTCGGTGTTCTGAAGGGAACCGGTGTATTCAACATGCCATCGACGCTGGCTTCTATCAAGTCTAAATCTGTTTTATAACTATCAAGATCGTCATTATAATTATGTGTATTGGTTGATTAGTATCATTTTTCTATTGTATAACTATTACTTACGAGTACTTATTCAGTAAAGTCGGTTGATAATAATTATACCTGTTTTTCATAATGGTAGACTTATTTCCCCATTAATTAGAGACCCAGGATTTCCGAAGACCGCCCTAAATATTAACAGGGGTCTCTGATTAGAAAGCTTTTAATACTTGCCACGGGGATTTGAAAATACAGGGTGGTCCAGAAAGTTTGCACCAAAATGATAGGGGTAATAAAAGAGACCATTTCCAACAAAAATATTCCCGGACATTTTCCTTTATTTTTTGTCGTTTTCAAAATGGCAGCCAAAACGTGTGTTTTTCAAATATTCCGACTTTGGTTGGCTTTTGATTTTTTTATTTTTTTCTGTACCACCTAGAAAAAAACGGATTTCATTTTTGAATTGAAAATAAAATTTTAATTAAAATAAGTTAAATTAACCCGTTCAATGTTTTAATGATCATGCTCATTTAGGCTGTCAACGTTCTGAACGCACATATTTGAAAAACACACGTTTTGGCCGCCATTTTGAAAACCAAAAAAAAAAATAAAGGAAAATGTCCGGGAATATTTTTGTTGGAAATGGTCTCTTTTATTACCCCTATCATTTTGGTGCAAACTTTTTGGACCACCCTGTATATATCTGATGATTTATGTCCGACCTAATGGTTGGTATTTTAGTTACATTTAGTGTACGTGGACCGGCTTAGTTTCTTTTTTAAAGTGGTACATAATATATTACATACATAATATAATAAGCATACATTAATATACATAGATCGTATTATAGTGTATGTCTGTATACAGGGTGTCTTGGTCCTATGATATTTACTATGTTGAACTAACACCTTAAAAAGGGGGGGGAGGGGGGGCAATAACAACAAATTGTTGTATAGTTATTATATTTTGAAGGTGACTATACCCCTGTCTGCACTGTCATTACTTTCATCATCATAGGGTGGCGTCATCGTGAACGATGGTAGCCAGACAGTGAAGGAATGACTCAGCACTTCTAACACTGATGTCTTTAATTTTAAGATAGTGAAAACCTTTTTAAAAAAAAGGTACAGTAAAAATATAAGCCAGAGTCCTTCAAGGCAGAGTTTTAACCAATGACAGCACACTATAGTCCGACTTGAGGAATGGCAATCCTATTTTATTATCTGGACCTTAATATTCCTGAGAGTATAAGGGCCGAATAATGAAACAGGATTAGATCTAAGCTAAGTGGACACCATCAGCTGACTCAGGCTATCAATCGACTATAGTGCGCTATGATTAGTTGAAATTCCCACTAGAGAGGGGATAGCATTTAATTTTAGCACCGTTTCATAATTTGGCCCTTATTATAAGTTCACCACTGTTGCCAAGTTTACTTCTTCTCATGTGTTAAAAAAAGTCAGAATTTTTAACCTACATCTGCAAACAATAGCCTCTTTCAGCCTTATTTGTAAACAAAACATGTTTTTCCTGGTGTCCTAACTTATACTTTGGACAGACCGACCTCAGTAGCTTGATCGATAAAGCGGCGGACTTGTAACCTGGAGGTCGGTGGTTCAAGTCCCGGTTTCAGCAAAGATTTAGTAAAGCGAGTTTGAGTAGATGTGACATATCAAAAGTGATTAACACATTTTTTTTTTTTTTTTCATTACTCTTTTTTTTTATATAAGTACCTTATACAAAATACAATTGCATCAATAAATAAATACACTCACCGAATCAATTATTAGGACACTTCCTGTTTTCCCCTTTAACACCGTGTATTTCCATGCGGCTGCAAAAGGTTGTAACTTCTACTGTAGATAACATTTTCCGATGATTTTTGTTTTGTATAAAAGAAAACAGATTAAGGATTTAAGCTCATCATAAGAAAAAAAATCAGGAAAAATCATTGCAACTCATGGAAAGACAAATGTAAACTTGCAAAACACAGAATTTTAGAGGTGTTTTATTTAGAACACACTCAGTTCACTGTTTTATTTTTATCATTCGATTTTTCTTAAAAATACAAAAACCTAAAGATTTCAATTTCAACATGACCTACTAATACAAGGATTTAAAAAAAAAACACAATTCATTGAGGATGTTTCAAAAATCTCAAAAATACGGTAAATTGAAATTTTAAATTTTTCTTTCCATGAGTTGCAATGATTTTTCCTGAATTTTTTCTTATAATGAGTGTAAATCCTTAATCTGTTTTCTTTTATACAAAACAAAAGTCATATAAAAAAGTTATCTACAGTAGAAGTTACAACCTTTTGCAGCCGCATGGAAATACACGGTGTTAAAGGGGAAAACAGGAAGTGTCCGGTTAATTCTTCCGGTGAGTGTATATATAAAAGTAAACTAAATAATTTATACAATAAATAAATTTTATTGTATAAATGATAACATGTATGATAACTTTAACTTTTTATTCTTTGAACAGTGATTTTATTGAAACTAGAAAAAATGGACGATTCCTCACAGCACACTCAGAAAAGGTACACCCTGTACACATAATTAATCTATTAATAATAGTAATACCGGGAGGTTTATCTGGAGTAATAAATCAGATGTTATGTAAATACAAAAAGTCCTGGTAGGTACCACGGTAATTACACATTGTAGCGAAAGATGAATGGGGATCGTCTTCCCATCTGACAACCAGAGGTAACCAACCATAACATAAAATAATATATGTATGTACATTGTATATAAACATAATATTAGTCTGTCCCGGTAGCTCAGTGGTAAAGGTGGCACTGTGTGAATCCAGAGATTCCAGAGGTCGCGAGTTCGAAACTCAGCCGGGACATGACAAGTTATCCTCCCATTTGGGATTTTCACCACATAATAATGCGTCTTGGGCTTATTGCTGGAATAATGGGACTCAATAGTCCTAATCTGGCAGTATATTAAGGCGATATTATTATTAAGTCTTATATGATGCATTAGTGCAACGGTCGATTGGTTAAAGCGCTAGTCTGGTAATTCAGGTTACGAAGGGATTCGTTGGTTCGAATTCCACCCAAAGCATACATTTTTTCTCATCGATTTACATATTGTATATGAAAAGGTATTTGACTTCATATCATATAATAAAGGATAATTCTTCAGGAATATTGTTGGTGGAAGTGGTTGCTAGTCTGGTAATCCTGGTAGCGTAGGGATCCGTTGGTTCAAATCTAACCCGGTGCATGAATTTCTGAGAGAAGGTTCTTTTCACTATACTTGCTTGCTCTACGTGCACTAGTAGTCAAGTGGTTAAAGAGCTAGTCTGGTAATCCAGGTTGCGTAGGGATCCGTTGGTTCAAATCCCACCCAGTGAATGATTTTTTCGTCATTAATTTGAGTTTGTTACCACGTAATAATAAGACTCTGAGGGTTATGTGGTAGAAAATGCTTTGAGCATTAACCTCGCCTGGTAGTTCCACTAAAGAGTGTTTATTTAAAAAGGAAAGTTTGCCCCGGAACAGCTTTCGCATTATTTCAGGGCACTTTACCTTTATATCCATGCCATTCCGGAAACGGAAAATTTCGCCTAGAAATTTCCGCTTCGGCCGGAAGTAGGTACAGTATTTTGTTTATGGATGAAATGCTGTTTACAGAGTATTTTGTCCGTCTACAAGATTACATCCCATCATCGACAAAATTAATTGTACGAAAAGTACCAATTAACTGAACAAAGTTCAGGTAAAGTTATATATTTTTTAATGTCCTCATTATTTTGAAATCGTCCATCAAAAGGTCAATATGAACTGTTCGGTCACAATTGCTGATGGTTAAATTGTTTTAGATGGTCCATTATTATGAATCACCCCCATAAAATTATTCTACTATAGCAACATTTACCTACTTTTAAAATGTCAAACCTATCAAAGAATGCTCGTGGAATTTGAATTTTCTGACTTTTAACCTAGTAATACTTGTGTTTAAGTGAGCAATTTGTTTACAGAGGAGTGTTTAAATTGTCCTGTTACCCAAGTGATTTTATTGTAGACTTTAGTGGCTAGTCCTTATTGGATATAGTTCATGCCTGTTCTGAGCTTGTAGCTGGCATTAGAATCTCGTTGGACATCTGGGGAGGTCAGATTTAAAAAAAAACTAAATTAAAACTGACCTTGACCCAACAACTTTGAGATCTCAGATGGTCCTTAAAAAACACCTACCTCAACTTCTTATAGTATCCATTATTTATCATGGGTACCAATGTATTATAAATTTAGCATGTTGTGTTAAAAATGTTAAAATTCAATAAATATATATATTTTATATCATGTTCCATGGAACACTGTATACTGTTCTATCAAACGAACGATAAAATAAATATATCTATCGAAAGTTATTAAGTGTATGAATGTATGTCATATTTTAATATGATCTATTATTCAATAATATGATTACCAAGTATATTTTTCAATTTACTACCTCCGCGGGTTCCATTCAGACGTGTCGGCTTCTTTGATGTTTAATTAATTACCTGGCCCACCCTTTTAGAAATCCGGCCGGTGCTTTATTTAAATGAGGAGGATTAGGACTTTGTGAAGATCTGTGAGAGATCTCGTCCTCCTGATATCCTGGAGTCCTGATATTTATATCCCTCACTACCAGATATTTATATCCCTCATTACCAATCAGTTAGGTCATAGGTAGGTACTTATAAATTTAATATTTATATATATTTAATACAGTCGAACCTGGATATAAGAGAATTCAAGGCACCAGATTTTTTTTTATTTATTATGCAGGTTTCTCTTATTTAGAGGTTCTTTTCCCTTATAAAGAAGTACATGGGGAAATTGTTCCCTTTTATCGAGGTTTCTCTTACATCCAGTTTCGACAGTTATAATAACATCCCCTAATTTATACTGCTTGACTAACGAGTCCCATTATTCCAGCAGTAACCAGGTAGCGTAGGGTCCGTTGGTTCGAATCCCACCCAGTACAGGATTTTTTCTCAATCATTTGAGTTTCTGACTACATAATAATAAGACTCTGATGGTTAGGTGGTAGAAAATGCTTTGAGCATTAACGTCGCCTGGTGGTTACCTTCCACTAAAGAGTGTTGTTATTGTTAAAAGAGCCTTCTCTCGAAACCGTCAAGCTCACAACACAATGGCGATCTAGTTTCAGATCTGGAAATTTGAATATTCATAGAGCTCAAGATGAGGAGTTCTTCGGAACAGGTTCCGAGCACAATGCCTCACGGGTCCTCTATTTTGAATCGGAGATGAGATGCATGGACCAGCCAGGCGCGACGGATGGGGAAATGTTTTGGAGGTGCTGGGAAAATATTTAGGGGGTGTTACCTCATGACGTGCCAGCGTCGATGGCCCGTTGAATGTACGGTTCTCGTAGGATCACCGAAGTTAAGCAACGTCCATTCCGGCATTCGGCCCAACCAGGCTGGGTGAGGTCAATGTGGGTAGCAGTTATGTGATTTTCCTACGAATGGAGTGTAAAACTCCCGTCGTGTATGACCATGCAATTGAAAAACTCTAATATAACTAACCTCATGAAGTGGATTAAAATGGGATTTACAGAGTCCGGTTTCCCGGGCTCCTCAAATCTCAAACTATGTATTATTATTATTATAGTATGCTTTATTAGGTAAGACAAAAATATATAAAGTAAAATACAATGAAATTTTAAAGAAAAAATAAATAGATTGAACAAAGAAACAAGAATAAAAATGAGAATGAAGCTAATATGCTATCTGAAAGGCGGGGTTATTGCCTGTGGCAATCTCTTCCACCCAACACTTTGTGTAGTTGTGCACAAGCTGGGACTTTCAATTGGAATAAGCAGGGCTGTCTACTACGAAAGCTCTTTGTTACTGCGACATTTCGATCTTTGTGACATCTAGGTAGGACTTGAATTTTCTTCCTTTCGTCTGGGGGTGCTCAATCTATGCAGATCCTTCTATCCCGGTAGCTCAGTGGTGAAGGCGGCCCTCTGTAATCTAGAGATTCCAGAGGTCGCGGGTTCGAAACCCAGCCGGGACATACTCTCATTGGGGATTATTACCACATAATAATGCGTCTTGCGCTTACTGCTGGAATAATGGGGCATAATATTCCTAATCGGGCAGTATAAGTAAGGCGATATTATTATTATACTTAGCAGCGACCGCCCCTGGGACCAACAATTGAACAGTCCTCTGTTTTGAGTCTGAGATGACGTATGAGGATCTCGAGTCAAAAATATCTTGGCATCAAGGGTCTTGTGAAGGAGGCTTGAGATACAATGAACTTTGAGATCTTGGTCTCCTTGCAAGATCCTGCTAGTCCTTTTGTGGTGCTACAACGCGACGTCAGGTTTCAAAACTGTGAATCTATGAGACTATAAATACATATATCTATGAGACTAAATACTAAATATAGTCTCACATAGCCCTAGCATTTCTGCATGGTGTTTCTTTCTACAAGATACGCATAGAGAAAAGTTAAAAAAAAAACTAATAAAAATATAGATTCATGAACACGACACTCATACTGATCATGGCAGTCTTCATGAGAGAGTCTTTTTTTTCTCTTCTTATTCTTCTTCTACTTTATCTTCTTCCCAGTTATTCACGGCGGATCTTAAAGTTAATTTTGGTGAAATTTTTTCTAAAAGTCTTCTAAAGTCGGGAAAATAAAGAGTCTTTACTTTCCGAATGGTCCGAGAGTCCCATCATCATGGATATACTATAATTTAGAGTTTTAGACTTTTAATTTTTACCAAAGCGACTGCCGGCCCAGATGAGGCTGACAGAGTAGGTAGGTACTTTAGGAGTTTTCTGGTCTAAACCTTGTTTATCCCTAAGGCTCCTTATGGTCCCTTCCAGGTGTAACCAGCTGTGCTATTTAATTGGTGGTATATGCAGTGACTGCATACTATGCACCCATCTCTTGTGGACAGCTGAGGAGGGTTGTATCGTTCACTAATTTGACGTCCCTAACACACCCCTAAAGTAAATTAGTAATTAGGCGCTTAAATGCTGACGAGGTGGTAAATGAATTAATCATGATCTGAAACCACACGAAATCTAATTTTGATACAAAGGTTGCACCTTTGTTGTCAAATCGATCATAATCCGCCACTAAAAAAAAACAAAATTTGATGGTTTGGTTTACACACCTTTGATGGACAAAAGATTTTAGATACACTTTTAAAAACAAGATGCATCAAGAAATTAACTAGGTAGACAGCTATAGGCTGTAGTTTACAAACCTTTGATTGACAAAGGATTTAGCTCAAGAAATTAACTAACTAGACAGCTGAAGACGGATTTGAAATAAAAACAAGATAGACTTTGAAAATATTGGACAGCTTTGAAAATAAGATAGACAAAGGATTTACCTAACACCTTTGAAGAGAAAGGTTAATGAGAAGCAAGGATGAAAAGGTGATTTTAAATTTAAAACGATTTTCATGGAATAATAAAAATTCAGTAAATCTAATTTCAACCCTAGTCTTGGTGAATGAACTCGAATGGTTTAGGAGTATTTATAAACAAATCGTATACAGGGGATCTAGAGTTGACATTGGCTAAGAAAAAAAGAAAGTCATTGAAAAAAAAAAAAAAAAAACAATAAAGGTTTTTTTACAATAAAATCATTATGGTGGTCTTTGTTGTATTTGAAAATTTAAAATGACTTTTATAAATTTTAATAATAGATCCAGTACATTACAAAATGACTTACGACGTCTATATCATACAAAAGACATTATTTTCAATGAAATGCTTAAATAGTTTGAATCATAAACGGTCTTTTAATTAGTTTATTTCAACCAAGAAAATGTCTGCAGTAATATACTGTGTGTCTATTCGTTATTAATCATTATTTTTAGGTGAAGGTTTTTTTTTATGGGGAAAAGACAAGAATTTGTTCTTCCTAATGTTATATCAAATGTCAGAAACATTTATGGCCAGGATTAATAAATCTAAGCCGACCCTAATATTTTAAAAACTGAGCGATAGGTATAGGTACTAAAATAAGATTTTCCGTCACGAAGGCTGGCCACAGCTCCGTTACACCACAGAAGTATATTCAGCTACAAAGCCCGGCTGGGACCTCTACAGCTGTTGTTGTCTTGTTGTCAAAGTGAAAGTTAAGGCATAGTGTCCACTAAAGAAGTATTTTTCTTTTCTAACCAATGTGGATGCAACGGGAATAAAATGAACCAAAACTGGAAGCAAGTCGTTTTTCTTTTGGAAGAGGAATTTTTTTTCACAGCCGTTTTTATTTCGTAGCCATGAAACAGGAGCTACTGTAGACGCTTGTGGTCTGTGTTGTAGCCTACCCATCCCGTAGTATGCCTCCCCTCTGATGGGCGAGAAGTGGCACAATACTTCCCATTTAGGTGCTGGATCAACACGAGCGCACCGGAAGATATCCCTTACAAACAATTGTAACAAAATTAAGATTACAATTTTTTCTCGGCACGGGAGATCGAACCGGGGACCTTCCGCATGGCAACACCCTGTATAAACAAATCTTGCACCCTGTTTTATGCAAGGAACCAAGCTACAGTAGAAATGCTCAAGAGAATAACCAAAGAGTGCAAGGAGAAGAGATTGAACTATTGAAAAAAGAAATAATAAAGAAAGATGTGGATGCAAATAGGATGGGAAAAGATCCATCAACTCTCAAAGGCCCACAAAAAATAAAGGAGGCATGTGGTGATCACAATGTTGCCACAAACCTGTGTACGGTTCAAGTTTCAAAGGGAGATTGCAGTGTTGCCAAAATCTGATTTACAGTTCAAGTTTCAGAGGGAGAACTCAAAGGTCATGGGACTCATGGGTTCTTTCTCTTGATGCAAGATTTGTTATGATTAGAAGAATCTTCTGTGTGTTATTTTAGGTTTTTATGAGTTTAATGTAGAGTAGGTATATACAAGTAACATTTTTAGATTTTAGAGGCAACAAAAACATTTGGCTGGGAGGACTTTCTTTTCGAGACTGGCGTTTTACCCTCCATTCACTGGAAACAAAACAGCTACCAACATTAACCTCACCCAGCCTGGATCATGTAAAATTAACTTTTCCTGGTTTAAGAGTTCCCCACCAAGTTTTCAATTCAATGTATTTATTGAGAACAAATTTAATACATAAAGTATGTGTTTCAAGATAAGGTACTATACTAATAAGTTAAATAATTAATAAATTAAAATTTCGGTCCAAAAAATTTCCTGTACTCATGTTCGGGCCCCACTTTACCTTATCTTTCCCATCATGTGTTTTGTTGTCTGCATTTGGAGCTGTCTCATCAAGATGAGTTTTAATCCTTATTGTTAACCGACACCCATTATCATAATAATATTACTCTTTAGTGGAAGGTAACCACCAGGAGAGGTTAATCCTCAAAGCATAATAATACCTACTCTTTAGTGGAAGGTAACCACCAGGCGATGTTAATGCTCAAAGCATTTTATACGCACCTAACCGTCACAGTCTTATTATTATGTGGTCACAAACTCAAATGAATGAAGAAAAATGCATGCGTTTGGTGGGATTCGAACCAACGGATCCCTTCGCGAACTGGACTACCAGACTAGCGCCTTAACCGTAGACAAAACAGAAATAATGAATCTTCTAAAATTCCAAATAGAACGCTGGCCACGGATGAAAAACCTTTGCGGTAACTGAGTGTTGGGTTAGAGCTAGTCTCAAAAATTGTATCCTCTTGCCGCAGTTTCCAAATACGAAAAGGCGGTTAGTAACCAACCAGCTCTGGCACTACAAGTCTGTATTTTAATCATTCAGAATCCGTTGAGGTTTGAATTTACAAATTTTCTAGGGGTTATAGCTATCAAAAACAAGTAGTAAAATCCCATGAGATAATATTACATTACCGGTATGGTACACATTTGCACATGTGTTTTGAAGGGGAGAGAGTGGTGTGTGTGAGTAAGAGCGAAAGAGAGAGAAGAAATTACCATCTGGTTAGAGTCCTTTTATCCTTCGGGATTTTCGGGTCCTTTTCTGATCCCGTCAGGGACCTGTTCCCTTATACTTCTCATGGTATTGTTAGTAAAGTTATGATATACAGTCGAACCTGGATATAAGAGAAACCTCGATATAAGAGATCATTTTTCAGATATATCAGAAAGCTTTTGCTTCTAGTCATGACCTAGGAAATTATTATTATTAATACTTTATCGAAATCAATACCAGCTGACAAGGCTTTATTTATTTATTTATTTATAAACATTGAACGGGAAGACCCTTTGCTAACTATCCTAACTAAGCTAATTACAATAATGGACCCTAAACCTATCTAGCGCTATCTATGACCTAACAAACCTAGGTACTAAAGCTGATAAAAAAAAATTGCACTAAAAAACTATATAAAAGAGGCAGGGAAAGGAAGGTTCAGTTCACCTAGTTTGATCAGATAGAGTTGAAATAATGTTTAATGTTTTGAATAGATGTAGAAAAAAAATTGATATTAGTTGAAAGATTATTTCCTGTTCTCTGAAACCGAACAATAGGTGAGTTCTGAAGATAGTTGGCCCGTACAAAAGGAGGTGTGAAGGGTAGGGGTGATCTGGTTACTCGAGAAGGCACAGTGATATTGATGGAGGATAAAAGATAAGAAGAATCAATTTGAGAGTTAAGAATGTTGAAAAGCATGATGGCGTCGTACATAGTACGACGTTTAGCTAATGGAAGGAGACTTAAAGATCTTTGTAGAGTTTCATATGAAGCGTTGGACATGCCCATTTTATGACTCATTATACGGAGAGCTTTATTCTGAATACGCTCAATAGACCCTGAATGAAATGCATAACAAGGATTCCAAACAGTCGAAGAAAATTCCAATACACCACGAACTAGCGCGCAATACAAGACTTTGAGAGGGAGGACATCTTGAAAATCACGGGTAGTACGACTCAAGAAACCCAACATTCGAGAAGCTTTAGTGCAAATCAAATTCACCTGAGGAATGAAAGACATTTTGCTATCAAAAAGTACTCCCAAATCTCTTAAACAATCTGAGCGGGGAACAATAGAAAAACCAATGTAGTAGGAAAAGAGAGAAGGAGATTGAGAACGAGTAAATGTGATAATGTTACATTTCGAAGGGTTGACATCAAGTTTGTTAGAGAAAAACCATTGACACAACGCAGCCAATGCTTCTTGAAGAACCAAGTGATCACAGAAAGACGCAATAGGTTTATAGAGCTTGATGTCATCACAAAACAATAAGAATGACACGTCAAATTTCGAGAGGATTTGGTCGATATCATTGATAAAGATTAAGAACAAGATCGGCCCAAGATGAGATCCTTGGGGAACGCCTGAAACTGCGGGAAAAGGCTCGGAAAGGGCGGAGCCGACACGAACAACACAAGACCTTTCATTAAGATAACTTGCAAACCACCTGTGAAGAGTACCTACGACACCATAACCATGAAGTTTGTTGAGTAGAAGTTGATGGTTGACCCTGTCAAAGGCTTTGCTGAGATCCAAATAGATAGAGTCTACTTGAGTGCGACTGGACAAGTTGTCAGAGATAAAATTGGAATATTCAAGTAGATTGGTCGAAACTGACTTACCAGGAATAAAGCCATGTTGATTGCTAATGAGGAAACGTTGAATATAAGGAAGAAATTTTTTGAGAACTAGGGCTTCAAATGTTTTTGGAATAGCAGACACTATTGAAATTGGACGATAGTTGGAAATATCTTTTTTGCAGACGTCACGTTTGGGAATTGGGGTAATAAAACACTTTTTCCACTGATGAGGAAAAATACCTTGTTCAAGTGACTGATTGAACAATAAAAACAATGGGAAGACGAGAGAAAACCTACATTTTTTTAGAAATAAATTTGGAATGCCATCTAAACCGGAACCCTTATGAATATTTAAAGTCTTTAATTTGGCTAGAATTTCAGATTCAGAAATAGATATAGAAGATAAGCATTCTGAATATTGGTAGTCGAGAGAAATCTGAAAAGCAGGCGACGAAGTAAAAGCGGAAGAAAAGTGACGGCTGAAGAGGTTTGACGAGGTTTCGGCAGAAAAAGATTGTTCACCTTTATATTCTAAGATTTTTGGCATTGAAGAGTCAGAGCGAAGAGATCTTTCAAATTTCCAGAAGTACCTAGGATTATTTCGAATATTGACTTCGGCAGAGGACACATGAGAAGAATAACACTGTTCAGAGATTTTTTTACATAAGGAACGCAACTTGGAAAATTCATTATAGTAGTCTTGAGAACCAGTAGATTTATAAAGTCGATGAACATTTTTTTTCTTAACAATTAGATATTTTAAATAGGAAGAATACCAAACAGGATAGGAGTCTTTTTTAACATGAACGGTTGGAACAAAACACTTAATGACATCGGAGACAAAGGTGTTGAACTTCTCGACATTGCCTTCGACATTATCAGAAGATAGAAATTTAGGCCAGTCGAAATTTGAGAATATATTATTGATAAGAGAGTAGTCACCTTTGTTGAATTTAAAAAGATGGAAATCGTCCCTTAGAACTTCAGTCGTAACCGGTAGTCTAAGACTTATGGAAAGACAAGGGTGAAAGGAGTCGAGGGGAAGAAAAGGTTCAATGCGAGAAACTATGCAATGCTCAGGTAAAACCGAAGCGAAAACCAGGTCTAGAATTCTGTTTTGTGGGTTAGTTATAAAGTTGCGCTGATGAAAATCATGGAAAGAAAATTGTTCGATGGTAAGGTTGCTTTGTAGAGTATTGAAAGACGGAATAGAAGTAGGGGACCAAGATATATCAGGGAGATTGAAATCCCCAAGAAGAACAAATTCATCCTGAGGATACAAAGATCGAACACGGGAGACTTCATTCCAATAACAAGTGTAGATATCAAGTGGAGAAGAAGGAGGAATGTAAACCAGACTAATAACAACTTTCAACCTGCCAAGAGATATACGCACGAAAAGTAGTTCGATTTGTTTAATGGAGCCTACAATTTGGTTAGAGAGGATTGAATTAGAAATTGCTAGCAAAACTCCTCCGCCGGACTTCTTTTTACTTGAATTAGAATTCCTATCACAGCGGTAGACAGTAAAATGGTCAAAACCAAGCTCTGAAGTAAAATGAGAAGAAGTGAGGTTGGACTCGGAAAATGCGAAAATATTGTAACCATCGAGGTGAATACCAGTCCTCAACTGTTTCAGCTTCGTTCGCAATCCACGAACATTCTGGTAAAAGATTAACAGATCATCAGGAGATTTAGTGGATGGCAGGGCCGAGGAAGAAGAAGTGGAAGAAGAAACACCAGCGTGACAGGTTGAAAAAACTGTAGAAGAAGAAGAAGGACGTGGGTTGAAAGAATCAGAATTAACAGGCGGTGCAGGAGAAGGTGTTGGTTGAAAAAGTTGAGGGTCTACTAGAGTTATCAAGTGTCTGGTTTAATAATAATAAAAGTCACCCGTTTCGCCTGATGTAGCTTAACAAAAGGTCAAGATCACTCACCAAGATTGCTAGTCACAAAGTACCTTATCACTCATCAACTAGTAGGTACTGCTTGCTATAAGTATTCATCAGTATATGAAATTATAGTACTTGAATGTTTATGGGTAGATTTTAATGTGTGCAATTATTCTTATAGTGATAAGAGTCAGTACGTATACAGAGTGGTATCAAAATAGAGCCAGAAAAATGGATCCAAAGCTGCGCATATACTTGTATCTGGATTTCGGTGTTTCGAATCTTAAGCATACTGATAAGGTTCTGATCCGCTAGCGTCGATGGTACGTTGAATGAAACAGGTCTCGTTCTGCCACTGAAGTAAAGCTACATTCAGCGAGGTCCAGGCTTAGATAGATGGCCTTTCAAATTCGAACCCACGTGATGCTGGGTTTTTCCGGGCCCAACCCAGGCTGAGTGAGGTTAATGTGTGCAGCTAGTTGGTAAGTTTCCAGCGAAAACCGCCCCGCCTCGATAATTTAGCATTTGAAAAAACTTACCATTCATTATTTCAAGTTTGGGTCCAAAAATTGTAACATTTTTTCATTTTTCATGTGATTAACACAAAGAAGTCAACTCTTCTAAGATCTTCTTCTTTTACTTTGCCTTTTCCTAAACTTACATGGGGTCGATTGCCAAACCTCTTCCACATTTTATACACCCTGTATAAGTGTACATATAATAATGCACAATTCAACGAGAGACAATCAGTCACCATTACTTTCGTGATAAAAAGACTGCATGACTTACTATACCGTAAGTAAATAGGTACTATACTGAATATAATTATATCTTCTAGATTCTAGTGAAACATAGATAGGTATTGCCTCACTTTTAATGAGGCGGTTGATTTTTATTAGTATAATAATTATATATACATATAAGGAGTAAATACCATGGTGATTTTCAATACGTATCTGCTCATAGTATGTTCGACTCCCGGTAGGGGCAGACTTTTCGAAGAAAATTATTTCCATCCAAACACGTGAGGCTGGCATTTCCAGCCCTACCTGGGTGAGGTTAATGTGGGTAGCTGGTATGACTCCCAGCGAACGGAGTACGTACATCAGAATTAGAATTAACTGGTCACAATAGATCTAAATAGAGGTCGGTGTGATAATTGGTGCTTCCCTTGTGGAACTCCAACCAGTCTATAATAATTAGACCTCAAAGTTGGTAATAATAATAATAACATAGCCTTCTTTATACTGCCCGATTAGGACTAATAACCCCCATTATTCCAGCAGTAACGCCAAGAGGTATTATTTATTGTGTGGTAAAAATTCCAGATTGGAGGATTAATAAATTGTTATGTCCCCGGTTGAGTTTCGAACCCGCGACCTCTGGTATCTCTGGATCTCTGGATTCATATAGTGCCGCCTTTAACACTGAGCTACCGGGACAGAAATATTACATTTTGATTAATCCCTTGTTTACGTATTCACTTTCCTCATATTTCATCCCAACATCCCTAGAATCTCTGGACCCCTAATCATCCACCTTATTCTACACAGGATGATCAAATACGGAGGGGGGGGGGGGGTGCTTCACCCTCAGGATAGCTAGGGGTTCCGGTGACTAGGTTAGGGGGGCCTGGTGGTTTATTCCGGACAGATGTTCCCGGGATGAGTAATTTACGATTTCCTCTCCTGTATAGATGTGTAGATTATATAAGATTATGTGTTTATGTATAATCAAAAGCCTTTGTGATGATCATCATATATATTTGAGAATACCTTCATATACTCGATTAAAAAATAAATAAAATGAAGAAAAAATATTGAGAAAAAATTGACCTGTTTATTTTTTGGGCGTCGACTGCTGGAATAAGGGGACTATCAGTTCCAATCGAGCCGTATAAATAAGGAGATTGTTTTTTTTTTATATATATATATAATAAGGGTTACTGAAAGCCATATTTATAATAAGGCTTTGGGTATACCTATTGTCAGAAATGAATATTAATTTACTGTTAATGAGTCAAACTCCTCACGTCCGTAATTGCTTGGGTAGCATTAGGTATTATGCTGAGAATTAGTTAGTAGATAATGCTTTGAGCATGAACTTTGCCTGGTGGTTATCTTCCACTAAAGAGTATTACTATTATGTGGTCAATAAACGAGAGAAAAAAATCCAGGCATGAGGTGAGAATCGAACCCACGAATCCTCGCGTCACCGGCTACTAGCATATTGAGAACTATACTGACTTGGACCACTCACCCTACCAAATACACGAGATTATTCTGGATGTTGCTTTTTTATTGCACTTCAGTATAAACAGAAAAGTGAGAAGTTGTACTAGATGTGTACATGAATATCAGAACATATGTACATGGACAGTTGTTTCGAGCTTATTTGCTCTCATCAGCAGGTACTAGTTCTGAATATCCATGCCATCAACTTTACTAACCTCTCTATTTTAATCAGTATAAACAGAAAAGTGAGAAGTTGTACTTGCAAGAATTTTGCACATCTTTGGTTTATCCTTCATTATTTATAACTTTGCACTTATAATCATTATCTTTAGATTCTATAGATTGGATTCTTTCACAGCAGATAAGATAAGTGATGGCATTAATCGATTTAATCAGACGGGACTATAAATTTTTACTGCTAAATGTGCTTCATGAATACGAAAAAGGTGCGTAATTAAAGTCACCTTGAAGGGTGGGTTTTTATTTCACTTTTCGAACACTCTTAAACCATAAAACTTTCAGAAAATAAAAGGTTATCTTCTCGTTTTATGTTTTAATTCCAGGAAGTGCAGGAGTGTGTGTGTGTGTGTGTGTCTCAAACAGGCGCGGCCGGTGGAAAAATGTTTTGGGGGTGCTACCACATAAACCAGACTAAAATGGGATTTATAGAGTATTTCTCTTAGTACCTAATGTTTTTAAATTTGTTTACCATGCCAATCCTAGAAATGTGAAATTATTTTCACTGTGTACGGGCTAGGACTGCAAAAAAACACACTTTTTTCGTTTATGTCTGGGCGTGCTGCAGTTCCTTAGCACCGGGGCGCGCCTGGTCTCAAGTGTGTAGGAAGTAAACATAAAGACATCATGTAGGTAAGGTTTTGCGTTATAAAGCCTACTCAGCTGAGAATAGCAATAAACTGTCAATCATTGGACAAAATCGTAAAGTGTGAAATATCATAAAAAAATCCATTGCTCAAATGATTTCCCTGTTCGAGGTATGACCTAGAGAAACTTAAGTTTGTGCGTAGTCGTAAGTCGGAAACTTTTTTATTACTTTCATTAAAATAACTTAATAGGAACTTGACAGAGTTGAAAGGCACCTATAGTCATCTACGCATATATGTAAGTATAACTAGCTCAGTCCTTTTTTTTTTTTTTCTTTTTTTTTTAGGAGAGGTGGTAAAATCTGTACACGAACACTAGATTTTACCCTAGTGAACAGTGAGGGTACTGAGATGCGGACAACAGTGCATCATCCTCACTAAAAGCCACCTCTCCCCTTAATCATATGATCCCGGAACCGTTCAAAACATTACATCGGATATCATAATATGGTCCTCAGGTTTTTCTACTGTGGCTGGTGTTCTTTTTTTTTTTTTTTTTTTTTTTTTTAAAAAAAAAAGATGAGTGTTTCACAGCCTTTTTTGTTTTTTTGTTTGTTTCGTTCTCATTTTTCCCTAGCATGTCCCAACCCAGGCTGGATGAGGTTAATGTGGGTAGCAGGTTTGTGAGTTTCCTGCGAATGGAGAGTAACACCCCCGTCGTGATAATATGACCATGCAGTTGAAAGCGACGTTAAACCAAAAATTAAAATAAATATTTATGGATTTTACTCGGACAGTTTTCTGTGAGAAATATCCACATTACTCAGGATTGCTGAGAGGTTTTTCTGTAAGTAATATCCCATACATTTACCTATTACTCAAGATGTTTTTTTTTTTTAAAGATGAGTGTTTCACAGCCTTTTTTATTTTGTAGCCATGAAACAGGAGCTACTGTAGACGCTTGTGGTCTGTGTTGTAGCCTGCCCATCCCGTAGTATGCCTCCCCTCTGATGGGCGAGAAGTGACACAATACTTCCCATTTTAAGTGCTGGGTCAACACGAGCGCACCGGAAGGTATCCCTTACAAACAACTGTAACCAAATTTTGAATACAAATTTTTGTCGGCGCGGGGGTTCGAACCCGGGACCTTCCGCATGGCAAGCGAGTGCTTAACCACTGAGCTATTCGTGCGCTCTGACACCTATTTGCACACAAATTTGACCTTTTGGTATTCAGGTGCGTACTAAGAAAGGATTTTTAAAAAATCCAAATAAGACACCCGCCACGGACAAACACCTAACCGTCGACAAAGTACCGGGTTTCAGCTGGTATCTGAGTAGTAGATTAAAAGGTCATTTTAACCTTTATATGCCCTACGGTAGGCTACCTAATAAATCTAGGTACTTTCTAGCACTTACCTCTGTGACGGTTAGGTCGGTTAGTCTTAGAAGAACCGCCAAGGAAGACAGCCACTATATCGCACCTGGTAATGGCATAGACACTTTTAAAGTGGACATACCTGTGAGGTACTAAACTAAATCATCTCTGCTTGGTACTAAAGTATCTTTAGTAGCTACTAAAGTAGATACTAAAGATACTACTTTTTATGTAGGTATTGAATTGCCTTTATGTAAAAGTACCTAACTGAACAATCTATGATACCTACTTCAGGGTGTCCCGGATTTCCGACCCAACCTAGGCTGGGTGAGGTTAATGTGTGGGTAGCTGGTAGGATTCCCAGCGAATAATGGTGGGTAAAACCCCCGTTCTTATCCAGGTCATTAAATCAAATAGAAAAAATGTGTCTTGGTTTTGGCAACCTCAACCATGAGGTTGAACAACGTCGACCGTGCTTAAGCGGGATAAGGCAGACTAAAAGAAGAGATGGTTCAATTCCCGGTTTAAGCGTAGACTTAGTAATCTCTTCCGTCTAAAGGGAATATTTAATTCATTCACTCCATAATTAAACAAAACATTTAATAGGTACCTATTTTTTTATTAGCATTTATTATAATCTTTGCTGAAACATTTCTTTTCTTTTTAACAGATAACTAGATAAGGTAAATATTTACTTTGAATGAGATGCCATAAATACCTGTGTTGGTCTTTAAGAAAATTGGATACATAATCATATTAATTTTAATTAGGTATATTTTGCTATAAGAGGCTTATCTACATTCTACATGTAAGAGAGTCTATTTTTTAAATTACATAAACACTTAAACAATGTTCTTCACATATTAGCTGATGTAGGAATTATGTACTGTATGTTTAATCTCAACATCTTGGCAGGAAATCCAGGAATTGGGTAATAAACAATTTCTTGTTTACATTACATTATCGTACAGCAAGGTATTGATTGCTATGTGTTGTTGTTAGGTTGGTGAAATTGTTGTTGTTGTTGTGTTGCTGTTACGAATAGCAGTAAGGTCTTGATGGTTTTATTGGCAAGTATTTCAGTGGCATCATCGACAAATGGCCTTCCCGGCCTCGTTTGAGATGTTCAGATCTGGGCGCAAGATTAGCTCAGTGGTAAGGTACTCGCTTGGCATGTGGAAGATCCCGGGTTCGAATCCCAGAGCTCTTCTTCTCACAATCCCCAAATTTAATGACCCTTTCAGCACGAACCACAGCTGTGTAAGACCTTGTTAAAATGCTATACCAGAAAGAAAAAAATGTCCCTTTCGACCGTCAAATTTCGTTCAAATAAACCAATCAGAGTGCGTTGTTGGCAGTTGAAAAGAAGATTTGGAGACTATGACAGTCAGAAAGTTTTTTGAAACGAGACCCAGCTCTGTCAGGTCAAAAGACACAAATAGGGCCCTTAATAGAGTAGGTATTAGGCAGGATATCCAGCTTTAAACTGTAGTAGTAGTGCCAGAACCAAACAACCTCAACCATGAGACAGAGGTTGAGCAATGACAACCCCTAAGTAGGTTTGGGAAAAGACAAAGGCCAAGTGTATAGTGTTGCTAATGAACAGATTAAATCAATCAACTTAATACAAAATCAAATGGCTAATGAGTCTAATGACATAATCAGGCTGTTATTGACTATACACTTCTTCAAAAGAAGAAGAAAAAGGAATAGTAATAAAAAATCAGCTCTTGTTTAGCTGCTATATAATACTCTAATTCTAGTTTTACTTTCGAGAAACTTCTAATATTACAAATCGGAAGTATTTATTGTGTTCGTTTTTTGTAAAAAAATATTTTTTTTTTTATTAACTTTCACACACTCATGCATGAAAAGTAGGACAATCAATTTTTGTTTTAGATCTACTTCACCCCCCCTAATCTTCCAAACTTAAATATATAGTTTGTATTGTACCCCTTTTGAGTCTGAACCCCTTTCACATGAAAGGGTTGGATGAGCAAAACTAGAGGGGTAAGGTGAAAGGGTGTTTCCTTTGAAGTAAAGTGGATGCAAAAGGTCTAACATAACCTCTTTTTTTTCGTTCTGGTATAAAAATAGATGCGTAGTATGATATGGAAAAAATACCAGAATTATTTAAAAATATAATCAAAATTCTTTATAAACTGCTTCTTTTGTTTTGTAAAACGTTTAACTTTCTCAAGCCTGTACGAGATTACGAGAATTTTTCGTAGATCAGTATTATCACAAAAGTGAGAAGTTATACTAGAACTAGATACTAGATGTACAATAAATTTTGGTATATGAAATCAGAACATACCTGGAGACAGCTGTTTTGAACTTATTTGCTCTCATCATGGTAGTATTGTTCTGACATTCTGAATATCCATGCCATCAACGACTTTCTGTTTTAATCAGTATAAACAGAAAAGTGATAAGTTAATTAATTGGAAGACCATTTTCGATTCTTACCTTTTTGGAGACCCACATTCAAAACAGAGAAGAAACGTCAAACTGAGAGGTCCAAAATAATTTCGTGTCACCGAAAAGAGGACAACATTCAGCCGGAAAGAGTCCAAAATCCAGGAATCCAGAAAGCTGATAGGTAATCCAGAAACACTTTTGGTCAATACTTTAGTTATTTATAAAACATGTTAAATGTAATCAATAAAATTCCACATGCAATAAAAAAGCACTTAAAATAAATTAGGTAGACAATTTCAGGTATATTAATGAATTTTTTTTATTAAAACAGATTCCTGATAAAAATTCCTCGATTAATATTTTTAGAGCTTTATCATGTAGGTAGGTTTGTTAAAAATTGGTGATTTGGTCAATTTACACTGTAAACATTATCATTTTATGAAATAAATGTCTCTTTATCACACATTTTCCATAGAAACAATTTTATTTAAGTAGGTAATTCACAATTTTATCACCTGTATTTAACTCATAGAAAAATTACTTTTTCCAACTTTACTCGCAACATTTTGATACCTATTAAATATACATATAGAAAGGGTTTAAAAAATCAATATAAAACGAACTATAATCTACTATCATCCATTAGAATATTATAGAATTACCTAATTAATAGGTTTGTTGAGACGTATTATTTAAATCATTGAGGTTTGGAATCTTTTCCGAAGACGACACTTTTTTGAGATTTCACTAAAATTAGAATATTCCTGAATTAGAATCACAAATTTAATTATTAGGCTTATCACGAAAATCTCAAACACAAATATTCACAAAGAAATTTATTTAAACTACCAAATGAAAATTTTAAATAATTTTAAACGTATTTTTTACGATAAAAAAACCGACGTTGTCTTCCACGATGTAATATCTAAACTCAACGACCTTGAGCAAACTGATCAAGAATCAAGAAAATCACAACAACCATGCTCGGATACTCAAACAACGCGAGGTTTGAACCAGGACTAAATACGAACTAACCCGAAGTCAGAAATGGATTTGCGGGGAAGCACGAAGTGGAGTCAGACCTTTGACATCAGGGGCGGATTGACGGGTTTTTTTTTAAAAATAGTAAAAGACTTTTTTTTAACCCAGATAACGCGGTGAAACTTTTTGTTTTATTTTTTGGAGTGATATATTGAGTCCTGAATCAAAATAAGTGCTGTCAACTTATCACTCGGACTCAAAACAAAGAGCTTGAGGTGTCGCCAACTAACCTCAATAAGCTGAATTAATTAGAAAAATCCACAATGTAGTACCTTTCACCAGATGGGGCTGACGTCCTTCTGGAAGGACGTCAGCCCCATCTGGGTTTTAAAGGTAGTTTTGCCCCGTAACCGCTTTCGCATTACTTCAGGGCTCTTTACCTTTACATCCATGCCATTCCGGAAACGGAAAAACTCGGTCAGAATTTTCCGCTCCGGCCGGGATTCGAACCCGCAACCTCCGGGTCAGCAACCAATGCTCTTAACCACTGAGCCATGAAGGTCGTCAACCACGGAGGTTGACGGGGGTAGTGCAGGAAAATGGGGGTTTGAGATCGTCAACTGTATTGCAATATCGTGCATTCATGAAATTTGCAGGAGAACTTAGTCTAATAAATCTAATAAGCCGAAAGAAAATTGTTTTTAAAGTCACACCGAGTTCTCAATTTTCTCATTAAGCAATACACAAAATTTGCATAAAATTGTCCTTCTCCTACCTCGTGAGGAAAAATGAGTAGCTGCTTTAATGTGAGCAGTGACCAGTTGATTTATTGTCAAAAATAATATTTATTAGGATATTCAATGAAAACAGAAAAGTCCCATATTATTTTGCGCGTTGATTCAACGCCGTTGAATGGATTGGTTCTCGTAGGATCACCAAAGTTAAGCAACGTCCTGCAAGATGAAGACTTCGTGATGCTGGCATTCTGGCCCACCCCAGGCTGGGTGAGGTTAATGTGGGTAGCAGGTTTGTGAGTTTTCGACCATGCAGTAAACCCAAATTAAAATAAAAATAAATATGTTTATAATATTGGTCAGAGATTTTTCTGTGAGTAATATCCACATAATATTCAAAATATTATCTACTCACAGAATTTCTCTGAGTTATATCCACATATATTATGCATTAGGTACTGAGGATATTAGTCAGAAAAATGTGAAAATGGCATTACAGATTTCAACATATATGAGAAGAAAATTAAATAAAAAAATTGTCCATACCAAGAATATGTTGCTTTTTTCCATTTAGCAGTTTGACGAAACCACAAAAAATCTCCGCACTACCTAGTACAATAAAATTAAATTATCTTCAAAAAATATGTACAAAAAAAATCCAAAAAAAAACATTAACTACTAATTTCTATAACTTTTTACCGACCAATGTAAACCATTAGATTGAAAATCACGTTCCGAATTTTGAAACATAAGGTATGCGTGTATCCGAACAATACGGACATGCCATTCAAAGAAGCTACAAAGAGCCGGTTGAACAGGAATTTGGAACCATAGACCTCGGGATCGAATCGGCACGTACTAACATCCTGCTGAGACTATCAGAGAGAACAGAAGGAAATGAGAAATAACTTCCATTGAGAAACTAGCAGAGACTTTAATTTTGTTACAATTTAAAAAATACCGAAAAATTTCAAAAAATAGGTAGGTCCAAATAATGATATGAATAAAAAAAATTGACAAAATATCCTTGATGGAGAGTTTGGTACAAATAAATTCAATATTAAAAGGCCAAAAACACAAACAAATTTAGTGGAACCCTCAAAACACACGTATAAGTTTATTGAGAAAAATATTTTTATTTTTTTCATCTCCCATGTTGAATTTTCATTTCATGCTGAGGGTATTTTAAAGGATTTCTAAAGGAACAATGCCGAAATCTGTGCCAAACATGCATGAACTTAGATTAAGAATTCGAGGAAGATCAAAGGTGATTAATGGTAATAGGTATTTTTTTTTTCGGAGTTCTGTTGATTTATGAATGAATTAATGTAAATGTAATTTACTGTACATAATAATAATAACATAATATCGCCTTATTTATACTGCCCGATTAAGACTATCAATTCCCATTATTCGAGCAGTAAGCCCAAGACGTATTATGTATTACGTGGTAAAAATCCCAAATGGGAGGATAACTTGTCATGTCCCGGCTGGGTTTCGAACCCGCGACTTCTGGAATCTCTGGATTCACAGAGTGCCGCCTTTACCACTGAGCTACCGGGACAGATGTATTAGGAAGATAGAAACATATTAGTTAGTATGTATGTACGAATTTCTTTGTGGTGAAGCACAAGGCCTCTTCACAATTTTTGTGGGTAGCGCAGCATTACTAAGAGCCTCCTTTACATTTCGAATTATTCTATTACATTAATTTCTTTTTACTCTGGTAATGCCGCCACTGGTCGTTACTCATACAAGTAACTATTAGTTAGTACCTACATACATTCAAAGATTCAAAGTTATTTAAGGTTATGCTACTACCATCAGTCTAACCTAAAATTCAATATCACCAAGCTAATTTTCAAATCAAATAGGATTACACTAACTAAAGACACTACTAATAAAAAAGACGTTGTGCTTTAATAAGGTAAGTAAAGTAAGTATATAATCTTCTTCTGTACAAACAGCTTGAAAACCAAGGAAAAAACTTTAATCCTGTTTCATAATTTGGCCCTAAAGTCTAAAGGCTTACTTAAGGACTTGGACAGATCGTTCAATGACTCACAGATAGATAAACATAAGTCAGTAAAGCAGATTATTAAAATTTTCTGACCATACTTTGGTGCAGATTAAAAATAAATATCTTATTTAACGACCGTATAATTACTCTGTAATTAATTTTTGTTCTCATTTTTATGAGTTTTTTAAGGACTCTTTTGTTTGGTTTACAATCTGCCCGGGATGGTTATTGATATTGATGGGTATATAATATATTAGGTATATAATTTATATATATTTACAGTTTTATGTCTTTATTTACAACAAAGAGCGGCGATGATTACATAGCACGATAATAGGAGTGACGTCACAGTTCCTCTTGGTCGCATGTTCGATTCCCGCCCGAGAATATATTTGACAAAATGTATTGTTTCTTTATTTGTGTTTTTTCATAAACCAACCTCAGTACTTTGATCGATAAGGCGGCGGACTTATAATCTAGAGGTAGGTGGTTCGAGTCTCAAGTTACACAAACATTTAGTAATGCTAGTTTGAGTAGTTGTTGTGATATCACGATTGTGATCAACACGAATCTGATACTTATCTTTCATGTGTAACTAGGAAACCTATAGGTAATGAGTGATTTTCGCCTGTGGGAGATGTAGGTGATAATTTCAGTTGATACTCTATTCAATTCGATTTTTTGTTGTTGATAATTCTACCTCGAAGTTATATTCTAATTTACAAGATCACATCAGTCTGTTACACAAGAACTATCAATTTTAAGTTTCTAAAGTTACAATTTCATAATCCACATTATCATCAACTTCACGCATTGAAAATCACTTTTAGGTGCGAGATTTTTAATTCGATTCGAGTTTTATCAATTTTATAGCTATGTTTTATGTTGTTTCCGCTAGTTTGGACAGATACGAAGCACACACACATACACTCTCAATCTCTCTCTCTCTTACACACACACAAACATACACACACACACACACACACACACACACACAAACACACACACACACAACATCACATCACAATAATGGTCCAACTTTCGCACCTCGTGTGTGGTCTATCTAAAAGCTTGATCCCATTAGCGTGTCAGATATCTTCTCGGATGATTGTCCGTTTATTTATGGCATTCTTTATGGACCTGGAATTTCGGGGCTTTCTCTTCTCTAAAATGGATAAAAAATTATCAAAACAAACAATCAACGAATAACACAGGTCAATAAAACTCTCCAGGTTTTCGGCGGTCCTGAAATTTTGACAGCTAAAATATCAAAGCCAGCGTCGATGGCGTGTTGAGTGCACCGGTTCTCGTAGGATCACCGAAGTTAATCAACGTCCAGCGTGGTGGATACTTCGTGATGCTGGCATTCCGGCCAAACCCAGGCTGGGTGAGGTAAATGTGGGTAGCAGGTTTGTGAGTTCCCTGCGAACGGAGGGTAACACCCCTGTCGTGATATGACCATACAGTTGAAAGCGATGTTAAAACCAAATTTAAAAAAAAATATCAAAATATTTCTGTTTCATAGAGGACTCAATCGTAGTTCTACTGACAACAAGTTCCACAACTTAGGTATAAATTTAAAGAATCCATAGTTTTATATTAATATTACATATACCTAACATTACTTGGATTTCTAATATGAACCTGATAACAAATAAGTTCCACAATCTCAAAGCAGAAACATGGAAGGACCAAATTTTTGGCACTTTTCTTTGGTTTTCCGCAAGAATCAGAATTATAGGGATCAATGATCAGGGACTAATTCACCATTCATTTAAAAATCCAACCTCATCCATGAGGAAAGTGTTGAACAATGCCTACCTTGGCAGACCATTCCAGAATTACTCTCCACTCTCAAAATCCCCGGAATCACCGTCCCACAACGCTCTCTGATTAGTTATTGCATTCAAATTAACCAATCAGAGTGCGACGTTGTATGACACTTGAAAGGGAGATTTGGAGATTATGAGAGTGGACAGTGTTTGTGGAACGGGCTACAGGTACAGGTTTGGGAATGGTCACAATAGATCTTACTAGGTCGCAGTGTTAATTGTATGATATTTCATCTGAAACCCTGCAACCAGGTTTTATAATAGGTTTGGGAAAAGGCAAAGTGAAAGAAGAAGATGACAAATACTAAATTAATTTATTCCCAGCACACCTCCTTAAATTACTCCCACACCTCTCGAGAAGACGCATGTCCCATTGCTGACACCCGAACACCTTCTCTGCGAATCTGGCAACGAGTCTCTCCTCACATTTGCAAATTGCGGAATCGGCAGTAAAATGTCGCCGCTGCTTATTCAAATCAACAACGCAACGGTCCGGGAATTGGCATCCTCATAAATCAGCCCGCCACGTCTACTGCCTGGCGCCTTGTCCCTATTTACACAGTCACACCGATTTTGCATGCTCGCGAATTCCTACGCGCGAATCTAGAGTTCCAACTATTGATATAATTACACAAGAACTGCATTAGTTAAGTCATTAGTCAAAATCTGCAACCCCCCCCCCCCTCCCTCCATCCTCAAGTAAGAGATCAAAATGCAAATAAACGCGAATCGCTTGACACATGCATACTAATGATCCGAGCCAGCCAGATCCCAATACAGAGTTACAGAGGCCTATAAAATGCCGTGTCTTATTATTAGTCGTATAACATGTTTATATGTTTGTATTATAAATCCTGGTATACCTATATTATTTACATGTATTTTTAGAGTTTGGTTTATGTAGTGGCGTAAGAAAGACGAAGACGTTTAAGATGGGTAATGTACGAGTATGTATTTCTATGCGCGATCAACCTGCATGTTTTGAGGTGCGTGAAGATAGCACCCGACCCGAAATATATGCTGTAACCAGGACTTGAACCACCTACCTCCATGTTACAAGTCCACCTTATCGATCAAGCTATCTTATATTATATTAGGTGTATCTAAATTTATAAACGGGGATATTTATGACAGAGAGGTAAAAATATGTACCTAATGGAACAGGTATAGGTAGAAACAGTACTGTTTGTTTCTTGTTTTAACTGTACACGACTACACGTACATAGATGGGGATTATGATATATGTTAGTTAAATCCAGGATAGGTATATCAGGATAGTTATATCTGGTCGGCGCGGCGCCCATCATCTTAATTGATGTCGGGTGTCACGGGTGGGCCCCTATCAGTCGCCGACCCGACATCTCCCCATCAGCTAAATCTAACCTCACTAATTTCAGTCGCCCGCTGCGTCTGAATTGCCTCCGACCTGATTTGGTTGCACAACCTGTCCATCACGGCAGAGGCGGTGGTGACATAAACTTTGGTTTTGTATAAAAAAAATGTAAAGACAGAATATTTACTGTATACCTAAAAGTCCAATATCATAAATATATACCAACATAAATAAAAGAATCTACTGTATAATGTAAAATAAAAAAGGAGAAGTATTTACTTTGATTTTATGAAATAAATAGAAATAAAAGAGATAAATTTTGATCATACAAAATAAATAAAAAGTAATAATAATACAGTTAAACATACATACATAATTCATATATTATAATTATTTTCATTATTTAATAATGACGAAAAAAAGTCAGAAAAGAATTATTGTTTTCATAAAAAATACAAGAAAAAGTTCTTTTTATAAAATAACAACCTGCGTTCTGGGGTACATTCTTTATGAGAGCTTTGAGTTAGTGAGTTGGATTTCTAGTCAGTATTCATTATTCTGCAAGTTGGTCTTTATAAATTTCATCGAATGAAATTTATTAGCCCTTGATTTCGAGTTGAGCAATTGAATTGGAGCCCACTCGATCTCGAACAAGTTTGAGTGGGCTCTCCTCACTAAGAGCCTGACTAGTGACTAGGCCTCAGTCCTATTTGCATTGCGAGAAAATTCCAAACCCACCAGCTCCGGGGATACGAATTTTATTTTTCCGTCGCTCGCACTGTGTCGGGAAGTGGTACCCTGGTGATGGGCAGCTTTGAATTTTTTCTTCAAGATACTATTGATTTATTATTTATTTATTTACAACATTAATTACAAACAATAAACAAAAATATTTCAGGATACTATTGATTTATTATTTATTTATTTACAACATTAATTACAAACAATAAACAAAAATATAATGTTATTTATTAAAGAAAAAAAAATCTGGTGTAAACATCACACGACTTTCCTTATCATATTAGGAATGGAAACGGGACCAAAAGCCACTGGTGACTGAAAGGTAACATTTAGCTAAAAATAAACATCAAATTCGTAATCAGCACCTTAAAATCATTGAATTTGATATGTCGCAACTCCCATCTAGGATGAATAATAAAAAAGTTAGTCCACGCGGGTCCCCCCCAAAATACCGGTAAATTGGGGCCGAGTTCAAAAAAGTTCAAGATATCAAAAAAATGATCAGAATAGACTCCTATTATTTTTTTAATCTAAGAAAATGTTGTTCTCTAACTTTTTTTGTATCTTTAACCAATTCATAGAAACGGCGCTTGCGGCCAATATTTGCGGCCCTGCGGCCGCATTCTGCGGCCGATTGCAACCAAAAGTTTCGTGGTTCGTCTGGTGTATAAAATTAATTTCCATACCAAATTTCAAGTCTCTAGCTCTTACCGTTCTTGAGATATCCTGTTCACACACAGACACACAGACAGACAGACAGACGCACGGACCAATGGCTGAAAACAACTTTTTTGGTATCCTGAGGCTATGATTCGTCCAGAAATGTGAAAAACTGGGTAGGTCAAATTTTCGACGAATACAATACTTTCCTTATTATAGGATAAGGAAAGTAAAAATATTTGGTACAATTCTCGTGTTTGAATCCATTGGTCATCAGGTACATATATTAGGTACTGTTTTTTCTGGCAGCTTGCACAGAAATATTTAGCGGCGACGATTTGAGCTTACCAGCGGTTAACAGCTTAACAGCTCAATACTGGTTTTGTTGGTTCGAATCCCAACCAGTGCATGAATGAGTTTGTGACCACATAATAATATAATAAGACTCTGAGGGTTAGGTGGTAACAAATGCTTTGAGCATTAACCTCGTCTGGGGGTTACCTTCCACTATTGAGTGTTTATTATTATGTAATACTGTTCTTTTTACTTTCTATTACCTATAAGGGTATAAGGTATAGAAAGTATTGTTTTTTTATATACGTCAAATTCCTCGGAGATCCAACTGTAAAGTCCTACATTTCGGTCCACCGTCCTACACCGAGGACTGTGCTCTACATTAAAATGTAGATGTGTTTGCAGATAAGTACTTCAGCAATTTATGTAGGCTTGAATTTGTTTCAGCAACGACACTTGTTTTGTTGTTTTACATTGAACTATCCACTCGGCCCAACCTCTCTGCGTGCTGAGACTAGCTAGGGACCCGAGTGAGGAGACATTCATAACTTGGGCTGACGACGCCTTGACATACATCTGGTTTGGGATTACGGGATTCATGTCTTGAAAGGTCATGTCCGTCCCGGTAGCTCAGTGGTAAAGGCGGCACTCTCTGAATCCAGGAGTGACTGCTGGAGTAAAGGGACTTTTCAGTCTTACCTCGGCAGTATAAACAAGGTATATTCTATTATATTCTATTCTAGTCTAATCCAGAGATTCCAGAGGTCGCGGGTTCGAAACCAGCCGGGACGTCACAAGTTATCCTCCACATAATAGGGATTTTTACCACATAATAATAATACGTTTTGGGCTTACTGCTGGAATAATGGGACTAAATAGTCCTAATCGGGCACTATAAATAAGGCGATATTATTATTATTATCCACCATCACTAATTGAATGCGTGTCTCAAAAAACGATCTGTGTTTTAAATTTTGGAAATCGGTTTTACTTTAATAAAATGATCTGAGAATTTCAAGAGCTCTTATATCCATGACTGTATTATTTCTAGTATAAAATTATTGTTACTGATAAGAACTGCAATCGAGAGAACTCAAATCAGTATTTCTCAAATTGCTGAATAAGCAAACCTAGTATCTACATTCTACTTACATAAAAGGACGGATCTGGACTGTCTTGATGTGCCGACAGCAATCAGCTGCACCTACTAGCAATACAAACACTTTGCTGACTTTACAAAATAAACAAACATCCCTGTAATAAGTGTAATATACCTTCATATACTTGAATGCTGACTTTATAATGACAAAATAAACAAACATCCCATCAAAATACATGAATGCTGACTTTACAATGACAAAACAAACATGCCTGCAATATTCCTTCATGTACTTGTTTCAGCTACAAGTGCAATGCTGAATTTACAGTGATAAATTTATATTGGTACCATAGTGTGTAGAATTAACACGCTATGTTGGTACTAACTACTATCAATACATATAATACCTAAAATCTATATTTACCTAAGCATAAAATGAAATATTTACCTAAGCTCTGTGCAATTCATCTTATTCCGACAAGCAGAAATGCAGTGTTTTGTGCTATTGCTAATAAAACTAAATCAGCATGATTATAATATTGTCTAAGTCAGCATGGCTCATAAATTCTGTTTACTGAATTGTGTCGGTTGGTCGGGCTCTTTAAAGTCTTTGCCATTTAGGTCAGAAATGAGGATAAGGTTGGAACTTACCTAGTTGGGTTCATAGATAGACTCGTAGGTATCTCAGCACTGACACAACATACATTCAGTCGCTATGTCAGCATGCATTATTCAAGAGGTCAGCAATCCATTATTCAGCAGTCAGCAATACAACTGAAGACGTGGAGATTCGAGGAATTTTTCGCCGTTCAATTGGGGATATGAACCAAAATGAGTTTATTTATTCGGTTTTATGTCGCTATCGAATACCAGGTCATATCATGACGGGTTTCTTTTTACCAACCATTCCCAAGGCCATAGACCCAAACAAAACAGCTACAAACCTGACCATTCACAGGAAATTCATCAGAAATACCTAGCCAGCATCACGATAGTTTGAACCTTGGAGTCACCAAAGAAAGTCTTCACACCTGGACGTTGGTTAACTCACAGTACCTAACTATAGCGGATGTATTCGACGCGACGTAATAATAATAATACTCTGTAGTGGAAGGTAACCACCGGGCGAGGTTAGTGCTCAAAGCATATTTTACCACCTAACCCTCACAGTCTTATTATTATGCGATCACAAATTCAAATTAATGAGAATAAACCCATGCACTGGGTGGGATTCGAACCAACGGATCCCTACGCTACCTGGATTTCTAGACTAGCGCATTAACCACTTGACTACCAGTGCACGATTGCACGACGTACCATCAACGCTAGGTACGCTGACTTTTTAGCTTTTAGCTCATTATGTTTCCTTTACAATTTAAAAAATTATACCTTGCTGGGTACTTTCAGCATTTTTTTTTACATTTTTACAAATTATACTCAGGTAGGTACTTTTTTTTATTTTGACATTTTCATGTCTTTGCTCTGGCACATAACCAAAATTATGTGACGAAATTGTGTAACGAAATTATGTAACGATATTATGTAACGAAATATCGAATTGTAAAGGGAGAGAAGTCTTCTAATATCGGATATCGATATTATGGTTTCGATATTATCGATATACCTAATATCGATATTTTCGTTTCGATATTGCAACCCTAAGAGAAGAGGGAAAGTGTGTGTCATGCGCACAATACGAAATTTGGTCAGTTGGGTTTTGGACCTTGAATAGTAAAGATGAAAATGTCGAAATGGTTGCAGACTCGTATGCAAGCGTTTTTTTAAACAAAAATTTAAAATTGCTTTCAACTGCATGGTCATATCAGTAGTCACCGTTAGGGTTGTAAATTTGTAAGGAATATATCGATATTTCGATATATCGATATATCGTTGTCCTCGATATATCGAAAGGCGATATATCGAATGAAAATATATCGATATATCGATATATTAGATATCGATATATTTGACAAAATATTATAACTCAGAGGTCTTATAACTTATAACATAACAAAGTTTACAAAGGAAACGTTTACAAAGTAAACGTTCACCAGAAAATCCAGAAATTCTATCAATATTATAAATTTTCCTCTAATTAAGACATAGAAATAATACTTTTTTTATTATTATCCTCTGTATGTATGATTTTCTTTGTGGTGAAGCACAAGGCCTCTTCACAATTTTTTAGCTCATTCAAAATCTGGTCTTCTCGGTACACATCTGTCGTAAGGTCCAAGAGTGGACCGGACTCCCATATAAAGCAAGGAGAGGTCTACGGTGGACAATGGACCGCGATTTCTTGTGGAATAAATTTCGTCTTATAAGGAGATGTGAAAGTGGCTGAAGCATAGACTCGTAGACACTGGGTCGATCCCATAATACTCTTAGACCTTGCACGCATGGTGACATGGGTTCGATCCCCAGCAGAGCGGGATGTTTTGCTCTATACTTGGATGTCCACTCATATATCACAAGGAAAAAAAGAGTAGTTATTTGAATTAGTAGTGCAGTAGTCTGCTAATCCAGGTAGCGTAGGGATCGGTTGGTTCGAATCCCACCCAAGTAAATTTTTCCTCGTTCATTTGAGTATATGACCACGTCATAATAAGACTCTGAGACTCTGAGGGTTAGGTGGTAGAAAACGTTTGAAACATTAACCTTGCCGATGGTTAGGTACCCATTAAAGAGTCTATTATTATTATTATTATTATTAAAGTGGAATCTTGATAAAAGAGAACAATTTTCAAGTCTAATTTACCTCACTTAAATGGAAAATAACCTCTTTATAATCGAAACCTGAATAATAGAGAGAAAAATTCCGGTCCCTTTTTTAAGGAAAAAAAAGTTTTCTTATAATTATCTAGGTCCAACTGTACTGTAGTAACGACCAGTGGCGGCATTACAAGAGATTAAAGCAAATAAGAATAACGTAATTGGTTCTAACCAATTTTAAAAAGCGAATTCAATAAATTCAACAAGTTTGATAAGTTGATAACCAACCAATGTGTAACAAATTATATGTTCATCATATAAGACGATTCATTGTCATCTGAACTAATTCATAGCGACAAGACTAAAAGCTTGAATTGTGTATCTATATCAGGTGTGCACAAACTCAATGAGGCCGCGGGCCACATATTGCCATAAATATTTTGCCGCGGGGCGCACCTAGTTTTAAGGTTAGGTTAGGTTAGGTTTCTATGATGGGTAGGAACCAATGCTAAAATTGTAATGAATGATGTCAAATAAGCCGAAATTTCGGTATTAATAAACAATAATTCTTTATTAATAACTAGCCATTTGCCCGTGCTTTGCAACGGGACTAAATTTCAAATTTACTAAGGCATGGCCGTACTGCTGGACAGCAATGCCTTTTTGAACTTTTTATAATTTTACTGGACAAAGCGATAATGGTTTTGGGGGGGTCAATTCTGAGACATTTTTCGCTATCTCTTACCGTTTTGGCTAAACAACTCCGGACAAACAAACAAACATAGGTAGGTAGGTAGTCCTTTTTTCTGTTTTATATTTAGAGATGTATTTTATCTCGGAAGATAAATACAGTTTCATACCTGTACCTTACAAAGAACATCAATGTGATGAGTGGATTTGTGTTTTCCCTTTGATTATTCTGTCAATATTGGGTTCGATGTTTGAAATGTTCACCCTCAAACATGATTCTAAATGTTCGTCTGTGAGGCGAGAGCGGGAAGAAGATTTTATGTGTCTCATAGCGGAAAATAGTTGTTCACAGGAGTAGGTACTCCCAAACAAAGTCGCCGTTTTCAGGGCATGCATTTGGAGTTCTGTTGTATCAATATTTTTTCTATGAACTATTCAATTTCAAGATTTTATTTTTCAAAATAAAATATTGCACTCATCTTTGATTATCTTCTTAATTTATTGTTTATCCAATTTAAATAAAAAATCAAATTAAGATCGCGGGCCACACAAAATGGTCTCGCGGGCCGCATGCGGCCCGCGTGCCGCAGGTTGTGCACACCTGATCTATATTGTAAACTAAAGATTTAGAGAGCAGTCTAAGACTAGTTTCGTCCTTATTCGGATTCATCAGTTGGACATAGCTCTCATTATAAAGTCTATGATATAGACAAGTCAAGCTTTTAATCCTGTGGCTATGAATTAGTCTAGATGACAATGAATCCTTTTTTTTTTTAAAGATGAGTGTTTCACAGCCTTTTTTATTTCGTAGCCATGAAACAGGAGCTACTGTAGACGCTTGTGGTCTGTGTTGTAGCCTGCCCATCCCGTAGTATGCCTCCCCTCTGATGGGCGAGAAGTGACACAATACTTCCCATTTAGGTGCTGGGTCAACACGAGCGCACCGGAAGGTATCCCTTACAAGCAATTGTAACCAAATTAAGAATACAAATTTTTGTCGGCACGGGGCATCGAACCCGGGACCTTCCGCATGGCAAGCGAGTGCTTAACCACTGAGCTAATCCTAGTCTCATATTATGAATATACAATTTGATGCGCGTACCCAAATTCCCAAACCCGTGAATAATTACCTACTATCCAGATAGATTCAGTCAAAGACATCTTTGTTTTTATCCAGGCATCTAATAAAGCCATCCAGATGATATCCCTCCGACCTGTGACATCCTGACAACTTTGTCAACTTTGAGCTGTCACATAAACTTGAAGTACCTGATGTGTAATCAGTATAATATTCTTAACAAGAATACTGAGAAGGTGCCTATGACAGCATTGGCAACAGTGTACCAGACACATAATAGTGGTAGTTTTGTACCTAATATTAATAAATATCTACTTGAAAAAAAAGGGGGGGGGAATAAAAAGACAACAATGCCTATGACAAAAATTTTATGCCAGACAACACAGACATGGTTAATGGAAGTATTGTAATACCTATCAATAAATTTAATATGAGGAAAAAAAAAAAAAAAAAAAAAAAAAAAAATGCATTTGACAACATCGACAACGCACAACAGTATGCCAAAGGTAAATGGGAGGTTCTAAATTGATCATTTTAATAGTCGTATCATTGGGTTTGAAAGCCTCAAAGTTCAATTTAATCAAGTGTGTAATGAAACATTTAAATGACAGACAGGCGATACATATTGCTATTGGACGTATTACAATACAGTCATGTCTCAAGCATAACATTGCTAAAAATATACCTACTGGGTGTTTCAATAAAATATTTAAATAAGGGACAGGCGAGGTGATTCATATTGCCATTGGAATTTGGACGCTTTGCAATACAGGTCTAAAGCATGACTTTGCTAAAAATATACCGGGTGTTTCAATAAAACATTCAAATAAGGGACAGTCGAGGTGATTCATATTGTCATTGGAATTTGGACACTTTGCAATACAGGTCTAAAGCATAACTTTGCTAAAAATATAGGTACTGGGTGTTTCAATAAAACATTAAAAGACAGACATGCGTTGCACTGTTGGACACATTAAAATTATACCTATCGATTTGTGAGGGACTTGATCATATAACAGGCACCACAACAGCTGGATGGTATCTGCGCCAAAGATTGTCCCTCGCAATCAAGAGAGGCAATGCAACCTCAATGTTAGGAACCCTCCCAGTTCATAAAGAGTTGGAAGAAGTTTTCCACTGAAACATTGCAATAATAATTTAAAAAAAGTCGACATAAAATGTGTAAACTAGATAAAAAAGAAAGTTTATACCTCTCTAAAGTACAAATTTGCTAAAATTATAACGTTTGATGAACTCTTATCGAAATTAAAATATTATTTTGTTATAAAATAGATGATACACAAATGGCCGCTTCGAGATCACCATTAATTATGCTGGCTATTAGCTCAAAGCAGCAAGAACTTGCCAGCAATCACAGGGCTCCATCAGAGCTGTGATTGGTGGAAAGTGTTTGCCTCTTCTGAGCTGGTAGCTAGCACCTACATCGCACCGAAAATTAGTGATTTAGTTCGCGACGGCGTCAACAAATAAATCGTTCACAGAACGCTGATTATCGTGTTGGAATGCTGAGTGTACCAGAGATAGAGTACTTAGCTCAGGGCTCGCAAGTACTCTACTCCAATCACAAGGCTGCAGGCCAAAATGTAGCCCTGTGACTGATGGAAAGTACTTGTACGGTTTAAGCGAGTACTCGATCAGGAAAGTACTTGCACTGTTTAAGAGAGTACTCGATCAGAATAGTACTTGCATGGTTTAAGCGAGTACTCGATCAGGAAAGTACTTGCATGGTTCAAGCGAGAACTCGATCATTAAAGTACTTGCACGGTTTAAGCGAGTACTCGATCAGAATAGTACTTGTATGGTTTAAGCGAGTACTCGATCAGGAAAGTACTTGCACGGTTTAAGCGAGTACTCGATCAGAATAGTAGTTGCATGGTTCAAGCGAGTACTCGATCAGGAAAGTACTTGCATGGTTCAAGTGAGTACTCGATCATTAAAGTACTTGCACGGTTTAAGCGAGTACTCGATCAGAATAGTACTTGCATGGTTTAGGTGAGTACTCGATCAGGAAAGTACTTGCATGGTTCAAGCGAGAACTCGATCATTAAAGTCGATATAAGCTAGTACTCGATAAGGCCATCGCTATGATATTTATTATTATTTATTAAGTGGGGTTTAACGTCGCTTTCAACTGCCATGGTCATATCAGGACGGGGGTTTCACCCTCCATTCGCAGGAAACTCACAAACCTGCTACTCACATTGACCTCACCCAGCCTGAGTGGGGCCGGGAAAAGCCAGCGTCACGAGAATTAGAATTTGAATGGTCACCCATCCAAGTCTTAACCTCGCTGGATGTCGCTTAACTTCGGTGTTCTGAAGGGAACCGGTGTATTCAACATGCCATCGACGCTGGCTAATAAGGCCTTTCAATTTTCAAGCTACGAACTACCTATATCATGCGCCTAATAATTCAGTTATGCAATTTGCCGTTCTTAAGTTGCAAGTTGCAGTTCATTAGTATAATTATTCTCAGGCGTTTTATTTTGAAAATTCAAATATTTACTTCCGATTACCTGGAACTTTCATTTTTGGAATTTGAAATTTTGATTTTCTGCAGAAGTTTTGCTCGATTCAAAATTTTGCAGTTATTTGCCGATTCTGTAATCTGTATGAACAGTATGAACACTGTATTAGAGTAGCAATATAATTTTAGTTAATTTTGTTGCTCCTGTGATTTTTTATTCTTTAGATGCAAAATTAACCTCATTTATTCTCCAGAATGTAGAACTAGTGATTAGATAATGTGAATTTCTATCCCTCCACTAGATCAACTTCCCCAGGGATATCCTGTCCTGAAGGAGCTCTTGGTAAGATCGATTTGAATTTCTACTTAATCAGGATCTTGTCAAAATACACAGGTATTTCCTTGGTAATTTAACAAGATACATATTAGGTGTTTTGTTTGTAAATAGTTAGATGAGTCAATCAATCAAGTCAAGTCAGTATGTAGAATAGACTATTAGGAGATATTAGAACAAAAACTAAACTCAGATAATGTCAAAACTCTTCCCGTTTAAAACAAAAAGAATTTTCAGAACTTGTAAGTAGAGGAGATTGAAATGGTCATGATTCCTCCCTAATTGGTCAGTCATTTGTTTGTTTACTATTGTATAGAGCAGTAATTGTTGGATCCTCCCCCTGTAATTAAATATCTAGGGCGGAATTAATAGATGTTTAGTAATACCTCTGTGGTGCTAAGTCACGGATTTTGTACTGCGGGAGATAGGGAAAACCAATGCTTAACAATGACTTGTGATATAGAATTTGTCTATTAATTTTACCCCTACTGTTCCTATGGTTAAAAGTAAAATATTCTCACAGTACAAATGACAGCTTTATGGTGCTATATTAGAAGAAAAATAATCTCAGAACAATATTCTTAGATTTCTCAGAATGGATGTTCAATATTTTGTCTTTGTGTGTGTTATTAAGTCACTACTACTGTGAGTAGTACTATATTAACCAACCTCAGTAGCTTGATCTATAAGGCGGTAATCTGGAGGTTGGTGGTTCAAGTCCTGGTTTCAGTATATTTGGTATTGGTTTTAGTAGGGCTGTCAGCTATAAAAACTCTTTGTCACTGCAATCTTAAATAGATCTTTTGTGACATGCCCCTGTAACTCTAAACAAAGCTATTAATGAAGCTTAAGATTCTTTTAGGACTGATTTCGGTAACTTGAGCATGAGAGGCTGCTCCACATTCACAGAGAATGTGTTTTGCTGTCTCTGGGGTCTCTTTACAGAGACTGGATTTTGGGTCCTGAGTGATGTCCATTTGTTTTGATGGTAGTTAAGGCTACCGTCTAAAAAAATGTTTCAGTGTACATATAGTAAAGCAATTTTTAGTAGTTGTGATATCACAAAAATGATTATCACAAATATAATATTTTTTTAGTACAACATTACTCATTGCAGTCATTGCTTGCTTGATATAGTTCTTACTAAATTGTTTCTATACATTCTAATATCCATTTTTGTACTGTCTCTAAAGTCTAAACTGAAACATAAACTGAATTTTTTTATCTATTCTATACAATGACATAGGTAGGTATATCAATTATTTTCTTGAGCTCAACAGAAATTATATTTTGTTTTGTTCTCTTCAATTTCAGCCATGTCATCCGGATCAGGTGAGGGCAGCACCTCTCATGCACAGACAAACAGTATTCAGGACTTGCCGTCCAAGTACGAGAAGTTGGCCTCAGAGTATGCTAAAGTAAGCTTAAAGAAACTAATGAAGAAGAAGAATAATATTTTTTTCATACAAATGTTCATGCTGCCCACCATATGGTGGTTTGCTAAAAATCACAGCATAACAATCAGTTAAAAAAAAAAAAAACATTTTTCTTTTCTTTTTACTAGTGACAGTGTCTTATGGAGTACTGAAGTGAGTACTCTCATTCTATCAGTTCTATCACTGAAGTTAAGCTAAGTCCAGGAAGGCTAACCTTTGCAGGGACCTAGAACATAGATGTGTGCACATTTATATTCAAACCCCTGTGATGCTGGCTGTTCCTGGATCAACCCAGGCTGGGTGAGATTAATGTGGGTATCTGGTTGGTAAATTTCTAGCAAAGACCTTGAAATTCCAAAGGCACCCCAAAAACAAAACATTAGGTATCGTATTGTATTGTATTCCCTTGCCCCAGATCAAAGCCCAAGCCATTGTGCTGAAGAAAGCAGTGGTGGACGAACAAAAGCAGAATGGGGAGCTCAAGCAGACACTGCGTATGCATGAGCAGAGTCTGCGTAAGAATGAACAGGAGATGGAGTCACTGGTGTTCCGTAACCAGCAGCTGACCAAGAGGGTGACTGTGCTGCAGGATGATCTGGAAGAGGAGAAGAAGAGTGCTAAGAAAGGTGAGGGGTTGCTGACTAGTCTGTCCCGGTAGCTCAGTGGTAAAGGTGGCACTCTGTGAATCCAGAGATTCCAGAGGTCGTGGGTTCGAAACCCAGCCGGGACATGACAAGTTATCCTCCCATTTGGGATTTTTACCACATAATAATATGTCTTGAGCTTACTGCTGGAATAATGGGACTTAATAATCTTAATCGGGCAGTATAAATAAGGCGATATTATTAATATTATTATTATTTAATAAAATAATATTGTCCCACTGGATAGTGGGACCATATCGTGTAGAATTAAGAAGTGAGGAAACGAACCCCAGTTGCATGGAACATAGCGCGACACCATCGCAAAGTAGTATAGAATATTTCTCGCGGTCTGTTTATGTTTACATTTGGGAAAGAAATCTCCTTTCCCAAAGAAATTTGGGAAAGGAGAGGAGACTCCTTTGCGATACTAGCTCTGAGGACACCACGATGTAGGCTGGCGAGGGGTGGTTTCCACACTTCTTAATTCTATACGCTATGGTAGGACTTTCTAGTCTTAACTGACAGTATAAATTCTATCTTCTATTGTCGAACTCTATGGCTTAGTGATTAATAGCATTGATCACTGACCCGGATTTTGCGGGTTCAAATCCTGGCCGGAGTGGAAAATTTCTTTGTACAATACCTTTGCTGCAGGACCAAAAGCTCCAAATGTCTACAGCAAAAGGTACTAATAAGGTATGATCAGTTGAGAATTCATAATACTTCTGACGCTTTCCTTATTCAGAATAATGTCCAACAGCTCCTCCAGGGCCTTCAATTGAATAGGTAATGTTGGAGTTTACCAATGTATTGATGCAAATCACATACCATGTGAATATAATTTTGATTAGCACAAAAGTGATAACATTTTCCTTTATAAATAAGATTTTTTTTTTTTTTTTTTCACATACTCAATTTTTTGTCTTCTTTTTAATGTTTAACAACTTTCAAATATTAACATTCCCGCCAATCTTCACATTCAACACCCCGCACTTTCTTCCTCATCCCCCTCATTCTTATTGACACTGCTCTAATTATTGACATCTGGACTTTAACCCTCAACCATCCTAGTGTTTGGAATATGGTTTATTCCATCGTTCGCTCAGTTTGCTTGCTGTTTGTTTAAGAAAGTTGATATATTCAATAAGATTTAATGAAAAATACGAGATGCTAGATATAGATATGCCTTATGACAAACTTCTGAAAGTTATAGGTAGATAAATTAGAACCTAAATCAAACACAGGAAATTATTTCATTTACATTGTTCACTTTAATAGTAGTAGTAGTAGCATCTTAGATTAGTATTTAAAAATAATGTAATTGTATCTCGATGTTTTTCTCTTATATAATGTAAACTATCCTCAATTCGAGAATATTATTGTCTAATAAACATGGTAGTCCAAGCAATGAATCTATCTTTTGCACACCAACAAGAAAAGAAAAGAGGTAGACCGAGACACACGTGGATACGCCAGCAAGAACAAAGACTGAAAAAAAGTAATCTAACTGAAGCCGATATTTCAGATAGAAGAGTATACCTTCTGCGTACTAGAAGGGCCGACCCCACCAGTTACCACTGATAAGGGAAAATGGCAAGGGAAATGTATATATATTGTCTAATAAATAAATAAAATAAATAAAAGATCCTATGATTATTTCTTCCAGGTGGAAAGAAGATGGACGCCGCCTCATCCTCTGCGCATGACAACAACGGCGTTCTGCTGGACGAGGACTTCAAACGTCTCATCAAGGAGAACGCCAAGCTGCACACTCTGTTCCAGGTATTTTTTTTTTTTTTACTTAAGTTTCGCCCAACTCGTAGGCTTGATCACGATTACTGACTGGTTAGTTTTAATGTTGCTGTGAAGATATAGGTTCTGAGTGTTTCTTATAGACCAGATATGGCAATGTGTCTATTATAGCATTTAAATTCAGTTTTATATAATATTACATATACCTAACAATTTGGATTTCTAATAACAAATAACTCTCTTCCAGGACAAGGAAGACGTGCACAGCGCAGAGCTCGCCTCTCTCAACGAACAAGTGGACCGCCTGAGGAAGGAACTGAGGGACAGTCAGCAGGCTTGTCGGACAGTGGACGAGAAGTATGAACCCATCATTGCCAAACTCAAGAGAGACAGAGACGAGCAAGACACGAAACTTAGGTAAGTACATAGTTTTTATGTAGGTTCTTAAGAGAGACCAGGAAAATGTTAACCCATTAACGCCTGAACTGTTGGAAAACGTTGATCCATTAAAAAAATAATACCAAAACTTCTGATAGAACAACTGATAGAACAGTCTGGTAAAATTCAGAAGGTAGCAAATATTGTCAACAATGAGAACTACAATGTTATAAAGTGTTAACATGTACCGTATTGAACTAACAGGCCAGAAACTTGCACTGCCTCCATTGTTGCCATATGACAACGCTAGGCGTTCATGGGTTAAAACCTGTTCGCCTAGTTTAGTTAAATCTTGTCATTTTTACTTTTTCCTCCTATTTGTGTTAATTACAATTATCAAACTTGAAGTTATTTTTGTTTATCACTTTCGTGATGTCACAACTACTCAAACTCACTTTACTAATTTTTTGGCGAATTTCGGACTTGAACCACCAACCTCCAGGTTACAAGTCCACCGCCCTATGGATCAAGCTATTGAAGTCGGTTACAACTATCAAATAGATAACGAACTAGGCAACCCTAACAAGCTAAGTTAGCTTGCAGTTTGCCAAGGGTTGAATGACTTGTAAAGAAAAAGTCCAAGTTCTCTCAATAGTTGATCGCTCATAGAAATATGTGGTTCAGGACGAGTCAACTTTTGAACTGAACTCCCCTCAGGTGCAGCCTAGCTGGTTATAATAAATGGTTGGGTGGAAGAGATTGCCACAGGCAATAACCCCGCCTTTTAGGTAGGACATTTGCTCATTCTCTTTTTTATTATTGGTTCACTGTTCAATCTATTTATTTTTTCTTTATAATTTCATTGTATTGTACTGTATATATTTTACTTTGTCTTACCTTATAAAGCATATAATAATAATAATAATAAAGTATTTTTTTTTACAAAAGACAATACAATACTTCCGATTTCTAATATTATAACAATAATTACATTATAACATTTATACTGCCCGATTAGGACTATTAAAGTCCTATTATCCCAGCAGTAAGCTCAAGACATATAATTATGTGGTAAAACTCCCGAATGACTAACTTATCATGTCCCGGCTGGGTTTCGAACCCACGACCTCTGGAGAATCTTTGGATTCACGGAGTGCCCCGCCTTTACCACTGAGCTACCGGGACAGACTTTATCAGAAGTAATATTTCTTAACACTTAGACGACCGGCATGTTTTTTCGTGAATTCTCTTTTGGGACCGGCGATAATACGGCTATCCGACCGGTGGTACACTCGGTCGTCTACGTGTTAAAAGTGCAACTTTCAATCCCCTCCCCCCCTCTCCCCCTCTTAGGTCCCTGGAGAGCGTAGCGGACAGTCTGAAGAGTCTGCAGAAGAAGTTCAACACCCTCGCAGCCAACTACGAGCAGCTCGAATACTTCTCCGCCTCCCTGAGCAAGCACTTCAGTCTGGACGCTCTGAGCAGCATGCAACTGAACAACGTCAACCTGAGCGACGAGTGTGAACGGTTCCTGCACAAGTGCATCGTCGACATTCTCACCGCCCTGACCAGCTTCTTCAGTCAGCTGAGCAACCGGCTCAGCTATCTGTCCGACGCGGCGGCCGTCCAGAACAAATTCCACCGGATAGCAACCATTTGCGATCACGGAAAATCGATCATTCAGAAGTACATCAGCAAGAACTCGCTCGACGCTGTATCGATTCTCGAGTACAGAAACCTGCTGGACGCGCTGTTGGACAACATGAAAAGCGTGCACAAAAGTCAGTCGAGCCTTCCGTCGAATCTGATCGATTTCGTGTCTCATCTGATTCGCATATTCAACGTGCTACCGCAGCTTTTCATCGAGAAAACGAAGATTTACGTCTCGAGTAACGCGCTCGTGAAAGTGATTTGCGAGGTGGTGATTTTCGAGCAACTCGCGAAGATGCTGAAGTCGATTTTCCAGAACGAAACGGAGCTGGAGTTGAAGTCGAACCTCAGGAACCTGGAGGAGCTGACCTCGGTGAATGACTGCTTCCTGGAGTCTCTGGCCACGCTGGAGACCTGCCTCCAGGGCCTGGGGGCGGTGCTCACGCAACTGCTGCTCGGCCTCACCCAGCCTGTCGAGGGCCGGGAGGTGCATCCTACCATAGCAGGTAGGTCGTGTCCTCCCTCATAACTTACAACGCACATGCCTCTACTTAACACCTTAGTAATAATATATAATAATAATGCTTTTTCTTTGTGTTATTATGTCACAATTTTAGTGGGTAGCGCAGAATCATAGGACTTTACCACTTTAATTTACAATATCTTGTATTATTTTTTTGCCTAAGATTCTGCCACTGGTCGCTGCTTCACATTAAAGCAGCTACTCATTTTTCCTCACGAGGTATGAGTGGACCCCGAACATCCAAGTACAGAGTAAAAAAAATCCTCCCCCGCTGGGAATCGAACCCAGGTCACCATGTTTGCAATGCCTAGCGCGCTAACTCGCTCTGCCACAGTGACTACTACCTTTAGTAATAATATTACCCCATTTAAAGAAATGTGTAAAGAGGCTTTATCTTTTCCCCTGTAATATTTTTAAATTTTAAAATCCTGTTACCTGTTTACGTAATTGCATATAATATACGTGTAAACAGAGATAAAAAAAGTCATGTCACCCAGAGTTACAGAAAATTACAAACTTGTTTACGAATACTGGAAACGTTCTTTAGAGTGAGACTGCACAAATATTGTGTACCTCAAAAATCGAAAATTCTGCCTCATAAAATAGATAAATCAGATAAAAAAAAAATATTTGTACCTAACTAACCGAACACAGTGAGAGAGCGATGCGACCTCACTAAGTGAGTTTCTGTTTTCGGTGTTTACTACTTGGGTACAGAACTACTACTTGGGTAGCAAACACGCAGGTAAAAATTACTAGTTGGGTACGGGAGATGCACTACTTGGGTACCAGATAAAATCAGATGAAATAATGAGTACATAGAAATTAAGTATATAAATTTTACATTATTATGACGTGTCGTTCATTAATAATTGAATTAGTTATCTCTGGTCATCCATCTAATGAAAGGCAATGCCTTGAGTGTATAGTAGGGTTAGGTAAAATACATAGAAGGCCATGCCTCAAGAATATAGTAGGGTTAGGTAAAATACATAGAAGGCCATGCCTCAAGAATATAGTAGGGTTAGGTAAAATACATAGAAGGCCATGCCTCAAGAATATAGTAGGGTTAGGTAAAATACATAGAAGGCCATGCCTCAAGAATATAGTAGGGTTAGGTAAAATACATAGAAGGCCATGCCTCAAGAATATAGTAGGGTTAGGTAAAATACATAGAAGGCCATGCCTCAAGAATATAGTAGGATTAGGTAAAATACATAGAAGGCCATGCCTCAAGAATATAGTAGGGTTAGGAAAATACAAAGAAGGCCATGCCTGTAAACCAAAATTTGTAGACTAAGTGAGAAATTTGTAGGTAGATATAATTTGTATATACTTTTTTATGTACTATTTATGTAATGAATAAAAAAACAACCCGTTACCCAAGTCGGATATCTTGTTTTTTTTTTTGTACCCAAGTAGAAGGATAAAATAAGGTCTGTACCCAACTAGTATACAGCCTCTGTTTTAACTTGCGTACTGGACGATTTGGCTTTCGTTTGTCTGTCTGTCTCTTCCGCGATAACTCTCGACCGGATTCTTTAAAATTATTGAAATTTGGTAAACCTATTTTACTGGGGTCCTAGAATTTTAACTATAGTTTTTGGGCCGAATTAGGCCACTCGGGGCCAAATGGGGGCCGTTTTTATGAAAATTGAAAACGAATTGTCTATTTTATTGAATAACGCAAGGCTCTTGAAATTTTGTAGATTCGTTGAGAAAATACATTTAAGTTCAGTAGTAAAATTTGGTGATTGTGAAATTGGGGTCTGTGTGGTAAAAAAAAAAAATCGAAAAAGAGCCAAGAAAAAGGGTCGGTTGATTTTTTTTTTTTTTTTTAATTAAAACCTATCGAGTGGGGTATTGAATGAAAGGTCTCTATGTCCTCATACTTGATTGAACATTTATAATGCGATAGTTATTATTATTATATAATTCTTTATTAGATACAAAAGGACATTATGTACCTATAAATAATAATTTTAACAGTGAAAAAATGAAAAAATACAATATATACCATAGTTGAATCTGTGTGAGGTTTACAGTTCACAGAACCACTAGTTTAAATCAAGACTGTTCCATTCTCTTCTGGATGTGTTCCAGAGTTCAGCAAGAGGGCCGGGGCTCAGCTCGCCTTGTCTTGCACGAGTGATCTGCACGAGAACAAAACCAACACACAAGAGAGGTTCCTAGTCCAGACAGCGGAGCTTGATAGTCTCCGCACTGTGTATAGCCAACAGATACGTGAGTTAATAGATAGCCTCTGCATTGTGTATAGCCAACAGATACGTGAGTTAATAGATAGCCTCTGCATTGTGTATAGCCAACAGATACGTGAGTTAATAGATAGGCTAGTCTGGCTGGGGGACGTTAAACAGGGAGAAGACCAGTGTCTCGCTAGAGGACTATAAACAGAGAACGGACTAGCCACCCCTTATAAGCCGCAGGCTAGCTTGCAGTTTCCTAAGGGTTTAATGGCTTATAAAGAAAAGTCCGAGTCCTCATGATGGTTGATCACACATAGAAATATGTGGTTCAGGACGAAGTCAACTTCGAAATAAAGTTGGCTGGAGACCATCACTCACCCCTCCAGCTGTAGCCAAGCTGGCTACAACAACAACAATAGACAGCGTCTGCATTGTGTATAGCCAACAGATACGTGAGTTAATACATTTTTTCCAATAGATACCTGAAAATGTGGGTTTTTTTTCTCAAGTAAAATGTGTTTATCACAATTATTCAAACTTGCTTTGCCAAATTATTTCCGAGAAATTTCTAATTTTAGAAATCGGAAGTATTGTGTTTTTGCATAACTTGGGACTTGAACCAAGTCTAGCAATACTTGGTAATCGATGTGATTTGACGGTAGACTCAAAGATGATAACTTTGTTTTTTTTCTCTCATTTCAGGTGAACTACAAAGCTCTCTAGAGAGGATCGAGAAGGAGAAACTCTCGTGGCAAAGCCAATACGAAGTGCTCTCTATGAAAACGAGCCGAGGCGAGCGCTCACGAAGTACGACGGACATTGTCGACAACTCCCGAAGTACTTCGAGCGAGATCGGCGCTACCGATGGTTCCGAACTTTCCACCGAAGAGAAGATGGTCGCGTATTTCCGACGCAAGCTGAACGAACTGATAGAGGAGAAACAGAAGGCTGAAGGACGGGCGACCCTTGCTACTTCCGAGTGTGTGGCCCTGCATAAAAGACTTGAGTATCTGATAGGTAAGTTAGGTTTAACTGTCATACACGACGGGAGTTTTTGCTCTCCATTCGCAGAAAACTCACAAACCTGCTACACAAACATTAACGTCACCCAGCCTGGGTAAGGCCGGAAATGCCAGCCTCATATGTACGGAAGGAACTGCCGGAATAATGGGACCTAATTGTCCTGATCGGGCAGTATAATTTATATACATATTTTGACACTGCAGCATGCTGCAATTTACTTTATTCAATTTACTTCATTCCCATGTTTCCATATTTTTTGTTGTTTTTCGACTAATTTCTTTTTTCCTGTGATACTTTTAGATCTTATAATTTTGATAAATATTTTTAATTTTGCTTTTATTTTGTATTTGTATTCTTGTTATATGTTTCTATAGGGCTTGGCCCGTAAATATACACCTGTTTAACAGGTATTATTTTGCACCATCAGGCATTAGCATGATTGATACTTAAATGATCATGTTGTGTTTAAATGGTGCTAAATCAAATATTGTGTGATACTTTTAGATCTCATAATTTTGATAAATATTTTTAATTTTGCTTTTATTTTGTATTTGTATTCTTGTTATATGTTTTGTTCTTGTTATATATAGGGCTTGGCCCGTAAATATACACCTGTTTAACAGGTATTATTTTGCACCATCAGGCATTAGCATGATTGATACTTAAATGATCATGTTGTGTTCAAATGGTGCTAAATCAAATATTGTGTGATACTTTTAGATCTTATAATTTTGATCAATATTTTTAATTTTGCTTTTATTTTGTATTTGTATTCTTGTTATATGTTTATATAGGGCTTGGCCCGTAAATATACACCTGTTTAACAGGTATTATCAAGAAGATCACTTTATTTATTGCATAAAGGTAAGTTAATACATTATGTGGGCTTAACAAAGCAACACATAATAATAAGTGGAAGAGAATGCCAAAGGCATTATCACCACCTTTGATCAAACTTTGTTTATATTTAATTAATTATTCCTTTTGACTGCACCTCTATCTAAAAAATTGTAAATAAAGATTGATCTAAATTGTTGAATAATAATAATAATAATAAGTACATAAATAGGATTGTCTCTCTCGATCTTCATATTTGGCGGCGCTATTATTATTACTATAAATATGGCAATATTATTACTATCATTATCCTCCAGACTCTGAGCACGAGCTGACAGAGCGGATGGTGCGGTGGAAGCAGTACGCGGCCCAGCTCAAGGATGAGCTGAGGAGCACCGCCCACAACTACGAGGCTCAGCTGAGCGTCATGTCCGAGCATCTGGTCGAGCTCAATCTGGACTTGAACGCGAAGCGAGACGCTATCGAGAGCTTGAACTTGCAGCTTTCTAATAAGGTGAGGGAACTTGCAGCTTTCTAATAAGGTGAGACGAGAGAGCTTGAACTTGCAGCTTTCTAATAAGGTGAGGCGAGAGAGCTTGAACTTGCAGCTTTCTAACAAGGTGAGACAAAGCGAGACGCTATCGAGAGCTTGAACTTGCAGCTTTCTAACAAGGTGAGACAAAGCGAGACGCTATCGAGAGCTTGAACTTGCAGCTTTCTAATAAGGTGAGACGCCATCGAGAGCTTGAACTTGCAGCTTTCTAACAAGGTGAGACGAAGCGAGACGCTATCGAGAGCTTGAACTTGCAGCTTTCTAATAAGGTGAGACGAGAGAGCTTGAACTTGCAGCTTTCTAATAAGGTGAGACGAGAGAGCTTGAACTTGCAGCTTTCTAATAAGGTGAGACGAAGCGAGACGCTATCGAGAGCTTGAACTTGCAGCTTTCTAATAAGGTGAGGCGAAGCGAGACGCTATCGAGAGCTTGAACTTGCAGCTTTCTAACAAGGTGAGACGAGAGAGCTTGAACTTGCAGCTTTCTAATAAGGTGAGGCGAAGCGAGACGCTATCGAGAGCTTGAACTTGCAGCTTTCTAATAAGGTGAGACGAGAGAGCTTGAACTTGCAGCTTTCTAATAAGGTGAGACGCCATCGAGAGCTTGAACTTGCAGCTTTCTAACAAGGTGAGACGAAGCGAGACGCTATCGAGAGCTTGAACTTGCAGCTTTCTAATAAGGTGAGACGAGAGAGCTTGAACTTGCAGCTTTCTAATAAGGTGAGACGAGAGAGCTTGAACTTGCAGCTTTCTAATAAGGTGAGACGAAGCGAGACGCTATCGAGAGCTTGAACTTGCAGCTTTCTAATAAGGTGAGGCGAAGCGAGACGCTATCGAGAGCTTGAACTTGCAGCTTTCTAACAAGGTGAGACGAGAGAGCTTGAACTTGCAGCTTTCTAATAAGGTGAGGCGAAGCGAGACGCTATCGAGAGCTTGAACTTGCAGCTTTCTAATAAGGTGAGGCGAAGCGAGACGCTATCGAGAGCTTGAACTTGCAGCTTTCTAACAAGGTGAGACGAGAGAGCTTGAACTTGCAGCTTTGTAATAAGGTGAGACGAGAGAGCTTGAACTTGCAGCTTTCTAATAAGGTGAGACGAGAGAGCTTGAACTTGCAGCTTTCTAATAAGGTGAGACGAGAGAGCTTGAACTTGCAGCTTTCTAATAAGGTGAGACGAGAGAGCTTGAACTTGCAGCTTTCTAATAAGGTGAGACGAGAGAGCTTGAACTTGCAGCTTTGTAATAAGGTGAGACGAGAGAGCTTGAACTTGCAGCTTTCTAATAAGGTGAGACGAGAGAGCTTGAACTTGCAGCTTTCTAATAAGGTGAGACGAGAGAGCTTGAACTTGCAGCTTTCTAATAAGGTGAGACGAGAGAGCTTGAACTTGCAGCTTTCTAATAAGGTGAGGGAACTTGCAGCTTTCTAATAAGGTGAGACGCCATCGAGAGCTTGAACTTGCAGCTTTCTAATAAGGTGAGACGCCATCGAGAGCTTGCACTTGCAGCTTTCTAATAAGGTGAGGGATTTTATAACCTAGGAGCACAAGCGAGACGCTATCGAGAGCTTGCACTTGCAGCTTTCTAATAAGGTGAGACGCCATCGAGAGCTTGAACTTGCAGCTTTCTAATAAGGTGAGACGCCATCGAGAGCTTGAACTTGCAGCTTTCTAATAAGGTGAGGGATTTTCTAACTTAGGAGCACAAGCGAGACGCTATCGAGAGCTTGAACTTGCAGCTTTCTAATAAGGTGAGACGCCATCGAGAGCTTGAACTTGCAGCTGTCTAATACTGATTACTGATTAAAATAGAGAGGTTAGTACTGATTAAAATAGAGAGGTTAGTTGATGACATGGATATTCAGAACTATTACCTGCTGATGAGAGCAAATAAGCTCGAATCAGCTGTCCAGGTATGTTCTGATATTCATGTACATCTAGTACAACTTCTCACTTTTCTGTTTATACTGATTTATACTGAATAAGGTGAGGCAAAGCGAGACGCTATCGAGAGCTTGAACTTGCAGCTTTCTAATAAGGTGAGGCAAAGCGAGACGCTATCGAGAGCTTGAACTTGCAGCTGTCTAATAAGGTGAGGCAAAGCGAGACGCTATCGAGAGCTTGAACTTACAGCTTTCTAATAAGGTGAGGCAAAGCGAGACGCTATCGAGAGCTTGAACTTACAGCTTTCTAATAAGGTGAGGCAAAGCGAGACACTATCGAGAGCTTGAACTTACAGCTTTCTAATAAGGTGAGGCAAAGCGAGACACTATCGAGAGCTTGAACTTACAGCTTTCTAATAAGGTGAGGCAAAGCGAGACGCTATCGAGAGCTTGAACTTGCAGCTTTCTAATAAGGTGAGGCAAAGCGAGACGCTATCGAGAGCTTGAACTTGCAGCTTTCTAATAAGGTGAGGCGAGAGAGCTTGAACTTACAGCTTTGTAATAAGGTGAGGCGAGAGAGCTTGAACTTACAGCTTTGTAATAAGGTGAGGCGAGAGAGCTTGAACTTACAGCTTTGTAATAAGGTGAGGCGAGAGAGCTTGAACTTACAGCTTTCTAACAAGGTGAGGCAAAGCGAGACGCTATCCAGAGCTTGAACTTGCAGCTTTCTAATAAGGTGAGGCAAAGCGAGACGCTATCGAAAGCTTTTTTTTAAGCTTTATTAGGAGGACAAACAGGCAACAGTAGGATTAAGAAAGGAAAGGAAAAAAAATCAAACAAACAAATGACAAAATAAATAAGTAAAAAAAAGCTTGAACTTGCAGCTTTCTAACAAGGTGAGGCGAAGCGAGACGCTATCGAGAGCTTGAACTTGCAGCTTTCTAATAAGGTGAGGCAAAGCGAGACGCTATCGAGAGCTTGAACTTGCAGCTTTCTAATAAGGTGAGACGAAGACGCTATCGAAAGCTTTTTTTTTTCTTTTTTTAAGCTTTATTAGGACAAACAGGCAACAGTAGGATTAAGAAAAGAAAGGAAAAAAAAAAAAAAAAAAAAAAAAAAAACAAACAAACAAATGACAAAATAAATAAGTAAAAAAAAGCTTGAACTTGCAGCTTTCTAACAAGGTGAGGCGAAGCGAGACGCTATCGAGAGCTTGAACTTGCAGCTTTCTAATAAGGTGAGGCAAAGCGAGACGCTATCGAGAGCTTGAACTTGCAGCTTTCCAATAAGGTGAGGCAAAGCGAGACGCTATCGAGAGCTTGAACTTGCAGCTTTCTAATAAGGTTAGGAAAAGCGAGACGCTATCGAGAGCTTGAACTTGCAGCTGTCTAATAAGGTGAGGGATTTTATAACTTAGGAGCACAAGCGAGAACTTACACCCGTACACCCGTATTTATGAACAGCAAATTTTGTCTGAGCAATGTCTCAAGCATGGTTTTGGCCTATAATATTAAAGGAAATCATGCTTCAGACCATGCTCAGACGGCGTTTTCTGTTCATAAATACGGCTGTTAGATTTAGGGCGAAATTAATATGCAAAGACCAAATAATTGTTCTAGCTATTTAAAGAGGAAATGCTTCTTGCATCCTCGGTTCTCTTCCGGAAGGACGGTCCCTGGGACAAGTTTTTTATAGTAAAAAAATAAAACATGAAATATACTTACTTCTTTAAAAAAAATACAAATTCTATAACTCAATTCATTGCTAAGCGTCGGTTTTCCCTATCTTACACAGTACGCAATCCGTGACTTAGCGCCTATAAATGAGAATTGACTATAAACAGAGAATTGACTAGTCATCCCTAACAAGCGAGGCTAACTTGCAGTTTCCCAAGGGTTTGTATAATGTCTTATTAAGATAAAGCCCAAGTTCTAATGATGGTTGATCGCACATAGAAATATGTGTTTCAGAACAAGCCAATTTTTCAATTAATTTGGCTGGAGACCATCACTCCCCCCAGCTGTAGCCAACCTGGTTACAACAACAATTTAGATTTAGGTGAGAGATTTTTTTTCTTGAGCTATGAGATTTTTAAAACTCAGGCGCATCACTTACGGAATAGTGAGATCATTCATTAAGTGTGATTGCAATAGAGCCTCATTTTTCTTTTTAAGAAGGCAAGGTATTTTAAAAAATTGCAGAGACTTTTCAATGGTAAGTATTGGATTGAACCAAATATATCTGTTTCAGGGAACCAAGAACAAAAGCAAATCCTAGTCGTCATGTTGTCTCCAGTGAATAAAGACCCACCAATTCAAAGCACTGACAGCTTACAGCTTTCCTGCCATGCACAAGATCTCAGGTTTTAAACCCAGAGCTGACAAAAATTATACTCTAAAATGGCCAATATTTGTAAGGGACATCTTTCGGTGCTTTTATGTTGACCCAGTACATAAACGAAGAAGAACTTTTCATATTTGTGTTAATCACTTTCGTGATATCACACAACTACTCAAACTGGCATTATTAAAACCACGCTGAAACCGGGACTTGAACCACCAACGTCCAGGTTACAAGTCCCCTCCCTGCCTTATCGATCAAACTACTGAGGTCGGTATATAAATGAAAGTATTGTTGTCTCTTTTTGAATAATAAAAAAAAACAAAATTTAATAGCAAATGCAAACAGTTACTTGTCACATATGTGTTCTGCTCCAGCACAATCATACAACATTACACAGTCGAAGATACTGACGGCTACATCTATGAAGAAAATAACCTCTGCATTTATAAACAGATTTTTTGTCTTTGTTAGAATGCAGAGTGTTCATAAAGTCCAACAACAGCAGAATAAAATTTAAATATTTAATCTAAAACAGCAACCTGTTTAATTTGACATTATCCACCAATGTCTTTGTCTGTGAATTTTCAAATTATTATGAAAAAAACGTAGTGTATTATTACTGTCTTAATTTTTATCCAAATGGGTGCTCTTTCCTCACATCTAAATAAACTGGGCACATTTAGTTTAAATTTGCCAAACTCAGGTGACGCCGGTGGATAATTGTTTTGGGGGTGCTGCGACATAAAATGGGATCTATGGTCGTACTACCTACCGAGTTAGTTTTGTACCACTCCAATCATAATAATTATGAATATTCATTGTTTAAAATTGCAGTTGATAGCATTACCAAATTTAAAAAGCCAAGACTTGAGGAATCCTTTGTTCCAGGAATGTTGCTGCTCTGTAACATCAGCCAAACTAAATTTTCGAGTGAAGTAGTGGTACGCTAACCTGAATGATAGAATGTGTAGAGTGGGTTTGAACCCTGGCTGGGCCTTTTGAATTTGAATTTGAAGCTCTCATAGACTTATTCATCATGTACGTAAAAAATAGTTGCATGTAAATACTTCTAGCACTTGTGGTACAAATGAAATTCTTAGTGCTATGTACTTTTTTTAACGGAAAGTTCATTTTTTGTAGTGTTCAGAAAAGTTCTAATAGGGTTTTATTTTCATACCATTTTTAATGTCTGAAATAGTTTTTTTTTTCTCTGTATTTTATGATTTTTATTGTAAATTGTACCTGTCAATGTTGAGAAAATACAGCCACCTGCAACCAGAAAGACCTGAACATTGATGAAAAGGTCATCCATACAAATCTCATAATTGACAAACGCAGATGCATACAATATTTCACTTTTCTGTAACACCTTTAGAGTAGGTGCTAGATAAAGAGCAAGTGGTTTCTAGAACTGATATTTCTCATGGTACCATAAAATTGTGATATTTGGTCATTTGTAAAGTATAATCCTGCATCCATGGACATTTTTGTGTAGCCTAGAAAAGAAATCATTCCTCACTAATATTTTTCATCTAGCTTTTTTATACCTTTTTTGTTTCTATTACCTTCATATATTAGATTATTTATAACCCTTTGTGATATCATACTTTTACAAGATTCTGTTTTGCTTATACGTATATCTTGAGTATTGTATCAAGTAAAATTATTATGTCATTGAATAAAAATTATTAAAATATATAGCTACTTTACAAATTACATAATTTTAACAGGATCATGTTCATTTCTTTGTGTTATTTTTTGAGAACTTACAGGTAGGTTTAGAAATAGAAAGAAGAGAACCAATACATAGTAAATTAAGTAAACATTAAAAAATATGTATATTTTAAAAGACTAGAGGACAACTTAAAACAAAGTATTTTTACATTCTTTGATAATATAGGTACAATTTAGAGAAAGTATTTTGAGATAAACTACAATAAAAATTCCAAGTCAATTTTTAAAGAGACTTTTAGTCCAATTTAGGATTATAAACAAGGAATTAAAAAGAGGACACTATCAAAAAATATCCTCAACATTAAAAAAAAAAAAATACTATTTTTTACATATCCTGTCTATAAATGACCATTTTCCATTAAACAGAAAATTCTCTATCTAACAAACAAGTACTTGGCTTTATTCATATTTACATTCCTTTTATTGAGAAAGAGGCTCCACAAGAACATCCCTGCTCTGATTGAGGGTTGTTGCTGATTTGGAAAGCTGAACGGATCAACTCCTGATGATATTCAATGACTGAGCCTTGAACATACTCCAAAGAGGTTTGGTCAATTACTACTTTACAGCCTGATTTTTCATAGACTCTGAAATGAAAGGGGAGCAAGATTGATGTTGGCACCTGGCTAATAGGTTCCTAGAAATTGGAGGGTGACATACCAAACTTCAAAGACCTTCTATTTAGATAAATAATGTGGGCTGGGGATAGTTGTTAATAATTTTTCAATATCTTGTAAGAGAGACCATCAAAACCATAGCTCACACTGCTACAACAACAAGAACCTTCAATTGTATTTATGACTGAAATTTACAGGAAAGCTTGCCCTGCAGAGTTTCATTTTTAAATGAAATCCACTCATTAAAAAAATGATAATAATATAATGTTAGTTATTTTATCACAATTTTAGAGGGTAGGACAGAATTATAGGACTATTACTTTTCTTTTAAAATTCCACACTGGTTCCTGCTCAGATCAAAGCAGCTAGTCATTACTCCTCATAAGATTGCCATAGGCAATAACCCCGCCCTTTAGTTAGGACATATGTATATAATTTGTTTTTTTTTGTTTTGTTTTGTTTTTTTCTTTCCTTGTTTATATCATTAATATTGTCTATTTTTATATTTACCATTATTTGTCTGTATATATGTTCTTCCTACTAATAAAGAGTTTCTAAATAAATAAATAAATACATAAATAAATAAGGTATAAGTGGATCCAGTCATCCAAAGTATAGAGTTAAAAAATCTACTGGAATTTGTGTTCAGGTATCACCTTACGTACAAACCTAAAAAATAACCATGAATGTAAACCAATTGAAAACCAACCTGTCCTCTTCAGACAACTGAGTGTCCATCTCAAATTTGTACTGAAATCCCGAGCATCCGCCACCTTCAACAATGATCCTCAGGAAACTGCCATCCGTGGAAATCTCCTTGAGCTTCTTGATACACGAGTCGTGTATGACCAAGTCTTTCAGCGTAGAATTGGCAAGTGGCTTCTCTGAGGGAGAACTTGTACTGAATGGCTTGTAAGTTGTTGGCAAAGCTCTGAAAAATACCAGTGGGAAATTTATAGAAGTGGGGAATCTATCTCTTAATAGGTACTTGTACTACCTTTAAAGACATCTTGTTAGTGGTAGGGATTTTTTCATTTCATTGTGAGAGCTGTTTAAATGACACTGGAGGTATTTGTATCTTGCTTGGTAAAACAATTACTTTATAGTCTACCTCTGGAACTATAAACAGGAAGCACATCTATTTATCATTGTAATATCTATCCCAGTACTAATCATGCTCATAATTATTATGATCATTGTTAATCTGAGTTCAAAGGAACTGCTTTATTTAGGGCAAGTTCACTGGGTCAGAGAGACATAATAATTACCTATCATAAACTAAATGGATCAGACATTAAAAGAGATAGCAATAAATTATTTCTCTAGGTTCCCTCTTATCACAATTCAAAAAACCGCGCAGGATCTATTGATCTAGTAAGCTGAAAGTTCCTATCAGCTGTTGAGAGATAAGAAAATTGAAAATTCTGCAAGAAATAAAATTGGGAAAGAGGTATCAAAATTAAAATTGCTGAATTCTGGGTTGCCATGATATATTCATGCTTATGGTGATCTATTAGTCAGTAATGAAATACAAAAAAATGTAGTAAGAATGATCAAAAGGTTTCAAAGGAGAAATTTACCTGATACTCGAAGACGCACGAAAAAATGTTCGACATATCCCTGCCATTTTGAAAATTTCACTCAACTTTTATTTTCTTTTTTGATAAAAGATAATTATTTTTCAGGGTTGCCACACTTCCACATTTGACCCTGATTTTGAAAAATAAATCAACACGCGAGAATCAACACTGATCCAGTGATCTGTGTTCCCTTCTGGACGCGGCTTTGTGATCATTTCGCGTGATTCTGTTATCGCTGATTTTGTATACAGTTTTGAGAGAGTGATTTTATATTTTTTAAATTTCCGAAATTTTCTCGCAACTTTTGAAATTTTGCACCGTTTCGACGTTCTCATGTTGGCTTCGTCAGTTGCGAGCAGGGAATTGTGGGGCAATTATTTATAGTGCAGTAAATTTTTATCACTATCGACATGGTAATCGTGCAAAGGAGATTCTCTCAAACTTTCTGCAATGTTCAGCTTGCTTTTTGTAGGAATGATTTAGAATTAGTGTAAATATTCATTTCTTTTCAATCTGTGATTTATTTTCAAATGTTTTCGGGAACTGTACGCATCAAAATATGCGAAGCTTGTGGACTGAGACCTACAGACTTTCAGAAAAGGCACACCATGGCCTTTGGGAACAAACCAGAGGATCAGCCAATAGACCCTTATGTTTCCATAGATGTAGACGAAGACCATCTGGACAGATCAACCACCAAACCCAAAACATTTGACCCTGTGTGGAACGAGAGGTTTGAGCATGAAGTGCACAATGCCATCAACCTTGGACTCACTGTGTTTCATGATGCTGCCATCCCTCCAGATGACTTTGTAGCTAACTGTGTGATACCCTTTGATCAACTCCTCAGCCGAGAGAAAGATGTCACTGACTTCTGGGTGAGTGTACCTAATATTCATGACCTGTGTTAGCTACAAAATCATCACCAATTCACAAGCTTTAGTCCTAATGGCACTAATTCAGATTTTGCACTCAAAATAATATTCAATAGAAATTGCCTATTGGAAACACTAATTTTTTTTTATAGCTTTTTAGGTTGAAACATAAAACATAATTTTCTAGCTTTGGCCAGGTGGTTCCACTATTTCCCTGTACTCATCTGAATATTATTTGATTTTTACATATTTCTGGCAACTTATTTAGTAAGAGGTCCAGATGTTGCAGCTGAGGTTATGTCTCCTTAATTTCAGTGTTAATTGTTTGAAAGGTCCAACTGCATAGGAAATTTTTTATAACATTCTTCTCAAAGACAATGATGAAATTACTTCAGGCCAGAGTGAAATATTGCACAGATCCTTTTAAAAACCCAAATAATAAAAATTGGATAAAAAATAGAGTGATCTAGAGGAGTGAAGATATCCAAAAAATAAAATAGTGACTACACAAAATGGTCAGTACCAAATAAGGTTAATTTTATTCAGTAAATAAATTAGATATAAATAATTGCTTAATATTTAACAATAAAGAGAGGATGTATAGGGACAGAGAAGAAAGTTTTTGAAAGGTGTAGATGATTATTTTTTTATTTAGTTTACATGGTCTATGTAAGCTTTAAAATTAAAGGATAACAGTAGCCGACCTCCATGACTCAGTGGTTAAGAGCATTGGTTACAGACCTGAAGGTTGTGGGTTCATTTCCTGGCCGGAGCAAAAATGTTTGACCAAAATTTTCCGTTTCTGGAGGGGCATGGTTGTAAAGTGCCCTGAAGTAATGCAAAAGTGGTTCCAAGCACACTTACCTCAAAGAAGAAAGAAAGAAAGAAAGAGAGAAAAAAAATAAAAAAAAAAAAAAAATAATACAGTAATCACCATGGTCACGTGAGTAGCACACTAGGCTTACACACATGGTGACCTGGGTTCAATCCCCAGCAGGGCAGGATGTTTTCTACTCTGTAATTCTCCAGGGTCCACTCATAACTTGTGAGGAAGAAAGAGTAGAGGCTCTGCCTTATTGTGAGTAACAACCAGTGGTGGAATTATAGAACAAAATAAGATACTAGGATATTGAAGATATTAAAAAGTCTTATAATTCAGCACTACCCTCTAATATAGAGAAATAATAACACAAAGAAGCACAATTTTATTTATTAAAACTAAAGAATAACGTCTTGGTGTATTGGTTGTGACTACTGCCTGTAGTCCAGAGATTCTGAGATTGATCCCTGGTTTGGAGAAAAAGTGTCCTCCAAATGTGTGAGCCTAGCATTTCCAGCTTAATATGAGCTGGATTAGCTTTATAAGAGCTGGTACAATTCCCAACAAATGGAGTCCAAATATGTGAGCTTTCCAGCTTAACATAGGCTGGATTAAGTTTATAAGAGCTGGTACAATTCCCAGTAAATGCAGGGTAAAACCCCCATCCTGACTATCTGAAATCAAGATGTTAAAACCAATTAAAAACAACTGGTCTCAAAAGATCTGACTAAGTGACTGTGTTAGTTAATTGATTGTTAAGAATATCTTTGGTGTGGTATTATATATGACTCCTTCTCAGGTATGACCTTTTTTTTCCTCCAGGATTTCCTTAAGTTCTATCTTGTTCATCTTTGTAAACATTTTGATAACAATTTTTTTTTTTTTTTTTTTATCAGATATAAGTATTTGAACCAACCTCATTAAAATCCTTTAAGGTAATGATTTCTGACACCTTTTTTGTTTACTTTTCTTGTGACTATTTGTTTTTGTTAGCCCAAGATGATAAATACACTGGAGAGCACACTTAGAGGAAAGCCAGGTGTTTTTCCCTCTAAAGCTGTGTATTTCCATGCAGCTACAGTGTTGTAACTTCTGTTATAGATAATATTTGCAGATGATTTTACTTTGTTTAAGCAAATTTCAGAATAAAATATTGCATCTCATTTGGAGAGAAAAATGTAAACTTGCAAAACACAGGATTTTATGTTTTTTTTTAAACAACAATGTATTGTTTTTTTTTTAAATCTTTTACCCCCCCTTAAGTAGGATCTGGTAAAATTAATCTTTAGGTACCTACTATTATTTTGATTTGAAGAAAATTTAAAAGATAATTAAAATTAACTGTGTGTTCTAAGAAACCTCGAAAATATATCTTTTCTACATAACAAAAATCATGTGAACATGTTATCTACAACAGAAGTTACAACACTTTATAGCAGCATGGAAATACACAGTGTTAAATGAAAAAAAGGAAAAGCAACTTGTTCCTTTAATTCAAATTTATTAAAAATTAAAAAAATAGCTGCTAAAATATTTTTCAAATGACTTAAATAAATAGACTTTTTATGTCCAATATGTCCATCTTATTTGTGACATTATACTGGCTGTCATAGACAACTGACTTAAAGGTGTTGGAGGCAATAAATAGTAATTATATTTTTTTTTGTAATTTTTGTCCAAATTTTAATTTTTCGTATGAAAAATTAGAAAATAGAAATGATATTTTTAGAGACCAGCATCAGTTCTCAATGCTCCCTCAAAATTCAACTTTCGTCGATTTCCCTCGTCGGTGTTGTTGAACGTCTCCTAAACATCTAGATCCTTTGAGACGTTTGTCTATTTGTATAACTCTCGATTCGCAGAAAACTTAAAAGACTGATACCAACATTACCTCACACAGCCTGAGTTGGGCTGGGAATAGCCAGCAGTGCAAAGTTTTGGGTGTCGCACATCAAGTCTTCGCCTCGCTGGTCGTTGCTTAACTACAATGATCATAGAAGAACTATAGCCCATTCCAGAAACACTTTCTACTCTCCAAATCTCCGAATCTACCTTTTAACTGTCACACAACGCACTCAAATTGAACGCAATAGGTAACCAATCAGAGCGCGTTGTGACGACGGTATGTACTGTTGAAACGGGTTTTTTTAGTATTAACGTGCCATCGACGCTGGCCAAATTTTTGAACATGTAATAATAATATCGCCCTATTTATACTGCCCAATTATAAGACTATTAAGTCCCATTATTCCAGCAGTAAACCCAATACGTATTATTATGTGGTAAAAATCCCCAATGGAAGGATAACAGACTTGTCATGTCTCGTTTTCTCGGGTTTCTCAAACGCATGCACGCGACCTCTGGATTACCAGACCGCCGCGCGCCGTCTTTACCACTGAGCTACCGGACCGTAGGTCAGCCATCAAGTGTTCGCCTCCCTGGTCGTTGCTTAACTACAATGATCATTGGAGAACTGGAGTATTTTAACGTGCCATCGACGCGCGACGGTGGCACAAATTTTTAAACTTGTAGGTCACCCATCAAGTCTTCGCCTCGCTGGTCGTTGCTGAACTGAGGTGATGTTAGTACAGTGTATTCTACGTGCCATCGAGTCACCTTGGTTCTGGCTAAATGAACATTAGGCAGTGACTAAGTGACTAATTCCTCCTAATAGTGTGTGACTGTCAGGTTGATTTAATTAAGATCTATTGTGAGCGGTGTGCCTCATGGGGGACACCTTTCTACTCAGGTCTGAGGTCAGTTACAGAGGAAAGAATCGTGGATTGGAATTGTTATAGAATTTGGATTGCATTGTTACTATTTTTTTATTCATATTATTATCTGACCTGGTTGCAGGGTTTTCAGTGAAACCCTTCCAATTAACACTGTGACCTAATTAGATCTATTGTGACCAGTCGATTCTATTTGGTTTTAATGTCCTGATCAGTACGGGGGTTTTACACTCCATTCGCTGGGAATCGTCCCAGCTACCTACATCAACCTCACCCAGCCTGGGTAGGGCCGGAAATGCCAGCCTCACGTTTTTGGAGGAAACAGAATTTTCTTCGAAAAGTCTGCCCCAACCGGGGATTGAACTCGGGATCTTTGGACTACGGGCAGTAGTCTCAACCGTTACGCCACGGAGGCTGGTAGCTAAAATAGTTACAGCAACAAGAATCAGTATATCAGTATAAACAGAAAAGTGAGAAGTTGTACTAGATGTACATGAATATCAGAACATACCTGGACAGCTGTTTCGAGCTTATTTGCTCTCATCAGCAGGTAATAATTCTGAATATCCATGTCATCAACTAACCTCTCTATTTTAATCAGTATAAACAGAAAAGTGAGAAGTTGTACTAGAATAATAATTTATTTTGTTGAAAATTGTGCTCAACGCGGGATTCGAACCCACGACCTACTAATCCTACTAATTCTCCTCCTTGTTGATTCTATTTCAGGTGGATCTGGAACCGCAAGGCAAAATCCACCTCCGAGTTGATCTTCTCTTCACTACCAAAGGTAAGAATATCTGTATTATTATTAAATTATTTATTAGACAATCGACATAAAATGTACAGCACAAATAAAAAATACAAAGAAAAGAAGAAGTGGAATCAATAGCCGTATTTTTCCTTCTAACCAAAGTGGATTCTAATGGAATAAAATAGACGAACTGGAAGAGAGTTTTTTTTTTTTTTGGAAGAGGAAAAATCTTCTTCCAGTTTGGTTAACCAAAATGGATTTATAAAAGAAATTCTTGCTTCCATTTCTTTTATAGGTAGTCATTCATTTTTCGTTTGTGAAGGATAACTTCCGGTGCGCTCATGTTGAACCAGCACCTTTTTTTCGTTGTTGTTTTTTTTTTAAATCAGCAAATTTAGTCCCCCCGGAACTACAATGTATTACTTCGGGGGTTTGCCCTTACTTTAAAACTGTGCACATTATTAAAGTACTGATATGTGATCATAAAATACGTTACAAAATTGATATCGAATAGTAATGCGTAAGTAGGTATTTACTCGACCCAGCACCTAAATAGAAAGTATTGTTACACTTCTCGCTTATCAGAAGGTAGGCATACTACGGCATGGAGAAGCTACAACACAGACCATAAGCGTCGACAGTAGTTCCTGTTTCATGGCTACGTAATAAAAAAAAGGCTGTGAAACACTCATCTTTTAAAATATTCACTCCGGAGTCTGTACAGACCGCTAGGGTCCTTGACTTCTCCATTCAGTGCTAAATTATGCTAGTCTTCTTGGACCCCTATTTATTCAAGAATTCGTTTTACTCCTCCTCCCATGTACGAGAATTTCTAGGACATCCAACCGGTCTTGTTTTTTTTTTACTTTTCTAATTTTTTATTTAACAAAACTCAACATGTTCAGGAAATTACAAATACATAGAATATCTCTTCCATTGAATCAGTGTACGTTAAAGAGCCCAATACACTCGCAGTGTTTCCTCGCTGAATGGCTAAGGATAGCCTTTCCAACCAGGAAACAACGCGAGCGTGGCTCCTTAGTTATTTATTAATAATGCAGATTTAAAATTCTTAAATAAAATAAATTACTCCCGCACATTTACCTAATAGGTAGGTACGTCATTTGATTGCGTCAGTTATCTATGTCATCTTGTATCTGTATTACACTCTACTGATTTGTTTCTACACCGTAAATGTAGGTAATAATGTGATGTGATTTCAATTATGTTATTTCATTCATTCATTGGACATACCAACGAAATCGAATCATGTTTACCGATATAGATTATGTTTAGTTTGCCTCGATACGATTTACTATCAACCCTGGACAATGTCAAGTAGTTACGTTTTCTCTATTCAAATACGTACCGATTGGATTGTTACCGAATCCAATGTTCCTCTAAAATAAACTAAATAAATTTCACCACAAGAAAACAATGACAAATTAACGATTCATAAGTTAGTACTTCGCATTCTAAACTAGTAAATTTTTGAAGTCTTGTCGAAAATTTCCGTTCAAGTCATAAAAAAAACTAAATAAATTGTGAATCTTGGAACTTTTTGTTCGATGTGTTTCGTTTTTCCGCTGGCTCTTTTGCGATTATGATGTGATTTAAAACAATTTGTCAAAGATTGTGATTTTTGATAATCGTGCGTTTTGCATTGAAAATTTGTGACCTTTTTACTAGGTTATACAAACCTACTTAAGTACTTATAATTAATTATTTCTGTAACACTAGAAAATTCAAGATAATAATTGTATTAAAATTAAATATAATAATTGCAAGATACAAAAAATGCCCCTATTATGTGCTGAGCACACTGCCTCGGGAAGATGTCCTTGGAGAAGTTTTTTATATACTGTAAAAATATAACTATCTATATTTGACTATAAAAAAAAAATATACAAATATACACAGATGATCTAGAATCCACGAAATTAGCACAATAACAACTTGACAAATTATAATCTCACGAAAAAACTACAATGTCACAAATTGATATGTAGTAGATTTTTTTATACCTATTATAGGGTTATATATATATATATATATATATATATTTTTAATGCACTCTTAACGACTTTAGTTTATCGTGATTCGTGCTTTCCACGTGATGGTTTAAGTTAGGCGATAGATACATGGTACAATATGGTACATGTTCATTTTCTTTTCTTTTTAATTTGGGTTTAACGTCGCTTTCAACTGCATGGTCATATCACGACGGGGGTGTTACCCTCCATTCGCAGGAAACTCACAAACCTGCTACCCACATTAACCTCACCCAGCCCGGATTGAGCCGGAATGACAGCATCACGAAGTCTTCACCTTCAAAGGACGTTGCTTAACTTCGGTGGTCCTACGAGAATTATTATTATTATTATTATTATTAGAGTATGCTTTATTAGGAGGACAGAGTACAATGTTAATAGTATAAAATTAAGAAAAAACAAACAAATGACAAAATTATAAGTAAAAATAAATAACACTAATGTCTTACCTAAAGGGCGGGGTTATTGCCTGTGGCAATCTCTTCCACCCAACCCTTAAAGAATCGGTGCATTCAACGCGCCATCGACGCGACGCTGGCACATGTTGATTTTCTTAAAGTATTTTGAAGAGAGCCTGGATTTCTTCGTTATTATCAGTGAGTGATGGACTGATAACTGATAAGGAAGTGCGAATGCGTTGATGACGGGGACAGGCTAAATGTTGGTTAACAGTGAGACGGTCACCACATAGGCAGATGGGCGGATCGGGATATTGTGAGTGGCGCGAGCGAGGATGACCGATTCTCATTCGGGTGAAAATAAATTCCTGGATCCTGGTTTTTCTCATTACTTTGTCAATCAGCGTGCCTAACTAATCAACAAACAAAAGGTCTACTCACTCATTTGAAAAAAAGTATATGTATGTACTTGCAAAAAAAGCTTTACGGTTTTGAAGTTGAAAACGAAAACACTAAATAAAGTTACAAAGTCGTCGAAATAATTGTGTAATTTTGTAGTAGACTTTTTCTCTAATGAACATTTATTGTTTACATAGAGGTAGGTGTATAACAGTCTAAGACTTAATTAAGTCCTTGCCCTGAACTTTTTTCACATTCCTCAATTTATAAATAAAACAATACTAAATCGTAAGGAAACAGTTAAATCAGGTTCGCCATAAATAAATAACAAATATCTTTTAACAAAAAGATACAATAATATCGAAATAATTTGAAGATAGAAAACACTTGGCTTTTTTTGTTGTTTTACAAGTGTTTTCTATCTTCAAATTATTTCGATGTTTATTATTGTTTTACCAAGAGTTGTGTAATAATTATAAGTTTTTCCTGAGAACTTATATGTTTTATTGATATAAAAATACTTGGGAATACGATGTTTCTGGGCGCTTTTCTGCAGGTGTTATTCTGTAGTCTCAAGAAAGGCTGTTCGTGCGTGGGTATGTTGTACACATTTAGGAAACTTTTAGTCCTCAGTTGAGAAAAGTCCTCTGCATTAACCAGCATAGCTGTATGGAATGGTCTTGCCTACCAATGCCACAAAAAAAAAAAAAAAAAAAAATGAACCATGGTACTCTGTGAATCCAGAGATTCCAGAGTTCGCGGGTTCGAAACCCAGCCGGAACATGACAAGTTATCCTCCCGTTTGGGGTTTTTACCACATAATAATATGTCTAGGGCTTACTGCTGGAATAATGGGACTCTAATAATAGTCCTAATCGGGCAGTATAAATAAGACGATATTATCTATACTTAGAAAAGATTATTATTATAAACCATCTTTCAGTAAGAAATTGATATCTTTGTTATAGCCCGATACAATTTATTAGATCTAGCTAACCTTGATTTATAGCTAAGACTAAGCTTTAAAAATTGAATTTATGTTCCTACACTTCCTACAGTAATTAATTGTTCAAATATTGAAAAATACGTATTTCCATATTTATTTTTATTTTTAATAATGAGCGTTTTACAATTTTTTTTATTTCGTACTCATGAAGCAGCAGCTACGTACTGTAGCCGCTTGAGCCTGCCCATCCTGTTGTATGTCTCCTCTCTGTTGGGAGAGAAGTGACACAATACTTATCCTTTAGAAAGGAAGGTATCCCTTACAAACAACTGTTACCAAACTTTGAATACAATATTTTTTGTCAGCTCTGAAGATTCGAATCCCGGAACTTTCGCATGGCAAGCAAGTATCTTAACACTGATCTAATCTTGCGCTTCAATTATTATTATGATTGGAGCTTGCACCCCTTCTATTAGACCTCTTTTGAGAAAAAGCATTTCCTCAGGCCTACTTTCAAAGTGTTAGATCCTAATGTTCGATTATTTTTTGTTGTTGTATTTACAAATGTAATGCCAAAAGCAATGTGTAGTTCAAACATTGAAAATTCTTTTTGAAAATTAACTGTGTATTTCCAATTCTCTACCTCTGTTATTATTATTATTATTATTATTATTATAAAACACGATTCAAGTTCTTAAATTTGGCTCATCTTAAATTTAAGCATGCTCTATAAATTGGCCCTAACATTCACTAATCCACAGAAAGGATGGGAGATGGTAGCTAATTTAGGTTTAATCTCCCCGCCCCCAAACTTTCTAGGACCAACACGAACGTCGTTGGTTCAAGTCGCTAACGTTGGTAACCGGTCATAGATTCCGGGATGTGTTTGCCAATGCCCCCTCCCCTCCCTCCCCCATGGAAAAACCGTTTGCGTGCTTGCCCTCTTAAACAGTGGAAGCATGTTTATGGAGATGGGGTTCGGTGGAAGAGAAAGCCACAGGCTTTAACTTCGCCCCTTGGTTCACTACATATTCTAGGAATTGTGTTCTTTTTTTTCATGTCTTACTAGCGGGCTGTGGCCCGCTTTGCGGGCCGAGGCATGGCCGTGAAAGCAAAAAATCCTTTTTCGCCAATGGCAGGTGTTGTAGTGGGAATTTCGAAAAATCCCGTCTTATTGCACATCTAGACTATAAGACAAAGTTACCTACCAAATTTCAGCTTCCTAGGACTTACGGTTTGGGCTGTAGAGCGATGATCAGTGAGTGGTCAGTCAGTGACTCTGACATTTATATATTAAGATTTTGTTGAATGTATCATGTAGTTGACCATTAAAGTGTTCAATAATAATAATAACAGTGTAACCGTCACCCATTGTTCCGTTCTATGTGTTTCCCCCCCCGGCCCCCTGCCTAGTAATAATAATAATAATAATAATAACAGTGTAACCATCACCCATTCCCCCCCCAGCCGAGCATGCGAGCCCGAAGGCCAAGGAGTTCAAGGAGGGCGCCGGGTTCAACAGACGGCGCGGCGCCATGCGCCGGCGCATCCACCAGATCAACGGGCACAAGTTCATGGCTACCTTCCTGCGGCAGCCCACCTTCTGCTCGCACTGTCGCGAGTTCATATGGTGAGTTTCGCGCGTCTTCGCCTATCTGGGCTCGGTAGCTTGAGCGATAAGGCGGCGGACTTGTGGTTACCTGGAGGAGGTCGCTGGTTCAAGTCGCGGTTTCAGCGTGGTTTTTGTAAAGCGAGTTTGAGTAGTTGTGACATCACGAAAGTGATTATCACAAATATGATAACTTTTAGCAATCTACTAAAGGTAGACAGCCCCTATTGTATGTATTTTAAATATATGATCTATTTGTTTCTCTGATAACTTTATTAGATTCAGCGCTAGTGGGATATACGAACCATGTATACAGGGTGGACCAAAAAAACGTTTACACCCGTTAATGGTAGATTACTGACGACATTTCCAGCCCGGATCTGCAATCCGTTTTTTCGGATTCGCCTTTATAACTGCACAAAGTGAATTTTTACAACTTTCTGAAAAAGTCCGACTTTGGCTTATTCTTCAGGTCAGAACTTTTTTCCTGTTTAAGATGAGTTGATTCTGAACAATTCTGCAGAAAGCCAACAAAATTTCGATGTTTCTAGCTACACTACTTTATTTTTTACGGTTTGGTTTGGCATCTTTTTTAACACCTGAATAGAAAAAAAATTCTCATGTAAGTTTTTTGCACTTTGAAAACACTCAAGATTTGCCCGAACAAATTTTGGCACAGACACGGGCAAGTTTGATAAAAGTTGGCGGCCAACCCAAGGATGCTAAAAAATATTTTTACGATTTTTTATCTCGTGATCTTCTGGGAAAACGAACCAGGTAAGTCTCAAAAAATGGTGTTAAAAATCTTAAAAGTGTTGACCGTGTAGGGTCGTCTTGTACTCAAAGAGTAATTAGCTATTTATGTCTGATAATTATTTTCCTTGGAATTAATTAAAGGCCAGTCAAATGAATGATTGTTTGTTTCTCGATGAAAGTTTTCAAGCATATTTTACTTTTCCGCATTCTATGAAATATTATTTTTAAACTTCTTGAGTTTTTTTAGTACAAGTTACATAATTATTATTATTCGGATGCTGAAATGGCAGATATGCATGAGCATATGGAGCTGCCAACAGGAACATTTGGGATCACGTGAAAAACATAGTTTACGAAATACCAGTGGAGACGCAAGAGTAGCAGAATCTGGTAGCAAGAATCCTGTTGGCATTCGATGACCTCACAGAAAAACCTGGAATCTTCCGCAACATTCGACGGAACATGATAAAGAAGTTCAACCTTTGCATCCAGGAAGGTGGACGCCACTTCCAACAGTTCCTCTGAGGGAATTGAGAAGGGAGAGAGAGAGAGAGAGAGAGAGAGAGAGAGAGAGAGAGAGAGAGAGAGAGAGAGAGAGAGAGAGAGAGAGAGAGAGAGAGAGAGAGAGAGAGAGAGAGAGAGAGAGGAGAGAGAGGAGAGAGGGGAGGGAGAGGAGGGAGAGAGAGCGAAAGAGAGAGAGAGAGAGGCAAGAAGGTAAGGTAGAAGGACAGTTCTGAGTTAGAACTAAGGTACTAAAGTCACCATTGGTTTCAAAAATTTGTGTGAGGAGAATCCATAGTGTATACTATGGCTAAATAAAAAATGGCAAGAGTCTTTTTTATTTTGTATTTTGAATTTTTTGCTGGCTCTGGCGTTCGGACCGGGGTGGGATCTTCCGCTTGGCAAGTGACTAGCTTGCCACTGAGCTAATCGTGCGCTTCTAAAATGTTTTTAGAAATACCTTTTTGTTTATATCAAAATAGTAAAAAAACATAATAAAGACTACAAAAGTTTATTAATTTTACAAAATAGTAGGTACCTATCTTGTTTTCTTTTCTCAAGATTTCTATTAAGAGTTGGCAATCGGTAAATATTTGTTATTTAATTAGTATTGTTTATGATAGAAGAACCTACCTACATATTTACCTGGCTTCATTTTATAAACTCTATTTTCGTTAGGAAAATTCGCTAGTTTTTTTCCTCTCGTAGGGAAGCATAAGAAAAACCATCCTTCCATTATCAAGGCAGTCTCTCTGGGGCTTACATAAATAATAATTATGCGTATTTTGATACCAATAGTATCTGATATAACTCAATTTACAGATGGTATTACCCCCCCCCCCCCCCAAAAAAAAAATTAGTAATTGTTGGAGTTACAATAGGTCAGATACAGGTATGAAAAAAAAAATATTCCATCAGATTTTTTTGATAGTTAAAATAATATTCACCGCCGAGAATTGAACCTCGGTCATGCGACTAACTCTCTTAGAACTACCACATCTAGCTAACACCACTGACAATCTGAAAAGCACGAAAATTATCATTTGAATTTTCCTAAACTGGCTGATGAAGGCATGTGAGACCGCGGTATTCAAAAAAAGCAATGTAAACAATTTTTGGAAACAATACAAGACGCCCTTACACAGTCTACAGCTAGAAAACTCTTAGGATTTTTGAAGAGTTTTTGGCAAACATCTAATAATTTTTCCCAGAAGATCACGTGATAAAAAATCGTAAAATTATTTTTTAGCATCCTCGGGGCGGCCGCCAACTTTTATGAAACTTGCCCATGTCTGTGCCAATATTTGTTCGGACAAATGTCGTGTGTTTTATTTAGTAAAAAAGATTTTTCGTGTGTTTTTTTTCTGTTCAGGTGTAAAAAAATATGACAAACCAAACCGTAAAAAACAAAGTAGTGTAACTAAAAACATCGAAATTTTGTTGGCTTTCTGCAGAATTGTTCAGAATCAACTCATCTTAAACAGGAAAAAAGTTCTGACCTGAAGAATAAGCCAAAGTCGGACTTTTTCAGAAAGTTGCAAAAAATCACTTTGTGCAGTTATAAAGGCGAATCCGAAAAAACCGATTGCAGATCCGGGCTGGAAATGTCGTCAGTAATCTACCATTAATGGGTGTAAACGTTTTTTTGGTCCACCCTGTAGAAGATCTGGCTAGAAGATACCTTCTGCTCGCACTGTCGCGAGTTCATATGGTGAGTTTCGCGCGTCCCTCGCCAGTCCGGCCCCGGTAGCTTGAGCGATAAGGCGGCGGGCGGACTTGTTGTAATCTGGAGGTCGGTGGTTCAAGTCGCGGTTTCAGCGTGAATTTTGTAAAGCGAGTTTCGAGTAGTTGTGACATCACGAAAGTAGAAGAATAAATATTATGTTTTATTGTGTTTTAAACATTAATTGATTGATTTTTTAAAAAACATTAATTAGCTCAGTGGTTAAGCACTCGCTTGCCATGCGGAAGGTCCCGGGTTCGAACCCCCGCGCCGACAAAAATTTGTATTTTCAATTTGGTTACAGTTGTTTGTAAGGGATACCTTCCGGTGCGCTCGTGTTGACCCAGCACCTAATTGGGAAGTATTGTGTCACTTCTCGCCCATCAGAGGGGAGGCATACTTCGGGATGGGCATCAGGCTACAACACAGACCACAAGCGTCTACAGTAGCTACTGTTTCATGGCTACAAAATAAACAGGCTGTGAAACACTCATTAAAAAAAAAAAAAAAAATCTGGAGGTCGGTGGTTCAAGTCGCGGTTCCAGCGTGGTTTTTGTAAAGCTAGTTTGAGTAGTTGTGGTGACATCACGAAAGTAGAAATATAAATATTATATTTTATTGTGTTTTAAACATTAATTGATTGATTTTTCTTCTTCTTTTTTTTTACATATATTGAACATATTCAGAAAATTGTCTTGTTTTTTTTCTCGGCCCTCTAATTCTCAAGTCTATGGATCTAATGATAGAGAAGTGGTTGTTCACCCACAAATATGATAACTTTATTAGATTCAGCGCTGGTGGGAGTTTATGTGGTGAGTTTTGTGCATTGTGGAAACTAGCCAGTCTCCGTGGTACAACCGCTGTGACCACTACCCGTGGTCCGTAGATACTGGGTTCGATCCTCGGGCTAGGCAGAATTTTATAACAACTACTTTTATTAGACTCAGCACTGTCGTGAGTTTATCTGCTGAGTTCGGTTCAAGTAATGGTGACATCACTTTAGTAATTAACATGAGTATGATTCATAATAATCATAATATTGTGAAGTATATGTTTCATGCCTTTCACAACGGTTTCATCTTGTGAGAAGTTCTTTCATCTGTTATTTGCTATAAACAGACGGCTTGTACATCGGATGAAAGAAATAAAGACGCCTATAGATATTCCACACAAGACTACACATTAGTACATTACAATGTGTACAATGTACATAAATAAAGTATGGCAAATATACAGTGCAGTTATACAGTGCTCTGTAGCAAATAAAACCCAAGAATGTCGTCAATTGACGTCATGACAGAATAATAATGCCTTGGCGGTCTTATTAGTTAAGACGCTAGTCTGTTAATCCAGGTAGCGTGGGGATCCCTTGGATGGAATCCCACCCAGTGCATGAATTTTGAATTAACCTATATATATTTAAGAATTTGACCACATAATAATGACATCAAGAACAATAGAATAGTGGGACTCTAGCCCTAATCGGGCAGTATATTGGCATTGGTAATACCGAACTCAGTAGCTTGATCGATAAGGCGGCGGACTTGTAACCTAGAGGTCGGTGGTTCAAGTCCAGGTTTCAGTGTAGATTTAGTAAAGTCAGTTTGAGTAGTTGTGATATCAGATTGACACAAATATGATAACTTATTTTTTTCATACGATACTTTTGTCCCAAAATTATTGATACGATTATCCTCAGAATTCTTGACACGATAATTGTCCAAGAATTCTTGACATTCTAGGACAATTATCTTTTTTTAGTTACTGCTCCGGAATTACTGGTGGTATAATCGGGTGGCACTAATTTGATACTATCTATGTTCACAGGGGCATTGGCAAACAAGGATACCAGTGTCAAGGTATGTATGAACAGTGTGACCTATGGAGGTAGTTGTAGATTATGTAATATCGACTACTTAGCTACTGTCCCAGTGGTCATGGCCTCTGTCTGTTAATCTGAAGGTCGTGGGTTCAAAACCCAGCTGGGGCATGACAAGTTGTCTTCCCATTCTAAGGGCCGGTTTGGATATACTAATCCTGTTTCATAATACGGCCTTTAGTGGCGCTACCTCTCTTTCTCTTTCTTGGCCCGCCACGTATGGCCCCCAATAAGTTAGCATTAACTTAGGGAACAGCCTCCGTGGCGTGACGGTTGTGACTACTGCCCGTAGTCCAGAGATCCTGAGTTCGATTCCCGGTTGGAGCAGACTTTTCGCACAGAAAATTCCGTTCCCTCCGACCCTGTGAGGCTGGCAATTCCGGCCCTACCCAGGCTGGGTGAGGTTAATGTGGGTAGCTGGTACGATTCCCAGCGAATGGAGGGTAAAACCCCCGTCCTGTCTACCTCAAGTCAGGACGTTAAAACCAAATAGAATCAATGGACATTAAAGAAGCCTAGACATTAAAATCTGGGCGTCCATATAATCCTCTCACCACCGTGACTTAGGTATCAATACCTAACTCACGGACACGGAATTATTATTATTATTATTATTATAACTTAGGGAATGCACTTTTTGTAAAATAAATGAAATATTACTTGAAATTGGATGTTTTTTTTTTCACTCTAAAACTCCCCCCCACCACCCCCCGCCCCCCATTTGCAGTGTGCACGTGCGTGGTGCACAAGCGCTGTCACGAGTCGGTCGTGACCAAGTGTCCGAACATGAAGGACGAGAGCTCGGTGGTCCCGAGCCAGGCCCAGAGGTTCAGCGTGAATGTGCCACACCGCTTCGTGGTGCACAACTACAAGCGGTTCACGTTCTGCGACCATTGTGGCTCTCTCCTGTACGGGCTCATACGACAGGGCCTGCAGTGCGAAGGTGAGTCGGTTTGGGCGACTCGTGTGAATTTTTTTCTTCACATACAATATTCTGGGCGGCTTAGGACGGAACTAACAGACGTTTTTGTAATACCTCTGTGGCGCTAAGTCACGTGTATTGCGTACTGTGTAAGATAGGGAAAATTGACGCTTACCAACGACTTAAGTTATTGATGTTGTCTATTGATTCCGCCCTTAATACCGGGTGGAGATCTGGAGATTCTCTCTTGCTGACATTTTGACCATATAAAAGTAAGACTGAATGTTAGGTGGTAGAATATGCTTGAAACGTTAACCTCGTCCAGTAATTATCTGACACTAATAAATAAATGTGTTTCTTTGTGTTATTGTTTTACAATATTTTAGTAGGTACAGCAGATTTTTTTTTCTTTTTTTTTTCTTCAAATAGGTAATCAAATTTTATTTATATTTTTACATAAGTTATTATAAATCTACAATTGATTTCTCCTAGTCTAAATTACATTACTCTTTTGTTTTTCTTTTTATTTTGTATAGAAATTGGCCTAATGTAGGAATTGCCCCACCACTGGTCGCTGCTCACATTAGAGGAGCTAGTCGTTTTTTCTCACAAGATATGATGACTGGGCATCCGGATATCTAAGTATAGAACAGAAAAAATCCTGCCTTGCAGGCCATCGAACCCAGATCACAACGCGCCACCCAAACGCTGGCTATCCACATTTTTTTTACACGAAAATTATTATGTCAAAAAGAAAAACAAGAGATTTGTGAATATCCTAATAAATATCTTATTTTTGCCAAATTTGGCACTTATTTTTGGTCATTGCTCACATTAAAGAAGCTTCTCATTTTTCCTCACGAGGTATGATGAGTGGACATCCAAAATACAGAGCCAAAAATTCTGGATTCGAACCCAGATCACTGTGCGTGTAAGTCTAGAACGCTACCCACTTGGGCACGGTGACTACTATTTTGTGTAATTGCTATATTCTAAAAAATAAAATTCAATCCAATATTATCGTTTGTCATTTTTTTAACTTTTAAGACGGGTATACCTTCCTATTATTTTTTATTGTAATAATTTATCTTTGTTAAATAAATGGAAATGTTGTAAAAAAAAAAATCAATTCAAAATCACTATCTAAACTTTCTGTTCCTTCTCCTTGCAGTGTGTAATATGAATGTTTTCTCTTCCTTCTCCTTGCAGTGTGTAATATGAATGTTTTCTCTTCCTTCTCCTTGCAGTGTGTAATATGAATGTTTTCTCTTCGTCTCCTTGCAGTGTGTAATATGAATGTTTTCTCTTCCTTCTCCTTGCAGTGTGTAATATGAATGTTTTTCTCTTCCTTCTCCTTGCAGTGTGTACTATCGAATGTTTTCTCTTCCTTCTCCTTGCAGTGTGTAATATGAATGTTTTTCTCTCCCTTCTCCTTGCAGTGTGTAATATGAATGTTTTCTCTTCCTTCTCCTTGCAGTGTGTAATATGAATGTTTTCTCTTCCTTCTCCTTGCAGTGTGTAATATGAATGTTTTCTCTTCCTTCTCCTTGCAGTGTGTAATATGAATGTTTTCTCTTCCTTCTCCTTGCAGTGTGTAATATGAATGTTTTCTCTTCCTTCTCCTTGCAGTGTGTAATATGAATGTTTTCTCCTTCCTTCTCCTTGCAGTGTGTAATATGAATGTTTTCTCTTCCTTCTCCTTGCAGTGTGTAATATGAATGTTTTCTCTTCCTTCTCCTTGCAGTGTGTAATATGAATGTTTTCTCTTCCTTCTCCTTGCAGTGTGTAATATGAATGTTTTCTCTTCCCTTCTCCTTGCAGTGTGTAATATGAATGTTTTCTCTTCCTTCTCCTTGCAGTGTGTAATATGAATGTTTTCTCTCCCTTCTCCTTGCAGTGTGTAATATGAATGTTTTCTCTTTCGTCTCCTTGCAGTGTGTAATATGAATGTTTTCTCTTCCTTCTCCTTGCAGTGTGTAACATGAATGTTTTCTCTTCCTTCTCCTTGCAGTGTGTAATATGAATGTTTTCCCTTCCTTCTCCTTGCAGTGTGTAATATGAATGTTTTCTCTTCCTTCTCCTTGCAGTGTGTAATATGAATGTTTTCTCTTCCTTCTCCTTGCAGTGTGTAATATGAATGTTTTCTCTTCCTTCTCCTTGCAGTGTGTAATATGAATGTTCCTTCTCCTTGCAGTGTGTAATATGAAAGTTTTCTCTTCCTTCTCCTTGCAGTGTGTAATATGAATGTTTTCTCTTCCTTCTCCTTGCAGTGTGTAATATGAATGTTTCTCTCCCTTTTCCTTGCAGTGAGTAATATGAATGTTTTCTCTTCCTTCTCCTTGCAGTGTGTAATATGAATGTTTTCTCTCCCTTCTCCTTGCAGTGTGTAATATGAATGTTTTCCCTTCCTTCTCCTTGCAGTGTGTAATATGAATGTTTCCTTCTCCTTGCAGTGTGTAATATGAAAGTTTTCTCTTCCTTCTCCTTGCAGTGTGTAATATGAATGTTTTCTCTTCCCTTCTCCTTGCAGTGTGTAATATGAATGTTTTCTCTCCCTTTTCCTTGCAGTGAGTAATATGAATGTTTTCTCTTCCTTCTCCTTGCAGTGTGTAATATGAATGTTTTCTCTTCCCTTCTCCTTGCAGTGTGTAATATGAATGTTTTCTCTTCCTTCTCCTTGCAGTGTGTAATATGAATGTTTTCTCTTCCTTTCTCCTTGCAGTGAGTAATATGAATGTTTTCTCTTCCTTCTCCTTGCAGTGTGTAATATGAATGTTTTCTCTTCCTTCTCCTTGCAGTGTGTAATATGAATGTTTTCTCTTCCTTCTCCTTGCAGTGTGTAACATGAATGTTTTCTCTTCCTTCTCCTTGCAGTGTGTAATATGAATGTTTTCCCCTTCCTTCTCCTTGCAGTGTGTAATATGAATGTTTTCTCTTCCCTTCTCCTTGCAGTGTGTAATATGAATGTTTTCTCTTCCTTCTCCTTGCAGTGTGTAATATGAATGTTTTCTCTTCTTCTCCTTGCAGTGTGTAATATGAATGTTCACAAAAGGTGCCAAAAGAACGTCGCCAGCAATTGCGGAATCAACACGAAGCAAATGGCGGAGATCCTCTCAACCATGGGCATCTCTCCCAACCGATCCAAGGTAAGCTACACCACGACACCTAGTGGTTCTGCGGAACTGAAGAAGAACCTCCAATCTCGGATGATGTATTAAAAACGAATGAGAAAGTCTTAACAATCATCTGGGCGAGAACACCTTTCATTCAATGACCAATTCTTTTTTTTTAGGTAATCGTAGTGCCCCGGAATCGCGTTCGCATTACTTCAGGGCACTTTACCTTTTATCCATGCAATTCCGGAAAGGGGAAAATCGGTCATAATTTTCCGCTCGAGCCGGGATTCGAACTCGCAACCTCCGGGTCAGTAATCAGTGCTCTTAACCACTGAGACATGGATGTCGGCTTAGGATGTATTATTAATTCGTGTCCCAATAAAAAAGATGTAAAAAATTACGACTTTTTTTATTTCATTAATAATAATAAATCAAATAAAATAAGCGTGAATGACCTGTTTTAATACAGAGTTAAAGGGCCTAATATTCCAACACTTTACTAGTATCCTAATACTTTACTAATATCATAATACTTTAATATCCAGATACTTTATTAATATCCAAATATTTACTAATATCCCCAATACTTTACTAATTCCTAATACTTTACTAATATCCTAAAACTTCTAATATCTAATTTTTACTAATGTCTAATACGTTTACTAATTCCTAATAGTTTCCCATGTTTGGTCTATTAGGGTTAGTATCTTAGAGAAAATCTATTTATATATATCTATACTTTACTAATCCTATTATTTATAATATCCTAATACTTTTCCACAGGCCTCTGGTCAGTCAGGGTCCAGTATGATGCTAGGAGACAAAGGTAGTTACAAATCTAACTTTACTAATATCCTAATACTTTACTAATATCCTAATACTTTACTAAATATCCTAATACTCTAATCTTTTTTCCACAGGCCTCTGGTCAGTCGGGTCAGTATGATGTAGGAGACAAAGGTCTAGCTTTACTAATATCCTAATACTTTACTAATCCTAATACTTTACTAATATCCTAATACTTTACTAAATATCCTAATACTTTACACTGTCATCCTAATGACTTAACTAAATCCCAAGCTTTACTAATATCCTAATACTTTACTAATATCCTAATACTTTTCCACAGGCTTCTGGTCAGTCAGGGTCCAGTATGATGTAGGAGACAAAGGTCTAGCTTTACTAATATCCTAATACTTTACTAAAATCCTAATACTTTACTAATATCCTAATACTTTACTAATATCCTAATACTTTACTAATATCCTAATACTTTACTAACTCCTAATACTTTTCCACCTGTAGTCTCTAATCTTTAGAACAAATCCTTACTTTACTAATATCCTAATACTTTACTAACGTCCTAATACTTTACTAATGTCCTAATACTTTACTAATAATCCTAATACTTTCCACAGGCTCTGGTCAGTCAGGGTCCAGTATGATGCTAGGAGACAAAGGTCTAGCTTTACTAATATCCTAATACTTTACTAATATCCTAATACTTTTCACATGCTATACTTCAGTCATCCTAGTATGATTTAACAACGTCCTAGCTTTACTAATATCCTAATACTTTACTAATATCCTAATACTTTACACTTATCCAGTAGTAGTTTATCTAATATCAAGTACTTTACTAATTCCTAATACTTTACTAATATCCTAATACTTTTCCACAGGCTTCTGGTCAGTCAGGGTCCAGTATGATGCTAGGAGACAAAGGTCTAGCTTTACTAATATCCTAATACTTTACTAATCCTAATACTTTATCCAAGGCTTGTAGTCAGGGTCCAGTTATATCGCTGAACAAAGTTACTTTACTAATGTCCTAATACTTTACTAATATCCTAATACTTTTCCACAGGCCTCTGGTCAGTCAGGGTCTAGTATGATGCTAGGAGACAAAGGTAGCTTACATATCTAATACTTTACTAATATCCTAATACTTTACTAATTCCAATACTCCTAATACTTTTCCACAGGCCTCTGGTCAGTCAGGGTCCAGTATGATGCTAGGAGACAAAGGTCTAGCTTTACTAAATCCTAATACTTTACTAATATCCTAATACTTACTAATATCCTAATACTTGTTCATCTAATACTCTCCTAATCTAACTTTACTAATATCGCTAATACTTTCCACAGGCCTCTGGTCAGTCAGGGTCCAGTATGATGCTAGGAGACAAAGGTCTAGCTTTACTAATATCCTAATACTTTACTAATATCCTAATACTTTACTAATTCCTAATACTTTACTAATATCCTAATACTTTACTAACGTCCTAATACTTCTCCACAGGCCTCTGGTCAGTCAGGGTCCAGTATGATGCTAGGAGACAAAGGTCTAGCTTTACTAATCTCCTTATTACTTACACCCTATTTTACTAATATCCTAATACTTTACTAATTCCTAATACTTTACTAACGTCCTAATACTTCTCCACAGGCCTCTGGTCAGTCAGGGTCCAGTATGATGCTAGGAGACAAAGGTCTAGCTTTACTAATGTCCTAATACTTTACTAATATCCTAATACTTTCCTTCACAGTCCCTTTCTGGTCAGTCAGGGTCCAGTATGATGCTAGGAGACAAAGTTCTAGCTTTACTAACATCCTAATACTTTACTACAATCCTAATACTTTACTAATCTCCTAATACTTTACTTACATCCTAATACTTTACTAATGTCCTAATACTTTACTAATATCCTAATACTTTACTAATATCTAACTTTACTAATATCCTAATACTTTACTAATATCCTAATACTTTACTAATATCCTAATACTTTACTAATATCCTAATACTTCTCCACAGGCCTCTGGTCAGTCAGGGTCCAGTATGATGCTAGGAGACAAAGGTCTAGCTTTACTAATTCCTAATACTTTACTAATATCCTAATACTTTACTAATATCCTAATACTTTTCCACAGGCCTCTGGTCAGTCAGGGTCCAGTATGATGCTAGGAGACAAAGGTCTAGCTTTACTAATATCCTAATACTTTACTAATATCCTAATACTTCTCCACAGGCCTCTGGTCAGTCAGGGTCCAGTGTAATGCTAGGAGACAAAGGTCTAGCTTTACTAATATCCTAATACTTTACTAATATCCTAATACTTTACTAACGTCCTAATACTTCTCCACAGGCTTCTGTTCAGTCAGGGTCCAGTATGATGCTAGGAGACAAAGGTCTAGCTTTACTAATATCCTAATACTTTACTAATATCCTAATACTTTACTAATATCCTAATACTTTACTAATATCCTAATACTTTACTAATATCCTAATACTTCTCCACAGGCTTCTGGTCAGTCAGGGTCCAGTATGATGCTAGGAGACAAAGGTCTAGCTTTACTAATATCCTAATACTTTACTAATATCCTAATACTTTACTAATATCCTAATACTTTACTAATATCCTAATACTTTACTAATATCCTAATACTTCTCCACAGGCTTCTGGTCAGTCAGGGTCCAGTATGATGCTAGGAGACAAAGGTCTAGCTTTACTAATATCCTAATACTTTACTAATATCCTAATACTTTACTAATGTCCTAATACTTTACTAACGTCCTAATACTTTACTAATATCCCAACACTTTACTAACGTCCTAATACTTCTCCACAGGCTTCTGGTCAGTCAGGGTCCAGTATGATGCTAGGAGACAAAGGTCTAGCTTTTACTAATATCCTAATACTTTTCTAATATCCTAATACTTTACTAATATCCCAACACTTTACTAACGTCCTAATACTTCTCCACAGGCTTCTGGTCAGTCAGGGTCCAGTATGATGCTAGGAGACAAAGGTCTAGCTTTACTAATATTCTAATACTTTACTAACGTCCTAATACTTTTTACAGGCCTCTGGTCAGTCAGGGTCCAGTATGATGCTAGGAGACAAAGGTCTAGCTTTACTAATATCCTAATACTTTACTAATATCCTAATACTTTACTAAACGTCCTAATACTTTTTTACAGGCCTCTGGTCAGTCAGGGTCCAGTATGATGCTAGGAGACAAAGGTCTAGCTTTACTAATATCCTAATACTTTACTAATATCCTAATACTTTACTAACGTCCTAATATTTTTCCACAGGCTTCTGGTCAGTCCGGTTCCAGTATGATGCTAGGAGACAAAGGTCTAGCTTTACTAATATCCTAATACTTTACTAATATCCTAATACTTTATCTAATACTTAACTAACGTCCTAATACTTTACTAATATCCTAATACTTTTCCACAGGCTTCTGGTCAGTCAGGGTCCAGTATGATGCTAGGAGACAAAGGTCTAGCTTTACTAATATCCTAATACTTTACTAATATCCTAATACTTTACTAATATCCTAATACTTTACTAATATCCTAATACTTTACTAATATCCTAATATTTACTAATATCCTAATACTTTACTAATATCCTGATACTTTTCCACAGGCCTCTGGTCAGTCAGGGTCCAGTATGATGCTAGGAGACAAAGGTCTAGCTTTACTAATATCCTAATACTTTACTAATATCCTAATACTTTACTAATATCCTAATACTTTACTAATATCCTAATACTTTACTAATATCCTAATACTTCTCCACAGGCTTCTGGTCAGTCAGGGTCCAGTATGATGCTAGGAGACAAAGGTCTAGCTTTACTAATATCCTAATACTTTACTTACATCCTAATACTTTACTAATATCCTAATACTTTACTAATATCCTAATACTTTACTAATATCCTAATACTTTACTAATATCCTAATACTTCTCCACAGGCTTCTGGTCAGTCAGGGTCCAGTATGATGCTAGGAGACAAAGGTCTAGCTTTACTAATATCCTAATACTTTACTTACATCCTAATACTTTACTAATATCCTAATACTTTACTAATATCCTAATACTTCTCCACAGGCTTCTGGTCAGTCAGGGTCCAGTATGATGCTAGGAGACAAAGGTCTAGCTTTACTAATATCCTAATACTTTACTAATATCCTAATACTTTACTAATATCCTAATACTTTACTAATATCCTAATACTTTACTAATATCCTAATACTTTACTAATATCCTAATACTTCTCCACAGGCCTCTGGTCAGTCAGGGTCCAGTATGATGCTAGGAGACAAAGGTCTAGCTTTACTAATATCCTAATACTTTACTAATATCCTAATACTTTACTAATATCCTAATACTTTACTAATATCCTAATACTTTACTAATATCCTAATACTTTACTAATATCCTAATACTTTACTAATATCCTAATACTTCTCCACAGGCCTCTGGTCAGTCAGGGTCCAGTATGATGCTAGGAGACAAAGGTCTAGCTTTACTAATATCCTAACACTTTACTAATATCCTAATACTTTACTAATATCCTAATACTTTACTAACGTCCTAATACTTTACTAATATCCTAATAATTCTCCACAGGCTTCTGGTCAGTCAGGGTCCAGTATGATGCTAGGAGACAAAGGTCTAGCTTTACTAATGTCCTAATACTTTACTAATATCCTAATACTTTACTAATATCCTAATACTTTTCCACAGGCCTCTGGTCAGTCAGGGTCTAGTATGATGCTAGGAGACAAAGGTCTAGCTTTACTAATATCCTAATACTTTACTAATATCCTAATACTTTTCCACAGGCTTCTGGTCAGTCAGGGTCCAGTATGATGCTAGGAGACAAAGGTCTAGCTTTACTAATATCCTAATACTTTACTTACATCCTAATACTTTACTAATATCCTAATACTTTACTAATGTCCTAATACTTTACTAAAATCCTAATACTTTACTAATATCCTAATACTTTACTAATATCCTAATACTTTACTAATATCCTAATACTTCTCCACAGGCTTCTGGTCAGTCAGGGTCCAGTATGATGCTAGGAGACAAAGGTCTAGCTTTACTAATATCCTAATACTTTACTAATGTCCTAATACTTTACTAATATCCTAATACTTTACTAATATCCTAATACTTCTTCACAGGCTTCTGGTCAGTCAGGGTCCAGTATGATGCTAGGAGACAAAGGTCTAGCTTTACTAATATCCTAATACTTTACTAATATCCTAATACTTTACTAATATCCTAATACTTTACTAATATCCTAATACTTCTCCACAGGCCTCTGGTCAGTCAGGGTCCAGTATGATGCTAGGAGACAAAGGTCTAGCTTTACTAATATCCTAATACTTTACTAAAATCCTAATACTTTACTAATATCCTAATACTTTACTAATGTCCTAATACTTTACTAATATCCTAATACTTCTCCACAGGCCTCTGGTCAGTCAGGGTCCAGTATGATGCTAGGAGACAAAGGTCTAGCTTTACTAATATCCTAATACTTTACTAATATCCTAATACTTTACTAATATCCTAATACTTTTCCACAGGCTTCTGGTCAGTCAGGGTCCAGTATGATGCTAGGAGACAAAGGTCTAGCTTTACTAATATCCTAATACTTTACTAATATCCTAATACTTTACTTACATCCTAATACTTTACTAATATCCTAATACTTTACTAATATCCTAATACTTTTCCACAGGCTTCTGGTCAGTCAGGGTCCAGTATGATGCTAGGAGACAAAGGTCTAGCTTTACTAATATCCTAATACTTTACTAATATCCTAATACTTTACTTACATCCTAATACTTTACTAATATCCTAATACTTTACTAATATCCTAATACTTTTCCACAGGCCTCTGGTCAGTCAGGGTCCAGTATGATGCTAGGAGACAAAGGTCTAGCTTTACTAATATCCTAATACTTTACTTACATCCTAATACTTTACTAATATCCTAATACTTTACTAATATCCTAATACTTTTCCACAGGCCTCTGGTCAGTCAGGGTCCAGTATGATGCTAGGAGACAAAGGTCTAGCTTTACTAATGTCCTAATACTTTACTAATATCCTAATACTTTACTAACGTCCTAATACTTTACTAATATCCTAATACTTTACTAACGTCCTAATACTTTACTAATATCCTAATACTTTACTAATATCCTAATACTTTACTTACATCCTAATACTTTACTAATATCCTAATACTTTACTAATATCCTAATACTTTTCCACAGGCTTCTGGTCAGTCAGGGTCCAGTATGATGCTAGGAGACAAAGGTCTAGCTTTACTAATATCCTAATACTTTACTAACGTCCTAATACTTTACTAATATCCTAATACTTTACTAATATCCTAATACTTTACTAATATCCTAATACTTTACTAACGTCCTAATACTTTACTAATATCCTAATACTTTACTAATATCCTAATACTTTACTAATATCCTAATACTTTACTAATATCCTAATACTTTACTAATATCCTAATACTTTACTAATATCCTAATACTTCTCCACAGGCCTCTGGTCCGTCAGGGTCCAGTATGATGCTAGGAGACAAAGGTCTAGCTTTACTAATGTCCTAATACTTTACTAATATCCTAATACTTTACTAACGTCCTAATACTTTACTAACGTCCTAATACTTTACTAATGTCCTAATACTTTACTAATATCCTAATACTTTTCCACAGGCCTCTGGTCAGTCAGGGTCCAGTATGATGCTAGGAGACAAAGGTCTGGGTGGGGGCAGCACCTCCCCCACCTCGGCTGATGAGGACGGCAAGTGTGATGACAAGAGGAAGAATTCCAGCGAGTCAGGTAAGAAGCAGGCTTTCATACATAACTTTTTTTTTTTTTTTTTTAATGGAAGGCAGGAAAAAATCTTTCAAAGACACCCAGATCCTGGGGTGTGGGATTTCCACCCACTAAAAACCCACCTTCTCTAAAAGCTAACCGCACTTGGAACCGAAAAATATCATACATAACTAGCCGCCTACGTCTGCTCCGCAGTGCGCTCACCAAGGCATGGCCGTGCTGGAGAAAGAAAAATATTTGGTAGTTACATATATATTTTGTTAGTTAAATCTATCTGCAAAAATTACACTTCGTGTTGAAAAAATTGAGAACGCGCAATGTTTCCTAAACAAAAGTGATATCTTGAGTAATAAATGCCTGAATTGGCTCTTCAGGCAAGGACTTCGATTGTTATAGACCTCTCTTTAAATAAAAGTTCATTAAAAAAAAAAAAAAAAAAAAAAAAAAAAACAAAGGAAGGTAGCAGATTATACAGGGTCTGCCGCCACTGATTATGAACCATTTTGAATAGCCTCGACGTTCTATCATTAGAAATATTAATGTTGTTGTTTGCTTGGTTGCAGGATCAGACGGAGAGGGGGGGAGGGCGGGGAAGTGCGGGGGGAGATAGGAAGCTGGGCCTGGAAGATTTTCATTTCATCAAAGTCCTGGGCAAGGGGAGCTTTGGCAAGGTAATAATAATAATAATATCGCCTTTTTTTTTTTTTTTTTTTTTAAATAGTTTATTTATTTATTTTCTTTATAAAGAAACATTTATACAAAGGTACTTCTCCTAAGCTTTGAAGAGCTTCTAAGAGATTTTTTTATAATTTTTATAATAAGAAGAGCCTTATTTATAATAGTAATAGTAATAATACTCTTTAGTGGAAGGTAACCACCAGGTGAGGTTAATGAAAGCATTTTCTCCCACCTAACCCTCAGAGTTTGGTGCTGGGTCAACATGAGCGCACCAGAAGGTATCCCTTACAAACAATTGTAACCAGATAAACACTAAATAACCGTCCAATTTTAATGAGTAACGTATTCGAAACATAATTTGTCCTTTTCTTAACCCGGGATCAGTACGGTTCGGTTTTGTAACGTATCCAGTACACGGTAATGTATAGTATAGTATAGTATAGTAGTGCTTTATTTAGACTGTCGGCTCGAGACAAGAAGTCCCATTACGCTAACAGTTTAATATAGCACCTCTTTATTTATTGTAAATTTTTGTAATTTTTATTGTAAAATTTATTGTAAATGTATAGGTACGGTTGTGAGAGAAATCTCTCACAACTGAACTGATTGCGGGTTAAACGGAAAAATAACTTTAATCTCAATTTTCAGGTTATGCTCGCAGAAAAGAGAGGCAGCAGTGACGAGGTGTACGCGGTGAAAGTGTTGAAGAAGGACGTCATCATTCAAGACGATGACGTGGACTGCACGATGACGGAGAAGAGAATACTGGCACTAGCCGCCAAGCATCCGTTCCTTACTGCGCTGCATTCCTGTTTCCAGACCAAGGTAATTTTTTTTTTCTCAATAAATAACTTTTATTTATTTACATTTTTTGTTATTTACAATGGATGAAAAGAATATAAATATCAAAAAAATAGACAAAATTTCCATACCTATCTCAATAGTTTTCTTTTTCTAACTTTAACGTCTCATAAAAGTTCATTCAAAAGCGTTTTCAAGAAATTAAATTCCAAGTGAACGAAAGATAGACAGCGGTGCACACAAAACTTATTTCATCATCAAACACAGCTATTATTATTTTATCGTTAGATAAAAGTCTCCTATATTTGTTTCCATACATTTCTATCTAATGCTTTGGACTGCCATAATCATCAGAGGGTGGCGTCATCGTGAACGATGGTAGCCAGACAGTGGAGGAATGACTCAGCACTTCTACCACTGTCTTTACAAGGAGGCTAATAATTGAAAAGGGCCCCCAGAACCAAGCCAATGCTGGTATACTCCCTGTTTATAGTCCCCCAGCCAGACAAATCTCGTCTTTCTATCTAGTGTTTGGCCTTCCTCTCGATCTCACATTATTCCCGGGACACCACTGTAATATGTCACTCTATTATCTGTTCTTCTGGTTATAATAAATGACCCTCCCGCACTTTTTGACTTAAAATTTTTGATATAAAACTTGTTCAGTGACCCAAAATCACATTATTCTACTTAGCATTCCAAACTAAAAATTCCTACCTGTACAATTCACATTAGAGAAGTATGTTAGTTGGAACTTCTTATTAGTGTCATTATTAACACGAAATCACCGATTCACTGACTGATCGCTCCATCTCTAGACGTTAACACAATGATATGCTCTTCAAATGACAATTTTTTTTTTAATTTTAAATTAATTAACGGGAACTACCCATTTTTCACAATTTCCCTATCTTATTCTGATATAAAATAAACTTATGTCTAGTAAAACAAAATAAAATAAAACAAATAACCACACTTATAATTCAAATGACAGATAATCCACGCTTATAATTCAATCACTTCTCATCACGTCTCAACACCACTCTAGCCGCGTCTTAACGCCTCTCTAGCCGCGTCTCAAAACCACTCTAGCCGCGTCTTAACGCCTCTAGTGCGTCTTAATGCCACTCTAGTGCGTCTCAACGCCACTCTAGCCGCGTCTTAACGCCTCCCTAGTCGCGTCTCAACGCGTGGTGCACGATCTGGAACGTGACCTCGCCTCTCTGCCGTCTCAGGATCCAGATCTCGCACCTCTGGCCCGTGGCTGGGTCGAGCTCGCTGCAGCTGGTGAAGAAGTCCTGCACGAGGTGCGTGAGCTTGGCCGGGTCCATGTCTATCAGCTCCGTGTGGTCCAGCTCCACCTGAGAGTATAATAACAATAATAATAAATAATAAATCATTTTGAAGAAGTCCTGCACCAGGTGCGTGAGCTTGGCCGGGTCCATGTCTATCAGCTCCGTGTGGTCCAGCTCCACCTGAGAGTATAATAACAATAATAATAAATAATAAATCATTTTGAAGAAGTCCTGCACCAGGTGCGTGAGCTTGGCCGGGTCCATGTCTATCAGCTCCGTGTGGTCCAGCTCCACCTGAGAGTATAATAACAATAATAATAAATAATAAATCATTTTGAAGAAGTCCTGCACCAGGTGCGTGAGCTTGGCCGGGTCCATGTCTATCAGCTCCGTGTGGTCCAGCTCCACCTGAGAGTATAATAACAATAATAATAAATAATAAATCATTTTGAAGAAGTCCTGCACGAGGTGCGTGAGCTTGGCCGGGTCCATGTCTATCAGCTCCGTGTGGTCCAGCTCCACCTGAGAGTATAATAACAATAATAATAAATAATAAATCATTTTGAAGAAGTCCTGCACCAGGTGCGTGAGCTTGGCCGGGTCCATGTCTATCAGCTCCGTGTGGTCCAGCTCCACCTGAGAGTATAATAACAATAATAATAAATAATAAATCATTTTGAAGAAGTCCTGCACCAGGTGCGTGAGCTTGGCCGGGTCCATGTCTATCAGCTCCGTGTGGTCCAGCTCCACCTGAGAGTATAATAACAATAATAATAAATAATAAATCATTTTGAAGAAGTCCTGCACCAGGTGCGTGAGCTTGGCCGGGTCCATGTCTATCAGCTCCGTGTGGTCCAGCTCCACCTGAGAGTATAATAACAATAATAATAAATAATAAATCATTTTGAAGAAGTCCTGCACCAGGTGCGTGAGCTTGGCCGGGTCCATGTCTATCAGCTCCGTGTGGTCCAGCTCCACCTGAGAGAATAATAATAAATAATAAATCATTTTGAAGAAGTCCTGCACCAGGTGCGTGAGCTTGGCCGGGTCCATGTCTATCAGCTCCGTGTGGTCCAGCTCCACCTGAGAGAATAATAATAAATAATAAATCATTTTGAAGAAGTCCTGCACCAGGTGCGTGAGCTTGGCCGGGTCCATGTCTATCAGCTCCGTGTGGTCCAGCTCCACCTGAGAGTATAATAACAATAATAATAAATAATAAATCATTTTGAAGAAGTCCTGCACCAGGTGCGTGAGCTTGGCCGGGTCCATGTCTATCAGCTCCGTGTGGTCCAGCTCCACCTGAGAGTATAATAACAATAATAATAAATAATAAATCATTTTGAAGAAGTCCTGCACCAGGTGCGTGAGCTTGGCCGGGTCCATGTCTATCAGCTCCGTGTGGTCCAGCTCCACCTGAGAGTATAATAACAATAATAATAAATAATAAATCATTTTGAAGAAGTCCTGCACCAGGTGCGTGAGCTTGGCCGGGTCCATGTCTATCAGCTCCGTGTGGTCCAGCTCCACCTGAGAGTATAATAACAATAATAATAAATAATAAATCATTTTGAAGAAGTCCTGCACCAGGTGCGTGAGCTTGGCCGGGTCCATGTCTATCAGCTCCGTGTGGTCCAGCTCCACCTGAGAGTATAATAACAATAATAATAAATAATAAATCATTTTGAAGAAGTCCTGCACCAGGTGCGTGAGCTTGGCCGGGTCCATGTCTATCAGCTCCGTGTGGTCCAGCTCTACCTGAGAGAATAATAATAATAAATAATAAATCATTTCTTTTATTTTTCATATTTTTTTTTATACAGAGGACCCATCCTAAGCCATTTTTATTTGGCCTGTAAGATTAGCACACGAGAATTTATTTTATTTTTATTTTTTTATTTTATATAAGTGCTTTTATTTTATTTTTGCATCAAATTTATTATAAGATATAAACTAGAATACATAATGTATAAAGAATATAACATAATGGACTTAATACTAAAATATATCTGTCTTATAATACTTAGGTAATAATAGTTACTTAACACTACTTTCGGAGAAGTTAATGTTAAGATTCTATTTATTAATATTTTTTTTTTTTTTTTAATAAACCCACTCCCATGACCTTCTTATAAAGGAGGTGATAGGAGTAGTTTGAAGCGAAAAAGCATCCTGTCACGCTAAAGGATGATCCTTTGTATTGTGACAGGAGTTGACTAATTATCATCGGTAAGTAAATAATTTTCTTTTATTAAATAAGATATGATGTATGAATATTTATTTTTCTTTCGTAAGGTATTGTAGTAAATTCACATTTTTTTTTTGTTTTTTTTTTTTTTTGTCTCAGAGGAAAATCGGGTCTCATACCTAATCTATGTTGTTGTTTTCCATTAACCAATGTTTTAATTTAAACTTGAAATTTTTTAGCTCTCCTATTTGTTGTATATCTTGAGGAATGGATTCGTACATTTTTATACCTAGGTAGGTTATAGATTTCTGACCTTTCTTTGTTTTGCATTTAGGGACCAAGAGATTTCTCCTACGAATGTTATGTCTGTGTTCTGAGATTCTCAGTAATTTGTCTTTGTTTTTATGTACATGAGAACAAAGATTCTTCTTGAAGAGACGGTCTATATTTAGGACTTTTAGTTCTTTATATAGTCTTTCAGATGGAAACAGTCTTATTTTTTTGTGTATAATTTTTAACAGAATATTTTGTGCTGATTTCAGTTTTTTAAGATAGGACGAATCTGCTCGGCCATAAGCACAAATGCCGTATTCGAGGGCGGATTGTATCAAGGCATAGTAGATTTCTTTCAACATAGGTAAAGCCATGAACTTTCTCAATGCTAAAAAAGGATGTATATACCGCCTGAGTCTATTTCTTAAATTTTCAATATGGTATTCCCACCTGAGATGACAGTCCAATTGCACTCCAAGGTATCTGATGCTCTCTGTAATCTCTACCTTGTTACACATACACGCTGTCGTACATTTGGTACAGGGATTTATTCTTAAGAATTTTTTTGTGGGAAAGGTTTTCTTATTCAAGCAGAAAGGTAAGATTTTCGTTTTTTCTACATTAAGGGACAGGTTACGTTCATCTAGCCATTTTGTTATCAGTTGCATGTCTTTTCTCATATTTTGGAAAACCTCTGTCCATGTAACCCCTTTCATTATTAATGCAGTATCGTCTGCGTAAGAAATAACTTTTCCAGCGAGAGGTAGATTGTACATGTCACATACATATATATTGTAGAGTACAGGAGACAGCACTGTGCCCTGGGGCACTGAGAAGGGTTGGTTTGCAATTGAGTCACTCAGGTGGGTGGTTATTACTCTGTCTGACTGGTCAGTGTTGGAGGGAGAAAATGAGTCTGTAGGTACTTGCTGAGCACTAACCGTTCTTAGTTTAACTTGTTGACTCCTGCCTGTTAAATAACTCTTGAAAAGTTCAAGTGGTTTTTCTTTTATGCCTATCCTGTCTAAATTCTTTATCAGGACTGCATGGTCAACTTTAACAAAAGCTTGTGATAAGTCCATTAGGCAAGCTGCTACTTTTCCCCCTCCATCTAAATGAGGATAAATTTCCTCAGTGAGCTCCAGCACAGCATCATTTGTGTCTCTGCCACTCCTGAAGCCGAACTGAAGATCACTAAGGATTCCATTCTCATCCAGATATTTGACCAGCCTGGACTTGATACAACGTTCCAGTATTTTAGAAAAAATTGACAATAAAGATATCGGTCGAAAATTGCTAACCAGGCACGGATCACCTTTTTTATGAAGTGGGCTAATTATTGATATTTTGAACTGACGCGGGAAGGTACCTGTTTTAAAACATAGGTTGTATATAAATGTTAATGGCTTAAGGATGTACTGTTTAATAGATTTGATTGTACCTGTATCAATTTTATCATGTCCAGGCGCTGATCCCCCCTTCATTTTGCTAATTATATCGTCCAACTCCTTTTCGTTAATGGGCTTGAGGTAAAAGCTACTAAGGTCGTGTGTTTGAGGTGTTGGTAGGTGTGGTATGTTGGGTGACTGTGGTTGAGTTCTAGTTGTTTTGGAGCCTAAATTTGCGAAAAAATTATTAAAGTGATTTGCAACTTTTATTGGATCTTTATCCACCGATATATAGTCCCCTTGTATCTCGATTCCCTTTATGTTATTTGTTTTTTTCTTTTTATATTGTGTGACGTCATTAATAATTTCCCAAATTTTTTTCTTGTCTCCTTTTGCCTCCTCAACTTGTTTTTTAAGGTATGATGTTTTTGCAAGATCAATTAGGTTGTTGAGCTTGTTTCTATATTTTTTGTAATCTTGTTTTATTTTGGTATTGAAGGGTTGATTGTTACTCAATGCATGTAACTTGTCTCTCTTTTTCATCGAAATTATAAGACCTTCGGTTACCCAAGGTTTTAATTTTTTGTGAGTTTTTTTACGAACCATTTCCGAATTTTGGTTAATTAGATTTTGAAGAGTGTTTATAAAATTATCGGTAGCGTTTTCCGCATCTTCACAGGAATAAACGTCTCTCCAGTCCTGGCTCTCTAAATGTTGTTTTAATTTGTCTATATTTAGTTTATTATTAACAAATGTTTGTTGTTTTTCATATTTAGACTTTACTCCAGTTTCAACATTTAAGATTATAGGGAAATGATCGGATATATTTGTGTGCACAATGAAAGCTTTGTGATCTGTGCCTGGTTTAGCTTTAACAAAGAAATGATCTAAACAGGATTTTAATGTTTTTCCTATTCTAGTGGGACGTTTTATTTGGGATAAATAACCGTTGGTAGCAAGTATATTAAGATACCTATCCGTTTGCTTATCTGAAGAATCTAAAATATTAATATTTAGATCACCTGTAATTGTTTTAACATCTGCGGGTTCTGTGTCGTTTTCTAAAATATATTCTAGTTGATCAAGGAACCTTTCAGTTTTACCACTGGGTGATCTATAGAAAGCAAAGCACAGAAACTGTTTATTACCTTGGCAGTATTTTATTTTCACACAGTTACAGTCTGTTATTTTTACTTCTTGTACATCCTGTATCAGATTAGATTTGACGTAAATTAATAATCCATCTGTCTTTCGTACATTGTTTACTGTGCTGTACATAGTATAGTCCCCAAAGCTAAACTGATCGATGTTCATAAATTGTCCTAAGTGTGCTTCGCTAAGGACTATAATATCAAAGTTTGCTTTTACTCCTTGAAAAAAAGTTATTAAAGCATCGTATTTGCTGCGAATGCTGCATACGTTTAAATGAAATATTTTGACTCCTTCTTCCTCCCTGAGGAATCTCCCGCACTCATCTATATCTCCCTCTCTCACTTCCTCATCCTCATATACTAAATCAAACAAAGGATTATTTCCTATATCTCTAGATTCCGCCTCATCAAATATTATTATGTATACGCATGGGGTATGAACAGAGAACCCAGTACCTAATTCATGCGTTATGCAATGTATGAGCATTAGGTGGGTGTTTAGATATTTCAGGTATACTATCCTATAGATATTTCAGGTTATATTAGTACAGGTTCATTGATTCACGAGCAGAACCCTTTATACATTAATGTACGATACATGAAAAAATTCCAAAGTGCAAAGAAAAATCATAAAAGATGTACAAAATTACAATTACAATATGGAAATTTGTATCATTGTCGTCTTTTGGTCAGAATTTATCAATTTTTTTCCGTGTCTTTCTTTTACTATATGGGAAAGTAAAGTCACTATTAACTTTCACTTTCGCCCTGGTAAAACCGCCGGGAATTTTTATTATTGTCTTTTGGCCAGACAGAGCCGGTTTAGCAAGTTCGATATCCCCCAAGAACACTTTTTTCGAATTTTGGAAATTGCCATGACAATGTGATATAGTTTTCGAACAACAAAATATTAACACGCAATTTGCAAAGTATTAAACAAACAATCATGGAACAGCAGTATAAAGCAAATTAATACAAACATTGAGAGAAAAAAATGAGAAAACAAAATATACACTGATTTTTCCGTGAAATCTATGTAGTAGCAAATTTAGGTTAAAAATGACTATAAAAACCAAGGATCCTAATAAAAAGAAAGCAGATCCCAAATCCTAATTCTTCTTGATGCAGTGTCATTTTTGATCTATACCTAAATCGGGAATATGTGTAAATATCAATAAACATTACCTTGTGGAACAGTGATCAAGATTTTTTTTTCATAAAGTGAAATAATCGTTATTACCTCATGAGGAGAAAGAAGATACGACATGGATGCTAGCATAAACTTGGCCGATGTCCCATGCAACCGGTACGCCACCTGAAAAAAGAAGATGGTGGTACTCACTAACTCACTACTCATGGTAAACATTGAGTCATACTCATACCTTGACTTTTCTTTGTCTTTTTGTTCATGATTGAGTAAAATATTCAATTATATTTTATTTATGTGAAAAAAGTTTAATCACAATCGTGGAATCACAATTATAAGAACTTGTCTTACTAAATTTTTGCCGTTCTTGGGACTCGAACCACTGACCTCTTGATAATGAGTCTGCCGACTTATCGATTGAGCTATTAAGATCGGTTTACATTTTACATGTATATGAAATTGTTTAAATTTTATATGTATATAAAATTACACTTTGTAAAAATTGTGGATTTACCAATGTTGCCCTTTATTTGTAAACAAACCTCTTCTTTGTTGCTGCCCCAACAGAGTTCATGGACCATAGTTGAATCATTTATGTTAACTCAAGAATGTTTGCAGGATATATTACAAAGTTAAAAGTTAACTTCTCGCAATCTATCCTATACCCATTTGTGAACAAAGCACTTGTTGCTGTCCCAGCGTATTTGAATCATTTACGTCAACCAATAATGTATGTAACAATTATAACATATATGACAAAGAGTCTGGGAGACGTTAAACAGGGAGAAGACCAGTGTCCCGCTAGAGGACTATAAACAGAGAACAGAATAGCCAACCCTTACAAGCCAGGCTAGCTTGCAGTTTCCCAAGGGTTTAATGGCTTTTAAAGAAAAGTTCAAGTCCTCATGATGGTTGATCGCACATAGAAATATGTGGTTCAAGACGAGCCAACTTTGAATGAAAGTTGGCTGGAGACCATCACTCACCCCTCCAGCTGTAGCCAAGCTGGCTACAACAACAACAAAGAGTCAAAAACTTACCTTCTCGCAATGTCCGACGGGGTCGTAGGAATACACCCCTCCCCGCCCCGAGCTGTCGATTCCCACCAGCAAGACTTGAACCAAGTACGGGAAGATCCTGCGCTCGTAGAGTAGTACCGAGAGTAGTTCCGCCGACTGCGCCAGTGACATTTCTTTCCCGCCGTTTGCGTCCGAATAGCGCCGCAGGAGATCCTGTTGATGAGGAAATTGGAATATGTGCAAGTGCATAAATATTCTGTAGGAGAAATAGAATAGAATAGAATAGAATAGAATATACCTTGTTTATACTGCCGAGGTAAGACTGAAAAGTCCCTTTACTCCAGCAGTCAAACAGGTCTTATATATTTTATGGGATATAAATGTGTCCTCCATTGTAACATTTCGGAATTATATTCTTCTCAACAAAAAAAAAATCACAACAATTTTTAATTTGAGTAGCTGGTTTGTGAGTTTCCAGCTAATAATAGAGAGTGAAATCCCTGCATGGTCAATTGGTCATATCACGATGGGGATCATCGTGATATGGGGATCATCGTGATATGACCTTGCAGTTGAAACCGACGTTATTCATGAGACTGTAATCCTCAATACCTAAGTTTGAGAAGCAACTACTCATGTTTTGTCACAAGTGTATGAGTAAACGCCATTCATGCAAAGTATAATGTAGAAGAAAAAAATATCCAGCCTGGGGTCAAACCCATATAATCTGCGAGTAATGTGAGTACACTAGTCACTACCACTCGAAAAAATTCTGTAGTACTCTCACGTTGTAATTTGATTTTTTTACTTTTCATACAGAGAAGGTAATTTCATTCTATAACTGTTCCGCTAAATCTAAATTCAAGGGACAGAAGCGTCATTTCGAGCTATCGAGAGTTGAGATATTTGGACATTCAAATAGAAAGGGAAGTTTGACAAGGGCCGAAGAATTCTTTCGAGTTAACGGGATTTTCGACTTGCCATGATTTCGAGTTAGCGAGATTATACTGTAACGTAAAAAACAACGCTCAGTGCTTAACCACTGAGCGCGCGATTAGCTCAGTGGTTAAGCACTCGCTTGCCATGCGAAAGGTCCCGGGTTCGATCCTCCGTGCCGACAAAATTTGTATTCTCAATTTGGTAACAATTGTTTGTAAGGGATACCAGTGCGTTCGTGTTGACCCAGCACCTAATTGGGAAGTATTGCGTCACTTCTCGCCTATCAGAGGGGAAGCATACCACGGGATGGGCAGGCTACAACACAGACCACAAGCGTCTACAGTAGCTCCTGTTTCATGGCTACAGTATAAAAAACGGCTGTGAAACACTCATCCTTTAAAATACTTACTCCGGAGTCTTCACAGACCGCTAGGGTCATTGACCTCCCACACCAGCCTCGCTAGGGTCCTTGACCTCATCTTTAATCTCTATATATAAAACAGAAAAAAGGACTACCTACCTACCTACCTATGTTTGTTTGTTTGTCCGGAGTTGTTTAGCCAAAACGGTAAGAGATAGCGAAAAATGTCTCAGAATTGACCCCCCAAAACCATTATCGCTTTGTCCAGAAAAATTATAAAAAGTTCAAAAAAGCATTGCTGTCCAGCAGTACGGCCATGCCTTAGTAAATTTGAAATTTAGTCCCGTTGCAAAGCACGGGCAAACGGCTAGTAAATAAAAAAAACCCACCTCAAGGCGAGACACAATCTCCAGCGTGTCCGCCATGTTGCCGCTCAGCCCCACCGCGGTGTGGTTGGACAGGCGGAATATCTTGAGCTGGTCGTTGCTCACGACGGCTCCCTGGGCACTGCTGCGGGTGTCGGACGCCACCAGGGCGTACTGTACGCCCGCGATAGCGATGACGGTGCCGCCGTTCTGCACGTAGTGCTGGAGCATGGCTTCCGACATGGTGACGTGCTTGTGGCGGGACCGATTTTCCGCTAGACTGGGTTCAGTGGTGTTACACTAATTTCAAGTTATTCAGGCTGGAAAAATAGAAAAAATCACTGAATTTATATTGGGTTTATTATAAATTTCCTTCTATTGTACACTATCACATCTATTGCAGGTTGTATATATGGTCCATGCCACTGATATGTGGTAGAGTACCAAGAATGTAGGCTGCATTGCCGCGGTGAATCCCTATGGATATGCGCTGCAGCAAGAATAATTTTATTCTTGTAATTGTAATAAAATAATTTTATTAAAAGAAAAATCTACTCATGTTTCGTCACAAGTTTTGAATAAACGCCATACATTCAAAGAACACAGTTAAAAAAGATGTCATATTTGTTAATCACTTTCGTGATATCACAACTACTCAAACTCGCTTTACTAAATCTACGCTGAAACCGGGACTTGAACCACCGTCCTCAAGGTTACAAGTCCGCTACCTTATCGATCAAGCTACTTCTGTTAGATCTTCTGTTAGATTAGGTTTAAGTGGTTTTACTCTCAAGTACTTTCATTTATTAGAATTTTGGTGCTATTCTTGAAACCGATATCCTCTTCGATTTTTTTAAACGTGATTATCCTTGATTTTTTTTCTTAATTTTGGTTTAACGTCGCTTTTAACTGCATGGTCATATCACGACGGGGGTGTTACCCTCCATTCGCAGGAAACTCACAAACCTGCTACCCACAATAACCTCACCTAGCCTGAATTGGGTCGGAATGCCAGCATCAGGAAGTCTTCACATGGTTGGACGTTGCTTAATTTCAATTATCCTACGAGAACCGGTGCATTCACCGCGCCATCGACTCCTTGAATTTTATTTTATAGTTCTTTTAGGTGTGGGTCAATTGATATTACTCTGTTTTAACACTTAGACGACCGGCATGGTTTTTCGTGAATTCTCTTGTGGGACCGGCGATAATACGGCTCTCCGACATTGTGTACCACCGGTGGTACACCCGGTCGTCTAAGTGTTAAGTTCTTCCAGTGGACTAGAAAGTATCACTTTTATTTCTTTTTTTAAATATTCATACGTACTGTTTTTTTGTACAGACTATCAAGTACAATCAATATAACAAATCATATGAATTTTAGTCAGTTCGCTATTCTTGTGTACGATCTTGCTAGACTAGGATAAGTTGCTTTACTCTTGATTGCCCTCTTCTGTTTAAATTGTCGACACTTTCATGTCTAATATTTACCTTGAAATTTTTCATACAGAGTACTTTTTTTCGTACAGATTATCTCTAAAATACCTATAACAAATTATTGAAATTTAATGAGTTCGTTAAACTGTTTAAAAGTTATGACGCGAGAGTCTATGATAGATGAGAGCTGTTATTATAACTAGGCTGAAATCAAGCTCGCCAGGAGGTGAGCGCTCGTCAAGTAGCGCCAGCCAACCGGCCTATATTAACCCGAAACAGAGTTTATAATTATGCATTTTGTTTTATTGTTTTTGATGACATTACAGAGTAAGCATAATTTTGACTGCGTTCTGCGTTACAAAACACTTACAATTAACTCTTGACTATGGACGAAACCCGCCAGGGTCGATGGCGCGTTGAATGCACCGGTTCTCGTAGGATCACCGAAGTTAAGCAACGTCCAGTGAGTTGAATACTTCGTGATGCTGGCATTCCGGCCCTACCCAGGCTGGGTAAGGTTAATGTGGGTAGCAGGATTGCAAGTTTCCGTCGTGATATGACCATGCAGTTGAAAGCGACGTTAAATCCAAGTTTAAAAAAAATCGACGAAAACTCAATTTCATCTCGATCTATATACTCGGATGTTTTCACAACTTTTTGAGTATGTGACCACGCAGTTATAATGTTATTGGGGGATGGCTATGCCCATCTACCTGTAGTGTAATAAAATTTATTATTATTATTTTTAAATATATTTTTTTCTTCATATCGTTTTTAGTCACATTTTAACATTTCCTATGCCAGCTTCCGTGGCGTAACGGTTATGACTACTGCCCATAGTCCAGAGGTCCCGAGTTCGACTCCCGGTTGGGGCAGACTTTTCAAAGATAATTCTGTCCCCTCCAAACACGTGAGGCTGGCATTTCCGGCCTTACCCAGGCTGGGTGAGGTTATTGTGGGTAGCTGGTACGATTCCCAGCGAATGGAGGGTACAACCCCCGTCCTGACTATCTATCTCAAATCAGGACGTTAAAATCGAATAGAATCAACTGGTCACAATAGATCTAATTAGGTCGCAGTGTTAATAATTGTAAGGGTTTCACTGAAAACCCTACAACCAGGTCAGATAATAATAATAATAAAAAAAAAAAAAACATTTCCTTGTCTCGTTATATTTTTCTCGTTTTGTTTGTTTGTTTGTTTTTTTTTTTTTTTTTTTTTTTTTTAATTTCTCAGTAAAAAATCTTTGATTCTAGCGATAGTAGAAAGTTGAAAATTATGATTGTCATTCACTAGGAAGTATGGTGTCCATAATTATTTGCAGTGTTTTTTTTTTTTTATTAACGTTTATATAAAGGGAGGACTGAAACACCGCAAGTCCTTGCCCTTGGCAGGGGAGGCACCTCATTGAGTCCCGTCTGGATTTGTCCATTTTTGTCGATGCTTCATTGAGTCCCGTACATAATTAATACCTATTTTTCCTTATACATAAACTTGTACATAGAAGATCATATTATTTGTCAGGCAGTTGGGTCAGTCCTCCTCTAAAAAATTGGCAGTGCAGTTTACTTTTTTTTTTACCTGAAAGGGTACAGACTAAAAGAATTGTTTTTCCACGTTTTTCTGGCCACGTTTTCACGTCTCCCCGCCGTCTCCTGATTTCAGGAGCGTCTCTTCTTCGTGATGGAGTACGTGAATGGCGGAGACCTCATGTTTCAGATCCAGCGGGCGAGGAAGTTTGACGAGCCCCGCGCCAGATTCTACGCCGCGGAGGTGAGGCTTCTTTTTTTTTATTTTTTTTTTTAAGCTTTATTAGGTAGAACAAAAAATATATACAGTAAAACAAAATTAAAAAAGAAAAACAAAAAGATTAAACAAATATACAAGAAGGAAAAAAAGAGAGAAATGTCCTACCTAAAGGGCGGTGTTATTGCCTGTGGCAATCTCTTCCACCCAACCCTTTTCTTTTCTGTGGAAAGTTCAAGTGCACTGGTGTTCAAAATCATCGAGAATCATTGCAAAACAGGGTGTTCAAAAAGTTGTGTTATTCTAGTCTCATATAAAGTTATCATATTTGTGTTAATCACTTACGTGATATCACAACTACTCAAGCTCGCTTTAATAAATCCACGCTGAAACCGTGACTTGAACCACCGACCTCCAGGTTACAAGTCCATCGCCTTACCGTTCAAGCTACTGAGGTCGGTTGGTCGGTAGTCTCATATAGCCATATTATACAGGGTGCTCCCAAGTCCACAGAACCGTAGCCAGTAGTCATTCTCACGACCAGTGCACTGGTAGTGGTTAACGCGCTAGTCTGGTAATCCAGGTAGCGTAGGGATCCGTTGGTTCGAATCCCACCCAATGCATGAATTTTATTATTAAACATGTTAGATCAAGTTTTATTTACAAATTTAATGACATAGAATATTGTACATCCATAGATATTGAAATTAATAAAACAAAACTTGATCGAGGGCGGTGCTAATGCCAACGGCATTCTGTTCCGAAATAAATAATTTTACCTTATTTATTTGAGTTTGACACTACGTCATAATAGTCCACTGTGTTCACAAGCTTTGTAAGTTTGTATTGAACTGCATTGTACAGTGCACTGGTAGTCAAATGGTTAACGCGCTAGTCTGGTAATCCAGGTAGCGTAGGATTCTGTGGGTTCGAATCCCACCCAGTGCCTGATCAAAGGCGGTGCTAATGTTTACATGACCGTATCTATTTTGAAAATATTTCAAAAAAAAAAAAAAAAAAAAAAAAAACGCTTGCATACGAGTCTGCAACCATTGGGACATTTTCATCTTTACTATTCAAGGTCTAAAACTTAACTGACCAAATTTCGTATTGTGCGCATGACACATACTTTGTCTCTTCTCTCTTTTTATAATTTAATATTTCGTTATTGTGCGCATGACACATACTTTTTCTCTTCTCTCTTTTTATAGCAAAGACATGAAAATGTCAAAAAAAAAAAATTGCAGCTATGTATCAGATCATTTTTAAGTACACCCCATTTCCAATATACGTAGCATGGACACGCATCCAAATGATTTGTATCGATGTAAATAAATGGCATTTGGTGTATGCAGGTGACGCTGGCTCTTCAGTTCCTGCATAGACACGGCGTGGTGTACAGAGATCTGAAGCTGGACAACATTCTACTGGATGCTGAGGGACACTGCAAGCTTGCTGACTTCGGCATGTGCAAGGTAAGAACAACATCCTACTGGATGCTGAGGGACACTGCAAGCTTGCTGACTTCGGCATGTGCAAGGTAAGAACAACATCCTACTGGATGCTGAGGGACACTGCAAGCTTGCTGACTTCGGCATGTGCAAGGTAAGAACAACATCCTACTGGATGCTGAGGGACACTGCAAGCTTGCTGACTTCGGCATGTGCAAGGTAAGAACAACATACTACTGGATGCTGAGGGACACTGCAAGCTTGCTGACTTCGGCATGTGCAAGGTAAGAACAACATCCTACTGGATGCTGAGGGACACTGCAAGCTTGCTGACTTCGGCATGTGCAAGGTAAGAACAACATACTACTGGATGCTGAGGGACACTGCAAGCTTGCTGACTTCGGCATGTGCAAGGTAAGAACAACATTCTGCTGGATGCTGAGGGACACTGCAAGGTAAGAACAACATACTACTGGATGCTGAGGGACACTGCAAGCTTGCTGACTTCGGCATGTGCAAGGTAAGAACAACATTCTGCTGGATGCTGAGGGACACTGCAAGCTTGCTGACTTCGGCATGTGCAAGGTAAGAACAACATACTACTGGATGCTGAGGGACACTACAAGCTTGCTGACTTCGGCATGTGCAAGGTAAGAACAACATACTACTGGATGCTGAGGGACACTGCAAGCTTGCTGACTTCGGCATGTGCAAGGTAAGAACAACATTCTGTTGGATGCTGAGGGACACTACAAGCTTGCTGACTTCGGCATGTGCAAGGTAAGAACAACATACTACTGGATGCTGAGGGACACTGCAAGGTAAGAACAACATACTACTGGATGCTGAGGGACACTGCAAGGTAAGAACAACATACTACTGGATGCTGAGGGACACTGCAAGCTTGCTGACTTCGGCATGTGCAAGGTAAGAACAACATACTACTGGATGCTGAGGGACACTGCAAGCTTGCTGACTTCGGCATGTGCAAGGTAAGAACAACATACTACTGGATGCTGAGGGACACTGCAAGCTTGCTGACTTCGGCATGTGCAAGGTAAGAACAACATCCTACTGGATGCTGAGGGACACTGCAAGCTTGCTGTCTTCGGCATGTGCAAGGTAAGAACAACATGAAATACAATACTTTTCTTATTAATAATAATAATAATAAATGTCCGCAGCACGGGTGTATATTTGAGCCTAGCTCTATTTACAAACAGAAAACAAATAACATGAATGTATCACATACGAAAGGTTTAAAGACAATCGTATCACGGTTATAAAAAAAAATCAAGTGAAGTAAAAAAAAAAAAAATCAAGTGAAGTTAAAATCAGCACTGCCCCATAGGATAAGGAAAGTAAAAACTGATATGAAAAAAGCTATCTAATATGAGAAAAAAAAGCTGTGACTATCCAATATGAAAAATGCAACTCAACCTATGATAACTAACTAGCCTGAAAAAGGCATCCTCCCAGACTCAGCAAACTTGATTAGGGTTTGAACAGAATCTGAGGAGATGTCTACACCTCCATCAAGGTAACAACAAGGTAACAATGTAGGCTACACGCAGTCACGTGATCATCTCTATTCATCATCTCCCATTCTGAATCACTGGCTTTGTTCCAAAACTTCTGACATCGTTCTAACGGAGAATGTTCGTCGATATTTGTTCTAACACATTTTAAATTAAATGACAATATTATTCATAACTATCAATTAATGGAGTGTTATTCTTTGTTAATTAAAGGAGTGTTATATTATTGGTTAAACTCAATACTTGTAACGGCTTTAACTGTTTTGTTTATTATATATTATAAAATGATTCACTATACTAAAATAGAATTGAAATTTGAAAAATTGCAATATACGTCTGTCCGTATATTTCTATTGTAAATTGAAATATACGACATACAACTAATGTATGGCCTCTATTATTATTTTTATTATACAACGCTTTATTAGGTATAAATGGACATAATGTACAATTGTACAAACAAATAATTATTTTAACAATGAAAAAAATGGGAACAATATGTACAATAAAAATGTCAAAGAATAGAAAATATATAAAAACATAAGTCCTAACTAAAGGGCGGGGTTATTGCCCATGGCAATCTCTTCCACCCAACCCTCTAATATGTCTCCTCTTGCCGTCGCCCCCAGGAGGGCAATACTAATGTATGTCCTCTAATATGTCTCCTCTTCCCGTCGCCCCCAGGAGGGCAATACTAATGTATGTCCTCTAACATGTCTCCTCTTGCCGTCGCCCCCAGGAGGGCAATACTAATGTATGTCCTCTAATATGTCTCCTCTCCCCGTCGCCCCCAGGAGGGCAATACTAATGTATGTCCTCTAATATGTCTCCTCTCCCCGTCGCCCCCAGGAGGGCAATACTAATGTATGTCCTCTAACATGTTTCCTCTTGCCGTCGCCCCCAGGAGGGCAATACTAATGTATGTCCTCTAATATGTCTCCTCTCCCCGTCGCCCCCAGGAGGGCAATACTAATGTATGTCCTCTAACATGTTTCCTCTTCCCGTCGCCCCCAGGAGGGCAATACTAATGTATGTCCTCTAATATGTCTCCTCTTCCCGTCGCCCCCAGGAGGGCAATACTAATGTATGTCCTGGCAATACTAATGTATGTCCTCTAATATGTCTCCTCTCCCCGTCGCCCCCAGGAGGGCAATACTAATGTATGTCCTCTAATATGTCTCCTCTCCCCGTCGCCCCCAGGAGGGCAATACTAATGTATGTCCTCTAATATGTCTCCTCTCCCCGTCGCCCCCAGGAGGGCAATACTAATGTATGTCCTCTAATATGTCTCCTCTCCCCGTCGCCCCCAGGAGGGCAATACTAATGTATGTCCTCTAATATGTCTCCTCTCCCCGTCGCCCCCAGGAGGGCAATACTAATGTCTGTCCTCTAATATGTCTCCTCTCCCCGTCGCCCCCAGGAGGGCAATACTAATGTATGTCCTCTAATATGTCTCCTCTCCCCGTCGCCCCCAGGAGGGCAATACTAATGTATGTCCTCTAATATGTCTCCTCTCCCCGTCGCCCCCAGGAGGGCAATACTAATGTATGTCCTCTAATATGTCTCCTCTCCCCGTCGCCCCCAGGAGGGCAATACTAATGTATGTCCTCTAATATGTCTCCTCTCCCCGTCGCCCCCAGGAGGGCAATACTAATGTATGTCCTCTAATATGTCTCCTCTCCCCGTCGCCCCCAGGAGGGCAATACTAATGTATGTCCTCTAATATGTCTCCTCTCCCCGTCGCCCCCAGGAGGGCAATACTAATGTATGTCCTCTAATATGTCTCCTCTCCCCGCCGCCCCCAGGAGGGCAATACTAATGTATGTCCTCTAATATGTCTCCTCTTGCCGTCGCCCCCAGGAGGGCAATACTAATGTATGTCCTCTAATATGTCTCCTCTTGCCGTCGCCCCCAGGAGGGCAATACTAATGTATGTCCTCTAACATGTCTCCTCTCCCCGTCGCCCCCAGGAGGGCAATACTAATGTCTGTCCTCTAATATGTCTCCTCTCCCCGTCGCCCCCAGGAGGGCAATACTAATGTATGTCCTCTAATATGTCTCCTCTCCCCGTCGCCCCCAGGAGGGCAATACTAATGTCTGTCCTCTAATATGTCTCCTCTCCCCGTCGCCCCCAGGAGGGCAATACTAATGTATGTCCTCTAATATGTCTCCTCTCCCCGTCGCCCCCAGGAGGGCAATACTAATGTCTGTCCTCTAATATGTCTCCTCTCCCCGTCGCCCCCAGGAGGGCAATACTAATGTATGTCCTCTAATATGTCTCCTCTCCCGTCGCCCCAGGAGGGCAATACTAATGTCTGTCCTCTAATATGTCTCCTCTCCCCGTCGCCCCCAGGAGGGCAATACTAATGTATGTCCTCTAACATGTCTCCTCTCCCCGTCGCCCCCAGGAGGGCAATACTAATGTATGTCCTCTAATATGTCTCCTCTCCCCGTCGCCCCCAGGAGGGCAATACTAATGTATGTCCTCTAATATGTCTCCTCTCCCCGTCGCCCCCAGGAGGGCAATACTAATGTATGTCCTCTACTATGTCTCCTCTTCCCGTCGCCCCCAGGAGGGCAATACTAATGTATGTGCTCTAACATGTCTCCTCTTCCCGTCGCCCCCAGGAGGGCAATACTAATGTATGTCCTCTAATATGTCTCCTCTTCCCGTCGCCCCCAGGAGGGCAATACTAATGTATGTGCTCTAACATGTCTCCTCTTCCCGTCGCCCCCAGGAGGGCAATACTAATATATGTCCTCTAACATGTCTCCTCTTCCCGTCGCCCCCAGGAGGGCAATACTAATATATGTGCTCTAACATGTCTCCTCTTCCCGTCGCCCCTAGGAGGGCATCCTGGAGGGCGTGACCACCACGACATTCTGCGGCACCCCCGACTACATCGCCCCCGAGATTCTGCAGGAGCTGGACTACGGGTGCTCGGTGGACTGGTGGGCGCTGGGCGTCCTCATGTACGAGATGATGGCCGGCCAGCCGCCCTTCGAGGCGGACAATGAGGACGACCTGTTCGAGTCTATCCTGCACGATGACGTGCTGTATCCTGTCTGGCTGAGCAAGGAGGCGGTAGCTATACTGAAGGGGGTAAGTATATACATGTCTATGTTAAGTATATAATAGTACATAGACTATCCTGCACGATGACGTGCTGTATCCTGTCTGGCTGAGCAAGGAGGCGGTGGCGATACTGAAGGGGGTAAGATTTCAATAAAACAAAAAAAAAACCCCCTTGAAAACCGACATTAAAATCCCCGTGAAAAAAAAAACGCTTGCATACGAGTCTGCAACCATTGGGACATTTTCATCTTTACTATTCAAGGTCTAAAACTTACCTGACCAAATTTTGTATTGTGCGCATGACACATACTTTTTCTCTTCTCTCTTTTTATAATTTAATATTTCGTTATTGTGCGCATGACACATACTTTTTCTCTTCTCTCTTTTTATAATTTAATATTTCGTTACATAATTTCGTCACATAATTTCGTTACATAATTTTGGTTATGTGCCAGAGCAAAGACATGAAAATGTCAAAAAACCATACTGAAAGTAACTAAGTATATACATGTCTATGTTAAGTATATAATAGTACATAGACTATAGACTACATAGTCAGGACAATGAGGACGACCTGTTCGAGTCTATCCTGCACGATGACGTGCTGTATCCTGTCTGGCTGAGCAAGGAGGCGGTAGCCATACTAAAGGGGGTAAGTATATACTATACATGTCTAGACTATATAATTTGTCAATAAATAAATATATCAGTATTTCGTTAGATATGAAAAAAAAAAGAAAAAAATTGTTCAGACTGAAAAGTTTCAAAAAAAAAAAAACAAAGAATGTCTATGTTAAGTATACAATAGTACATAGACTACATAGTCAGGACAATGAGGATGACCTGTTCGAGTCTATCCTGCACGATGACGTGCTGTATTCTGTCTGGCTGAGCAAGGAGGCGGTAGCCATACTAAAGGGGGTAAGTATTTACATGTCTATGTTAAGTATATAACAGTACATAGACTATCCTGCACGATGACGTGCTGTATCCTGTCTGGCTGAGCAAGGAGGCGGTAGCCATACTAAAGGGGGTAAGTATTTACATGTCTATGTTAAGTATATAACAGTACATAGACTATCCTGCACGATGACGTGCTGTATCCTGTCTGGCTGAGCAAGGAGGCGGTGGCGATACTAAAGGGGGTAAGTATATAAATAGATAATATCTCCTTATTTTATACTGCCCGATTAGGACTATCATGTCCCATTATTCCAGCAGTAAGCCCAAGACATATTATTATCAGGTAAAAATCCCAAATGGGAGGATAACTTGACATGTCCCGGCTGGGTTTCGAACCCGCGACCTCTGGAATCTCTGGATTCACAGAGTGCCGTCTTTACCACTGAGCTACCGGGACATGTCTATGTTAAGTATATAATAGTACATAGACTACATAGTCAGGACAATGAGGACGACCTGTTCGAGTCTATCCTGCACGATGACGTGCATATCCTGTCTGGCTGAGCAAGGAGGCGGTGGCTATACTAAAGGGGGTAAGTATATACATGTCTATGTTAAGTTTGTTAAGTATATAATAGTACATAGACTATCCTGCACGATGACGTGCTGTATCCTGTCTGGCTGAGCAAGGAGGCGGTGGCGATACTGAAGGGGGTAAGTATATACATGTCTATGTTAAGTATATCATAGTACATAGACTATCCTGCATGATGACGTGCTGTATCCTGTCTGGCTGAGCAAGGAGGCGGTAGCCATACTGAAGGGGGTAAGATTTCAATGAAACAAAAAAAAAAAAACCCCTTGAAAACTGACATTAAAACCCCCTTGAAAAAAAACCATACTGAAAGGGGTAAGTAACTAAGTATACAGGGTGACCCATTTAAAAGATACAGTCAAATATCTCAAAAACCGTTAGTAATATAAAAAAATGTGCGAAGTAAAGTCATAATGGATTTTAAGGGGAAACTTATTAGGCACATTCACGTTTCTCTCAAAGGTCTCGTTCAACCTTTTTTTGAGGTCAACTTTGTTTTTTTAAATAGAATGCTATATTTTTGATCATTGAATCGATTTGTTCTCAAAAAAGTAAATATAATTTGCTTAATTTTTTTTTTGATTCAACGTACCGTTTCAAAAATAGACACAAAATAAATTATCATGTTTCCACGCAGTGTGTCTTCATTTTGGACACTTGTTGATTGTATTTATTTAGGTATAGCAGGCTAAAGACCAAATTTTATTTTAATTTTGGCCAGCACGCTCACCCGACTTAACATCTCCTGATTTTTTCTTATGGAGTTATTTGAAAAATATCGTTTTCAAAACTAAACCAACAACAAAAGAAGATATGATGAATCGCATAATAACCGCTTGTAGAAACATTCCACAATTAGTTTTGATGAAAACAAGCGATGAATTTGAAAAAAGATTAGACAAATGTATCCAAGCTGAAGGAGGTAATTTTGAAGACCTATAAGATGAACTGTACCAATAAGTAATAAAAAAAAACACTTTTTATAATAATAAAAAAAATCAAGTAATATCATAAAAAATAATAACTGGCCAAAATTAAAATGAAATTTGGTCTTTAGCCTGCTATACCTAAATAAATACAATCAACAAGTGTCCAAGATGAAGACACACTGCGTGGAAACATGATAATTTATTTTGTGTTTATTTTTGAAACGGTACGTTGAATCAAAAAAAAAAAAAAATTTAGCAAATTATATTTACTTTTTTGAGAACAAATCGATTCAATGATCAAAAATATAGCATTCTATTTAAAAAAAACAAAGTTGACCTCAAAAAAAAGGTTGAACAAGACCTTTGAGAGAAACGTGAAAGTGCATAATAAGTTTCCCCCTAAAATCCATTATGACTTTACTTCGCACGTTTTTTTTATATTACTAACGGTTTTTGAGATATTTGACGGTATCTTTTAAAATGGGTCACCCTGAGCAAGGAGGCGGTGGCCATACTAAAGGGGGTAAGATTTCAATAAAACAAACCCCCCCCCCTTGAAAACCGACATATCCAAGGGGTAAAATTTCAAATATCAACAACAACAAAAAAGTCCCATTAAAAACAGTGCCTGATCAACTACTATTGAGACATCCTGTAGGAATTTCGACTGCGCCAAAAAACGGACAAACTTGTGTTCGAACTTGTATTTTTTTTTCTTCAATCTACAACATAACATCACAAATACAATTGTAATTAGTAAATTGATTGAACAGGTTAATGACAATGACATGAGAGAGAATCCATCCGATGGTGGCACTCCCAGTAAAAAAATACGACTACCATTCCAATTTTTAATTTTGTTCTTTTAATCTTGTTCATTTAACCTTAAGTACTGTATTTTATGTTTGTTTGTAATGAGTTAACAATACGTGATAAGTGTTGAAATACAATAAAATCTGAATCTGAAAGTGTGTGTGTGCTTTTGTAACAAATGAAGGTTACTGATAGATGTAAATAAATAAATAAGTTTAGTTGTATTGTTTTGAAAATATACTATGCTATAAATCAAACAATAATTGGACACAAAGAAATAACTAAAAACACAAAAATGACAGTTTATAAAACGGTATACACCCCTACATTGACTTACGGCCTGGAGAGTGCAGTTTTGACCTCAAAAGAAAGACAAACCATCCAAACAGCAGAAATGAAATACCTCAGAAGATCACTTGGAAAAACCCGCAGAGACAAAATAAGAAATACCAAAATCAGAGAGGATACAGGACAAAAAGAACTACTGAAAGACATAGAAAAACAACAACTAAGATGGTTTGGACACGTCATCAGAATGCCTGAAACAAGAATCCCTAAACAAATATTGGAATGCAAACCAGAAGGTAGAAGAGGAAGAGGAAGACCAAGACAAACATATGAAAATACTATAACTGAAATAGCTAAAGCAAGAGGGAAATCCTTTTCTGAGGTCAAAAGAATTTCCAGGCAAAGGAATGATTTCCGCCGTTGGATAAACGAGGAACCCGACGCTCGTTAGGGCATAAGGGAAAAGACAAAGAAGAAGAAGAAGTATTGTTTTGAAACATTTACAAGTTTGGTTGGTTGGCTGGTACATAAGAAAAACAAAGTATTGTGTAAAAGTAAGAAGAACATAATTTCATAGAAAAGTGCACAGGTACCTACTTCATGAACTAAATGAACACCAAAAGTAATAATTAAATATAAGAAAGTAAGAAAAATATTATTTCATATAAAGGTACGAAGTGCATATTAATTATATAAATTTAATGACCACCAAAAAGTAATTCATACAAATACAAAATTAAAAAAAAATCTTCTTACCGATACTTTGGGTTGGGTGGAAGAGATTGCCATAGGCAATAACTCCGCCCTTTAGTTAGGACATATGTATATATTTTGTTTTTTTTTTGTTTTGTTTTTTTTTCCCCCCCTTGTTTATATTATTAATATTGTCTATTTTTATATTTACCATTATTTGTCTGTATATATATGTTCTTCCTACTAATAAAGAGTTTCTAAATAAATAAATACTCGTAGATGTAGAGAAAACTATAAATTTCCTTACTACTTCTGTTTCTTACTGACTTATGTCTGGTTTCAGTTCATGATTCTGTTTCTTACCGACTTATTTCTGGTTTCAGTTCATGATTCTGTTTCCGATTGACTTATTTCTGGTTACAGTTCAAGATTCTGTTTCTTATTGACTTATTTCTGGTTTCAGTTCATGATTCTGTTTCTTACTGACTTATTTCTAGTTTCAGTTCATGATTCTGTTTCTTACTGACTTATTTCTGGTTTCAGTTCATGATTCTGTTTCTTACTGACTTATTTCTGGTTTCAGTTCATGATTCTGTTTCTTATTGACTTATGTCTGGTTTCAGTTCATGACGAAGAACCCTAGCAAGCGGCTGGGCTGCGTCTCGGAACTAATGAAAGTTACTGATGAATGTAGAGAAAACTATAAATTTCATTACTACTTCTGTTTCTTACTGACTTATGTCTGGTTTCAGTTCATGATTCTGTTTCTTACTGACTTACTTCTGGTTTCAGTTCATGATTCTGTTTCTTACTGACTTATGTCTGGTTTCAGTTCAAGATTCTGTTTCTTATTGACTTATGTCTGGTTTCAGTTCATGATTCTGTTTCTTACTGACTTATTTCTGGTTTCAGTTCATGATTCCGTTTCTAATTGACTGATGTCTGGTTTCAGTTCATGATTCTGTTTCTTATTGACTTATGTCTGGTTTCAGTTCATGATTCTGTTTCTAACTGACATGTTTCTGGTTTCAGTTCATGATTCTGTTTCTTACTGACTTATGTCTGGTTTCAGTTCATGATTCTGTTTCTTACTGACTTACTTCTGGTTTCAGTTCATGATTCTGTTTCTTACTGACTTACTTCTGGTTTCAGTTCATGACGAAGAACCCTAGCAAGCGGCTGGGCTGCGTCTCGGAACTAATGAAGGTTACTGATGGAAGTAGAGAAAACTATAAATTTCATTACTACTTCTGTTTCTTACTGACTTACTTCTGGTTTCAGTTCATGACGAAAGTGTACTTTTGTAACAAATGAAGGTTACTGATGGAAGTAGAGAAAACTATAAATTTCATTACTACTTCTGTTGCTTACTGACTTATGTCTGGTTTCAGTTCATGACGAAGGTGTACTTTTGTAACAAATGAAGGTTACTGATGGAAGTAGAGAAAACTATAAATTTCATTACTACTTCTGTTGCTTACTGACTTATGTCTGGTTTCAGTTCATGATTCTGTTTCTTACTCACTTATTTCTGGTTTCAGTTCATGATTCTGTTTCTTACTGACTTATTCCTGGTTTCAGTTCATGATTCTGTTTCTTACTGACATATTTCTGGTTTCAGTTCATGATTCTGTTTCTTACCGACTTACTTCTGGTTTCAGTTCATGACGAAGAACCCCAGCAAGAGGCTGGGCTGCGTCCAGAACCACGGGTGCGAGGCGGCTATCAGGCAACACGCGTTCTTCCGAGATATGAACTGGGAGGATCTGGAGGCCCGCAAGATCAAGGCCCCCTTCAAACCCAAAATTGTGAGTTCTCATGGTTATCATATTATTTGTGTTAATCACTTTTGTGATATCACAACTACTCAAACTCGCTTTACCAAATCTACGCTGAAACCGGGACTTGAACCACCGACCTCCAGGTTACAAGTCCGCTGCCTTATCGATCAAGCTACTGAGGTCTGTGTAAGTTCTCATGGAATTATTATGAGCGTCCTTGTAAAGACAGTGTAGGAATGACTAAGCCTTTCTACCACTGACTTTACAAAAAATACTTAAGCATAGTCCCCCAGCCAGACTATTTTACATTACTATCTCTTTTAGAAATGCTTAAGCACTTTACAAGGAGGCTAATACTTGACAACGGCCCCCAGAACCAAGCCAATGCTGGTCTACTCCCTGTTTATATTCCCCCAGCCAGACTGTTTATAGTCCCCCAGCCAGACTATTTTACATTACTATTTCTTTTTTCATGACATATCATTTACTTGTTTTACAGAAAAGTAAAAAGGACGTCCTCAACTTGACTGCTGGTCTATTCCCTGTTTATAGTCCCTCAGCTAGACTATTTTACATTACTATTTCTTTTTTCATGACATATCATTTACTTGTTTTACAGAAAAGTAAAAAGGACGTCCTCAACTCCCACGCAGAGTTCACCAAGGAGGACCCAGTCCCCTGTTTATAGTCCCCCAGCCAGACTGCTGGTCTACTCCCTGTTTATAGTCCCCCAGCCAGACTGCTGGTCTACTCCCTGTTTATAGTCCCCCAGCTAGACTGCTGGTCTACTCCCTGTTTATAGTCCCCCAGCCAGACTGCTGGTCTACTCCCTGTTTATAGTCCCCCAGCCAGACTGGTGGTCTACTCCCTGTTTATAGTCCCTCAGCCAGACTATTTTACATTACTATTTCTTTTTTCATGACATATCATTTACTTGTTTTACAGAAAAGTAAAAAGGACGTCCTCAACTTCGACGCAGAGTTCACCAAGGAGGACCCAGTCCCCTGTTTATAGTCCCCCAGCCAGACTGCTGGTCTACTCCCTGTTTATAGTCCCCCAGCTAGACTGCTGGTCTACTCCCTGTTTATAGTCCCCCAGCCAGACTGCTGGTCTACTCCCTGTTTATAGTCCCCCAGCCAGACTGGTGGTCTACTCCCTGTTTATAGTCCCTCAGCCAGACTATTTTACATTACTATTTCTTTTTTCATGACATATCATTTACTTGTTTTACAGAAAAGTAAAAAGGACGTCCTCAACTTCGACGCAGAGTTCACCAAGGAGGACCCAGTCCCCTGTTTATAGTCCCCCAGCCAGACTGCTGGTCTACTCCCTGTTTATAGTCCCTCAGCCAGACTGCTGGTCTCCTCCCTATTTATAGTCCCCCAGCCAGACTGCTGGTCTCCTCCCTGTTTATAGTCCCTCAGCCAGACTGCTGGTCTCCTCCCTGTTTATAGTCCCCCAGCCAGACTGCTGGTCTACTCCCTGTTTATAGTCCCCCAGCCAGACTGGTGGTCTACTCCCTGTTTATAGTCCCTCAGCCAGACTATTTTACATTACTATTTCTTTTTTCATGACATATCATTTACTTGTTTTACAGAAAAGTAAAAAGGACGTCCTCAACTTGACTGCTGGTCTACTCCCTGTTTATAGTCCCTCAGCCAGACTATTTTACATGACTATTCTCTTTTTTTCATTTACTTGTTTCACAGAAAAGTAAAAAGGACGTCCTCAACTCCCACGCAGAGTTCACCAAGGAGGACCCAGTCCCCTGTTTATAGTCCCCAGCCAGACTGCTGGTCTACTCCCTGTTTATAGTCCCGCAGCTAGACTGCTGGTCTACTCCCTGTTTATAGTCCCCCAGCCAGACTGCTGGTCTACTCCCTGTTTATAGTCCCCCAGCCAGACTGGTGGTCTACTCCCTGTTTATAGTCCCTCAGCCAGACTATTTTACATTACTATTTCTTTTTTCATGACATATCATTTACTTGTTTTACAGAAAAGTAAAAAGGACGTCCTCAACTCCCACGCAGAGTTCACCAAGGAGGACCCAGTCCCCTGTTTATAGTCCCTCAGCCAGACTATTTTACATTACTATTTCTTTTTTCATGACATATCATTTACTTGTTTTACAGAAAAGTAAAAAGGACGTCCTCAACTTCGACGCAGAGTTCACCAAGGAGGACCCAGTCCCCTGTTTATAGTCCCCCAGCCAGACTGCTGGTCTCCTCCCTGTTTATAGTCCCCCAGCCAGACTGCTGGTCTACTCCCTCTTTATAGTCCCTCAGCCAGACTAGTTTACATGACTATCTCTTTTTTCATTTACTTGTTTCACAGAAAAGTAAGAAGGACGTCCTCAACTTCGACGCAGAGTTCACCAAGGAGGACCCAGTCCCAGCCAGACTGTTTTACATTACTATCTCTTTTTTCTTTCTTTTTTAATAACAAGATATATTTTATTTCTCAATGTTTAACAACTTTCAAATATTAACATTCCTGCCCCATCTTCACATTCAACACCCCGCACTTTCTTCCTCATCCCCCTCAATTTTTTTTTTTTTTATTACACAACATTTATTTGTTTTTTTTTTACAGAAAAGTAAGAAGGACGTCCTCAACTTCGACGCCGAGTTCACCAAGGAGGACCCCGTGCTGACACCAGTGGCGGCTGATGTGGTGCGCTCCATCAACCAGGACGAGTTCCGAGGCTTCTCCTTCACCAATCCGGACTACTACACGGGCCGCCTGGCCGGGCGGGACTAGATCTAGTACCTGCTGTACGAGATCTAGCACTAGTGTACTAGATCTAGCACTAGTGTACTAGATCTAGCACTAGTGTACTAGATCTAGCACTAGTGTACTAGATCTAGGACTGCTGTACTGGATCTAGGACTAGATCTAGCACTAGTGTACTAGATATGGAAATAGTGTAATGGATCTAGAACTAGTGTACTAGATCTAGCACTAATCCGGACTACTACACCGGACGGCTAGCCGGTCGGGACTAGATCTAGCACTAACTGTACTAGATCTAGCACTAGTGTACTAGATCTAGGACTAGTGTACTAGATCTAGGACTAGTGTACTGGATCCGGAGTGGTATTGTAATACTAATGGGGCTAGACGAGATCCGGACTACTACACTGGGCGCCTAGCCGGGCGGGACTAGATCTAGCACTAGTGTACTAGATCTAGCACTAGTGTACTAGATCTAGAACTAGTGTACTGGATCTAGGACTAGCTGTACTGCATCAGCAGTGGTATTGTAATACAAATGGGGCTAGACGAGATCCGGACTACTACACTGGCCGCCTGGCCGGTCGGGACTAGATCTAGGACTAGTGTACTAGATCTAAGACTTTTGTTGCATATCTAGGATTATTGTTCTAGATCTAGTGTACTAGATCTAGGGCTAGTGTACTAGATCTAGGACTAGTGTACTAGATCTAGAACTAGTGTACTAGATCTAGGACTACTATACTAGATCTAGAAGTAGTGTTCTGGATCTAGGACTGCTGTAGTAGATCTAGGACTAGTGTACTGGATCTAGGACTAGTGTACTAGATCTAGGACTAGTGTACTGGATCCGGAGTGGTATTGTAATACAAATGGGGCTAGACGAGATCCGGACTATTGTACTAGATCTAGAACTAGTGTACTAGATCCGGAGTGGTATTGTAATACAAATGGGGCTAGACTAGTTCCGGACTTTTTTACTAGATCGAAGACTTTTGTTGCGTATCTAGGATTATTGTACTAGATCTAGGACTAGTGTACTGGATCTAGAACTAGTGTACTAGATCCGGAGTGGTATTGTAATACAAATGGGGCTAGACTAGTTCCGGACTTTTGTACTAGATCGAAAACTTTTGTTGCGTATCTAGGATTATTGTACTAGATCTAGGACTAGTGTACTGGATCTAGAACTAGTGTACTAGATCCGGAGTGGTATTGTAATACAAATGGGGCTACACTAGTTCCGAACTTTTGTACTAGATCGAGGACTTTTGTTGCGTATCTAGGATTATTGTACTAGATCTAGGACTAGTGTACTGGATCCGGAGTGGTATTGTAATACAAATGGGGCTAGACGAAATCCGGACTTTTGTACTAGATCTAAGACTTTTGTTGCATATCTAGGATTATTGTTCTAGATCTAGGACTAGTGTACTGCATCCGGAGTGGTACTGTAATACAAATGGGGCTAGACAAGATCCGGACTATTGTACTAGTTCCGGATTTTTGTACTAGATCTAGGACTTTTGTTGTGTATCTAGGATTATTGTACTAGATCTAGGACTAGTGTACTGGATCTGGAGTGGTATTGTATTACAGATGGGACTAGACTAGATCTGGACTATTGTACTAGTGCCGGACTTTTGTTATAGATCTAGGATTATTGTACTAGATCTAGAACTAGTGTACTGGTTTTGGAGTGTAACTGTAATACTAATGGGGCTAGTCTAGATCCGGACTATTGTACTGGATCTAGGACTATTGTACTAGATCCCAACTTTTGTACTATATCTAAGACTAGTGTACTGGATCAGTTGTGTTATTGTAATACAAATAGGACTATTGTGATACAAATGGAGGTACACTAGATCTAGGACTTTTGATCTAGAATACATCTAGGATTGTTGTACTAGATATAGGGCGGAATTAGAGACATACTCGAGTTAAAAAAAAGAAAAAGAAAAAAAAAAAAAAAACGCATATAAGACCACATAATAATAAGACTCTTGAGAGCATTAACCTCGCCTGGTGGTTACATTCCACTAAAGAGAGTTATTATTATTAGGAGGTATAACAAAGATGTCTATTAAATCTGCCCCTAGAACTAGTGCATTAGAGCGGAAATGGTGTTTTCATTCAAATTGGGGGCTATTTACTAGTTTAGTCCGGATTGTTGTTCTAGTCCTAAAGCTCGAAAAAAAAATATTATTAATATATCTGATTTGTTGTCGTACTTCAAATTTCACACAAACCGTACATTTGTGCTCTCGATCAAATCGTCTTGTGATCCCATTTTGTAAGTATAAATCTTGAAAGCCTCGCTTCTTTTCTCTTCTTTTTCTCAAAAAAAAAAACTCTACAAAGATCTAAAAAATCTATACTGCGAGACGCATAATTGTTTAATTTTTCCTCCATCTGTCCATTTTTATTTAATTTTAAATTAAAAACTATGTCTATTATTATTTGCATGCATTGAAAAGCGGAACAATTATTGTGGTCAAGTTTTAATATTCTCGAGTGGTACACTTGGTGAATTTTTGTTTTTCAAATGTACACATCGGTTGGGTGGAAGAGCTCACAGTGTGAGAATCCTGCCGTTAAAGCCAAAGAAAAGTTCTCGTACTGTGTTTCAAAACTCCTCAATCTAAGAGCGCAGAAATAACACTTATGATATCAAGAGTCTCTGAAGTTAAAAAATCCACCTCATCAATATGTGATTAAAACTTGATTGCTATGTGATTGAATCTTGACATAATTTCTAGTTGGTGTTCATTCATCAAGATATATTTGTTATTGTACTTGCTACTGAGTCACTGTGTTCAAATGTTCCCAATACCTAGTTGGAATGTTTTTTTAAAGGTGTTCATAAACAGGTCATAAAAGATCAAGCAAAACTGACCATAGCTGTATGCAGGGTGCTACAAAAATTTGGTTCAGATTTAATCCAAGAAAAACAAATTTACCAGTAACATCTAGCTCTTTGCTCTAAAATGATTCATTCCGAACTAAAATAAAATGGTTTACCAAAAACATCTCTTAGTAGCTCCTCTTATTAACTTGGAAATGCTAAGCACACTCGTTGTAAAATAACATATTCTCAAAATAGTCTCAGGAATCAAGTTAAACTTTGTTGGTAAACTTTCGTAACACCCTGTATGATGTAAACGAATCTTTGATCTATTTAATAAGAAAAATTAAATATCAAAAACCTTATAGAATGCGATTTCTTGTAGTTGATATTATTGAAATATCAATTTCTACAGACAATTAATTTGTTAAATAATGGTTTAATTGAAAATCATTAAAAATCTATTAGTATAGTATCTACTCTGTGGATACCTGCAAAGTTTTTTTTACAGCTTTGTAGTTGAGATAATATCAACTAGTGTTAATTTTGGTCTTAGCCAAAAACCGATGATATTTAATTTATCTTTCTTCCACCAAACTCTGTGTTACCTACGAAAAGTATAAATCTTAGTTAATTGTTTTCTTTTAACAAATATTTAATCAATGTATATTGTACATTTCCTTACCTTCTATAATTTGAAGAAGAAAAGATTAGGTTTTCATTTATATAAAAGCTGTATAATATACAGTGTATAATGTATACAGGGTGTCACGTATACAGATGCAAATATTTTGAGGGTAGGTTCAGCCCACCGTGGACTATCATATGAGCGAGACTTGCAGTGGGGCATTTTGCTTCGTTAAAGAGTTATGGCCAAATCCCTGTTTTTCCCACAGGTCTAGAGGTCACTTGGATCGATGCACGTTTTTAAAGAAATGTTAGCCAGTAAGTAATTTTTGACTTCATGTATGGATAGTCATGCATATTTCCCTTCGAATGCAGTTTGTTGCATAAAAAATATTGAAATACCAAAGAGATATTTAATCATAAGTTCAATACTTTTCTAAAATTTGATTTTTCCCCTTTTTCCCTTTGGTGAATTTAGAGTACTTCTACAATTGCAATTCTGTGTATCACTAGGTAAAAAAAATACCCTTTGCTATTTTGTTTCAATAAATACAAAGTTCTTTCAGACGCGTGAAGGAACGAATGAGATACGCCTTATTAAACGGCACCAGAAGGAGAGAAACACATCTATCAAATTTTGAATCTGGGCGCTATTGCATTTTGAAGAACACTCGATGCCTGAAGCGGTCTGTGTGACCATTTTTGTGCCAACTACAAGTTATAAATGAAAAATTTCTGAGTTCAAATAGTTCTTATTAACCAACTATATCAATCAAATCTAATAGTTAAAATAACAAAGCGATCAATTTGTTCGGTGGAAGAGAAAGCCACAAGCTTTAACCTCGCCCTTGGTTCGCTACATATTCTTTTGGGTTCTTTTCATTTCATGTCCTGTGTTGCAGAATGTATCATGTTTGTAGTTTATCAATAAATTATTAATATTAATAGTAACCTTAAGGTTGGATGTTCGAGTTTTACCCTAGGTTAATTTTCGGCACTATTTGTTATGTTTTTGATATCATGATTGTAATAAACACAAAAATGATATTTTTAATTTTACTTGTAAAAATAATATGCAATTTTTGTTGTTAGCGCAGAGTCTTTCTCCATGTGTATTCTTTGTCCATAATTACACCACAGGTTGCTGCTTTCGTTGCAGCCTCTTTCATTTTTCCTCATGATAACCCTGTGACCCGAAACCCCATTCACATAAAAGTTCACACCGACCAACCACTGTGAATGATCAATTTCCCTCTGTTAAACATCCCAGAGCAGTGTATTTATACCTCAAATTACGCGCCAATTCTGTTAAAATTCAGCCAATTTTGAATTTTCCATCATGATTCAGAAGTGTTTTTTGAGCTTTTTGTGTACTGTGTTCCATAATCTTTAAAGTAATATAAATGAGCTTTCTTTTTACTAAAACTAAACATAATAGGGTATTTTTTTAACTAGTGATACGCAGAATTGCAATTGTAGAAGTACTTTAAATTCACGAAAGGGAAAAAGGGGAAAAATCAAATATTAGAAAAGTATTGAACTTATGATTAAATATCTCTCTGGTCTTTCAATATTTTTTCATGCAACCAACTGCATTCGAAGGGAAATATGCATGACTATCCATACATGAAGTCAAAAATTACTTACTGGCTATCATTTCTTTAAAAACGTGCATCGATCCAAGTGACCTCTAGACCTGTGGGAAAAACAGGGAATTGGCCATAAGTCTTTAACGAAACAAAATGCCCCACTGCAAGTTTCGTTCATATGATAGTCCACGATGGGCTGAACCTACCCTCAAAATATTTGCATCTGTATACGGGACACCCTGTATAGAATACATCAGTAAATGGAATATACAGGGTGTTTTAATCGATCTAGTCAAATATCTCCGAAACTACTGAAGATAGAAAAAATCTGTTCAATGAACATTTTCATTACTGTAAAGGGGAAGTTATGAAAATGTCCCCTTTATAGAATTTTTCTATCTTCAGTAGTTTCGGAGATATTTGACTGGATCGAATAAAATTGTTCACCCTGTATTTGTAGAATTCGGAAAAAATTTCCGTGAAATATTACAACGAAAGAATTTTATCTGGCGCACAATTTTTAACCTATATGTATTTGTAAACAAAATGCGTTTCCCTGTTGTGTCAACTTGTATGGTATGGACTAAAGCCGCTTTCAATTAATCCACACATTAGCCTCGAAGTTTACATTTTATTTACTCCGTAACCAAGGCGCACAGAATCAAAAGTTTTCACCATATTTGTTAATTTTTAAGTCTCTTTTTACCACTATTTTTAATTTTTGTTAAGTTTCTGTTTTTCTCCTCTTGAAGTTTTCCTACGAAATGAGATTCTAGGTGATTGTAGCACTGTGAGAAAAGAGTAGTGTAGTTCTTAGCTTGTATTGAATCGAATGATTTTTTTCTTCACTCGAACAAATCATAAAGTCCATACATTATGTATTTATTATTATTATATAAAAGAAAATACATTATGTAAGTACATAGGTATAAATTAGTGTTGAACCTGGCTACCTATAAGCTATGAGATAAATTTTCTCTTATATCCAGGTGGATATAAGAGAAAAGTGCACGCACAGGGCACGCCCAACCCATGCGTGGGAATATGCAAAACTGAACACACGGCTAGCCCAATAGTGTCTTGTGTTCAGAACTATGTTTCTCTGGCCCCCTCTCGCGTGGGTTCCACGTGTGTTACGCGTGGTTCGATGAGCGTGGGTCATCGAATTCTTTTGTATAATTCACATAAATGCCAAGGCCAAGATACGAGGATATGTTTTGCTGAGTAAAACTTCAAACCTGGGAATCGCTGGTTCGAATCCTCAGAACATTTTTAAATTCCTCTCTTAAAGTACCGAGAAATTTCAATCAGGATCACAAACTCGTTTTAAAAAAATTCTTGCTATAAAGTAATTCGTTCCACTTGCATGAAGTTCTATCTTTAGCCTTGTACATTTTAGCTTTAATTTCGTTTTCTGTAGACACAAAAGTCTTAGCTATAAAGCCCCTTTGCCTGTAAAGACTTTACCTATGGTTCTAAAGTCTTTAGCAACAATATCTATAAAGCCCCTTGGTCTATAAAGGCTTAACCTATAGCTTTTAAGTATCTAGCTTCAATATTGTTCGTGACCACATGGACTTAACGGGTTGAGCGGATAATTTCGTTGCATTTAGTACATTTCTCATTTTTTTTTTGTTTTTAGTTCTTTCCTGTGCGCTTCTGTTGTTTATGTTGCTTTTATCTGTTGTATTTGTTAAGTTGAAATTAGTTGAGTTCTGTTTTGTTAGTTTGTCAAGTTGATTTAGTTTAGCTCTTGCTTGAAAAAGAAAAGAAAAAAAAAACTTTGTAAGGTAGAATTAATAGACGAACAAAATCATATGATGAAATCCGTTGGTCGTCTTGACCAAGTCGACTTGAATCGGCAGGTGCATGCCTAATGAAATTGTCAATAATTCATAGATGTGAATAATAATTCTGTAAAAAAAAAAACGAGTTTCACACTCGTTAGAATTTTTTATACAATACATTATTGCGTATTGTTTAAATTTAAAACTTGTAAATACTCATGAAAAACTCAAACGTCTGTTAATGTCAACTTAGAAAGTTATAGATATTTTCTCCCAATTAAAAGAAAGATCAAACTCGTCAAAATGAACTCTTTTTCCTCACTTTATTTTTTCCCAACTAGTTTTTGTTCACTGCCGTTTTTATGTACAATTCACATTTGAAACGAACAAAAAATATTGTACTATTTAATTATAGAGAGAGAGAGAAAAAAAAACTCTTTTTCTCGTGAGACGAATATGAACAAAATAAGATATGGTGCTTTTTTAGTTGATCAAATCATTGAACAATTATTTTCCACGTTGAAAGAATCGTAATTTTATGTTATAGCTTGTGTTATCGTTTGTTATTTTCTGTAGAAGTAGGTGAAGTAGGTTACAGGATGAGGAAACATGTTTTATTTCATTCGAAACGGAGATATACAGGGTTGTCAAAAAGTACCTTTCCCATGTAAATATTTAATAATTTTTGATCAACAGGACAAATATATGTTAGAAGCCCAATAAAAATGGCTTAAGATGGGTCCTCTGTATACAAAAAAAGAAAAATAAAACAAATGATTTATTATTATTATATGATTTGCAAATATATGATTTTTTTTTATTTATTTATTTATTTATTTATTTACACTTTATTTTTTATACAATACATACAACAATAAATTATTAACAAAGATAAAAAATTAACAATAGGTATTTACAAAAAAAAAAGATATAGAAAAAAAAAATAATAATAAATTTAAATGTACAATGTATTGTAATCCGGGGCGAAGTTAATGCCTTAGGCATTCTCTGCCACTTACATAGGAAAGGTACTTCTTGACCACCCTGTACATAGGTATCCACTTGTTTGATTTCATGTCTTTCTCGATAGTTTAATTCTGTGACTACTAGAATTATTTAATTCTGTGACTGCCCGAATTATTTAATTCTGTGACTCCCCAAATTATTATTTAATTCCTAAACCCATCGAATTATTTAATTCTGTAACTCCCCGAATTATTTAATTCTGTAACTCCCTGGAAGATTTAACTATGTAAATCTCTGAACTGTTAAGAATTTTAGAACCGTAACTCCTTCATGTTAGCTAGTGTGTACATCTGTTTCCATAGTTTCCACTTTCAGAGCAGGGGTCAATTCACAAAGCTATTTTTCCTTTAAGACTTTATTCGCTTTAGGGCCACATTATGAAACAGGATTAAAAAGTTAAGCTAAACCAGACACGCCCTCAAGTCGGAGTTTCAACCAGTCACAGCTCACTATCGCCCGAGTTAAGGGATAGTGTCCACTTAGGTTAAATCTAATCCTGTTTTATAATTTGGCCCTAAAGCATCGTAAAAAATAAATCAATAGACGTGCACGTCAAAAAACAAATAAATAGTCAAGTGGTTAACGTGCTAGTGTGTTAATCCAGGTAGCGTAGGAATCCGTTGGTTCGAATTCCACCCAGTGCATGATTTTTTCCTCATCCATTTGATTTTAAGACCACACAATAATAAGACTCTGAGGGTTAGGTCGTAGAAAATGCTTTGAGCATTAACCTCGCCTGGTGGTTACCTTCCAGTTAATGAGTGTTATTATAGATCTTAACTCTGTGAAATTGGCCTCTGGACCTCAATTCCGATGTGATGGAGTTATAGCGTCGCTTTACCAACCTCCTTTTGCTTTATTTGTTAGATTATATCCTTCTATGTTTTAAATCTCTAGTCATTTTGAAAAACCATTATTTTAATTGTTATACTTGTTATTTGTTGAATTTTGATTGAATTAACTCGACCTCATTTTTTTTCTCCAATAACCCAGCGTCGACATAGATCTTACATTATTTTATTCTTTTTATTATATCTGGCATAGCACAGCTGTGTTGTCCACAAACTCCGGTGAACTCCAATTATTTTGCGGATAATTCTATTGTGAAATAAACTTTAGTTATTCTGCTGTTTAATTTAAATTGAAAGTATAAAGTGTCTTTAGTTTTTGTCATTCTGATCAATATGAAATGATAATATGTTATTATTTATCTATCAAATTTCAAGTTATTCTTGTTGTAACTTGTGACGGCTTGGCCAATAAATAATAGTTTGTCTCTGGGGTTGTCGTGTGGCTTTTTTTGGAAAAATCCGGTATGTCAGAGAATAGATAACTGACGGATTTTTTGGCAACCAGTTGATCGAATGAAATTTAAATTTCCTTAGGGTTCATTGTAAGCTTTAATTTTAATCATATGGACCCATCAATTAACTACCACCTGGTTTGGTCGGTTAAGGTTGACATGTCCATTGTCTGAGTAGGTACAGTCCTCAGTCAGACTACGAAATCAGTCATTCCAGTGAGATTTCCACTGTTGACTTTTTGACCGTCTATATTTTTTTTTTAACTGAGCCTCGACAAAACCCGGTTAGAGACCATCAATTCAGTCCGGTGTTGCTCACACCGCTAGAACATTAATGGCCGGGTCGAGATGCCCATGCCAGGTCCCGGCTCATGTAGGTTTCAGGTCACGTGATCACTTTGGAGCTCTGTGATTGGTGGACATTGATCACGTGACCTTACATCTACATGAGCATGCACCTGGCAGACGCGTGTCTAGAACAAGAAGCCTCGGGTCAGGTCCCTGTTGGCTAGTAGCTCAGAGCGGCAAGAACTTGCCAATCACAGGGATCCTTGCCCCATGCAGCTGTGTGATTGGTGTAAACTTCATGCTCATATTGAGCGACTAGCCAGCATGAGATCTCGACCATAATGTATGTCTATTGAACTCGGAAGTCTCTTTTTATTTCCCAGGATCCCACTTACCTTTTTTTTACTTTATTAAAAAAAAAACTTTCTACTACCTGAAAGGTTTTTCTTTTAGTTAAAAACAATCTTCCCCTTCGGTTTTCTTTTCCTTTAGATTTACATACGTGTTAGGTTTTTGATTCGGCCTACCTTTATAAAGAATAAATATTTTTAACCTAACCATTATACCTATTAATATACTTCAAAACGAAATAGCTGATTTCTTCTCTTACTCATTCGAGTACAAATTGTATAGAAAAGATCAGGACGAGCTTTTTTTACCTATTTTGTTTGTTCAGGTTGTTTATGATGTTAATTCTCAGAGAATTTTAGTGTTAATTCATTGAAAAGCTAAACTCGTCTGTTTTAGAATCCATTAATCAAAGCTGACATTTCTTTATTTACATGCACATGTTTTTTAAGTCAAATTTGCAATTGCATAGTCGCTAATCTATGTAGAATTAATTCAAGAACGAACAACCTTAGACACAATCAAAACGCTAATGGTCACATAAGTTCATGATTAAATTCCCTGTTAGTGGCAGTGCCAATAGAGGCAGATGAAAATAAGTGAAATGAATACTTCATATTAAAAAAGATCTTTTTCGTTTTTGTGTTCCATTTTCTTGACTGAAATTTTTTTCAGGGAAGAAAATTTGCTATTTTTTCTTCTTTTTTTTTACACACAAGTCACGAAGTATCTACCTAAAATACAGGTGGTTAATACTTATAAAATACAGGTGGTTAATACTTATAAAATACAGGTAGATAATACTTTTATGAGTGCCAAAAAAGCTCGTCCTCATTCAAAATTACTAGAATAAATTTAAATTATTATATTGAAAAGTGGAATCCTACACACTTTACACTTAGCATCTCATCTTTATTACATTTATTCGATTTATTTTTAATGTTAAACTCTTATTTGTACGTTCTAGCACTAAATCTAAACAATTATTTACTACATATTAGCGACATAATGTGTTACACGTGTACATTAATCATTACTTTTCCTATTGTTTAAATTTTTATTGAGAATCATTGCAAAACAGGGTGTTCAAAAAGTTGTGTTATTCTAGTCTCATATAGCCATATTATACACTATACAGGGTGCTCCCAAGTCCACAGAACCGTAACCAGTAGTCATTCTCACGACCAGTGCACTGGTAGTCAAGTGGTTAACGCTCTAGTCTGGTAATCCAGGTAGCGTAGGGATCCGTTGGTTCGAATCCCACCCAGTGCATGAATTTTTCCTCATTAATTTGAGTTTGTGACCACATAATAATAATACTCTGAAGGTTAGTTGGTCGAAAATTCTTTGAGAATTAACCTCGCCCGGTGGTTACCTTCCACTAAAGAGAGTTATTATTAAATATCATGGAATATTATTCATAAAAAATACTTATGAAGAAACAAAAAATAACCTGAAGTTATGCTTGACCAATTGACCATATAAGATTTATTTTATTTTTTTTTTAACTGGGGTTTAACGTCGCTTTCAACTGCCATGGTCATATCACGACGGGGGTTTTACCCTCCATTCGCAGGAAACTCACAAACCTGCTACTCACATGGACCTCACCCAGCCTGAGTGGGGCCGGGAAAAGCCAGCGTCACGAGAATTAGAATTTGAATGGTCACCCATACAAGTCTTAACCTCGCTGAATGTCGCTTAACTTCGGTGTTCTGAAGGGAACCGGTGTATTCAACATGCCATCGACGCTGGCTTAAGATTTATTTAAACATCAATTAAATTGTGTTCTACAATAATTAATAGAAAAAGAAAAATCCTTTTATTTACTGATACACTTTCAGATACATTTTTTTTTTTCCTTTTAGGCGCTTTAACTCGGCTGGGGCAGGTCGTTCGCGCCAAGATACATATTTTAAAGTCCCCAATATTGGACGAAATCATGCTTAGGTGTGACCGAGATAATGAACTCGTGTGCTGATGAGTAAGAATAAAAGTGGGGCAAGGACTTCGATTGTTATAGACCTCTCTTTAAATACATGTTCAAAAAGAAAATGTGTTACAAATCTTTTTTTTGGGGGGCTGACAGCAAAAACCCACACAGCCACCAATCTTTATTTTATTATCTTGTAACAAGGCTGATGATTTTCACTGTAATAATTCCCATGGATTTAATGTCCAGCCCATAGTCAAAAAAGTCTGTAGACAGGAGTAGCGGCAAGATCCTGGTAATGTTGTGAACGAATCTTTTTTTCTCTAATTTCAAACCTGTGTCAGAACTCTTGCGAAAACTAATATGTCTGTTGGGTGGGCTTGTCAGGGCTTTCTGGTCTCCGATTAAAAAGCTGTAATCTTTAACCTTCTTCAGGCTATTTGAAACTTTTCAAGGACTTTTTCAAATACTTCTCACAGTTCAAACTTTTCTGAGAGATTCAAATTCAAAAAATCTCTTTAAATTCACGTGAAAGAACCTTGTTTTTTTCATAATTATTTCATGAACACCCTGTTTTTCTTTACTTTTATTTTTCATGTTGGTACACGGGTACAGTCCTAGGTATATTACACAGGGATTTCGGATGTGTTGAAGTTGAAATTATTTACAATAGATGTGCGATGTGTTGAAGTTGAAATTATTTACAGTGAATGTGCGATGTGTTGAAGTTGAAATAATTTACAGTGAATGAGTTGAAGTTGATATATTTTACAATGGATGTGCTTTAATATATTCAACAGATGTGTTGAAATTATTTACATCAGATGTGTTGAAGTTGAAATTATTTACAATAGATGTGTGATGTGTTGAAGTCGAATAATTAAGCTACACAAATAAAATGATTTATTGATAATGTGTTGAAGTGTAAAATGGTTTATCAATGATCACTTGAAGTGTAAAATGGTTTATCAATGATCAGTTCAAGTGTAAAATGGTTTATTGATAATGTGTTGAAGTGTAAAATAGTTTATCAATGTTTTGTTAAAGTGTAAAATGGTTTATCAATGATCAGTTTAAGTGTAAAAAGGTTTTATTGATAATGTGTTGAAGAGTAAAATGGTTTATCAATGATGAGTTGAATTGATTATGGTATACATTTGAGTATCACTGATTACCTAACTGTGAAACAAAATGAACTCTTAAGGGCAATCTTATAAAAGAAGATAACAACAAATATAAGGGTAGATTGTCCCTTAAGTCAGACTTTCCACCTATCACAGTGGTTCAGATCTTGGATTAGGGACAATCCTTTCTATTTGTTACAGCCTTATTTTATGGTTTGGCCCTAAGTCTAACAGCCGTATTTATGAACAGAAAGCGGAGTCTGAGCAATGTCTCAAGCATGATTTCCTTTTATCTCATTGGCTAATACCTTGCTTGAGACACTGCTCAGAAAAATTCTCTGTTAATAAATACAGCTGTTAATCTTGCAGGATACGTAAGAGTAAGTTATTGTTTCGATATTCTCAGGTTGTTGTGACGTGTAAATGCTGTATTATTAATCAGAATATACTATCAAGTGAGAAGTAAGCAGTGATATTGTGTTGTTGTCCAGTATAATAATGTGGGTAACCAGGCTTGATCCGTTTGTAGGATTTTTCTGTTCATTAATACGGCTGAGAGCAACTTGCAGCGTGCGTCTTGCTACATGTTGCTAGTGTAGTTCTGAAACATGTTGCCTATTGCTTGTGTATTTCTGACTCGCCAGACCTATCAATGCCACCCAAAACCCCATTTTCTTTAAGCCTGTACCTAATCTTACACCTTGTACAATCTGTACATTCTGTATGTGTTATCTGAGATGCTAAATTAACACATACTTAATTACTAGGGATGAGCAAAGGATTGCCAGCTGATCCGATATAGAAGGGTCGTATGTAGAAACCGAACCGATTTTAACGAAGTGCTTATTTCTAATTGAAATTGACAGAACAGTTTGGATTAACCGCACACATAGCAGAATAAAAAAGGAGAAATTAAAAAAAAAAAAAAAAAAAAAAAAAAAAAAATGAATGACCGACCCTTTTTGATGATAGAAATTGAAAAGATGGGAAAAATCGTAGATATTCTGGGAACCAAGCTGATCCTACAAAGAAACAGGTTTAGTGAAATCTTGCTCATCTCTAATAATTAGAATTACCCACTTATGCCTATAGCTGCAGTAGTTAAAAAAAAACACTCTAAAATTAGCTAAAATTTATATATATTTTTTAAAGATAAAAAATAAAATCTTCTAAACTTTTACGGTAGAACCTATTTTAATTCTATATTATTTAATCTATAAGTTATCTATTATTATCATGAAAGAAAAAAAAATCTGTACATGTGAAATGATTACTCTATTCTTAGACTTTAAATTCAAATTTCACTCTAAAATTATATTATCTACCTACATATATTATATTATTTAAAAATAAATTTCTTTAAAAAAGAATATTAATTACAAAATGTGATCAAAAATATATAAAAATATCCTAAAAACACTCTCGGCCTGCTTCTTTTCTATGTATATCTCTTTTAGTTTTAGTTTTTTAGCTATCATATTTGTGTTAATCACTATCGTGATAACACAACTACTCAAACTCGCTTTACTAAATTCACACTGAAACCGGGGCTTGAACCACGGACCTCCAGGTTACAAGTCCGCTGCCTTATCGATCAGCTACTGAGGTCGGTTTTATATCTTTTATATTGAATAGTCAAATACATTTATACATAATATTTAGGTGTATTCATGTTGTTGTTGCCAGCTTGGCTACAGTTAAGGGGATGGTCTCTAGCCAACTCAAGAGAAAAGTTGGCTCGTTCTGAACCACATATATGTATATCTAAGTGCGATCAACCATCGTAGGAACTTAGGCTTTTTCTTTATTAGCCGCTGAACCCTTGGGGAACTGTAAACTAGCCTGGCTTGTTAGGGTTGGGTAAATGGGTAGTCTGGCTGGGGGACCATAAACAGGTAGTAGGCTTGGTTCTGGGGGTCTTGTCAATTATTAGCCTCCTTGTAAAGACAGTGGTAGAAGTGCTGAGTCATTCCTCCACTATCTGGACAAAAATATATACATACAGTAAAATACAATGAGATTATAAAGAAAAAATAAATAGATTGAACAAAGAAGAGAATGAAGCTAATGTCCTACCTAAAAGGCGGGGTTATTGCCTGTAGAAATCTCTTAACCTCTAGCAATCTGGAATTTTGAGGAAGTTTATTTATTTTCCAAGTACCTACGTACTTCTAACTCCGGGTCTTGTCTCCGTTGGTAGGTACCTACTTCGTTTTATTCTGTCGGAAATGGTTTGTCTTGTACACCTAGCTAAATATACAGGATGACACTCAAATTGTGATGCCGTATTTTGTGCTCTCACACTCGAAACACCGGCCTGCCAGCGTCGATGGCATGTTGAATACACCGGTTCCCTTCAGAACACCGAAGTTAAGCGACATCCAGCGAGGTTAAGACTTGGATGGGTGACCATTCAAATTCTAATTCTCGTGACGCTGGCTTTTCCCGGCCCCACTCAGGCTGGGTGAGGTCAATGTGAGTAGCAGGTTTGTGAGTTTCCTGCGAATGGAGGGTAAAACCTCCGTCGTGATATGACCATGGCAGTTGAAAGCGACGTTAAACCCCACTTAAAAAAAAAAAAAAAAAAAAAAAAACACCGGCCTCCAGTCGCAGGTTCGAGTCCCGAGCTCGGTACTTTGTCTAGATGTCATTTTTTATGGCTTTAACGGCAGGATTCTCACACTGTGAGCTCTTCCACCCAACCGATGATTTCCCCCGCAATCTTTCCACAAGGCAAGACCCGATGTTCAGACAGAAGGGGGATAAGTAGAAAAAAGAAGAAGAGAGAGTAAGAGAGAGAGAAAAAATGAATGCACCGGTTCTCGTAGGACCACCGAAGTTAAGCAACGTCTAGCGAGGTGAAGACTTCGTGATACTTGGATTCCGGCCCAGCCCAGGCTGGGTGAGGTTAATGTGGGTTGCAGGTTTGTGAGTTTCCTGCGAATCTATTGACCTGCTCTTTAGTAGAACGTCTGAGCTATTTAGATAGGTAATTATAAGCTAGTCATAAGTGTTTTTTTTTTTAATTCTAGTCATGAGTGTTTAATATTATTGTGATTTTTTTTGTATTTTACTAGCGGGTTACACCCGCCGCTTCGCCAGCCCATCAAAACCACACAACGCACACACACACCCACCCCCCCCACCACACACCCACACACACACACCCACACCACCCACACACACACGACACCACACACCACACACACACACACCACCACACACCACCACCACACACACACCACACACCACACACACCACACACACACACACACACACACACCACACACACACCACACACACCAACACACCACACACACCACACACACACACACACACACACCACACACACACACACACACACACACACACACACCACACACACACACACCCCCACCACACCACACACCCCACACACCACACACACACCACAACACACACCACACACACAACACCCCACACAACACCACACACACCACACACCCACACACACACAACCACACCACACACACACACACACACCACCACCACACACAAACACACACCACACACACACACACACACACACCAACACCACACACACACACACCACACACCACACCACACACACACACACACACACCACCACACATACACACCACACACACCATACACACACACACACCATACACACACACACACACCACACACACACACCACACACACACACACACAAAATGTCATTTAGGTTTGAAAAAAAAACCTGAATATTTTTTGTCGCCCATCTATTTTCTGGCCTTCCCCGGCGTAGCTCAAGAATGGCTCATCAGAATTTCGCGATCAATATGTCAAATGAAAGCCTAAACCCTTGCCTAAAACTTTCTCGCTCTGAGTTGATAGGTCGTCACTTCAAATTTCGAGAAAAAATGTCATTTAGGTCAAAAAACGTGAATATTTTACATGTTACCCATCCATTTTTTTACCTTACCCGGCGTAGCTCAAGAACGGCTCATCAGAAATTCGCGATCGATATGTCAATTGAAAGCTCAAGCCCTTGCCTAAAACTTTCTCGCTTTGAGTTGATAGGTCGTCGCGACAAATTTCGAGAAAAAATGTCATTTATGTCAAAAAACGTGCATTTTTTTTGCGTCACCTATCCATTTTTATCCTTACTCATTGTAGCTTAACCTCAGGGAGATATAATCTAGCCTAGAAGAATTTCCTGATCCAAGCGGACCTATGTGCAAAATTTCAGGTTTCTCGGTCAAACGGTGTGGATTTGTATAAAGAACATACATACATACACACACACACACATACATACAGACAGCTTTCTTTTATAGATATAGATTGTAAAAATGGGCATAACTCGTGTACTTGTAAAAAAAAAAAAATTGAGGGTAACTCTCCCGTCGTGATATGACCATGCAGTTGAAAGCGACGTTAAACCCAAATTAAAAATGAAAAAATAACTGATTGACTTATAGTATAGATACATCAGTCAGTTAAAACACCTTAAAATAATAATAATAATATCGCCTTTTTTATACTGCCCGATTAGGACTATTAAGTCCCATTATTCCAGCAGTAAGCCCAAGACATATTATTATGTGGTAAAAATCCCAAATGGGAGGATAACTTGTCATGTCCCGGCTGGGTTTCGAACCCGCGACCTCTGGAAACTCTGGATTCACAGAGTGCCGCCTTTACCACTGAGCTACCGGGACAGCCAATAGATTAGTGTACGATTAGCTCTGTGGTAAGATACTCGCCTTTAGTGCGGAAGAGGTCGAGTTCGAACCCCAAAGTCAACGTACATTTGTATTCGAATTTAGTTACAGCCAGCCTCCGTGACGGTTGATACTACCGCCCGTAGTCGAGAGATCCCGAGTTCGAACACCAGACAGGTCCAAAATACTTTTGTATTCGAAATTCGGTTACATGACAAGGAATGACTTCCAGTGAGCTCCTGTTGATCCAGTACCTAAATGGGAAGTATTGTGTCACTTCTCGCCCATCAGAGGGGAGGCATACTCTACAACACAGACCACAAACGTAGAAGCTGCTGTTTCATAGCTACGAAATAAAAAGGCTGTGAAACACTTATTTAGATAGGCACTAAAAAAATGATCCCACCCTGTAGATGAAATATCAATTTTTCTGATTTAGTTAGCCCGTGTTCAATAATATTGGTGCTCTAACTTAGATCATCTATGTACTTGATTAATTTTCCATTTTCACTTACAATAAATCAACTGCTTCTGTACTTCAGTATCAAAAATTGTTACCATTTTTCTTACCTCTCCACTTTGCCAGACTACCAGTTTGTTTAGTACCTATTCGTAATGATTTTAACACGTAATTAATAAAATAGATTTTAACATAACGAATGAATTAAATATTCGTTGAAAAAAAAAACATCCTGTCAACCAATTTCTTATTTTATTTATTTTTCTGTTCTCTTCAAATCTTTATTGTTTCGATAAGTGATTAAAGTTTAAACCAAAATTTCGTTGATCTGTATTTTTGTCAAGACATATTTTGTATTTAAAACAAATTGGATTTTTTGTTCGCCCTCCGTCAAGAAGTAAGTAGACCTCTAAGGCAAATTCAATTAATATTTATGGCTCTTGTTTCTGTATGCCAAATCAGAAATGAATTGGTGACAGACGCCACACTATGTTCGGAAATTTATTCGGTAGAAACAGTATAAAACAGAAATTGTGTTCATAATGCTTCAGGCACCGAGAATAGGTACTGTTTTTTACTTTCCTTATCCTATAATAAGGAAAGTATTATATTCGTTGGAAATTGGACCTACCCAGTTTTTCACATTTCTCGACGAATCTTAGTAGACTAAGGGCGAAATTAATAGACAAATCCTATATGACAAGTCACTGCTAAGCGTCGGTTTTCCCTATCTTTCACAGTACGGAATCCGTGACTTAGCGCCACAGAGGTATTACAAAAACGTCTATTAATTCCGCCCTTAATATCGAACCACACGAACCACGAAGCTTTTGATTGAAATCGGCCGCAGGGCCACAAAGTTGGCCGCAAGGACCGTTTCTTTGAATTGGTTAAAGATAACGAAAAATGTTAGAGAACAACTTTTTCTTAGAATAAAAAAATAATAGGGGTTTACTTCGATCATTTTTTGATACCTTAAACTTTTCAGAACGCGGCACCTTTTTACCGGTATTTTGGGGGGAACCCGCTAGGACTAATTTTTTTATTATTCATCCTAAATGGGGGTAGTGACATGTCGAAGATTTCAAGGTGCTGATTACGATTTTGACATTTATTTTTAGCTAAATGTTACCGTTGAGTCACCAGTGGTGGACTTTGACTTCTTTTCGAGTGATAAGGAAAGTCATATCACACCAGAATTTTTCTTAATAATACTTAAGCCACTCAGGACGGTATAATTCATTATAATTTTGTCTTGTTTTTCTTTGGGGTAGACGTCGCTTTCAACTACATGATCATATCACAACGGCGTTCTAAACACATCAGTCGCTAGGCAAACAATCCAGCTACTCAAATTAACCTCACCCAGCCTCAAGAGCCGCCGGAATATCGAGCATAACGTGGATTGCCATAGTGACCATTGCAGTATAATAACTTATTGGTTTTTTTTTTTCTTTAGGCGCTTTAACTCTGCTGGAGCATGTCGTTCGCGCCGATATTCTGTTTCTAATTATACGTTTTTTATTTTAATTCTATAAAACAATCTGTTTTTTTAATGTTGACCACCACAGGTTTCGTCCACCATGAAACTCTTCACCATCCACCCGTCAGACTCCTCAGACACGGAGGGCTCAGAGTCAGATGAGGAGAACTGGTGCACCACCACCGATACCTCCATACACTCGGACCTTGGCTCCTTCCTGGAGGACATGGCACTCCATGAGGGAGACTTGAGCGACGCGTATGACTCAGTAAGTAGACTAGAGCGACGCGTATAAGTAGACTAGAGCGACGCGTATAAGTAGACTAGAGCGACGCGTATAAGTAGACTAGAGCGACGCGTATAAGTAGACTTGAGCGACACGTATAAGTAGACTTGAGCGACGCGTATAAGTAGACTTGAGCGACGCGTATAAGTAGACTTGAGCGACGCGTATGACTCAGTAAGTAGACTAGAGCGACGCGTATAAGTAGACTTGAGCGACGCGTATGACTCAGTAAGTAGACTAGAGCGACGCGTATAAGTAGACTAAGCGACGCGTATAAGTAGACTAGTGCGACGCGTATAAGTAGACTAGAGCGACGCGTATAAGTAGACTTGAGCGACGCGTATGACTCAGTAAGTAGACTTGAGTGACGCGTATGACTCAGTAAGTAGACTTGAGTGACGGACATGATCATGAGCGACGCGTATGACTCAGTAAGTAGACTTGAGTGACGCGTATGACTCAGTAAGTAGACTTGAGCGACGCGTATGACTCAGTAAGTAGACTTGAGTGACGCGTATGACTCAGTAAGTAGACTTGAGTGACGCGTATGACTCAGAAAGTAGACTTGAGCGACGCGTATGACTCAGTAAGTAGACTTGAGCAACGCCTATGACTCAGTAAGTAGACTTGAGCGACGCGTATGACTCAGTAAGTAGACTTGAGCGACGCGTATGACTCAGTAAGTAGACTTGAGTGAAACCAACCTCGATGACACGTTGAATACACCAGTTCTCGTTCTATCACTGAAGTTAAGCAACGTTTAGCGAGGTTAGAATTTGGAGTAGTGACCACTCAAATTCGAACCCTGATGATTCTGTGTATATTTAACATGGCTTTTCAAGTTATTGACTATTTTTTGTTTTACCTACTATAGAAAGGGGTTATGCATCAATGAAAGGTTTCCAAGTGCACAAAAAAAAAAAAAAAATTGAATTAAGTCGCAACAACAAGAATCAATTTTTTTTTTGACTGTTTTTAATTTCCACAGGATGACTTGTCCGAAAGCTACGGCGACAGCTACAACACAAGCGCTGAGGAGTCCGAATCAGAGGCCGAAGAAAGCATCTGCGGAGAACACGAAGACAGCACCTCTGAACACCACGAAGTTGAAGACAGCAACTCTTTCACTGAAGAACGAATAGTTGACGCGTCGCAGCAAACCAATGCGTCAACCGCGTCTACCTATTCCGACACGAGTGATCTGAGTGAACTCAGTGACGCGGAAATGGCGGACGTTATGGCCGGCAGTAGTGACGCAGCCAAGGTCAAACTCAATTGTGACGCAGACATGGTCAAACTCAATTGTGACGCAGCCATGGTCAAACTCAATTGTGACGCAGCCAAGGTCAAACTCAATTGTGACGCAGCCAAGGTCAAACTCAATTGTGACGCAGCCATGGTCAAACTCAATTGTGACGCAGCCATGGTCAAACTCAATTGTGACGCAGAAATGCTGAAAATCGGCTTAGAAACGCCTAAACTTAACACCAACGGGGTTAAAAAAGAATGTTGTCAAGATAAATCAACGGTTTATCATGTTCACACCTATGGTCAAACTTAACAAAAGTGACGCAAAATGTGTAAACGAGGTTACCGACAGCCTTAAAATAGAGACTCGTCCTAATACATATTTATGTAACAACTACATTATATTTACTTTTTTTTTAGCATAGTAGGCAGGCGCGGTCGGTGCTAAGGAGCTGCGGAACTGCAGCACCCCTAGACGAAAAGGAGAGGATTTTCTCCTAGCTCGTACACAATGAAAATTATCGCACATTTTTAGAATAATTAATGCATATTCAATTATTCACCTACCATTAAGAAAAAAAAGTTTCTAAATCTATGATTGACATAGTAAACAAACACAAACTCTACTAGATTGAGAGAGGGTCTTTATAAATGCCATTTAAGTCCTGTTCATGTGGCAGCAGGGGAACAGGTTTCTTCTGGACTTAGGGTGTTCAGCATTGGACAACCACTCCCAACTAAGCCCAGTTGGGCCGTCATAGGCACAGAACTGGGAAATAGGATGAGAGATTTTCTCCCTGGTCACAATAGATCTTACTGGGACGCAGTGTTAATTGTATGGTGTTTCAGCTGAAACCCTGCAACCAGGTTTTATAATAATAATAATAATAATAATAATAATAATATGTGGCAGCAGTGGCGTAGTAACCCCAAAATATTTTCCCACCGGCCGCGCCTGATGGTAGGTAAGATTTTTTACTAACTATTGTAATATAATTTGAATGATACATAATTAATAACTTTACTATATTTCACTTGCCTGTAATTACGTATTTTTGTTGGATTAAGAATCCATAGATCACTTCTGTTTATTTGTTTAATTCTTATTCGTTTTCTTTACATAGGAAATTTGAAACACGACAAAACTATATATTTAGTTGCCTTATTCAAAGATTTCAATAGCTTTTTGCATATGCATTTTTTCACTTTTCTAGTTGTAAGCATTTTCTTAATCATGCTAGTTTTTGTAAAATCTTGTATTACTTGTACCGCGTTTTTTATTGATGTAAAAAAATGCAAAGTAATAATTCATACATTCAATAGCAAAATAAAAACAATGTAAATTAAATATGTATTAAGATCTGTATGACAGCAATCATTTAAATTTATTAAATAAATACGATGTTTTTTTTTATTGTATTAAAAAAAATATGTAAAGTAAAAGAATTAAATACATGAGAAATATATTTGCTTGTACAGTAAGTACTGTTTTCCAGATATTGTACTAGTAAGCAGATCTTTTCAGATGAAAATCAAGAATTAAAGCAAGATTCCGTATGGAATATGCATAGATAATATGTCATATAAACAAATGGATCAATGGTATTGGACAGACTTAATGGTATTAAATATCATATCTACAGCCGCGTTTTTCTTTTGGATTAAAAAAAAAAATTACAGGTTGGGTTTTTTTTCAATCATTTCCATTTTCTTCCAAGTTTAGCTTCCCCACCATTCGTGAAGAAAAATGCGTTTCGGTACTTTTAAAGATAAACAATGGAAAAATTAAAACAAACCAGGATTAAAGAAATAGAAGCAAGGATTTTATAAATCCATTTTGATTAACCAAACTGTAAGAAGATATCTCGTTCTTTCGTTTTTTTTCCAAAAGAAAAATGACTTTCTTTCAATTCGTCCATTTGAATCCACTTTGGTTGGAAAGAAAAACACAGCTTATGTATGTGGTTTCCTAGTGTTATTACGTCACAACTCTAGTGGCTAGCTCAGCATTATGAAAATCCAAAATTTCATCATTTTCCAATATCCATATTCTTTCTCGCAATGCCGACACTGGCGCTACCCATACAAATAGCTCATTAGTTGTCCTCACAAGATACGAGTGGACCCCAGACTTCCAAGTACAGAGCAGGAAATTTCTGCGCCACTGGGGATCGAACCCAGGTCACTCTGCGTGCAAGCCTGGTGCGCCAATCCAATCGACCACGGTGACTTTACTACGCAAACCATTATAACGAATACTAAAACTCTTTGTAATCATTTTATTTACAAAACAAAAAAATATATTTGATTTGCATTTGTTACTGTTATTGCACTGGTAGATCATTATAGCCTGTAAAAAAATAAATGATCGATAAAATTATATGGTATGCCTCTGAGGGTTATCGTTATCTCTTCGAACTAATAATATTAGTATCGCCTTATTTATACTGCCCGATTCGTACTACTAAAGTCCCATTATTCCAGCAGTAAGCCCAAGACATATTACTATGTGGTAAAAATCCCAAATGGGAGGATAACTGGTCATGTCCCGGCTGGGTTTCGAACCCGTGACTTCTGGAATCTCTGGATTCACAGAGTGCCGCCTTTACCACTGAGCTACCGGGACAGACATGTCTCTTCTATTCTCTTCACCACCAACGGTCTTTTGAGATGGAAGTTTGAGTTACAAACCAGCTAGCCACGCTGACCACTTCCAGCCTGACTTGAGAATGGAATAGTCAACAATACGAGAGGTTGAAGTTTGAGCGGTCATCAACTAAGTCCCAACCTCATATAATTTATTTATTTATTTTAAAAATGAGTGTTTCACAGCCTGTTTATTTTGTAGCCACGAGACAGTAGCTACTGTAGACGCTTGTGGTATGTGTTGTAGCCTGCCTCCCCTCTGATGGGCGAGAAGTGACACAATACTTCCCATTTAGGTACTGGGTCAATACGAGCACACCGGAAGGTATCCCTTACAAACAACTGTAACCAAATTTTGAATACAAATTTTTGTCGGTGCGGGGGTTCGAACCCGGGACCTTCCGCATGGCAAGCGAGTGCTTAACCACTCACTGAGCTATTTTACTTCAGAGATCTTACGAAAACTGGTTGATAAACAATTAGCCAATTCTTAATTTGATAGATTGATGTTTTAAATATTACTGAAAAATCTTTAGGGTTGAAGTTTCGAACCAAAAATAAAAAAAAATAAAAAATCTTCAAATGAAATCACAGTCATACAACTAAATTTATATTGTTGGAAATCTATACAATGATTTCAACATGTCCCAGTACATACATAGAGGAGAATGAAATGTCAAATTTAAGTACATAAATTAAAATAAACACATATTTGAATGGTACAGTGATGTCATCAACACTTTCTGTCGTTTGACATGGCCAAAACCATAAAAGCAAAGACAGTACAGAATTTACTTTACATACCAATAATTGGCTGAGTATTACTTTAGACTATAGACTCTATAGAGGCTTTATCTGGAATGAAAATCTGCCATTATCACTTTAAAAATAACGCCGTTTGCCCCAAAACTTTTTTTTAACCATGAACAGGGTACAGAAGCATTGTCATTTGACATGTCCTAAACCAATTTTTTTACCGTTGAAGCACAGAATTTGAGTTCCTTTACACGGTGGAATTACTTTACAATGACTGGGGGTGTTAAATGGTCTATCTGTGGGATATTAAACAAAGAACAGACTAGCCAACCTTAAAAAGATCTTTAACAGAGAACAGACTAGCCAACCTTAAAAAGATCTTTTACCTTTTGAAGGTAGATATACTCTCATTATTTGTTTAAGATGTTCATTGTGAAATATAAATATGTACATGGAAACTTAAAAAAAAAAAAAAAAAAAAAAAAAAAAAAGTCAAGGTAGCTTGCAGTTTTCCCAAGGATTTAATGGCTTACAAAGATAAAGCCCAACTTTTCACGATGGTCGATCGCACCTATGTGGTTCTTTAGTTTGCTGGAGACCATCAATCCCCCCAGCTGTAGCCATGCTGGTTAGGCCAGTAGCTTCACACGGTGGATTGGGATCACTCCCCCCAGCTGTAGCCATGCTGGTTAGAACAGTAGCTTCACACGGTGGATTGGGATCACTCCCCCCCAGCTGTAGCCATGCTGGTTAGGCCAGTAGCTTCACACGGTGGATTGGGATCACTCCCCCCCAGCTGTAGCCATGGTGGTTAGAACAGTAGCCATGGTGGTTAGAACAGTAGCTTCACACTGGATGGCCCAGTGGAGAATACTTCCCGGTGATTGGATAAGTGCTGTTAGAACAGAGTTACATTTGATCATCAGGTGAAAATTCCGTGATGGATCACTCCCCCCAGCTGTAGCCATGCTGGTTAGAACAGTAGCTTCACACGGTGGATTGGGATCACTCCCCCCAGCTGGTTAGAACAGTAGCTTCACACGGTGGATTGGGATCACTCCCCCAGCTGTAGCCATGCTGGTTAGAACAGTAGCTTCACACGGTGGATTGGGATCACTCCCCACCAGACTGGTTAGAACAGTAGCTTCACACGGTGGATTGGGATCACTCCCCCCAGCTGTAGCCATGCTGGTTAGAACAGTAGCTTCACACGGTGGATTGGGATCACTCCCCCCCAGCTGTAGCCATGCTGGTTAGAACAGTAGCTTCACACGGTGGATTGGGATCACTCCCCCCAGCTGTAGCCATGCTGGTTAGAACAGTAGCTTCACACGGTGGATTGGGATCACTCCCCCCAGCTGTAGCCATGCTGGTTAGAACAGTAGCTTCACACGGTGGATTGGGATCACTCCCCCCCAGCTGTAGCCATGCTGGTTAGAACAGTAGCTTCACCGGTGGATTGGGATCACTCCCCCCAGCTGTAGCCATGCTGGTTAGAACAGTAGCTTCACGCGGTGGATTGGGATCACTCCCCCCAGCTGTAGCCATGCTGGTTAGAACAGTAGCTTCACACGGTGGATTGGGATCACTCCCCCAGCTGGTTAAACAGTGCTCACACGGTGGATGGATCACTCCCCCATGTAGCCATGGTTAGAACAGTAGCTTCACACGGTGGATTGGGATCACTCCCCCGCCAGCTGGTTAGAACAGTAGCTTCACACGGTGGATTGGGATCACTCCCCCACTTAGCCATGTGGTTAGAACAGTAGCTTCACACGGTGGATTGGGATCACTCCCCCCAGCTGTAGCCATGCTGGTTAGAACAGTAGCTTCACGCGGTGGATTGGGATCACTCCCCCCAGCTGTAGCCCTGGTTAGAACAGTAGCTTCACACGGTGGATTGGATCACTCCCCCCAGCTGTAGCCATGCTGTAAACAGTAGCTTCACACGGTGGATTGGGATCACTCCCCCCAGCTGTAGCCATGCTGGTTAGAACAGTAGCTTCACGCGGTGGATTGGGATCACTCCCCCCAGCTGTAGCCATGCTGGTTAGAACAGTAGCTTCACCGGTGGATTGGGATCACTCCCCCCCAGCTGGTTAGAACAGTAGCTTCACACGGTGGATTGGGATCACTCCCCCGCTGTAGCCATGCTGGTTAGAACAGTAGCTTCACACGGTGGATTGGGATCACTCCCCCCAGCTGTAGCCATGCTGGTTAGAACAGTAGCTTCACACGGTGGATTGGGATCACTCCCCCCAGCTGGTTAGAACAGTAGCTTCACACGGTGGATTGGGATCACTCCCCCCCACGTACCATTGGTTAGAACAGTAGCTTCACACGGTGGATTGGGATCACTCCCCCCAGCTGTAGCCATGCTGGTTAGAACAGTAGCTTCACACGGTGGATTGGGATCACTCCCCCCAGCTGTAGCCATGCTGGTTAGGCCAGTAGCTTCACACGGTGGATTGGGATCACTCCCCCCAGCTGTAGCCATGCTGGTTAGAACAGTAGCTTCACACGGTGGATTGGGATCACTCCCCCCCAGCTGTAGCCATGCTGGTTAGACAGTAGCTTCACACGGTGGATTGGGATCACTCCCCCCAGCTGGGTTAGAACAGTAGCTTCACACGGTGGATTGGGAAATCGCTTCGGAGGAAGAAGGCCGTCACCTCAGGATCTGGGATTGTATCTGCGCCTGGTAGAAGGTCCTGAGAGCATTCCACTGGGGACTCCGCAGCCAGACGTGGGGCCTCTTTGTCTGCATGTGCAACACTGCCTTCTCCGGCTCCCACTGGTTCTTCTGTGGGGGAGGAAAAACACATTTTGTCTAGTGATCCTTTCAAACCGACCTCAGTGTATAAAGTTTTTTTCATCATCTGCCATTTTTCGATTCAGTCATATTATAGTACTTCCACTGGGCTACTAGATCACGCCTCAAACTCGTTTTTTTTTTTTTTTTTTTTTTTTTTTTTTTTTTGAAAAAGTGGACTGAAGTCGTTTTTTCCCCTTTGCCCTTCAATAGGTTAAAGTGCCTAATGGAAAGAGAAAAAAAAAACTTATGAAGGTATCAAGGTACCAACATGAAGGTAAGCTCTCTCCCCCCCTTACCTTCATGAGTAGCACCCCACCAGGGTGGCACTCCTTGTTCTCCCCGCCTTGCAGTGCACATACACCGTGCCCCCCCCTTGCTGACTCGCTGGATGAAGTCCACTCCGCACTCCAGCTTGTCCTGCTCCGGAGTGTCGAATATGTCTCGGTGGCGAGCTGAGAAACTCCACGCCTACGTTGCCCCATTCCTGAAAAAAAAAAAAAAAATAGGATTACTTTTTATTAATTAGGATAGTTTTTTTTGAGAAAATATAGGGGAAAAAATCTTTTAGATACACCCGGAAAACATGGGGAGTGGGATTTCCACCCACTAAAAAACCTATCTCTCTCATTTAAAGACAGTGCATCCGGAACCGTTACTTAAACATTACTTCAGATACACTGAGACTCTTGGGCTCACCTTGGGATAACGTCAAGGACCCGACTGTTCTGATTTCTCAATCTCTCATCTCTTGCTTTCTCTCTCATAATCTGTCTTATTAAGCTCTCTATCCTCAACCACTTGATTAGGATAGTAATAATAATTAACACAGAAAGTAAAACAAGGCTGTATCCGACGACACAAGGACCATACTTCTCATAGGTGTGGCCCTTAGTGTGGGATGACGACAGCCAAAAGAAACTAGCATAAGTTCAGTTGAAAATATTATGAATTATGTAAACTGTCATTGTTATGTATATTTGAACCATTTACTTGTCATGTATTAAATAAATAAAAAATAAAAATTATTATTCAGATTATTATTTGCTGATCCCCTAAATAGATTACAACAGGGGCAGCTGGTGCTAAGAAGCTGCAGCACCCCTAGAAAAAGAAAAAGTAAGGATTTTCTCAAGTCCTAGCTCGTACACAATGAAAACTATCTCACATTTCTATAATAATTATTGCATAATTATTATGATTGTCATTGTAAACAAACTCAAACTCTAGATACTGAAAAAGTGACTCTATAAATGGCATTTTAGTCCGGTTTATAAGGCAGCACCCCCAAAATATTTTCCCACCGACCGCGCCTCGTCTACAACTCAGTTTTTTTTTGTAAGAACCACTTAGCAAGATAAGTTGGTAATTTTAGTTACAGTCGAACCTGAGAATTTTCACAATTACAAATACTTTATTTATACTATCCGTGTAGAACTAAAGACTCCCTTTTTTGCTAGCAGTTTAAACAAAGTCTCATTTATTAGTTTAATAAGATATACAAATATATATAGATACAAGAGAGAGCTCAAATGAAAGAATTTTTTTCTCTTATAAAGGTTTGACTCAAAAAAAAAAAAAAAGATGAGTGTTTCACAGCCTTTTTTTATTTCGTAGCCATGAAACAGGAGCTACTGTAGACGCTTGTGGTCTGTGTTGTAGCTTGCCCAGCCCGTAGTATGCCTCCCCTCTGATGGGCGAGAAGTGACACAATACTTCCCATTTAGGTGCTGGGTCAATACGAGCGCGCCGGAAGGTATCCCTTACAAACAATTGGATCCAAATTCAGAATCAAACTTTTGTCGGCACGGGGGATCGAACTTGGAACCTTCCGCATGGCAAGCGAGTGCTTAACCACTGAGCTAATAGACGTGCGCTCTATTATTAGATTTTATTTAATTTATTATACATTGAGTTTTTCTCTCACCTGTCTTGCATTGGCAAAGAACAATTCATAATCTTCATTCATGGAAACAACCCCTTTAACATTTTCGTTCAGCAGCTGGAAAAGAAAACAAATTATTTTTAATGAGTAGTTTATATTTCCCGATGGAGGCGACAAATTGATGACGTCATAAACTGACTGAGGTTTCAAAGGCCACGATAGTAAGTAAGTAAGTGTATACAGGGTGTCCCACCAAAGTTGGACACCTCAAATTACTCAGCCCCTGAAAGAGTTTTTGAAAAATAAAAAATCCTAGGGTACATGTCCTAATTATGCGGTTTCAGCCATGAATTTTTTTTTATACAGGGTGGTTCAAAAGTCAAAAATTGAGGTGTCAACTTTCGATTTTTAAAAGGATCGACCTATATTTTATTTGATAATTTTACTTCTAAATGGTTTCTGAGGACTTTTTTAAACAAAAATTTTACATACAGGGTGGTTTTTTTCGACCAATTTTTTTTCTAAATCTCGATTTTTTTCTAAATCTTAGAAGCTTTAGCTTAGGAAAAATACCTTTGTATATGTTATCCTGTTATTAAATAAATAAATAAAATTAAAAAAAAAAAAAAATATAACTTTCGATTTTTTCGATAACAAGAATAGAAAGTGTTTGTGTAATGAATACACGCACTTTTGATTGGCATCAAAAAAAAATTATACAGGGTGGTTCACAAGTGAAATAATGACTTGATTTTTTTAAAAACCGATGGAGTGGCGGTCGAGGTCGGTGGTTCGAGTCAAATATTTTGTCGAGGAGCGCATATTCAACAATAATTAGTCATGATTGACACATCTATGATAACTAATTCTATATTTTTCATACTATGTACACATATTTATTACTTTCCTTATCCTATAATAAGGAAAGTATTGTATTCGTCGAAAATTTGACCTACCCAGGTTTTCACATTTCTGGACGAATCATAGCCTCAGGATACCAAAAGAGTTGTTTTCAGCCATTGGTCCGTGCGTCTGTCTGTGTGTGTGTCTGTGTGTGTGTCTGTGTGTGAACAGGATATCTCGAGAACGGTAAGGGATATAGACTTGAAATTTGGTATGGAAATTAATTTTATACACCAGACGAACCACGAAACTTTTGGTTGAAATCGGCCGCATTCCACGGCCGCAGGGCCGCAAATATTTGCCGCAAGCGCCGCTTCTTTGAATTGGTTAAAGATACAAAAAAAGTTGTAGAACAACATTTTCTTAGAATGCAAAAATAATAGGGGTCTATTCTGATCATTTTTTTGATATCTTGAACTTTTTGGACCTCGGCTTAAATTTACCGGTATTTTGGAGGTACCTGCTTTGACTAACTTTTTTATTATTCATCCTAGTTGGGGGTTGTGACATATCAAATTCAATCATTTTGAAGTGCTGATTACGAATTCGGCATTTATTTTTAGTTATCTGTTACTGTTGAGTCACCAGTGGCGGAATTCGAGTCCTTTTTGGGGGATAAGGAAAGTCGTGTGATGTTTACACCAGATTTTTTTTCTTTCTACACTCTAGTGGAGAAAAGAGAAAGCTGGTATTTATGACATGAACAAAAATAAAGGTCAATTGCTTTTTACACAAAAGGTCAAAGGCCAAAATTTAATAAAACTTACATTTAAATTTAGATTATTTTGTATAAGATTTTATTATTATTATGTAACCTGGTTGCAGGGTTTCAAATGAAACTCCATATAATTCACACTGCGACCTAGTAAGATCTATTGTGACCAGCGAGAAAAACTCAAATCCTATTTCCCAGTCGTGTGCCTTTGACGGCTTAATTGGGAGGAGTTGTCCAATACTAAACCTATTGTGAAAGATACTTCTTGTTACTTTTGTGTATACACAGGAGGAGTTCTCACTTCTCAGAGGGAGGAATACCTGCTAAGCTCTTAGTAGTCACTATCGTAGAGTGGTGTAGTGCATTAGGCTTAAAATAATAATAACACTCTTTAGTGGAAGGTAACGCTCAAAGCATTTTCTACCACCTAGCCCTAAGAGTCTTATTATTATGTGTTCACAAACTCAAATTAATGAGGAAAAATTCATGCACGGGTGGGTATCGAACCAACGGATTCAGTGGGGACATTAAAATAGGGTGGACGAGGTGTAGGGTGAAACCAAAAATAAATGTCGTTAGATGTTATAATTGCTTAAAAGTCGGCCACCACTCAGAAGTGTGCAAGGAAAATAAAGAGGAGAGGAGGTGCCTAAACTGCGCGCAACCTGGACACCTAGTGCGGGAGTGCACACAGCCCAGCTACTGCAATACCTGTGAGAGCGGTGGACACAGAACTGACTCGTCCTCGTGCCCGTCCTTCCGAAACATGCTGAAACAGATGGAGACTAAACTAGCTCAGGAGAAAGAAAACAACAAGGAGGAAGATAACAAAAAGTCTGAAGAAGCTAATAATGATGACGTTGATATGTCAGAAGGTGAAGATGAGGTAAATGAATAATAATGATTAAATTTCTACAATTTAATGCCCACTTATCAAGTGCATCTCAGGATCTGGCTGATTTAGCTACCTTAGAACAGAATATAGATATTTGGTTAATCAGTGAGCCCAATGTACGAACATTTATGAGTAATAAACCTGGGTGGTTCATAGATGACAAACTGAAAGCCGGTATTAAAATAAGCAGAAAGAATCTGTGGGCAGAAGACACGGGTCACGGCCAGGGATTTGTATGGATAATGATAGAAAATTGTCAAATATTTAGCTGTTACATATCACCTAACACAACAGAAGCCGAGTATACTAACTATTTAGAACAACTGAAATATGAGATACGAAACTCAAAATACCACCAAATTTTACTAGGGGGTGATTTTAACGCCAAGTCCCAAGAATGGGGATCAGATAGAGAGGATAGAAAAGGAACATTACTATCACAATGGATCACGGAGCTAGGACTAGTAATTGTAAACCAAGGTAATAAGCCAACCTTTGTACGAGGTAATACTTCTTCAAATATTGACATTACCCTGTGCTCGCGTTCACTGTCCCGGAAAATAAAGAATTGGAGAGTGTCGGACGAGGAAAACCTGAGTGATCACGAGAACATCTACTTCCAACTCATTTTTGATAACAACCAAAACCCCGGACCCTCAGATAAAGACACAGCCAAGTGGAGGTACGATGATAAAAAGAAAGATAAATTTAAAGAAGTTTTAAAAAAAATCTTAAATACAAATGATCCGGACCCTAAACAATGCACACTCTCTATACAAAAAGCGGCGGAAAAAGTTTTTGGTAATAAGGAAGGTAAGTCCCACAGAAAACCTGTATACTGGTGGAATGAGGAAATATCAAACCTGAGAATATTGAGTCACCAGAAGAAAAGGAAAATGGTAAGGACAAATAAAATGAGACACGTTAGTTTAGAGGAAAAAAATATATTACGACGAGAATATTATAAATTTAAGGATAAATTACGAATAGCCATTAACTTATCAAAGAGAAAAGCGTGGGAAAACTTATGCACTGACCTAAATAGAAATATATGGGGTAATGCTTACAAAATTGTATGCAAAAAGTTTAAAATTGCAACATGTAAACCACTGACCACAGAAGAAAAAATCGAAGAGGCCGCTAAGCTCTTCCCTCGCCATGAAAAATCTGAGTGGGATACCATCGAATCAGACGAAGGAAATCAACCTTTTTCTTTGGAGGAGTTGGTGGAAGCGGTTCACAAAATGAGGAACAAAAAGGCCCCAGGCGCGGATGGAGTGACATCAGAGCTGGTTAAAGCTCTCTTTGAGATAGACCCAAATTATTGTCTTTCTTTGTTCAATAAATCGTGGATATCCGGTTCTTTTCCATCAGAATGGAAAATAGCAAAGCTGGTCCTTATAGAGAAAGGGAAAAAAGATAGCCAAGGAAACATGACTTACAGACCTATTTGTTTATTAAATGTCCTGGGTAAAGTTATGGAACACCTGATTAAGGCCAGATTGACAAAAGAAATGAGAGAAAAAGGGGTTCTTGCGGACACACAATTTGGATTTCGAGAAGGTCGATCAACCCTAGATGCAATGAAAGTTATTTTAGGGGCGGCTGAGGAAGCAAAAAAAAGGGGAAAGCTATGTGCAATGACCATGGTAGATGTAAGGAACGCCTTCAATTCCATGCCCTGGAAAGGTATTATCGACGAGCTGAAGAGGAAAAACATTTCTGGACACATCACTAAAGTCTTGGGTAGCTATTTTGAGGACAGAAAGCTGGAAATTGATGACGTCACCATTGACCTGACCTGCGGATGTCCCCAGGGGTCCGTACTATCCCCGACCCTGTGGAATATCTACTATGACCCTGTGCTCAGATTACAGCTGCCAGAAAACACAAAAATAATTGGGTACGCAGACGACCTAGTTATTGTCACCGAAGGTAGATCACGGGTAGAAATAGAAACAACCACTAATAAAGCAATGAAAAGCGTCATAAAATGGATGGAAGAAGCCCAATTCCAAGTCGCCCCTGAAAAGACAGAAGTTGTCCTGTTAGTCAGTAAGAGAATGTGCCGAGAAATAACCGTTAAAGTAGGAAATGTTGAAGTAATGTCAAAAAAAAGCGCGAAATATCTAGGGGTAGTTTTTGACGAAAATTTGAGGATGACAGAACACATAAAATATGTAACATCAAAAGCTCAGAAAGTAATTGGAATGCTGTCCAAAATTATGCCGAACATTAAAGGCCCTGATAACCCCAAGCGCAAAATCCTGGCGACAGTAGTTTACTCTACTTTACTGTACGGGGTGCCCGCATGGGGTAAAGTCACAAAGTGGAAAAAGTATGTGAACCTGCTGCAGCAAATACAACGAAAAGTAATGGCAAGATTGTGCAGATCGTATAGAACTACGTCGACAGCCGCGCTACAGGTAATATCAGGATCCCTGCCTATTGAAATGATGATAGAGGAAAAAATGAAGATCTGCGAAATTGTAAAAGAAGAGGAAAATCGGGACATACGAGAAGAAAAAATCCAGATGGTTAAAAATGAGATGGCGATAAAGTGGAGAATGAAATGGATTAATGGAGATGATGGAAAGTGGACGAAAAGGCTTATTAAGGACATGGATGCATGGGTGAACCGGCAACATGGAGATATATCCTACGAGCTCTGCCAATTTCTAACTGGGCACGGCCATTTCAGAACGTTCCAATTCAAAATCAAGAAAGAACGAACAGAAAACTGTAGATATTGCCAGGACATCAAGGACACACCGGAACATACTATTTTCCACTGCAGCAGGTTCACACAGATCAGGGAAGAGTGTCAAAGGAAAGAAGGACATCTAACAGCTGAAAATGTCATCGAAAAAATGTTGAGTAGCCTGAATAGCTGGAAAAACATAGAAAATATGGTTAAAAACATTATAAATGTGAAAGAGAAAAATGAAAGGCGGCAGAGAAGTACCTCTGAATAAATCAAGGTAGGGTAAGACAGCTGACACCCAAAGTAATGTTATAAACGGTTCCGGGGTCAGTTTGTCCTAGGGGGAGAGGTATTTTTAGTGGGTGATGGTGCACTTTGGACAGCACACACAATCCCACACTGTTCACTACGCTATGCGTGGTGTTCGTCTTTATAAGATTTTTTCCTCTCATAAAAAAAAAAAAAAAAAAAAAAAAAAAAAAAAAATCCCTACGCTACCTGGATTACTAGACCAGCGCGTTAATTACTTGACCATCAGTGAACTTTACATACTCTTGATACAGACCACTATTGTTGGCTAAGACAATAATAGCTCTGGAAATTAAACAGAATATATATTTTATTTTAAACTAGCAATCAAAAACATGCGTTCAATTACTGCCAAGTTTTACTCACCTGATTTGTAAGACGTTTGAAAGGTAAGGCTCCAAGAATAACATGTTCATCAATTCTGTCATACCATCTCCGACTAGTGACCTTTTCCATGAAGACATTGTAGAACAAGCTGGGATAGAATGTCACCCGGGCAAACATGGCTTTTAAAAAGTAAGAAAGAAAAAAAGTTCAGTGTTAAAATTTCAATCCTAGACGTATGTGACTGACTGTCCTAATTTGACTGTCTCTACATCCAAACACTGAAATTTGAGAAAATAATACTTTTGAAAGATTAACTTTATGCAAACATCTAATATTTTAGTTTAACATAATTTCTTCAAACTACTTTTCAGTAAATGTGTTTTATGATAGTTTTTTTTTTTAAGTGGGGTTTAACGTCGCTTTCTAGTTTATGTAAATTATTAATAAGAAATCTACTTTTTTGGAGAAAAAAAAATCTACATACTCTCCTCAATGTAAAGACTGAGAAATGAGTATGGTACAACTGAACAAGGGAGAGGAAAATAAAACAGTTCATGCTAAGGGCAAGAGAATATGCGTTCAATGCCTATTTTCTATTGCTAGGATGAAGATAAGTAGGTAGAAGATCATTGACATTGATAACCTTCTAGGAACATCAATAGGTACCAAGTAGAGTAGGTACCATGCAAAGTAAGTAATTGTCTGGCCTTATTGTGTGTGTGTTTTTTTTTTTGTTAAGCTATATTTGATGTGTCCCTGACCCTAATAGTCAAACCTATTATTAAGTATATTGATAAATGAACTGAAATTAAGGACAATGGAATATTTACATCGTATTATTTTGGATCAGAATATTATTTTTAAATTACAATAACTGATTGATATAAGAAATAATGTAAAGGTAGTGAATTATCTTAAGTTAATTGAATTAAATTACGATGGTTTTTTTGTTACAAGGGCAGTTTTTTGAGACCAATAAATGCTAACATTTACATTACCTAAAAAACTTTTTGTTTTTAATACTTAGGTAACTATTAAACTAGTCAGAGTAAATGGACAGATGGACATATTATCATGTGGGGTTTAAAAAAAAAAAATGATTTAATGTTTGTTTAAATTGGATATTACTTGAAGCAGGAACTTTTTCCCTCCATTCACTGGAAATTGACAGAAACCTCCCCCAGCTTGCCATTGGGCTTGTGATAACCAGCATCATGAAAGTTCAATAAAAAATTAGAGTGGTCATCTGACAAGCCTTACATTGCTTTAATCTCAGTGGTCTTACAGGAGCAAGGGTGTATTTAACATATCAGTAACAGTGGCTATATGGAGTTTAAATTTGTCAAAAAATTGAAGATGGTGTTCATGTTAAAAGACTGTTAAAGTTAAGCAAGTTCAGGTGGGTGACCACTCAAATTTGGTCCTGGCTATTCCACCAAGGCTTAAAAAAAAAATAGTTGTGCCCTGGAACAACTTTTGCATTACTTCAGGGCACTTCAACTTTACATACATGCCATTCTGAAAAAAAAAACTCATACAGAATTTTTTGCTCTGGTCAGGATTTGAACCCACAAGCTCTGGGTCAGCAACCAATGCTCTTAACCACTAAGCCACAGAGGTTGGCTCCATCACGGCTTGGTGAGTATATTAAGGTTTGTCTGAAATATTTAAAAAAAAAAAAAATCACATATTGGATGTGATTTGATATTTGAACCTGTGCTATCTCAATTACCAGACAAGCACTTTAATGACTATGTCCATACATATATGGAGTTTTTTTTTTTATTATTTAAAGAGAGGTCTATAACAGTCGAAGTCCTTGCCCTATATGGAGTTTATTTGACTTATCTGTCATAATCAGGGGTTGAGCTAAGGGGTTTAAAGTTAAACCTATAAACCCACTGGCTAATCTAGTAGATTCAATGCTGTCTTTTATTGCTGAGATGTGCATGTTGTTAAAGTAAATAAAACATGTTGTTTACCTAATTCATATGTAATATCTTTGATATTTTACTGCCATCAGTGGCAAACAGTAAATTATCATGGACCTTATATTGCTATTTTTTCCAATAAGCTGTTCTGATAAATTAAAGTCATAATGTGCCTTTCTTTAATTAAATTTTATTGTTCCCATAACACAAAAATAACATTTCTTATGCATTTCCTTTTTTGAAGAATTCACCCTCCTATAGGTTTATTAAGGGTAAACTTTTGGGTTAATTACACCATAGGGGCCACATTATAATTTTTTTTTAATCAATATTTTTTTACAGTACATGACCAATTTACAAGAAACAAACATTAACAAAAAAACAAGATTTTTTTCTTTCTTTTTACAGATACAAACATTATAAAACAGTATTAAAGTTAAGCTAAGCCAGACTGTCCCTAAAGTCTGATTTCAAGTTTCAAGAAGTCACAAAACCTCCTTTTAATTCTCATGAGTGTAAGGAAGGAGATCTTGGATTTTCACTTGTGTGAGATGGTGAGATGCCAGAAAACCTTGTTCAGAGTCATTTAGTACTTTAGAGATCTACACTTTTAGAATATCATCTCACCTCTCTGGACGTTATTGACCCAAAATCACTCCGCGATTGACTGGTTAGGCATCCCTGCCCTATAAGATGAAATATACCTCATCTTGGCCAAAAGTTGCAGCATTAAGTTTGCCATCTAATCTAGACATTTACCAATAATCAAATTAGTAAATGTACACCAAGTTTAGGGGTGAGTCAACCAAGAGAACTTTTCCCATATCTGTCTTAGTTTACAAGATAGTTGACAATCAAGGTTTTGAGGGGGGTAAAAATGTAAAGAAACTACCTAGAAAATGGACTTCTAATTGATTCTTGCATTTCACACAACAAGATCAGTCTTTCAAACACATTAGAATGTGAAATATACCTACCTCATCTAGGCCAAAAGTTGCAGAATTAACCTTTATCTTATTATTGGATGGTTGGATGGAATGATGATTATTGGATTGAAGGATGATTATTGGATGGTTGGATGGAAGAGCTCCATCCTGCCACTTTAAATAAAGCGTTTAAAAAATGAAATAATTTTAAATGTTCTGTGGAAGAAAAAATGCTTTAGGATTAATTTTTGGCCAATAGAGTAAAAAAAACTGATGGTATCCAAATATACACATTGCCAAGATAAGGGTTAAGCATGCCATCTAAACAAGACATTTAACCACAAAAAACTCAGGGGCCTGGAATGTTAGAATCATGAAGTATCCACTTTGCTGGACGTTGCTTAACTTTGGCACCAAAATTAAGCAATGTCCAGCAAGGTAAAGACTTCAAGATGCTGGCATTCCAGCTCAACCCAGGGTGAGATTAATGTGTCAGGCAGGTTTGTGAGTTTCCTGTGAATGGAGGGTCACAACCCATCTTAAGATGACCTAGCTATTGAAAGGGACGTAAAACCCCAGTTAATAATAATCTACATTAAATAATATGTAGAGCAATACATACCTGATATAAAGCTAGGTAGCTGATAGTCAAGTTAAAAGTTTTCCACTGTGATGAGTTGTTTTAACAGAAGAACTCTTGAAGCACCAAAAAAAATACACTTGCAGGATTCAAAACGTGTTAAGCAGTAGTCTATAACAATAATCCAAATAAATGAACTTTCTATTTCTAGTTAGAAGCAATATTTGGGCACTTTTACATAACCCATCACTTTCTCTTCTCAAAAATCACATAAGTGAAAAAGCTAAAAAAAGTTGCAGGCAAAATTTCTAATCTATTTGAATTTTAAATTTACCGCCAAACATAACACATGACCTTGACGAATTCAACCAATCAAATGCGAGGAATTCAAGATATGAGATTATTTTTCTCTGTTATTTTTTCTGTGTCAATCTGTTGCTGGTGGTAAAATTTGAAATCTACATTTTAATCTTAAATCTCTAATTCTCTATCTACAGTGTTTTTTTTATGACAATCTGTAAGTTGAATAATTATTTAATCGTTCTATGAAATGGTAAAAGTGTTTGTGCTACACATAATTGCATTAGTCATCAGTTAAATTTTAAAAATTGATCGTAAGTCCAAAAAGTACACTCTAAATGGATCCCAAAGACTTGGAAATCGAAGCCAGACTGCAAAGACTGAGAGGTGATGTTGGTAAATCCAATTTATCAGATGATCAACTTGTTGCAAGACTGGCTGGGTTGAAAGGGCCGAATAAAGCAGGACTTACTGATGAAGACCTAGTCCAGAGGCTTTCAAATGTAAAGGGGAACAAGCAACCACCCACCGAGGATGAGCTAGAGAGGAGGCTTGCTAAAATTAAGGGTTCCTCGGCAGCCAGTCCTGTTCCTACTAGCAATTCTGTAAGTTTAGCATGCATTCAAAGTTTAATTCCCCCCACCCCATTAAATACAATTGTCTATCCAAAGGACATTAAACAGGGAGGATAATAATGATAATAATAGAAAATCTTATAAGGGCAAAGTTTTATATGTAAAGCTATTAAGCCCAGATACCAGTGTCTCACTAGAGGACTATTACCAGAGAACATACTAGCCAACCCTATCAAGCAAGGCTAGCTTGCAGTTCCCCATGGGTTGAATGGCTTATAAAAAAAGCCCAGCTTCTCATCTCATGATGGTTGATTGCACATAGAAATATGTGCTTCAGAACAAGCCAATTTTTCAACTAGAGTTGAATAGAGACCATCAGTCCCCCAGCCGTAGCCAAGCTGGCTACTACAACAACAACAATGCACACTTGTATTTATGGTACCTGATTAGGACTTGCAATAATTATGAGGTCAAAGTCTCAAATAGAAAAATTCATGCGTTGGTATTTAAGATAGAAATTCCATAATGCAGAAATAATCAGGGAATTTTTTTGTTTTACTACTTTCCTATAATCTAAATTTATTTAAGATATAGTAGCACTAAAACTATTATGTACCAATGTACCATCTGATACTGTCTAAGGCCCGTATTTTTGAACGACCCTAAAACAAATTTAGTGTGAGTGGTCCGGATACGCGTGCGCAGTGAATCATATCAGCCACAGAGACAGAATTTATTTTGAACTTAAGTTTTGAACGCTTCTTACAAATCTTGAGCGCAGCTCAGCGCATGAGCAGAAACCATTTCAGCCAGAAAGATGTAGATATAAATATAAATAAACAACACGTTTCTTTGCATTTCCAATCAGCTGACCCCAAAAGTGAATGAAATTTGTTGAAATTTTGAAGTGTCGAAATTGGTCACTTTACAATTGCCGGTGATTTCTCATCGGTATTTTTGAAATTCGTGAAGACACATTATAATATTTCTTGGAAGTGATTTTACTTCCTAACTATTATTGTATTTTATTTATTTAGCAAATAGATAACCTTTTTAACAAATTTGTGATAATCCCTTATAATTATGCTGGCAATATTCGAGAAACAAACAAAACGCTAATTTTGCACCGCCAAGAAAGAAAGAAAGAAAAGCTTTTTTATATACCTACGTATATCCACGTATTTTCTTTGGGAAGACGAACATATTTCAAGAGATATCCTTAATTTTGAATGGCCTAATAGAGCCTGAAAGACCTGAAGACATCTGATTAAGAAAAAAGTTTGCTAACAAGTAGTTTGGACAAACTAATTTACAATAGACATGTTGTATTTATTGAAAGTTAAATATTTGTCATTATATTCTAAATATTAATAAAAAATATTATATGTATCTTTTAATCAAGTATATATGCAAAATAAAAATATTTTTACTGTACTCTCCTCATTATAGGACAAAGGTAGCATTTACCTATCTCGTTTTTTTTTCATATTACGACGGCGGTTTTACCCTGCGATCGTAGGAAACTCACAAACCTTCTACCCACATTAACTTCAGCCAGCCTGGGTTGGGTCGAAATGCCCGCATCACGAAGTCTTCACCTGGACGTTGCTTCACTTTGGTGGTCCCACGAGAACCGGTGCATTCACAGCGCCATCAACGCTGGCTCTATCTGGTTTATTTGTGATTTTATATCACAACGTATGTCGGTGGGTTGACGAAATTTCAAGTAACATATTCATTTTTTATTCTCGTATGGCACAAGTGGTCGTCTCTACCAATACTCATTTTTCCACACCAGATATTAGTGAACCACGTAACATCCAAAATACAGTTATAAAAAAGTCTAATTCCTCCGGAATTCAAACTCAGCTCACTTCAATGTAAGTCTGGTGCGCTAGACCACTCGGACACTGTGACTCCTGACACCGTCGAGCATAAAAAGTCTTTGAAGGGGTTGGGAAATCATGAATAATGAGTACATTTGGTAGATACCTGTGTAGAAAATAAGTAGAATGAAAACATTGAAAAGAGAACATTGGATATGTGATAAAACAATGAATTAACATTTTTCTTTATTAATAAATTAATTCAATTATTGAACAATAGATAGCACAGTCTGAGTTGGACCGGGAATAGCTAGCATCAAGATTGTCCAAAATTTAAGTGGTCACCCATCCGAGTCCTGAATTCGCTGGACGTTGCTTATCATAATTGACGGACCGAAAACTGGTGAATTCAACGTGCCATCGACACTAGTATCAACATTCAACGTGCCTGTGAGATATAAATTGTAGGTACTTCTTTCGCTGAGAAGGCTGAGATCGGAATAGTAATAATTATTTTCAATTTGGCTTCCATCTCGGAAAAAACTTGTTTAAATTCATAAAAAGGATAAAGAAATTTAAAACTATTAAACAAGAAGAATCACCAGACAAAAATTATTTTTGAAAAGATTAGAAAATGTAAACAATAACACAGATGATTTTCACACAGAGGTGAAAATACCCTCTGTGTGAAATGGGCCATATTCACAGAAAAACTGTAATTGCTCGTGAGGAAAGAAAATGTTTGCAAGCTTTATTTTTAGCTTTGTGATGTACATATACCTTTTACTTCCATAGAAACAAAAGCTTTTGATATTTGATAAAAGAAAAAACTCTTTATTGTTCTCAAAACTTTTTTATTGTAGATCGAAGCAACTCCTTTGGATTTCGGAAGAAAAAGCATTTCCTTCTTTTGAATGGGGCCCAATATTGCGCCTGTGCGGAAACGGCATCGAGCACTGAGGTTATATAACATAGAGGGAACCCGATGTATCAAGATTTGCGTTCAAAAGGGACTATCAGCTGATTTCAAAATCAATGCCGGACTTGTAGTAATTTTTCTTTCGCGAAAGAGTGGGTACCTAAACTACCTAATTCTTCTGAAATAATATTTTTACTATTTTCATACTTACATATTAGTAATTTCTGTCTTTCTTCCTCTTTTACTTTCCTTATTTTCTACTTATTATGTAGTAATATAAGAGTTGGTATCTGACGTGAAAATTAAAGATGTTTAGATGTCCGCCTTTACATGAAGTAAACAAAAAATTCAAATAAATTGAACCAATCAGAAGCCGGGATTTGTTGAAAGAGGGACCATCAGCTGTTCAAAGTTGGACGCATAAATTTGTTCAACTCGAGATAGGTAAGGTTCCCTCTATATTATATGATCTCAGTGGAATCGAGAGATTCATAAGTCACAATTTATATACTTAATTGGCCAAAAAATTTCAAAATCCCGACGGTTGTCCCTAAAGTATTTTTGAACGACCCTAAAACAAATTTAGTGTGAGTGGTCCGGATACGCGTGCGCAGTGAATCATATCAGCCACAGAGACAGAATTTATTTTGAACTTAAGTTTTGAACGCTTCTTACAAATCTTGAGCGCAGCTCAGCGCATGAGCAGAAACCATTTCAGCCAGAAAGATGTAGATATAAATATAAATAAACAACACGTTTCTTTGCATTTCCAATCAGCTGACCCTAAAAGTGAATGAAATTTGTTGAAATTTTGAAGTGTCGAAATTGGTCACTTTACAATTGCCGGTGATTTCTCATCGGTATTTTTGAAATTCGTGAAGACACATTATAATATTTCTTGGAAGTGATTTTACTTCCTAACTATTATTGTATTTTATTTATTTAGCAAATAGATAACCTTTTTAACAAATTTGTGATAATCCCTTATAATTATGCTGGCAATATTCGAGAAACAAACAAAACGCTAATTTTGCACCGCCAAGAAAGAAAGAAAGAAAAGCTTTTTTATATACCTACGTATATCCACGTATTTTCTTTGGGAAGACGAACATATTTCAAGAGATATCCTTAATTTTGAATGGCCTAATAGAGCCTGAAAGACCTGAAGACATCTGATTAAGAAAAAAGTTTGCTAACAAGTAGTTTGGACAAACTAATTTACAATAGACATGTTGTATTTATTGAAAGTTAAATATTTGTCATTATATTCTAAATATTAATAAAAAATATTATATGTATCTTTTAATCAAGTATATATGCAAAATAAAAATATTTTTACTGTACCCTCCTCATTATAGGACAAAGGTAGCATTTACCTATCTCGTTTTTTTTCATATTACGACGGGGGTTTTACCCTGCGATCGTAGGAAACTCACAAACCTTCTACCCACATTAACTTCAGCCAGCCTGGGTTGGGTCGAAATGCCCGCATCACGAAGTCTTCACCTGGACGTTGCTTAACTTTGGTGGTCCCACGAGAATCGGTGCATTCACAGCGCCATCAACGCTGGCTCTATCTGGTTTATTTGTGATTTTATATCACAACGTATGTCGGTAGATTGACGAAATTTCAAGTAACATATTCATTTTTTATTCTCGTATGTCACAAGTGGTCGTCTCTACCAATACTCATTTTTCCACACCAGATATTAGTGAACCACGTAACATCCAAAATACAGATATAAAAAAGTCTAATTCCTCCGGAATTCAAACTCAGCTCACTTCAATGTAAGTCTGGTGCGCTAGACCACTCGGACACTGTGACTCCTGACACCGTCGAGCATAAAAAGCCTTTGAAGGGGTTGGGAAATCATGAATAATGAGTACATTTGGTAGATACCTGTGTAGAAAATAAGTAGAATGAAAACATTGAAAAGAGAACATTGGATATGTGATAAAACAATGAATTAACATTTTTCTTTATTAATAAATTAATTCAATTATTGAACAATAGATAGCACAGTCTGAGTTGGACCGGGAATAGCTAGCATCAAGATTGTCCAAAATTTAAATGATCACCCATCCGAGTCCTGAATTCGCTGGACGTTGCTTATCATAATCGACGGACCGAAAACTGGTGAATTCAACGTGCCATCGACACTAGTATCAACATTCAACGTGCCTGTGAGATATAAATTGTAGGTACTTCTTTCGCTGAGAAGGCTGAGATCGGAATAGTAATAATTATTTTCAATTTGGCTTCCATCTCGGAAAAAACTTGTTTAAATTCATAAAAAGGATAAAGAAATTTAAAACTATTAAACAAGAAGAATCACCAGACAAAAATTATTTTTGAAAAGATTAGAAAATGTAAACAATAACACAGATGATTTTCACACAGAGGTGAAAATACCCTCTGTGTGAAATGGGCCATATTCACAGAAAAACTGTAATTGCTCGTGAGGAAAGAAAATGTTTGCAAGCTTTATTTTTAGCTTTGTGATGTACATATACCTTTTACTTCCATAGAAACAAAAGCTTTTGATATTTGATAAAAGAAAAAACTCTTTATTGTTCTCAAAACTTTTTTATTGTAGATCGAAGCAACTCCTTTGGATTTCGGAAGAAAAAGCATTTCCTTCTTTTGAATGGGGCCCAATATTGCGCCTGTGCGGAAACGGCATCGAGCACTGAGGTTATATAACATAGAGGGAACCCGATGTATCAAGATTTGCGTTCAAAAGGGACTATCAGCTGATTTCAAAATCAATGCCGGACTTGTAGTAATTTTTCTTTCGCGAAAGAGTGGGTACCTAAACTACCTAATTCTTCTGAAATAATATTTTTACTATTTTCATACTTACATATTAGTAATTTCTGTCTTTCTTCCTCTTTTACTTTCCTTATTTTCTACTTATTATGTAGTAATATAAGAGTTGGTATCTGACGTGAAAATTAAAGATGTTTAGATGTCCGCCTTTACATGAAGTAAACAAAAAATTCAAATAAATTGAACCAATCAGAAGCCGGGATTTGTTGAAAGAGGGACCATCAGCTGTTCAAAGTTGGACGCATAAATTTGTTCAACTCGAGATAGGTAAGGTTCCCTCTATATTATATGATCTCAGTGGAATCGAGAGATTCATAAGTCACAATTTATATACTTAATTGGCCAAAAAATTTCAAAATCCCGACGGTTGTCCCTAAAGTAGTTTTAGGGACGTTCAAAAATACGGGCCTAAGTGTGTCAAATAATTATAAGTGTCAACATTTCCTGAGGAATTAAGCTCAACTTGTAAATATATAATTCCTTGGATATCAAATGAGTCTAAAATCTATAGGTACCAGTAATTAAAACTTATTTCATAATTTTCTTCCCAGTTTTTGCTTTTATGTGCTAAAATTGAACCAGTGAGTCATTAATTAAAATACAGTCCACCAATCTTTTCAGCATCCTGTGCCTTTTCTTCTAATTACTAAATACATTTGTACTAACCTGTTTCTAAACTGGTGTCCACACCATTTAAACATAAATATGACACTACAACATTTTTTTTTTCTTTGTTTCAGAATATTCTAATAACCAAAATGAAAACAGATGTTGAACAAGTGAATGATCTTCTGAAACAGTTGGTAACGGAAACAGATATTGATTCATGTGTAACATCAAGCACCACAAAACTAGTGGAAGAGAAAAAATCCAAACATCTACCACAGGTATGAACTAGAGCTCCCTGAAAATTGTGTGCATTTATTCCCCCATTGTTTTTACTCGAATCTAATCAGAGCAAGTTTCTATCTATCACAAAACATAAGTTTAGCAATTCAAAGAGGAAATGTGGTGGCAGTTGTGGGCTGTGTGCCCCAGGCAGATGAGTTGGATTATAGATAGTAAAATAAATATTACTGAAAAAAAAAAAAAAAAAAAAAAAAAATGTGATATTATATAAAAAGTATATATTTTTTTTTTTTTAAATAAATTTACGGAACAATGTCTATTTTATCATTATGGGTCTCTCCCTTATGACACCTATAGTATTGATATTTTCTGTGTTTGGAGTTGAAAATACTAATTATTCTATTTTGCATTTGGGAATATTTTCAGACACAACCAGCCAGCTCTTCAAGTCTCAAGCAAGAGACATTGGCTTTTGTGGATAAATTAGTTGCTGAATCAAAGCTAGCACCCTATCCTGAATCTGTTTCCAGTGATGAGGAGGTAAGCTGAACTATTTCTAGAAATTTATATTTTCTTCTCAAAAGTAATCATGAAACAGACCCTCTTGAGTAAAGGGCATTTTTAAAGGGAAAAGACAGTTTTATTAAAATAAAGTCAATCATTATAATAATGTTAATTTGGCACCGTGGCTAGTGGGTTGCATGCATATTACCTGGTTTCGAATCCCAGCAGAGTTGAAATTTTTTCACCCTGTACTTTGGATGTTTGGAGTCTCATACATACCTCGTGAGGAAAAATGAGTAGCTGCTTTAATGTGAGTAGTGACTAATGGTGAAATTGTGGGCAAATGATATACAAGAATAAGAAATATGGAAAAGTCTTATACTTCTCTGCTACCCTCTAAAATGTAAAATTGTGATATAATAATAATACCTAATAATAATAAAAATAAATAAATAAAGAAAACACAGTTATTTATTTATACCCATTTCAGGCACATCAGCCTGTTCAGGAGATACATTGCCCCTCTCTAGGCCTTTGTCTGAAATGGTTGTTTAGTAAAAATATATCCTTCACTGAGTTAAATTAGCAAAAGAGTTAATTTACTTTATTCACTTCCTTTTTAAAACAAATTTGCTAACAATCTTGCCACCTTCTTTTTCCTTTCTTAGGAAGACACTGAAATAGATGACTGGTGTACCATTTGCAATGAAGATGCAAGTCTTAGGTGTAAAGGCTGCAGTGGTGATCTGTACTGTTCTAGTTGCTACAAGGAGTTCCATACTCCATCAGATACGGAGGATGATCACCAATGCGAGAAGTTTGTAAAAACTAAAAGAACAATAGAGACTGCTTTGTAATTTACAATTTTGTGCGCATAACACATTTTATTTATACACAATAATTATTATTTATGAAACAAAATTATGTGAATTTACTGCAAATAATTTACAGTAAATTATCATCAAAACAGAGTACCTTCTTATCTTCCAGTACCAAGATTCTCTGAGGTTTGTTCATTCCATAACCAAAATTTGTCACCGTTAACGCGTATTATGGAAATCATTTTGATTATTAGTTTGTTTCTGTTAGATGAAATAATGAAATTTTACTCTTGAAATAAAGCTCTGACAAAAATACACCAATCCACAATTTGATGATAATTTATTTTAGATTTTTTTTTTTAAATTTCATTGCACGAAAATATTATCTACATTATGTCTTGCATCAAAACCTTCGGACCTTTGCCAATTATTCACTGTCAACAGTTCTCTAGTATTTTTTAACTTAACTACCATGGCTGGTAAAAATAAATAATAATAATTTGTTTTTGAAAGTTATGTGTTTAGATTATATATTTACTTTTAAATTCAACTTAATCAATACACACTACCCAGTAATATATTTCCCATATTATTATTATTTTTTATGTTTTAAAGCAATTTGTTTATAAAGTTGATATTTTTTTTATATATATTTTATTGATCTCTTTACTGTTTTGTGATTCTTTTCTGGTGTATTGGTTTTTGTTTCTTTCGTCACCAATATTCTTGTGGCAAGTAACATTTTGATATATGCAAAATTTGTGTGAAAATTATGTCTGTCCAATTGAATGTGGATCAATATTGGCAATAAACCACAAAAAAAATCTCACATGCTGATTGGCTAGTACCATTGAAATTTTTCTTATGAAACATAGTATTGATGTTGTCCTAACCACTCAAATTTCCCGCAACCAACCTTAGTGGAGTTGGGGGTTGGGTTCCCAACTGAACCAATGGTTTGATTGATATCTTTCTCTTATTTGTAGTCAAGTGATTTACTAAAGATAGGATTTATCAATCATTTACAAAAACAGAAATAAGTTCATGAAACATTGGCACAGTTCATAAAATAAATACACACAAAAACATTTTTTCTAAATACATTCATTAATAATTAATTGTTAAATTTATTTTAGAGCAAAATATTTTTATACCTATAAGTGCCTACTATGTATACACAAGTATCAATAATACACTTAATTTCATTACTTGTACTGCACCACCTCACCATCAGTTTTATTTTCTTTTTGCTCTTTTTGTGTTTTTTGTGGTCGAAGGGATAGCGCACTGGGCTTATACGCAGCTGACTCGGGTTCGAATCTCAGCTGGGTTTAATTTTTTATACTCGGTATATCAGATATTCCGGGACTTTTTTATATTTTATAGCCATGAAACAGGTGCTACTGTAGACGCTTTTGGTCAGTATCGTATCTTGCCCATCCCATAGTGTGCCTCCCCTCTGATGGGCGAGCAGTGACACAGTACTTCTCAATTAGGTGCTTGTTCAACACGGGTTAAAAACCGAGCTCGTTTGGTTACAAAAAACTGTAACCAAATTTTAAATATTTCTCTGTCGGCTCTGGGATTTGAACCCGGGATTTTCAGCATGGCATGGGGGTATCTTAATAATGAGCTATGTGTCGCATACTAAAAGAAATGCAAGCTAGAACATAGACCACAAGCTCTGTTTTAAGGCTTACAAATAAAGAAGGCCGTGACATCCAGCGAGGTTAAGACTTGGATGGGTGACCATTCAAATTCTAATTCTCGTGACGCTGGCTTTTCCCGGCCCCACTCAGGCTGGGTGAAGTCAATGTGAGTAGCAGGTTTGTGAGTTTCCTGCGAATGGAGGGTAAAACCCCCGTCGTGATATGACCATGGCAGTTGAAAGCGACGTTAAACCCCACTTAAAAAAAAGAAGGCCGTGAAACAGTCATTTTTTTTAATATCCTCTAAATCGGAATTATTCAGACTCTAACTTCATATCGCAAAGCTTTTCATTTGATTATTGTAAGTGCTGCCACAGTCACGAACGCAAAGACCACAAACAATATACTGGTCAAATAGGCACTGTTCCGGGGGCCAGTGTTGCACGCTTCCAGATTGAGAAGTTCCTTGTAGGAGTTGACAGAGTCATAGTTCACGTCATCCGCCATTACTAGGGACACAGTGGTTCCCTGGAAGTGAAAACATGGTAATATTAATAATAATAAGTCGATTTTTTCCGCGTTTCAAAAACTCTTAACAGGTAAGGCGTAATTCAAATTTTTAGATTTTTTTTTAAAGAACCTTTAGAGGTGTGTATCTCCCTTATGAGTATTTCCCTTTCGCCCTTTTTTTATATAGATTTTACCCCCCCCCCCCCTAAAATGGCCCATATTACACGTGCTTAAAATAAAGGCACACTTTTCTGAAACACCCTGTATAATTAATTAAAAGGTAGGTTTATTTTTTTATGTTTATTTTATTTTAAATATTATATATTTTTTAATTTAATTTTTTTTTTAATTATTAAGAAAAAAATTAATTTAAATATTTATTTTAAATATTATGTACCTGGAAAAGAAGATCTCCCATGTTCTGGAACTTCTCGTAGACATGTATCACCCCTTCGAAGTTGCTGGCGAAAGCTCCAAACCAGTCATCTATTTTGAGCAAGAGTTGTGCCGCATCCCGGTTCCAACGAGACTTCTTTGCTACGATCTGGGGAATATAAAAATACATTGGAAATACATTGGTGCAAATTTTATTTTTTTAATATTAACTGTTTGCAAATGGCGTCCAACTTTGTGTATGCAGTAAAGTCTGGAAACCCCTGAATATCTTTTGAAAGGGCTTTCTCAGGAAATTTGAAATTGTGCACGGTAAGTTGGGGTAATTAGACCTTTCCAAAAGTGTATCGCAAGGTGGGGTTTCATATTTTTAAAAATGAAGTTGGCTTGCCTGGGCCCGACATGGGGGCCGGTAAAGAAAATCGTTCCCATTCTAAAATAAGGTCTAATTACCAAGGATTACCGTACACAATTTTAAATTTACTGAGAAAGCCCCTTCGAAAGATATTCAGGGGTTTCCAGACTTTACTGCATACACAAAGTTGGACGCCATTTGCAAATAGTTAATATTAAAAAAATAAAATTTGCAACAATGTATTTCTTATTTAAAGAGCTTTCCAAAAATGTATCGCAAGGTGGGGGTTCGTATTTAAAAAAATAAAGTTGGCCCCCTGGCCCCGACATGGGAACCGGTAACAAAAATCGACCCCACTCTAAAAGAAGGTATTATTAGCCCGGTTTACCATACAAAATTTTAATTTTACCGAAGAAGCCATTCGAAAGTTATTCAGGGGTTTCCAGACTTTTGCCCCACCCTGTATAAATGATGATAATAGGAAGAAGGTGAATAATAATAAAGACATGATTTCAACCACATATTATTATTTAAAAAATATTTTGTATGTTTTTAATTGTAACATTTTGTAATTAATGTACTTATATAGGGTTATTCCCGTTTAATAAGTAAAATATAAATACAGGGTGTCCCACCAAACTTGGACACCTCAAATTACTCGGCCCATGAAAGAGTTTTTGAAAAATAAAAAAATCTAGGGTACATGTGCTAATTATGCGGTTTTAGTTATGAAATTTTTTTTATACAGGGTGGTTCAAAAGTCAGAAATTGAGGTGTCAACTTTCGATTTTTAAATGGATCGACCTGAATTTTATTTGATAATTTTACTTCTAAATGATTCCTGAGTACTTTTTTAAACAAAAATATTACATACAGGGTGGTTTTTTTTTCGACCAATTTTTTTTCTAAATCTTGAATAACTCAAGTTCGGTTAATTTTTTCGATAACAAGAATAGAATGTGTTTGTGTAATGAATACACGCACTTTCAATTGGCATCAAAAAAATTTATACAGGGTGGTTCACAAGTGAAATAATGACTTGATTTTTTTTTAAACCTAGTTTTTTTAATTTTTTATTTAGGATTATTAATTTTCGTCTAATTTTACACATTTTTCGTCAGTCATATCGAAAAACAAAACTAAAGTGTTGTACAGGGTGAGACATAATTTTTTTGTAACACCCTGTATATGGGCAGTCAAAGAGACGCAAAATTAAATATAAAGACTAAATATGCAAGAAAAACTTTGATTTTTAATTAAACTAAAAAGTTATGGTGTTTTAACTAATATTGTCGCATGGACCACCCTGTAGATATTTTCTTAAACTATCATGTAGGTACTCTAAGTTGTATAAAATTCAACGAACACTTCGAATCATGTGGGAAAAACAAGTAAAAAACACTAATTTGAATCCATTTTCAATTTGGTGTCCACACTGAATGATTTTAAAACTTGAAATAAAAAGTAGGTAGGCGTTGACACAAAATTGAACATGGCTTTTGAAATTCATTTTTTTTCTTTCAGATTTGGACTCCTCGTTGAATTTTAGACAGTTTCGACTACCCATATGATGGTTTAAGAAAATATCTACAGGGTGGTCCATGCGACAATATTAGTTAAAACACCATAACTTTTTAGTTTAATTAAAAATCAAAGTTTTTCTTGCATATTTAGTCATTATATTTAATTTTGCGTCTCTTTGACTGCCCATATACAGGGTGTTACAAAAAAATTATGTCTCACCCTGTACAACACTTTAGTTTTGTTTTTCGATATGACTGACGAAAAATGTGTAAAATTAGACGAGAATTATTAATCCTAAATAAAAAATTAAAAAAACTCAGTTTTAAAAAAAATCAAGTCATTATTTCACTTGTGAACCACCCTGTATAAAATTTTTTGATGCCAATTGAAAGTGCGTGTATTAATTACACAAACACATTCTATTTTTGTTATCGAAAAAATTAACCGAACTTGAGTTATTCAAGATTTAGAAAAAAAATTGGTCGAAAAAAAACCACCCTGTATGTAATATTTTTGTTTAAAAAAGTACTCAGGAATCATTTAGAAGTAAAATTATCAAATAAAATTCAGGTCGATCCATTTAAAAATCGAAAGTTGACACCTCAATTTCTGACTTTTGAACCACCCTGTATAAAAAAAATTTCATAACTGAAACCGCATAATTAGCACATGTACCCTAGATTTTTTTATTTTTCAAAAACTCTTTCAGGGGCCGAGTAATTTGAGGTGTCCAAGTTTGGTGGGACACCCTGTATACTCGTAAATAAAAATATAACAGTAACATCTGCCAAATCAGGACTTTATATGAACTTGACAACTTATTACTTACCGGAGGCAAGCATCGTCTACATATACCTACGTACTTCGAACCCCGTGCTCCGGCTCAGAGAACTGTTACTTTAACCCGCAATCAGTTACTTTAACCCGCAATTTAAGAGAAATCTCTCACAACCGTATACGTTACCGTGTACTGGATACGTTACAAAACCGAACCGTACTGATCCCGGGTTAAAGAAAAGTAAAGACCAATTAAATAAACATGAAGACATTCAAAATCACAACACCCAAAACAAACATAGAATAATTATTTCTAGAAATAGGAACTAAAAACTCATTATTGGATGAAGGTGTAAAACTTTATAATTTATTACCTCAACAAATGAAAGAGATGACCCTAAAAAACCTACAGGAGACACTAAAATATAAATTAATAGAGGGAGCCCCATATAATATGAATGAGTGTGTCACTTTGTTAAAAACATTTTGAAACATTAAAACATTTTTCTTTTAACATTTTATTATTACTACTATTATTATTTTTTTTTTTTGTTTTTGTTTTTTTTTTATTATTTTTTTTTAAATGCACAATAAGTTTGACTTTTTTCTGCTTATTTTTAAGTTTTAATTTTACTTTTGGTTTTAAGTGACTTTGTATACATGCCGGTGTAAAATGTACAATAAAATGAATTTATTATTATTACTTACCTCTCCCCCCACTCCTGTGCTAAGCAGACAAGCATCATCTACTTCGAACCCTGTACTCTGGCTCACAGAACCGTTGCGACAGAGAACCCTAAATGTATTGGCATAGTCTTTGTCCAATGCGAGATTTCCGTCTGAAAATATAGAAAGAAAAACCGACGGATTTACCGAGTTGACCAAAAAATAAAACAAAAAACATAATATGTCTGTCCCGGTAGCTCAATGGTAAAGGCGGCACTCTGTGAATCCACAGATTCCAGAGGTCGTGGGTTCGAAACCCAGCCGGGACATGACATGTTATCCTCCCATTTGGGGTTTTCACCACAGTATGTCTTGGGCTTACTGCTGGAATAATGGGACTTTAATAGTCCTAATCGGGCAGTATAAATAAGGCGATATTATTATTATTATACAGTATGTTTCAGAAAAGGTGGCCACCCCCTCGTAACTTTTGAACGCGACGGAATTTTTCAATTCTGTAAAGTCCTAGGTATAGGAAGTGCTCTAATATGGCCCATCCTGTGGTCATATTTATTTTTGGCCCCGGTCGGCCCTTCCGGCTTTTAGGCCATATTTTTTCATTTTTCTCGCGAATTTTAAATGGAATGCTATATTTTTTATTCCTGTTAATTAAAGTCCAAGTTAGGCTGAGTATAATGGGCTTTTAAATTTTTCAAAAACCTTATCAGGGGCGGAGCTAGTAGGGTGCAAGTTTCAAAATTGTTTCACCCTGTATTTCAGCGTTAGTTAGATTTTTTAGTACTTTTTTTATGTTCATAGGTTCAAAATATTGTTTTACACCATATGAAATCAAAAAAATATTCTTGTTTACTTCTAATCTGGGTCATAGTAAGGTTTTTCTCACGTCAATTTTTCCGTAAATTAATGGTGTTCTCGAAATCGGCATTTTTAGAGGTGAAAGTCTGCAGTGACATATGTTTTTTATGCTTGAAATCGAAAGAAAACTTAACGGAGAAGCGATTAAAATCATAAAAAAAGCCATTTAACCTGCTAGTTTTTTCACGACAGTGTCCGGTAAAGTGGGTGAATTTCGTATTGGATTTTTTTTTTTTGTTGTTGAGGAAACACAATTGGCATAGAAAATAAATAATATTTAATAAGTGAATATTACTTCAATAAACGTAACTAAATGCGAAATTAAATGAAAATTATTTCTTCTAAATCAGTGCCGGATATTTTTTTTTTTTCTCTCTCTCTTTTTTTTACTTTTCAAAGTTCAAGTTGTATCAAAAATAATTATCGGATAATGCTGCTTCTAAAGTCAGCCTAGGGGTCCCCTCTTGAGACAATTTTAGTTGGTAAGTTGGTAAAATCTGTAGAAAACACATTGTCAATTATTCTGGAGTCAGTCCGATGGCGCTTTGAATGCAACGATTCTTGTAGGATCACCGAAGTTAAGCAACGTCCAGCGAGGAGAAGACTTCGTGATGCTGGAATTCCGGCCTAACCCAGGCTGGGTGAGATAAATGTGTTTAGGAGGTTGGTGAGTTTCTTGCGAATGGAATGTAACACCCCCGTGATGATATGACCATGCAGAAGAAACGCGATATTTAACCCAAATTTAAAAAAAAATCATACTGGTGTTGCTAGTAATGAATACCAGGTCTCTAAATAAAAATCTAATTATCTCGAAATTTAAGAGAAAAAAATACCAGGTCAAGTACCAAACTCTTGAGGGTGAAAATTAAACCAATTCAATTATTTTAAAGAGGCGAAGAGAGAAAGAGAGAGAGAAAAAAAATTATCCGGCACTGATTTAGAAGAAATAATTTTCATTTAATTTCGCATTTAGTTACGTTTATTGAAGTAAAATTCACTTATGAGATATTATTTATTTTCTATGCCAATTGTGTTTCCTCAACAAAAAAAAAAAAAAATCCAATACGAAATTCACCCACTTTACCGGACACTGTCGTGAAAAAACTAGCAGGTTAAATGGCTTTTTTTATGATTTTAATCGCTTCTCCGTTAAGTTTTCTTTCGAGTTCAAGCATAAAAAACATATGTCACTGCAGACTTTCACCTCTAAAAATGCCAATTTCGAGAACACCATGAATTTACGGAAAAATTGACGTGAGAAAAAAAGTACTTTTACAAAAACCTTACTATGACCCAGATTAGAAGTAAACAAGAATATTTTTTTGATTTCATATGGTGTAAAACAATATTTTGAACCTATGAACATAAAAAAAGTACTAAAAAATCTAACTAACGCTGAAATACAGGGTGTAGCAATTTTGAAACTTGCACCCTACTAGCTCCGCCCCTGATAAGGTTTTTGAAAAATTTAAAAGCCCATTATACTCAGCCTAACTTGGACTTTAATTAACAGGAATAAAAAATATAGCATTCCATTTAAAATTCGCGAGAAAAATGAAAAAATATGGCCTAAAAGCCGGAAGGGCCGACCGGGGCCAAAAATAAATATGACCACAGGATGGGCCATAGGGCACTTCCTATACCTAGGACTTTACAGAATTGAAAAATTCCGTCGCGTTCAAAAGTTACGAGGGGGTGGCCACCTTTTCTGAAACATACTGTATATTATAATCTCTGTTTCGTGTTAATATAGGCTGGCGAGCGCTCGCCTCCCGGCAAGCTTGATCACAAGTTATTGCTTCCGATAAATTTCTAAAATTAGAAATCTTATGAGCCCAAGTTTAGGCCAGTGGTGGGATACTCGCTTGCCATGCGCGGAAGGTCCCGGGTTCAAACACCAAAATCGAAAGAAAAAAAAAAAAAAAATACTCAAAATTCGACAGAACAGACAGAAAACAATACTTTCTATACCTTATAGGTCAGGGGTGCCCAAACCTGTACAGAAGAAGATCTACTATAAAAGTCTCAGATAATTAATTGGGCAGTCCTCTTCTAGGTATTGGAAAGTAAAAAAAAATAATGCTAGTCTCATGCACCAGTCTGTTTATTTATTTACATTTTATTTATTTTTACAAAACAATCATCAACAAAGAGTTAACAACAATAAATTAAAAAAAAAAAAAAAATATGTAGATTAAGTATGTACAAAAAAAAAAAAAAAAAAAAAAAAATCAATATTAATTTTTAATTACAATTGTTTTGTAATCCGGGGCCAAGTTAATGCCTTAGGTATTCTCTGCCACTCAGCCAATTATGTTAAATCAAAAAACTTACCCGGAGTCAGCAAGTTCTTGTAATTGATAAAGGCCACGTCCCCTGCCCCTGAAGATAAACACAGGAGAGCCCCGTAGTCCCCTATGTAAGAGGTGGCTGTGCCCTCACCCAAACACTCGCCTGAAATCCGAAATGTTTATTTTTATTTAAAAAAATAAAAGAACTGGATAAAAAAAGGTTAACTGGACCGTAAAAGGTTAAACTCTTTATTACAAAGGACGTGTATGCATTCAAGTAATGACAAATTCAAAAATACAAAATTGGAAACAATAATATCTTTTTCTTCTTCTTTTACTCTGTTTTATATCCCGCTCAAGCAGGGTCGACGTTGTTCAACCTCATGTTTGAGATTGATTGGTTTTGGCTCATAAAATGTTTAGCGCGCGATGCTCAGTGGTTAAGCACTCGCTTGCCATGCGGAAAGTCCCGGGTTCGATCCCGCGTGCCGACAAAAATTTGTATTCTTAATGTGGTTACAATTGTTTGTAAGGGATACTTCCAGTGCGCTCATGTTGACCCAGTACCTAATTGGGAAGTATTGTTTCTCTACCATCAGAGGGGAGGCATACTACGGGATAGGCAGGCTACAACACAGCAGACCACAAGCGTCTACAGTAGCTCCTGATTCATAGCTACGAAAAAAAAAAAAAAAAAAAAAATCTGAGAAAAAATTGAAAAATTCCTTCCAAATTCTAAAATTAATTTTGTTTCGGAAGTAGGTAATAATAATTAAAGAAATACATACGAGTACATAGAGATGACATAACTAAAGAGAGGAGTTATTGCCTTTTACAATCTCTTCCACCCAACTCTTTTTTTACACTGACACCCACTTGAACCACCAAGTAGACATGCTGCCTCCAGGAATTATTCAGTGACTTACTCGCTCAATAACCAACTGACTCACCAGCTTTGCAAGCATAACACAGACTCTCTGGTGTAGTCTCGTTGCTTTTCTTTAGCCCAAGTTATAGACATGCTGCCTCCAGTGATCACTCAGTGACTTACTCGCTCACTATCCAACTCACTCACTCACTCACCAGCTTTGCAGGCATAGCACAGACTCTCTGGTGTGGTCTCGTTGCTCTTCTTCAGTCCAGGCAGACAGGCTGCCGCCAGGAATGTAGCAGCCGCCTTGGCGTAGCTGCACTTCTTGGGCAGAAGCTTGAAGGATTTGGTCACGTTGAGGAAGGACACCCATGCTGGAAGAATTAGTGGACATTAGCCAGAGATAGATAGCTATTTGGAATAGACCACCCTTGATCAGACTATACATATAAAAATTGTAAATAAAGTTGATCAAAATTGTTGAATAAGGTCAAGGTTGTTGGGCTCGGGGGGAAAAGAAACTTACGATGAACTATTCCGATAGAGGAAAAAAAGAGGGTGCGAAATAACCTATTATTATAAAATTGATACTAGAACAATACAAACATTAAGAATAAAAAAATACTATCAAACTTGGAGAAAAGAGAATTCAAAGAATCGGAATTTTTTCTCTCCTACATACCCGTATCCTGGTTTTTCTTATAAAGGGCTTATTTTCCCTTATAGAGAGGTAAATTTGACCTGGAAAATTGAAATCGTGCTCTCATATCCAGGGTTCTCTTACAAAGAGGTTATTTTCCCTTAAAGAGAGGAGGTAAATTTGACCTGAAAATCGTGCTCTTATATCCAAGATTTCTCTTGTACCCAGTTGTATTATATCCAGGTCCGACTGTATGTATACGGAACACTTCTACTTGGCTAGCATTATAATAATAATAACACTCTTTAGTGGAAGTTAACCACCAGGCGAGGTTAATGCTCAAAGCATTTTCTACCACCTAACCTTCAGAGTCAGAGAAATAGTAAATATATTTTACTACAGACTGACATCACTGTGATGCTTGCCGTAAGACACAGTACTGACAAACTCATGTGGTCACAAACTCAAATTAATGAAGAAAAATTCATGCACTGGGTGGGATTCGAACCAACGGATCCCTACGCTACCTGGATTACCAGACTACGAGTGCACTGACAATATACTTCCAAATTTTATTATTAGAAATTTCTGGGAAGTAATAAAGAGACGGTAAGCAGTACGAATTGGAAGAGAATGCCGTAGGCATTAGCACCGCCCTTGATCAAGTTTTCAACTTTGCTTCTTGTAAATTGCATATACTATATTTTGTAAATAAAACTTGATTTAATCTGTTTAATAATAATAAACAGCTTGTTATAATTATTAGAAATGCAACATGGCTCATGGACAGTAAGCGCGTTAACCATATCAGACTAGCGCGTTAACCATATATCAGACTAGCGCGTTAAGCATATCAGACTAGCGCGTTAACCATATCAGACTAGCGCGTTAACCATATATCAGACTAGCGCGTTAACCATATCAGACTAGCGCGTTAACCATATCAGACGAGCGCGTTAACCATATCAGACTAGCGCGTTAACCATATATCAGACTAGCGCGTTAACCGTATCAGACTAGCGCGTTAACCATATCAGACTAGCGCGTTAACCACTTGACCACCACAGTGGTCGGTGACTCACCCAAGCTCTGGTACTGCGAGAAGCAGGCTTTGCGGGACTTAAGGGACTTAAAGTCCCGGATGAAGTGCTGTCCGTCCTTCACCACCGCCATGGTCCTGTAGTTTCCTCCAGAGGTGGAGTCCTGGTAGAGTAGCGCGGAGGTGTTGTACATGGGACTGAGAGACACACGGTCCAATTTAAAAAAAAAAAAATATTATTTTTAAATTCTGTATTAGATAAAAAAGGACATTATGTCCTTTACAAGTCCTTTACAAAAACAGTATAAATAATTATTACAAAAATTAAAATAATGGAAATAACATAAACAATAAAGAGGAAAAAATAGATAAAAAAGTATAGGTACACACTTCATCATCATCATAGGGTGGCGTCATCGTGTACGATGGTAGCCAGACAGTGGGGAATGACTCAGCACTTCTACCACTGTCTATACAAGGAGGCTAATAATTGACAAGGGCCCCCAGAACCAAGCCAATGCTGGTCTACTCCCTGTTTATAGTCCCCCAGCCAGACTGCTGGTCTACTCCCTGTTTAAAGTCCCCCAGTCAGACTTAGGTACACACTTAGGTATATAATAATAATAAATCCTTTGGTTTATTTTTCATATTTTTTTGTATACAGAGAACCCATCCTAAGCCATTTTTATTTGGCTTCTAAGATGAGTGTTGTGTGATGGTCACCATCTCGTCCTAAACCAGTTTTCTATGTATGTGCGATCAACGATCGGCATGGTGAGGAAAACTTGGGAGTTTTCTTTCTAAGCGACCTCAGTAGCTTGATCGATAAGGCGGCGGACTTAAAACTTGGAGGTCGTCGGTTTAAATCCCAATTTCAGCTGAGTTCGATCCCCCGTGCCGACAAAAAATTGTATTCTTAATTTGGTTACAATTGTTTGTAAGGGATACCTTCCGGTGCGCTTGTGTTGACCCAGCACCTAAATGGGAAGTATTGTGTCACTTCTCGCCCATCAGAGGGGAGGCATACTACGGGATGGGTAGGCTACAACATAGACCACAAGCGTGTACAGTAGCTCCTGTTTCATGGCTACGAAATAAAAAAGGCTGTGAAACACTCATCTTAAAAAAAAACTCTTGGAAAACTGCAGGCTAGCCTGACTTGTTAGGGTTGTTTAAACGTTTTAGAGAACTGCTAACACAATTTTTCCTAGCTTGTACTGGCCCATAGTTTTATTAAGTTTACAGTAATAAAATGTTAAACAATGTTTTGAAAAGTAGAGAAAACGAAATGTACCCTGACTAGCACAATCGACTCTACGCGGGTCCAAATTCCAGGCAATTCGCCTCGCTGAACACACCTAAATTAAAGAAAAGGTTATTATGGCTAGCTCTTCCACTCAACCCTTCAATTACGTATCAATACTCACAGGCGAGCCACATATCCCAGGTCCGAGTCTATGCCTACAATGTCCACCTGGTCATCTCTGATCATGCGCAGACAGTCTGCCTTGCTGGACGCCTGGACACACCTGTGACCAGAACAAAAGCAGATAGAATCAATGACCTACGAAATAGGTAGGTACTCGTACCTAGAAATTAAATTAGTTCTTATATTACTAAGGAATAAATTAAAATTGAAAATCAAGAACAGAATTTTGAGCCAGAACTCACATTTATCCATTTAAAACAATGCGCAAAATCTATGCGTAAGTCCACAGAGGCAAAATAAAAATGTCTATTAATTTCACCCTATTAAATATTTGACGTACTGAGGGTCAAACAACCGACCCCTCCGACCAATAAGGCGGCAGACTTTTGGAATTGCCTGTAGGTCGAAGAATCGAGTCCCCACAGTAGGACAAAAATTTGGAAAGTCGAATTAGTTTAACTGAATTATAAAAAAAATCTGAATTCTTATTTTGAAATCGAGGAGAACATCTGACAACCGACACGATATGAAAAATATTCGTCTTGAATACCAATGGTCAGTCCTTTTTTTTAAAACAGTTGTGCCCCGATTTTGCATTACTTCAGGGCACTTTACCTTTACACCCATGCCATTTCGGAAACGGAAAAAACTCGATCAGAATTTTCGCTCCGGCCGGGATTTGAACACGCAACCTCCGGGTCAGTAACCAATGCTCTTAACCACTCCACGGAGGTCGGCTTATGGTCAGATCTATGTTTTCTAGTCTCGGGGAACAGGACCCTTTGACGTGTGGAGCTTCCCTTGCGGGATAATAATAATAATAATAATAATAATATCGCCTTATTTATACTGCCCGATTAAGACAATTAAAGTCCCATTATTCCAGCAGTAAGTCCAAGACATTTTATTATGTGGTAAAAATCCCAATTGGGAGGATAACATGTCATGTCCCGGCTGGGTTTCGAACCCACGACCTCTGGAGTCTTTGGATTCACAGAGTGCTGCCTTTACCACTGAGCTACCGGGACAGATGTACCTGACACTTAAGCCTCGACCATCCATACGGCAGACAACGGCAACGACACGCTTCGTACTTACTTGAGAGGCGGTGATATACCATGCGTGATCTATGCTTTCTAGTCTTCGTACTTACTTGAGAGGCGGTGATATACCATGCGTGATCTATGCTTTCTAGTCTTCGTACTTACTTGAGAGGCGGTGATATACCATGCGTGATCTATGCTTTCTAGTCTTCTTACTTACTTGAGAGGCGGTGATATACCATGCGTGATCTATGCTTTCTAGTCTTCGTACTTACTTGAGAGGCGGTGATATACCATGCGTGATCTATGCTTTCTAGTCTTCGTACTTACTTGAGAGGCGGTGATATACCATGCGTGATCTATGCTTTCTAGTCTTCGCACTTACTTGAGAGGCGGTGATATACCATGCGTGATCTATGCTTTCTAGTCTTCGCACTTACTTGAGAGGCGGTGATATACCATGCGTGATCTATGCTTTCTAGTCTTCGTACTTAAGAGGCGGTGATATACCATGCGTGATCTATGCTTTCTAGTCTTCGTACTTACTTGAGAGGCGGTGATATACCATGCGTGATCTATGCTTTCTAGTCTTCGTACTTACTTGAGAGGCGGTGATATACCATGCGTGATCTATGCTTTCTAGTCTTCGTACTTACTTGAGAGGCGGTGATATACCATGCGTGATGACCGCGTACTGCAGCCAGAGACACTTGTGCTGCTCCACAGAGTCCACGGTACACCAGGAGATAGGCCGTCTGCACGGGTCGGAGATGTTATCGTTTGGTATGTCACGGCCTGAAAGTGCGACGACCGTTATTTATTTTACTGAACAAAATCGGAAAGAATTGACAAACATTTGGGAAACTTTTTGATCCTTCCTTTTATTAGTTGGAAGTGAGTAAATTTTTGCGAAAAACACTCATATAAAGAAATATTTATGTGTTTTTTTTGTTAATTATATCACAATTTTAGTGGGTAGAGCAGAATTATAGGACTAATTATCTTTAATATTCCAATATCTTATTTTTGCCGATCATTCCGCCACTGGTCACTGCTAACATTAAAGCAGCTACTCAGTTTTCCTCACGAGTTATGAGTGGACAACGAACACCTAAGTACAGAGCAGAAAAAATCTCGGATCCCGTATGAGGGTACTTTCAGCTTTAATTTAATTATTACACAAAATGACTAATAAATTAGAAAGAGTTTTTTTTTCCTTTATACAAAGTTAAATTTGACATGGAGTTCGTTCTCTTATATCCAAGTTTCTCTAATATCCCGTTCTCTTATATACAGGATTATCTTGTATCCAGTTCTCTTTTATCCAGGTTTGACTGTGTACTGTATCTGGTAATGAAATCCGTCATGACTTACCTTTACCGATATATTCCTGCAAGCTGTTGAGAGGCTGAGAGGCAGGGACAAATGATTGGTCTCTATCTTGTCTCTGAATTATTCTGTATAGAATACTCTGCCAGCTAATACCCTCTTTCCGGAACTGAATCTCTGGCAGCCACTGAGGCAGCAGCTCTCTCAGGGTGGTCGCGATGTTGTTGGCCCTGTAGGAGTAGAATAATAATAATAATAATAATAATAATAATAATAATAATATCGCCTTCTTTATTACTGCCCGAATAAGACTATTAAAGTCCCATTATTCCAGCAGTAAGCCCAAGACATATTATTATGTGGTAAAAATCCCAATTGGGAAGATAACTTGTCATGTCCCGGCTGGGTTTCGAACCCACGACCTCTGGAATCTTTGGATTCACAGAGTGCCGCCTTTACCACTGAGCTACCGGGACACAGAATAAACATAATACAATACTAGACTAAGAATAAAGAGTACAATCCATGCTTTTCCGGCGATTTTATTTTATTTATTTAGAAACTCTTTATTAGTAGAACAAATATACAAAAAGGATGGTAAAAATTAAAATACAAAGTTGACAATATTACAAGAAAAAAATAAACAAAATATATACATATGACCTAACTAAAGGGCGGGGTTATTGCCTATGGCGGGTAATCTCTTTCACCCAATCCTTTTACTTCCGAGAAATTTCTAATATTAGAAATCGGAAGTACCTATTGTGTTCGTTTTTGTAAAAAAAAATATTTTTTTTGCTCCGATTTCAATTTTTTTCAGATTTCTGGACGTTTCATAACCTCCTGAGCAAATTTGGTTTTGTGTCGTCTGTCGGTCTGTCGTTCTGTCGGTCTGTTGGTCTGTTAAAACGATTCCTTGTAACGCGCAAATCTCGGAAACTACTCGACCGTTTGATGGAATTTTGCACACATCTAGGAGACATTCTGTAGATGGTCCCATTTTAAATTCATCGAATTCGTACTAGCGGTTCTTGGTGAAAGAGCCCATGCGCCTGACCACTAACTTTTTACTTAAACGCTTATATCTCGTGAACGGTACACCCGATTTTAATAAAATTTTGTGTGTGTATGCATATAATTGTTTTACATAGGCTATTTATATATATTTTTTAATTAATTATAATTAGACTCTGATATTTAAGAAAATCCGAAATTTTGGACAAAAAAGTCAAAAAATAAGGACCACGACTTGCCGATACAGAAATTTTTGTGGAATCTAGAATGTAGAAAAAACGATTTTCTACCATATAAAACAAATTTGAAGAAAATTAGTGCAGTCGTTTTGGAGATACAAGTAATTTAGTATAAAACCTCAAAATTGGCACGTGTTAACAATGTGAAACAATCACGAGGAAGTATAGAGTCCATAATTGGCAGTGTTTTTTTTCTTTGAAATTTGTGACATTTTCAGTTCCTTTACGCACTTATTTGATAACTTGCCCAACCCTTAGAGTGGGGTTATTGCCTATGCCTATGGCAATCTCTTCCCGCCCTTTGGTTAGGACATTTGTAAATATTTTATCTATGTTGTTTATGTTTTTCCCTTGTTTTTATTGTTCCAAATTTTGTATTTTAATTTTTATCATTACTTGTATGTGCATTTATATATTATGTCCTATTAATAAATAATTAGGTAATTAATAAGAATATCCTGTTAAAAAAAGGCAATGTAAGGCAATGCCTCATTGTGTTGAGTATTAGGTTTAGAGGAAAATCAATCATGCCTTGGACCGTAACTAGGGTGCCAGATAGTATAGTTATTTTATTTTAATTTTCTTAAGACCCTTGGGAGTTCTAATTTCCTTACACCTTACTTTCTGGCCACGACGGCATTCCACGGCTGTCGAATCCAGGCACAGGGCTGTGGGGTGTCCAGAGGCTGCACTGTCTTGTTGGGGCACAGGAATTTGTAGTCACTGTAGAAGGCGGAAGCTTTGGGCACTTCCTCGCTCTTGGACAGTGTGTCTAACTGGGGAAGTAAAAAAGTTACCATATTTGTGACATCACGGTGTTTTGTTAATGCAGATAGATTAACATAACACCGTGTTATGCAGTGTTATGTTAAGGATTGGGTGGAAGAGATTGCCATAGGCAATAACCCCGCCCTTTAGTTAGGACAAATGTATGTATTTTGTTTATATTAATATTGTCAACTTTGTATTTTAATTTTTACCATTATTTGTTTGTTTTACTAATAAAGAAATTCTAAATAAATAAATAGATTTTACTGTGGTGCCGAGTTCCAGGACTTACGGCCCGAAGTAATGTAAGGCAATGCCTCATTGTGTTGAGTATTAGGTTTAGAGGAAAATCAATCATGCCTTGGACCGTAACTAGGGTGCCAGATATTATAGTTATTTTATTTTAATTTTCCTAAGACCCATGGGAGTTCTAATTTCTATGCACGCCTTACAATTGACCTGGGTATGCAATGTGCAATAATCTAAATGCATTTCTAGTTTTTCCTAGTAAGTTATTGAAATCCCCCCAAAAACACCACTTCGTGGTTAAAAAAAGAAGAACGCCTCACTCAAAGAATGATTATAATTAGCTAAAAATAAATGATATCAAATTGAGAACACCTTGTCCCCTCTCTTTCTATATCCCTGCACTCCTCTCTGAATTTATTCCTCTTATGTTTAGCTTTATTTATCCTTTCTAGGGGTCATCCCAAACTTGATTTCTCTTTAAATTTACTTGTTGCACGGCAATAAAAAATGGCGGTCGGAGTATGATTTTTCTGAAGTTATTTGATTTGATTCGAGAAAATTACACCGCGACCGCCATTTTTTATTGCCGTGCAACAAGTAAATTTAAAGAGAAATCAAGTTTGGGATGACCCCTAGAAGGATAAATAAAGCTAAACATAAGAGGAATAAATTCAGAGAGGAGTGCAGGGATATAGAAAGAGAGGGGACAAGGTGTTCTCAATTTGATATCATTTATTTTTAGCTAATTATAATCATTCTTTGAGTGAGGCGTTCTTCTTTTTTTAACCACGAAGTGGTGTTTTTGGGGGGATATCAGTTCTTTTTGTACGAAAATATAGGTTCATACACTACTGAAACATTAGGACTGACAAAAGTAAATAAGCTGGGAAAATGTGAATGTACCAAGTTGTCTTTTCTAAGATATAGTTTTAGCAGTACGTATTTAATTTTTCTAAGGTCAATATGTATTTGGATCACAGATTTGGTTCCTAAGTCCCCAAAGTGAGTAAATAATATATAAATTTGCACTTATCAATACCTCACGAGGTATGAGTGTACCCCGGACATAATGGACAGATAAAAAAAAACTTCTCTCAAGGGGATCGAACCCAAGCCTAGTATGCTACCCACTTGGCCAAAGTCACTACTTTGTCACAATTTTTAGTGAGTAGCATCGACATTATGAGAGCTACATAATTCATCATATTATTATTATTCAACAATTTAGATCAATCTTTATTTACAATTACAAATATATACAGATGCAGTCAAAAGGTATAATAAATTAAATATAAACAAAGTTTGATCAAGGGTGGTGATAATGCCTTTGGCATTCTCTTCCGTATATTTTATCTCCATCCAACCATGATTGTCCAAAATCAATCTCGTAATGCCGCCACAGGTCATTGTCCAATTCTTCAACTCCTAAAATTTTCCTCGCGAGGGTAATTGGGTCGACATGAAGATCAAATATAAAGATCGGAAAAACAAAACAATGTGAAGCCCAAATTGAAAATATAGACCTAAAAAATTTCGTCCCCGCCAGGATTCGAACCCATGCTGACCGGGTGGCAGGTCGAGCATGCTACCAATAGACAAAGTTATCTTCTACAGAAACGGGCTGAAAATGAACTAAATTAATACTTGGAAACTTAAACTTTAAAATTTTGCAGTGAGAGAGCGAGGTCATCTCGAAAAATACATACTGGCCAAGATCTGACCACTAAGCTAAGAATTCGAAGGTACCTACCCGCCAAAGAAAATGAAAAGGCCACCAGGTGCCACCCAGTGGACCGGATGAAGGAATAAAATCAATAAATTTGGTATCTGCTCATCAAGATCTTTCATTTGATACCACTTAAGACTAGTATTATCCTTCAATTCCCGATTTGGGCTCCCAAAACCCGAGGCCGCCCAAATGGGCCGCCCGCTTATAATTTAGAATTTTTTTTTGGTCCGGGCTCATCTCCATTATATCTTGATCACTTTAGACACCTCACTTAATCTTCAGTGCCAAGTTAAAGACACGAAGTCGGGTCTCAAAGGATCCGTATGAAAAAAAAAAAACAGAAGAAAAACAAAATTATGAATCTTTTCATGTCTTTCACGATTGTTGGGGGGTCTCGAAAATAGGGTTCCCGGTGGCCTAGGAAGTCAAACAAAGAGTCAAATCAACTTATTTTTCAACGTAGATAAAAATCGCGATTTTTGAAATTCATGTTGCACTTTTCGCTGGCTGAAAGTACATGAAATGCATGGGAACTATGTTTTCCGTAACCTTACACTCTGCCGGGCTGTCTCTTTCTTTGTATAGGCGTTCTTCACACCTCGGCCGAGGTGTTTGATAGATAACTTTTTCAAATCTAGGTGAATTTAATATATGTAGGTACCAAAAGGGAAGCAGTGACATAACCGCCTTGAAACTTTCAATCACCATCTAAACGAGTAATTAATCCTATCACGTATTGTATTTTATAAGGCATGTTTGAATGTACAGCTATCTACAGAAGAATGATTCTGAAAATTTATTTTTTCACCATATCTTTAGTACGTAATTAACAAACGTTTCTATTGTATCTCTGTGGAATTCAGTCTAGATTTTGAGTAATGTTTTAAAATTGAAAAATCTAAGTACGTACCTACTCGCACTTGTAATCCTGATTTGTCTATTTCTAATAATTTCGCCCTTAATTAACACAGTGAGTCGTTGAGAAAATATATTTAAGTTCATTAGTGAAATTTGGTTATCGTTATAGCTAAGGGGGCCGAACTGTGATAAAAAATCGAAAAAGGGCCAAAAAAAGGGTCGCTTGATATTTTTTAATTAAAACATATCGAGTGGGGTATTGAATCAAAGGTCTCGATGTCCTCATGCTTGATTGAACATTTATTATGCGATAGTTGAATCTGTGTGAGGTTTACAGTTCATAGAACCACTAGATTTAGGGTTTTTGACCATAAATTAAGTTTTAGGATTCTTGATCCTACAAGACCTACCCCAAAATATTCCCGCACGTAATTCAGTGCAATATAGGTCACGTCTGCATCTTTCTGGGTCAAACAGTCCAAAGCTTCCTTCTGGGTTCCATAGTCCTGGCTGTTGTATGAGCACACGGTAGGGTGGGGGTTGTCACACAGGCGACACATTGAGGCGTAGTCCTTCTCTGAAAACACACGTTTTTTGCGATTATGAAAACAAACACAATATTTCTGATAGCTATAATTATTATTATATTATGCTTTATTAAGTAAGACGAATTAAAATATATACATTAAAATACAAGAAAATTAATAAAGAAAAAACACAATACTTCCGATTTCTAATATTAGAAATTTCTCGGAAGTAATAAATAGATTGAACAAAGAAACAAGAAAAAAAAAGAGAATAAAGCTAATGTCGTACCTAAAGGTTATTAAAAGAATTACTTTCCAATGGAAATTTCACACTGAAAAAGTGAAAATAGCAACCATAATTTCCGTTTTTTTTTTTAAACCTTATAAAATTTCTTTCTTTACTTACTCAATTTCTCTGTTAACTTACTCAATTTCTCTGCTTACTTACTCAATTTATCTGTTTAATTACCAATTTCTATGTTTACTTACTCAATTTCTCTGTTCACTTACTCAATTTCTCTGTTTACTAACTCAACTTCTCACCGACCTCAGTAGCTTGATCGATAAGGCAGCGGACTAGTAACCTGGAGGTCGGTGGTTCAAGTCCCGGTATCAGCGTAGATACTACTAAAGCGTGTTTGAGTAGTTGTTGTGATATCGCGAAAGTGATTAACACTAATATAATAACTTTTCTTACTCAACTTCTCTGCTTATTAACTCAACTTCTCTGCTTACTAACTCAACTTCTCTGCTTACTCACTCAACTTCTCTGCTTACTCACTCAACTTCTCTGCTTACTCACTCAACTTCTCTGCTTACTAACTCAACTTCTCTGCTTACTCACTCAACTTCTCTGCTTACTAACTCAACTTCTCTGCTTACTCACTCAACTTCTCTGCTTACTAACTCAACTTCTTTGCTTACTAACTCAACTTCTCTGCTTACTCACTCAACTTCTCTGCTTACTCACTCAACTTCTCTGCTTACTCACTCAACTTCTCTGCTTACTAACTCAACTTCTCTGCTTACTAACTCAACTTCTCTGCTTACATACTCAACTTCTCTGCTTACTCACTCAATTTCTCTGCTTACTTACTCAATTTATCTGTTTAATTACCCAATTTCTCTGTTTACTTACTCAATTTCTCTGCTTACTCACTCAATTTCTCTGCTTACTCACTCAATTTCTCTGCTTACTTACTCAATTTCTCTGCTTATTAACTCAATTTCTCTGTGTACTTACTCAATTTCTCTGTGTACTTACTCAAACTCTCTGTGTACTTACTCAATTTCTATATCAGGGGTGCCCAACCTTTACAGAAAAAGATCTACCATAAAGTCTCATATAATCAACGCGATCGAACCCCCAATTTCTATGTGTACTCACTCAACTTCTCTGCTTACTCACTCAATTTCTCTGCTTACTGACTCAATTTCCCTGCTTACTCACTCAATTTCTCTGCTTACTAACTCAACTTCTCTGCTTACTCACTCAATTTCCCTGCTTACTCACTCAATTTCCCTGCTTACTCACTCAACTTCTCTGCTTACTAACTCAACTTCCCTCCTTACTCACTCAATTTCTCTGCTTACTCACTCAATTTCTCTGCTTACTCACTTACTTAATTTCTCTGTAAACTTACTTGAGGATAGGAAAATCTTCTAAAGACACCCAGCCACCTCACTCCCTGGGGTGTGGGATTTTTACCCACTAAAAACCTATCCTCACAAGACGTAGGAGATCCCGGAACCGTGTGATACATTACTTCGGAATTCTCTGCTTACTCACTCAATTTCTCTGCTTACTTACTCAACTTCTCTGTTTACTTACTCAACTTCTCTGCTTACTCACTCAACTTCTCTGCTTACTAACTCAACTTCTTTTCTTAGTTACTCAACTTCTCTGCTTACTAACTCAACTTCTTTTCTTAGTTACTCAATTTCTCTGCTTACTTACTCAACTTCTCATCGAAGGTTTGCTCGGGGGTCCAGGGGCCAGGTCGGCAGGAGTCTCCGAAGAACTCGGCCAGCGCGAACATCTCGACCCTCACCTGGGGGACCCAGCTGGTACACGCGTGGGGGACCACCCTCTTCTCGAACTCCTGGGCAAGAGTGAAAATACAGTCGGACATGGATATAGAATAGAATAGAATGGAATGGAATGGAATGGAATGGAATGGAATGGAATGGAATGGAATGGAATGGAATGGAATATACCTTATTTATACTGCCGAGGTAAGACTGAAAAGTCCCTTTACTCCAGCATAAGAGAAACCTGGATATTAGAGAGAATTGTCTACAAGAGAACTGGATATAAAAGCTGGATATAATAGAACTGGATATTAGAGAACTGGATATAAAAGCTGGATACTGGATACAAGAGAAACCTGGGTACAAGAGAACTGGATATAAAAGCTGAATATTAGAGAAACCTGGATATATGAGAACTGGATATAAAAGCTGGATTTAATGGAACTGGATATAAGAGAAACCTGGATATTAGAGAACTGGATATAAAAGCTGGATATAATAGAACTGGATATAAGAGAACTGGATATAAAAGGTGGATATAATAGAACTGGATATGAATATACGAGAAGCCTGTAAATAAAAGAAACCTGGATACAAGAGAACTGGATATAAAAGCTGGATATAATAGAACTGGATATAAGAGAAACCTGGATATAACATAACTGGATATAAGAGAAACCTGTATATAATTAGAACTGCATGGTCATTAGAACAAGGATTTTACCCTCCATTTACAGGAACTCACAAATTTGCTACCCACATTAACCCATTCCAGCAGAAACACTTTTCTCTCTCAAAATCTCCGATAAAAAACTGTCTCAATTCCCGTACAATATACCTCTCTATAAGGGAAAATAACCTCTTTATACGAGAAATCCGTAGCCCATTCCAGAAACACTCTCTGCTCTGAAAATCCCCGAATCTCGGTTTCAACCGTCACACAACGCACTCTGATTGGTTATTGCGTTCAAGTGAACCAATTAGAGTGCGTTGTGTGACAGTTAAAAGGAAGAGTAGGAGATTTTTTTTTTTTTTTAAAGCTTTATTAGGTAGAACAAAAAATATATACAGTAGAACGCAATGAAATATAAAGAAAAACAAAAAGATTAAACAAATATACAAGAGGAAAAAAAAGAGAGAAATGTCCTACCTAAAGGGCGGGGTTATTGCCTGTGGCAATCTCTTCCACCCAACCCTTTATGGAAGTGGAGAGTGTTTCTGGAATGGACTATTGGACATTGTATATTATTATGGTATGCTTCATTAGACAAAAATATATACAGTAAAATACAAAGAAATTATAATAAGAAAATGAATAGATTGAACAAAAAAACAAGAACAAAAAATAGAATGAAGCTAATGTCCTACCTAAAGGGCGGGGTTATTGCCTGTGGCAATCTCTTCCACCCAACCCTTTTATTTTTCGTCCTACCTTGAGCACTCTATCCGTCCAGTACTGATTTGTGTTGAACCCAGGATGGCAGTACTTCTTTCCTCTCAGCTCTTCAAAGTCACCGGTGAAGTTTTTCTTCACCACCGCCACGGACTCAAACGCGAATGGTTCTGAAAAAAAAAAAAAAAAAAAAAAAAAAAAAAAAAATAGAATAAAAAAAATGCAAAGTTTTCAATGATTAGATAAAATCGTGTATCCTTTCACATAGACCTTTCCCACCCAGAAATTTATCTCACTCTCGTAATCCCCAAAACTCCCTTTCAACAGCATTGTGTTATTTGGGTTGACAACACTTCTGATTGTGATTTTTGGGTTGACAACACTTCTGATTGGGTTATTTGGGTTGACAACACTTCTGATCGGGTTATTTGAGTTGACAACACTTCTGATTGGGTTATTTGGGTTGACAACACTTCTGATTGGGTTATTTGAACGAAATTAAATTTGTCAGTTGGAAGGGAGATTTGGGGATTTTGAGAGTGCAAATTGCTTTCTGTATTTATGTATAACTTTGTACAGCATACAATTTGTATATTTTGTACAAATAAAACAATAAATTAAATTTCAGGAATGAGACTCTGGACCAAGAAAGCTTTTCTACCCTCATAATATAATATAATAATAATATCACCTTATTAAATTTATACTGCCCGATTAGGCCTATTAAAGTCCCATTATTCCAGCAGTAAGCCCAAGACATATTATTTTGTGGTAAAAATCCCAAATGGGAGGATAACTTATCATGACCCGACTGGGTTTCGAACCCACGAACTCTGGAATCTTTGGATTCACAGAGTGCCGCCTTTACCACTGAGCTACCGGGACATAATCTTCAAATCTAATTATCAATCGTACTTTGATTGGGTTATTTGGGTAAACAACACTTCTGACTGAGTTATTTGATCAAAATTTAACGGTTTATTTATTTATTCTTATTTAGAAACTCTTTATTAGTAGATCATATATGTATACAGACAAATAATGGTAAAAATGAAATATAAAAATTACAATATTAATAATAATATATAAACAAGAAGAAAAAATAATAAACAAAATATATACATATGTCCTAACTAAAGGGCGGGGTTATTGCCTATGGCAATTCTTCCACCAAACCCTTCTTGTTTGGGTTGGGTGTTGAAAGGGAGATTTTGGGATTTCGAGGCTGAAAGTGATTTCCAGAATTCCAGGCCCAGGTGTATTCAATCAGCCGCTGGAAAAACTTACCACCAAGTTTGGACCGATGCTTCACTTGACCCACCACCGCCACATCCTCATTGATGAACCTGGAAGCCACCAGAGCCTCCTCGGCGTTGAACACACCAAAGTCCACCTCCCCAGACACCAGCTTGAGCGCACAGTCCACGCTGGGAAGCAAAGTTTACCATCACCAGTCAATGTTTTTTTTTTTTTTTTTTTTTTTTTTTTTTTTTTTTTTTAAATTTTGGGTTTACCATCGCTTTCAACTGCATGGTCATAATTATCATGACGGGAGTTTCATCCTCCATTCTTTGGAAACTCACAACCCAGCTACTCTTATTAACCTGATCCAGCATGAGTGGGGCCGGGAATAACCAGCTTCACGAGAGCTCGAATTTGAAAGTCACCTATCAAAGTCTGACACCACCTATCAAACAACAGCTAATATCAATACTAACCTCACCCAGCCTGGGTTCGAACGGAAATCACTCACATACCCACAACACGGACACACTCAACTTAACTGTTTCCTTTCTGCAACAGCTACTACCAATACTAACCTCACCCAGCCTGAGTTGGGCCGGAAACCACTCACCTGTCCACAACACGGACGCATTCCACCTGGCTGTTTCCTTTCTGCAACAGTTACTACCAATGCTAACCTCACCCAGCCTGAGTTGGGCCTGAAACCACTCACCTGTCCACAACACGGACACACTCCACCTGGCTGTTTCCTTTCTGCAACAGCTGACATGTGTGGGTGGAGGCCACTTTCTCTGTTGCACAGATCTTGTACGCTGAAACCACAGATTAAGCATGATAGTACAGTCAAACCTGGATAAGAGAACAATATTCAGGTCAATTTTTACTGATATCTCTTTAAGGGAAAATCTGTCTGGGGGACTATCAACAGGAAGTAGACCAGCAGTCTGGCTGGGGGACTTTAAAGAGGGAGTAGACCAGCAGTCTGGCTGGGGGACTATAAACAGGCTTAGACCAGCATTAGCTTAGTTCTGGGGGCCCTTGTCAATTATTAGCCTCCTTGTAAAGACAGTTTTAGAAGTGCTGAGTCATACCATCGTTCACGATGACGCCACCCTATATGACGATGAAGGGAAAATAACCTCTATATGAATAAATTTTGAAATCCCATTGGAATCTACAGAAATGAAGTTGTAAGTAATTGGATGCCAAATGAATTTCATTTGGCATGTGTAGACAATTATTTTTAAAAAAACCTGGATATAAGAGAACAATGTCAGGTCAAATATTTTATCTCTCTCTCAGGAGAAATAACCGCCTCATAAAATAAACTTGGAGAGAGATACAGTTTTATTATGAAACGTTGCTGCCCACATATCTGAAGGTTGCTTAAAAACACAGCATATTAATCAACAAGCGGGCTGTCGCCCGCTTTGCGGGCCGAGGCATGGCCGTGAAAGCAAAAAATCTTTTTTCGCCAGTGGTAGGTGTTGTAGTGGGAATTTCGAAAAATCCCGTCTTATTGCACATCTAGACTATAAGACAAAGCTACCTACCGAATTTCAGCTTCCTAGGACTTACGGTTTGGGCTGTAGAGCGATGATCAGTCAGTGGTCAGTCAGTGGTCAGTGACTTTGACATTTATATATTAAGATACAGTAGTCACTGTGGCAGAGCGAGTTAGCGCGCTAGGCATTGCACACATGGTGACCTGGGTTCGATTCCCAGCGGGGGAGGATTTTTTCTGCTCTGTACTTGGATGTTCGGGGTCCACTCATACCTCGTGAGGAAAAATGAGTAGTTACTTGTATGAGTAACGACCAGTGGCGGCATTACCAGAGTAAAAAGAAATTAATGTAATAGAATAATTCGAAATGTAAAGGAGGCTCTTAGTAATGCTGCGCTACCCACAAAAATTGTGAAGAGGCCTTGTGCTTCACCACAAAGAAATTCGTACATATATTAAGATACATTAGAGTACATTTTTTTTTATACATATTTTATTATTCTTTCTTAATGAATTTTCTATTTTCTTTCTTCAATCTCTTTGATCCAAGTTTGAGTGTAAAATGTACCTGGAAAAAAAAGTATCTATTTGTATGGATAGCGACCAGTGGCGTATTACGAGCAAGAAATGATGTACTTGGGCAAATGATGTTATCGGAGTCTTGTAGTGCTGTGCTACCCACTAAGGCTGTGATATAAAAAATCTGGTGTAAACATCACACGACTTTCCTTATCCTATAAGGAATGGGAGGCTGGTGTTTATTTATCTATAACGAAGATTTTGTGCTCAGGACATCCTCTTCTGCCCAGCGTCCCCTAGACAGTTGAAGCGGCTGTATCCGATCTGCGGTCAAGTGGTAGATTTCTAAAAATGGGACATCCGAACTGCGGTCATAGAAACATCCGAGCTGCGGTCACTAATAATATATCCTAACCCTACTATTTTCTTGAGGCATGCCCTTCTGTGTATTATCCCTAACCCTACTATATTCTTGAGGCATGGCCTTCTATGTATTATCCCTAACCCTACTATATTCTTGAGGCATGGCCTTCTATGTATCTTACCTAATCCTACTATATTCTTGAGGCATGGCCTTCTATGTATTTTACCTAACCCTACTATATTCTTGAGGCATGGCCTTCTATGTATCTTACCTAACCCTACTATATTCTTGAGGCATGGCCTTCTATGTATTTTACCAAACCCTACTATATTCTTGAGGCATGGCCTTCTATGTATCTTACCTAACCCTACTATATTCTTGAGGCATGACACATGGCCTTCTATGTATTTTACCTATGTATTTAATAAATATTTAATAAAAATGACCGCCTCAACGGTAACAGTTTGCTAGAAATAAATGTCAAATTCGTAATCAGCACCTAAAAATCATTGGATTTGATATGTCGCAACCTCTATCTAGGGTGAATAATAAAAAAGTGAGTCCAAGCGGGACCCCCCACAATACCATTAAATTCGGGCCGGGGTCCAAAAAATTAAAGATATCAAAAAAATGATCAGAGTGAACCCCTATTATTTTTTTAATCTGAGATAATGTTGTTCTCTACTTTTTTTTGTATCTTTAACCAATTCAAAGAAGTGGTGCTCACGGCCAATATTTGCGGCCCTGCGGCCGCAAATATTGGCAGAATGCGGCCGATTTCAACCAAAAGTTTCATGGTTCGTCTGGTGTATAAAATTAATTACCATACCAAATTTCAAGTCTCTAACTCTTACCGTTCTTGAAATATTCTGTTCACACACAGACACATACACACACAGACAGACGCACGGACCAATGGCTGAAAACAACTTTTTTGGTATCCTGAGGCTATGATTCGTCCAGAAAGTTTTTTTTTTAATTTATTGTTCATTGTTTTGTTGTTTTGTAAAAAAATAAAGTGGTTATAAATAGTGTTCCAAACCTATACTCTCACTTAACAATCCTTCATCAAGTAAGAAGTTAACTCTTAAGTTCCGCTAGGATTTATCACCGGATGCAAACCTCTTAAGAAATAAGGAAAGTAAAAGCGTAGTGAGTTCTGAATTTTATAGCTTTGGCTAACTTTTCAGGCCATAAACTATGCAAATTTGATTTCCTGCCGGGAGTCACACCTTTGGTTTATGTTGAAAGAAAGGCAAAAAACTTTTTGTAGTCTACCCGGGGAACTGCATGTGCATGAGAAATGAGCATGCATTAAGGTACCTGCATGATTAGGATTGCAGTGGTAACACAAAATCCACGCTCTTCAAAATAGGGGACCCTTGAGAGCATTTAAATTTGTTCATTTATTTCAGTTTAGTAAGTTGAACGTTAATTCATGTGCTAAATTAAAAGAAAGTTTGACGTCAGGAATTTAGTGTAAAGGGACACAAAGTTTGGAGTGGTGTTAAAGAAGTTAGGAGTGGTGTTACAGAAAAGGATTAAATAAATTATTCAAAATACCTAAATGTTGCGGTAAATGGTAGTCAAGTGTGGTTAATGGACTAGTCTGGTAATTACCAGGATTGTAAGGATTCGTTGGTTCGAATTCCACCTAGTGCATAAAATTTTCCTAATAAATTTAAGTTTGTGACCACACGAGAATAAATCTGTGAGGGTTAAGTAGTATGAGCATAAACCTCGCCTCGTGGTTGCCTTCCACCTTCCACTAAAGAGTGTTATTATTATTATATTAGGGGTGAAATGTTAGTACGCCCCCTCGTGGTTCACCCTGGGCAACGCATTGACATGCGGCTAAAGTATACCCACGATTTTGGCGATCAGACAATCACAGCCATCAGATTTCCTGATCAAGTTTATTACATAATTATGTCTTCTTACTTTGAAATGTGTAATAAAGCCATCCGATAAATAATTTAATATATAAATAATTCTAAATATGAAAACTCACTTGTTTGATGAGAATATCCAAGAAGAAGAAGAAAAATTAAAACGCAATAGTCCAACATGTTAAAAAGTACAAAGTTTAACTATGACTCTTCAAAGAGGTCAACAATCGCACAACCCTTCTAATGTGAACTTTTTACAAGTCGACCGACAGTATTGCGTGTAGTATAAGGTGTTGGTACACACAATATAGGAGGTAATTAGTTACAGCTATGTATCACGGAATTCAATATGAATTAATCTCTTTACTAGACAAACTTTTACAAGGAATAATTCAGCCCTTGTGAAAAAAGTCAAATCGAATCTCCTGGGTTAAACAATCTTTAAAAGGTCAAACAAACAAATCTTTTTTTAATATGTAAACAGAAGAGCTTTTTTTTGAACTATTGCAATATGAAAAGATAAAACATTATTATACTTGTGTTACTAGAAAATAACTTGGCTTACAAAAAATGAACTTTTTAATATTTTTTTTTTTTTTTAAGAAAGTTTATATTTCCAGAATGGATTGTCCTATTATCCTAACACAAAGTAGGATATCGCAGTATCGCACTTGAACCTCCCACTTTTTCAGGGCTTAGAATAGTAATTAGTTGCCTGATAAAATTAATATTAGTCTATTAGGAGAACCGTAATCTATACCTTCACTTGAGTCACCGATTATGTCAGTCTGTACTTGGTACGGGAAAGAAAATGCCCAGTATTTACCATCAGAGTTGGGACGCTGAACTCAGGAGAAACCTAGAATTCCAAACATCACATCACTGATATCTACCAGACAATATTATGAAATAATAATAAAATAAATGACCGCAGAACGAGCGTATATTCACGAGCCTGGCTCTATTTACAAACAGAAAACAAATAACATCAATATGAAATAAGAAAGGTTGAAAAACAATCGCAAATATTACAACTAGAAATACAATTACAAATACTTGCTTTTATTTATAATAATAATAACACTCTTTAGTGGACTCATACCTCGTGAGGAAAAATGAGTAGCTGCTTTAATGTTAGCAGCGACCAGTGGCGGAATGATAGGCAAAAATAAGATATTGGAATATTAAAGATACGCACAAGTCCTATAATTCTGCGCTACCCACTAAAATTGTGATATAATAACACAAAGAAACACATTTATTTAAACTATTTATTTATTTAGAACCCCCAGGCGAGGTTAACGCTCAAAGCATTTTCTACCACCTAACCCTCTTATTATTATGGGGTCACAAATTTAAATTAATTAGTAAAATTTCATGCACTGGGTGGGATTCAAATCAACGGATCCCTACGCTACCTGGATTACCAGACTACCGCGTTAACCAATTGACCTTTGTGCACTTGTATTTATACTGCCTGGGAATAAGACTGAAGAGTACATTTTTGCTAGCAGTTTAAAAAAAGCATCATTATTGGTTACATTCCTTGTCCTTGAAATAGACACAGATACCTTTTTTCGATGGTTGAAAAATTAATGGACACCCAGATCCAATGTTTGGCCTTTTGCCATGTCAAATTATACTAAAATGTTTTACCTTCCATCATAAATTGAGGACGAAGTTTTTTCCCTCCAATCATTGACACAGGTTATATCCCTCGTCCAATACACTAGTTCCTAAAGTATCACTGAGGTTAAGCCACGTCAAGCATGGAGAAGAGTACAATACATGGATACCGCCCTCACGTGTTCGGAAGGAACAGATAGAAAATTGTGCTTCCAACCGGACATCGAACTCAGGATCTCTGGACTACGGTCAGATTTCCCAACCCTTACACCACGGAGGCTGACTGGTATTTCAATGATTTCATTAATTTTTCCATGTCAAAATCTTGGCGTTTTGCATCGCAATCGCAAGGCAATGTGTCGCCTTATCTATTCTCTGTTGTCATTTGGTCGGAGATAAGGACTTATCTTTGGTTTACTCATCAGCTTACCTTGTTGTTGACGGCTCTTCATACCACTCCCTCCCCCTCCCTCCCCATCACTCCCCTCTAGGAAGTGGACTGACTCATCGAGAGAGAGGTGAATCGGAAATGGTATAATTGGTGAGTAGGATCGGTGAGTAGGATTGGTGTAGGAAACCGGCCGAAAAATCGATAAGTTATAACAATACAGCTGAACCAGCGATAAGAAAAACCTCGATATAAGAGAACTGGATATAAGAAAACTGAATATAAAAGAACTGGATATAAGAGACCTGGATATAAGAGAACTGGATACAGGAGAAATGGATATAAGAGAACTGGATATAAGAGAACTGAATATAAGAGAACTGGGTATAAGAGAACTGGATATAAAAGAACTGGATATAAAAGAACTGGATATAAGAGAACTAAATATAAGAGACCTGGATATATATAAGAGAACTGAATATAAGAGGACTGGATATAAGATAACTGCATATAAGAGAACTGAATATAAGAGAACTGAATATAAGAGAACTGAATATAAGAGAACTGGATATAAGATAACTGGATATAAGAGAACTAAATTTAAGAGACCTGGATATAAGAGAAACCTCGATATAGGAGAACCATTTGATCTACATCAAGACAGCACTAAACAAGACACAAAATACACACAGGATAATAACAACAATTAAGGTGGGCAGTGGTTAAGTCAAAAACAGGAGCCGCTCCACAAATAAAGCTAGATAAACCTTATCTAGCAACAGTAAAGTTGCAATGATTAGTTTCTATAGAGGAGAACGATTTCCAGGTCCAATTGACCGTGGTACCTAATCCAAGTAATCCAGGTAGCGTAGGGATCCGTGGTTCGAATCCCACGTATACATTTTTCCTCGTTCATTTGAGTAACTGACCACATAATAATAAGACTCTGAGGGTTAGGTGGTAGAAAATGCTGTCTGTATTAATGTTGCCTGGGGGTTACATTTCACTAAAGAGTATTACTATTAAGATTACACATAACCTTTCTTCAAGGAAAAATAAGCCATTTATACGAAAAACCTGGATATAATAGAAAAAAATTCCGGTCCTTTGAGTTTTCCTCCAGGTTCGCCTCGTAACAGAAACTTATAAAAATATACCTATACTCTGCCCTAGGTTGATGGAATTCATGTAACTATTAATATTTATTTACACTTTAAACAATAGGTAACTACCTAAACTTATATTGTTACTTAGTAATGTCAGATGCGTAGGCTTACTTATTTAACCAACAAGCTCTGCTGAGAATACATTCCCTTAGCGTGGTCTGCTGTCACGAGACATTATTGTTCTACACATAATATTACCTCCTATCACCATTCAAGGAACGCTATTCATTTCCCTCTCCTTCTTATTCTTCCTCCCTCTTTTCTTTCTCTCTCCCCCTCTTTCTCTGACTACCTCCCTCTTTCTCCCTCCATTTTCTCCTCAGCTTCCCTCTCTCTCTCCCTCTCTCTCTTTTCTTTCTTTCTTTCTCCCTTCCCTTTCTCCTCAGCTTTCCTCGCTCTCTCCCTCTCCTTCTCACTTCTCCTCACTCCATCTCTCCCTTTTATTATTTTTCACACTTCTACTCAAACATTCGCACTCTTTTCCTTCTCTTTCTCTCTCTCTTTATTTCTCTTGCTCTCTCTTTTTTATCTCTTTCTCCCTCTCTTTCCTTATACTTCCTTGCCTCTCTCTTTATCTTCTTCTCACTTTATCTTGCTCCCTCTCTCTTTTAGTTTACCTACTCTCTCGCGCTCTCTCTCTTCCCCTCTATATCTCTCTGTCCCTCTCTCTCTCTCTTTCCTCTCCTCTCTCGCTCTTTCTTTCTCTCTACGTTGACCGAACAAAGAAGGTAAAATTTCTGAACCACCATTTCTCTTTTTCTTCTTATTCTCCTCGAAAGTCGTCCACACGCAATCTAGAGAGAGAAGAGGGAAAGGGAGGGTATAAAATAGACAGAGAGAGAAAAAATAGAAAGAGAGAGAGATAAGTGAGTGAGAGAGAAGTGAGGGACAGAAGAAGAGAGAGAAGGAAATAGAAGAGAGATATAAAAGATATTAATATGAGAGAGAAAAAGAGAGAGAGAGAGAGAGAAGTGAGTGAGAGGGGAAAAAGGAGACTGAGAAACAGAAAAGGAGTGTTAGAGGAAAAGGAAAGAGAAGAGAAGAAGTGTGGTACAAAGAAAAGAAAGGAAAAAAGAATAAGGAAAAAGAGTGAGATTGAAATTAATAGAGGAGAGATAAGGAAGTAGAGAGAGAAAAGAAGAGAGAGAGACGGAAATAGAGAGAGAAAATAAGAAAGAGAGAGAGAGAGAGAGAGAGAGCAGGAGGAGTAAAAAAGAGGAGAGAAGTCTATCTTTGCACGCCATTATGTACATAATACCTAAAATACATAATATAGAATTGTGTATATGGGAATATGTAATAATTAATACAGTTAACTCAAACTTTGTAGAAAGTCTTATCTTGATTTCTTGAATTTGCTCTCTATCCTGGTAGCTCAGTGGTAAAGGCGGCACTCCGTGAATCCAGAGGTTCCAGAGGTCGTGGGTTCGAAACCCAGCCGGGACATGACAAGTTTTCCTCCCATTTGGGATTTTTACCACATAATAATACGTCTAGGTCTTACTGCTGGAATAGTAATGGTCCTAAACGGGCAGTATAAATATTAAATAAATAAGGGATTGTATTATACATGGACAATTGGACACTCATATCTTAAAGTTGGATTTTCTTTTCTTTTTTAATTTGGGTTCAACGTCGCTTTCAACTGCATGGATTTCCGCAGGAAACCTACCATGGGCGTAGCCAGGGGGGTGCAGGTAGGGGCAGCTGCCCCCCTCTAGAATATTCCAGGGAGTATGCAACACTAGGTATTATTGATTGTTCACTAGGTATTATTGATTTTCCTCATCAGCCCCCCCCTAGCCAAAATCCTGGCTACGCCCATGAAACCTACAAATAAACTCACCTCCATTCGCAGGAAACTTACAACCCACATTAACCACACCCGGCCTGGATTGGGCGGGAATGCCAGCATCACGAAGTCTTCATCTCGCTGAAGGCTGGACGTTGCTTAACTTTTGTAATCCTACGAAAACCGCCGTTGATGCTGGCTGAAGTTAAATATTGTATCGAGTGCATATCCTTACACTTCTTCTTTTACTCTGTCTTATCGCGCTCAAGCAGGGTCGACGTTGTTCAACCTCATGGTTCATCAGGTTGGTTGGTTTTGGCACATTTTTTTTTCGGCTGGATGGCCTTCCTAACGCCAAAGATTTTATTTGATTTAAGGTCCTGGATTAGGACGGGGGATTTACCCTCCATTCACTGGGCATCGTACCAGCTACCCACATTAACCTCACCCAGCCTACGTAGGGCCGGAAATGCCAGCCTCACATGTACGGAGGAATTTTCTGTGTGAAAAGTCTGCTCCGACCGGGGATCGAACTCAGCTACGGGCAGTAGTCACAACCGTTACGCCACGGAGGCTGGCAGTGCATATCCTTACACTATGTTCTTTTATTCAGAACACAAACTTTCAAAATGTTATGTACCACAGAAGTAATATCACTTCACACTCCATGGGAAAAACTCCAATTGAAAAACAACCCACGTGCTACCTAATTTTGACGAGAAGTGTACAACTCTGGTAATCCAGGTAGCGTAGGGATCCGTTGGTTTGAATCGCACCCAGGCATGAATTTTTTTTCCAATTAATTTGAATTAGTGACCACATAATAATGAGACTCTGAGGGTTCGGTGGTAGAAAATGCTTTGAGCATTAACCTCGCCTGGTGGTTGCCACTCTTATTATTTTTATTATCACAATATTGTATAATACCTATGTCTTATTGTATACCTAATGTCTATTATATGTAGTTATATAAAGAAAGTTTAATAAATTGGATTACATACATAGTTACAGTGTTTTTCGTTTTGCAATTTGCTGAATTACTTGACTTTTCTACTGAATTAGCAGTTCATGAATAACAGCCAATTATCCGTAGCATTTCAGATTTCAGTCCGCTGGTTTTCTACTCATGGAACAGGTAAATGAGTGAGTACTTGTGTAGAAGTACACATTATTATAAGTATAATAATATATATATATACAGGGTGTATCAGAACTCATAACAGCAAGAACTAGTTGATCAAACTGATCAGAGTTCATGTCAGAGTTCACATGTCTAGAAAATTTTCTGAAAAGTTCAGCTCGATTGGACTAAAATTGCAGCTTTAATTGCGATAAGCCACTTTCATCAAAATCTTAGCTATTTTTTAAAAGTAATTGTGCCCAGGAACCGCTTTCGCTTTATTGCATCCATGCCATTCCAGAAACGGAAAAACTCGGTTAGAATTTTTCGCTCCGGCCGGGATTTGAACCTGTAACCTCCGGGTCAGTAACCAATGCTCTTAACCATTGAGCCACGGAGGACCAAATCTTAGCCCAGCTCAACGTTACTTAACAAAGTGTCCTTTAATTTTTTTAAATTTATAAGTAAGTGTGTAAAAAACATACCCTGAGAATTTCAGCTCGGTTGGACAAAAATTGCAGCTTTTATCGCGATAAGCCATTCTGATCAAAATCTTAGCCCAGCTAGACGTTACTTATGAAAGTGTCATTCCAGACTAGCTTGTTAAAAACTTGACTACCAGTGCACATAAAACAAATCCAAGGTGTTCATATTCTTAAATATTCCTATAAAATATCATCATCATCATCATAGGGTGGCGTCGTCGTGAACGATGGTAGCCAGACAGCGGAGGAATGACTCAGCACTTCTATAACATTACTGTCTTCACAAGGAGGCTAATAATTGACAAGTATAAGTAGTGCTTTATTTAGACTGTCAGCGCAAGACAGGTAGTCCCATTATGCCAAGGGTCCCCAGAATCAAGCCAACTTATTCTAAAGAAAAAAAGAAACAAAGTTCAACAAAAGTACGTAGGTAAGAAAGTAAGTACAAAATCAAACAAAAGTAAGCAAGTAAGTAAGTACAAAATCCAACAAAACTAAGAAAGTAAGTACACAATCCAACAAAAGTAAGAAAGTAAGTACAAAATCAAATAAAAGTAAGTACAAAATCCAACAAATGTTAGTAAGTAAGAAAGTAAGTACAATATTCAACAAAAGTAAGTAAGTAAGAAAGTAAGTACAAAATCCAAAATAAGTAAGAAAGTAAGTACAAAATCCAACAAAAGTAAGAAAGTAAGTACAAAATCCAATAAAAGTAAGTACAAAATCCAACAAATGTTAGTAATTAAGAAAGTAAGTACAATATCCAACAAAAGTAAGTAAGTAAGTAAGTACAAAATCCAACAAAAGTAAGTAAGAAAGTAAGTACAAAGTAAGTAAGAAAGTAAGTACAAAATCCAACAAATTTAAGAAAGTAAGTAGAAAATCCTACGGTCACCCTGTACGTGTGGCATTTGGAAAGCAGACTGAAGGTTCAGACGGTAAACAATGTGATTGCGGCGGGCTGGAAGGCTCACGGATCGCCTGAGGGTCTGACCTTTGTCCTTATCACAGTGAAAGCCCCCGGTGACCACCCTCGCTTAGGTAAAGCTCTAGTGCCCTTCAGACAACAAATTATCTTTCAACTCCCTCCTCCTCCTCCCGCTCCCCCTTTTCTCTATTATTCTATCTCTCTCTATCCTTACAATCTCTCTCTCTTTCTCTTTCTCTATCCCTCCAATCTCTCTCTCTTTCTCTTTCTCTATCCCTACAATCTCTCTCTCTTTCTCTTTCCTTACAATCTCTCTCTCTTTCTCTCTATCTTTACAATCTCTCCCTCTCTTTCTCTATCCCTACAATCTCTCTCTCTTTCTCTTTCTCTTTCCCTACAATCTCTCTCTCTTTCTCTTTCCTTACAATCTCTCTCTCTTTCTCTCTATCTTTACAATCTCTCCCTCTCTTTCTCTATCCCTACAATCTCTCTTTCTCTTTCTCTATCCTTACAATCTCTCTCTCTTTCTCTTTCTCTATCCTTACAATCTCTCTCTCTCTCTATCTTTACAATCTCTCCCTCTCTTTCTCTCTCTCTATCCTTACAATCTCTCTCTCTCTTTCTCTCTCTCTATCCTTACAATATCTGTCTCTTTCTCTTTCTCTATCCTTACAATCTCTCTCTTTCTCTCTCTCTCTCTATCTTTACAATCTCTCCCTCTCTCTATCCTTACAATCTCTCTCTCTCTTTCTCTCTCTCTATCCTTACAATATCTCTCTCTTTCTCTTACTCTCTCTCTCTCTCTTTTCTTCTTCTTCTTTCCCTTTGCCTTTTCCCAAATCTATTTGGGGCCGGCATTGTTCAACCTCATGGTTGAGGTTGGTTGATCGTGGCACATCTTTATGGCTGGATGCCCTTCCTAACGCCAACAATTCTATTTTATTTAACGTCCTGATTAGGACGGGCGTTTTACCCTCCATTCGCTGGGAATCGTATCAGCTACCACATTAACCACAGCCAGCCTGTGTAGGGCCGGAATTGCCAGCCTCACGTGTACGGAGGGAATAGAATTGTATGTGTGGAAAGTATGCTCCGACCGGGAATCGAACTCAGGATCTCTGGACTACGGGCATTAGTCACAAACGTTGATGGATTGGTGACCGTTCTTGTTTCGAATTCATGAATGGGTGGCAATCTACGTTTCTGCTGGTATTCCCGGCCGCACGCAGGCTGGGTGAGGTTAATAAGAGTAGTTGGGTTTTTAGTCCAGGGAATGTTGGGTAAAAAAATCGTCAGGTATATTAAGACCATGTAATTGAGAGCGACGTTGAACCTAAATAAAACAAAATTAGTCACGGGATCTAACCAAACTCATTCCACTCCCTAAAGCCATGCGATAGACATACAGTCCTCTGAACTAGACATTCCCCCCTAGTTACGTGATATAGTTAAGTGGTTATCTGAACCGTAGACATGTACAATAATTTGCCATTGGGCAAATAAACCGGTTTTATATCCATACATAATATCGTGAATTTTTTTTAAAGAGCCATGCAAACTAGGAAAACTATACATTATACCTTTTTTGTGAATGAGGAAATAGAGCACTATTTTTTTAAATATATAAAGATGAGTGTTTCACATTCTTTTTTTATTTCGTAGCCATGAAACAGGAGCTTGTGGTCTTTGTTGTAGCCTGCCCACCCCGTAGTATTCCTCCCCTCTGATGGGCGAGAAGTGACACAATACTTCCCTTTTGGATGGTGGGTCAACACGAGCGCACCGGAAGGTATCCCTTACAAACAACTGTAACCAAATTTTGTAACAATTTTTTTGTTGGCGCAGGGGTTCGAACCCGGGACCTTCCGCATGGCAAGCGAGTACTTAACCTTGGTACATGGTTTTTTTTTTGGTTTCAACGTCCTGTACATCTGTTTTTACAACTGGCCTGAATATTACTATGTGGGTTTCGAAACCACGACCCTTGGAATCTCTGGATTCACAAAGTGCCACCTTTACCACTGAGCTACCACGACAGAGTTAATAAACGCACCCAAACAAATACAATTTCGTTTCACTTTTACTTTGAACCACCCTGTATGGTTAGAGAGGTTGGGTTTTCCTCGATCTGGCGATGTTTACAAATAAATCAAGAAGTAGGAATTACAAGATATTTTGATTATTTGACTTAGAAATATCGATGTCATAAAATACGGCTCTCAGATAAGAGTGATGCATGACTTCCTCAATGATATGTATATTCTTTAGCCAAGATATCGCAGTTTTGCGAATGAGTCTCAGGCATCTCAGCTGGTATGAATTGCGATTAAAACAGGCGTTGTCCATAATGTTCATACGAGATGACTAGAAACGAACGAATTAGGTGAATAAAATGGAAGTTCTGTTCATCGCAACAGTGATTTCAGGGCACTCAAACCAGCCTTACTAAAGATCATAGGGTCATTTTAATTTAGCCAACCCTAGCTTCTTAGGGTCGCCTACTTGGCAACCCCCCAAAAAAATCGTTGATTTTTCATTTAAATATTTTATTCCTCTACTTAGTTATTGATTTTTTTTTTTAATTTTCTACTCAAACTTAAAAAATGGAGGTTTTCATTTTTTTTTAGAACAAGCAAAGGTTTCTCCTACTCTCAATAGACTCGGAAGCACCAAAAAATAATTTATTTCGGAACGCATGATAGGGATTTACGTCATAAGACCAGTTTAATTCTTTTATTGTCTCTGATCTCCCGATCTAAACCAAAGTACGCAAAAGATACCTTAGTTCAATTCTAAACCCCATCAGGGGTATTTGCACATCGCGTAATATCTAATAATACGAGTAAATGTTTAAAATATATCTTTAATCGTAAATTTTTAGTGTAAAATTATTAATATAGGTATATTTGTGTAGTACCTATGTCCACGTTTACTGTTAAATATTATAGGTTTCTGCATCACTATTTTTATACCATTAAAGAATAAAATTACCTAAATTGAAATTTAAATTAAAAACATTTAAATTTGCAGATTTTTGTATATACATACTAGCGGGCTGTCGCCCGCTTTGCGGGCCGAGGCATGGCCGTGAAAGCAAAAAATCCTTTTTCGCCAATGGCAGGTGTTGTAGTGGGAGTTTCGAAAAATCCCGTCTTATTGCACATCTAGACTATAAGACAAAGCTACCTACCAAATTTCAGCTTCCTAGGACTTACGGTTTGGGCTGTAGAGCGATGATCAGTCAGTGGTCAGTGGTCAGTGGTCAGTGAGTGACTTTGACATTTATATATTAAGATATGATTTTTTTGTACGGTAGGGTCCAACACATCCTAACGCACTCAGGACCCTACTGAAACTTTGTGATTAAAAGAGAAGAAGACGATTATATGTACATAAATATATTTCAAGTATTTGTTGAAAAAAAAATAGTTTTTAAAAATTTGTAGTGTAAAAAAGATACTATGTCTAATTTGAAAACATTAGTAGGATTTTTTATATTTTTTTATTGGTAAAGCAGGCTCCACACTTGTGTTGGAAAAAAACATAGAAATTGATTTATTTTAACTCTAGAGGAAATGAATTCGTGGATTCATGTTGAAATTCATATTTGAGTACTTTGTCTTTCACAAGTATTGAAATAGCGTATTGTGTCAAGTGGGACAAGTTCTGACTCAAGTACAACTTATTTTTGTGCGTTGTGTTGTTACAGTGGGAAGGGAACTAGGAGATAATGAGAGTGGAAAGTGTGTCTGTCCCGGTAGCTCAGTGGTAAAGGCGGCACTGTGTGAATTCAGAGATTCCAGAGGTCGCGGGTTCGAAACCCAGCCGGGACATGACATGTTATCCTCCCATTTGGGATTTTTACCACACAATAATAAGTCTTGGGCTTACTGCTGGAATAATGGGACTTAATAGTCCTAATCGGGCAGTATAAATTAGGCGATATTATTATTATTATTATTTTACTTCCGAGAAATTTCGTATATTAGAAATCAAGAGTATGTGTTCGTTCTTGTAAAAAAAAAAAATAAACATTTTCTTGCTACAATTTCAATTTTTTCTATATTTTTGGACGTTTCATAAACTCCTTAGCAACTTTGGTTATGTGTCTGTCTGTCGGTCTTTTATATGTATATTATACATTCCTTGTAACGCGCAAATCTCAGAAACTCCTGAAAGGATTTTTTTGATATTCCTTCTAATTCCTTGGTGTTTTATTAATTTCTTTTTCCATTAAAATTAAAAATAATTTGCAAATACTCGTAAATACTTTTCACGGTTTCATGTGCAAAGTTTAGATAATTATGAGGACGTCAGAAGTGTGTTTATCTTTTAAGTGACTAAATTAATATTATTTTTTTGTTTATTAAAATAATTGCTATGCATTTTCAACATGCTGCTTCTCTCCTGTTTTTGGTGCACTTTTCCAGTATACAAGGTATAGCATAGTATAGTAGTGCTTTATTTAGACTGTCGGCTTTTTACCTCCTTGAGATCTGTATCGGTCCGTGTACGCATTACGGAATTACTATTTATTTATCTACCTAATATACAATAAATACAGGGTGAGCCTAAAGTCTCATCCTACCCCCATTTGGGTTCCATCATGTATCTCAAGAAACGTCGTTGGTCGAAGGATATACTTTTTGATAGGAAATCGTCCCGGGACTTTCAAGTCCTTTCTTAGCAGTATACATAATTATGCAAGATATAGGGCCGAATTATGAAATAGGATTAGATTTAATCTAAATTGACACAAACAGCTGACTCAGGCGCTGTGACACTATCAGCTGATTATAATGCGCTGTGATTGGTTGAAATTCCCACAAGAGGACGTGTTAAGGGATAGTGTCCACTTAGATTAATCTAATCCTGTTTCATAATTCGACCCATGTTCTTTTTCATCCAGGCCATGAGTTGACCGACTGCTGGTGGACAGGATGCCAAAGCAACGATTGGGCGGTCACCGGTTGTCAGCAGTACGACCGGGTGGAGGCCAACCGGTCCGCGTGCGAGGGAGGCAACCTCTTCGACTGCTGTCTGGCCTGCGACTGGACTGGCTGTGAGCACAACGACTGGGCGGAGAAAGGATGCGAGCGTCTGCGCATGCGTGAGAACAAACGGGAGGGGTGTGACGGCGGGAATCGCTACTTGTGCTGTCCAATGAGCGAGCAGGAGGCGGAGTCTTGCTGGTGGACATCTTGCCAGGAAGATGCCTGGGCGGTCACAGGTGAGTGAAATTTCCGTTTTATTTTTCGGCCTTTTAACATTTACATCCGTGTATTTTTCATCTCTAATCTTAAATTTAGAATTCATTGTATTTATCATTCAAAATCAACAGAACTTGGAAACGACTGGGCGCAATTGGGAATCATTATTTTAATCGTTCTCAATTTGGCCCAGAGTCTCTTTTTGGTATTTAGGTACGTACTAAGAAAGAATATTTAAAAATTCCAAATAGGACGCCATTCACGGCATAAAACCTCAACAGCGTCAAAGTGCTGGATTTAAGCTAGCCTGATAAAAAAGGTCGTGTGTATACACGTGTGTGCAGTGGATTACCTTTTTTTAATGACTTGAGTCAACCCGATAATCTCAATTTACAGGTTGCGAACAATACGATCGAACTGAAGAAGCCAAGGAGGTGTGCGATGGAGGTCACAAGTATCAGTGCTGTCCGAAAGAGAAACCTGCACCGTCGGGCAATGATCCTCCAGATGAGCGCTGTCTTTGGACGCCATGTTTACCTAAGGACCAGGCGAGCAGTGGCTGTCCGGTGAATGCCACTGAGAAAGTGAAGCAAGATTGTGACGACGAGACGGAAATGTTCAACTGTTGCTTCAAAATCACGAAGTAAGATTTGTTTGAGTTTTTGTTAAACAACCGAGCTTTTTTTTTCTTCGAATTCTGATAGGTACCTACCCAAAAGGAAACATGGTGCTAACAAAATTACAAGACCTATATTTAGAGCGTTGCGTTCTGTTTTTACTTCGACCAATTATGATGTTTTTTTTTTGATAATATTAATATAGGTACGAGTAAATGGTTAATTTACTTGATTGTTGTACGTTGTAGGTAGAGGTGAATTTATTTGATTGTTGTAGTTTCTAAAAATATTTTAACGCTGCTTAACTTCGGTGATCCTCCGAGAACCGAGATTCAAGGCACCATCAACGCTGTCCTAAACACAATGTTAATTGACTTTGCGCAGCTTTATTACTGTGAGTCTTGAGGATATTAGAGTACTTTGCTTTATAAGTATTTTCTTTTTTTTTATTTGTATTAAAACGTCGCTTTCAACTGCATGGTCATATCATGACAGTGGTTTCACCCTCAATTTGCTGGAATCTCACAAACCAGCTAGTAAAATGAACATCACCCAGCCTAAGTGGGGCCTGATGAAATGCTCACGCGGTTCCAGGGCGATTTTCCTATACTGAGTGGTCATACATCAGGGAGGTTTTAGTTGGTAGGTGCTGGTAAGGAAATTACCAGTAAGTCCAACATAACCTGGCGAGATTCGAATTGGGTGTGCAAGTGTGGATAACCACACTTGCATGTCTATTTTGCTATATTGTTAGGTAAACATGAGCTTTCCTACCTTGTTGTATGATTATCAGTTTAGTTTCTTTGAAAAAAAAAGCCTAAGTGGGGCCAAAACTAGTCAGCATCATAAGGGTACTAAACTTAATTATTGTTACTCAAACATTCCGTTCCAAATTCACAGGGAAAAAATACCGGAAAACAACGTAGAGACGGTATCGGGGGAGTCATTCACCGACTTCGTCAAATATTTGCTCTTCCGTGGTCGAAACTTCACCGCGGAACCAGACCGTCTGCCCTGCACCATGATTGACCCGGACAAGCTCGCTCTCCTGCAGATCAAGGACGAAGGACTCCGTATCTGCGATCTCTGCCCGAACTTTCCTCAGAAACGTCTCGCCCATGTCTTCATTGACACGCTGCCGACCGCCACAGAGTACAACCAGAACTTCGGCGAATGTTATGGAGTTTGCTTCTCTAGGGACGACTGTGTTGCATTCAGTTACGACCACGGTGACAGCACTTGCTACATGTTCAACAGTACAATAGGAACTCTCAAGTCAGACGCCGAGTGGACCACAGTGTTCATGACACAGCCTACGGGGATAGTTAACAACTGGTTCTATGTGCGACACACCTCTATCACTGGAACACCGAAAGGTAGAACCACAGAAAATGATTTTGTAACTTGCTTGGAGAAATGCCAAAGTTCTGATGGGTGCGAGATAGTGTCTTACTCTATGAGCACCAGGAAGTGTGACATGTTTGATTCTACAGAGAGTATTGAGTTTGTAGATCTTAACTACGCTCACGTGAGTGCATTCAACATACGCCAAGTGCCTCTGGGCAGTGATGTCTTCTGGCGATTCATTGATGACGGAGATATATTGAAAGCGAGCCAAGTTGAAGCAGATGACAAATGTGCAGGCTTGTATAAGAACAAAACGTACTCGGCCTATTATTCAAAACCTTGTCTGACAAATCCAATCACAGGTTGTGATTCTGCAACCGGATGCAGACGATGCTACTACCCAGAGCGTGTGGAGGAACGTTTGGATGTGTCGATCTGTCCTGACAGTGACTTTGTTCGACAGAGGGAGATCAAAAAGAAACTTGGAAACGAAATGGAACAATGCTTGAAGGACGACACATGTATGGGGATCGGTTACGACAGATCAAGGCATACCTACGAGGATATAAAAATCAATACTCTCACTAGAAATTTTGATGCTACGTATGTAATGCGCTATCCACAGTTGAGATCGGGTCTACATCAATACCTGGACAGATTTGAATTCCTACCCAATATTCGTATTGATCAAATTCCAGGTTCAAGCTCTGAATACAATACCTTAACCACTTCTTATGAAGAATGTATAAAAAAGTTGAAAGATCATGTTGAATTCACTAAAGCGAGTTACTCCTTTGACCTCAAGCTCTGTCATTTAGGAGATGTGAAAATCCAATACAAAGAGACGAATGAAAATAATTACATCACCATCTTAGAGAAACCTTCTTTGAAGTCTCATCTGAAGAATTTTATCAGGGTACCCAATATGAATGTTGACCCCAAAAATTCTTTACGTAAACATGATAGTTGTCAGAGCAACTGTGAAGAAGAATGCGCCGCAAAATGCGACAAAGAGTGTATTTATGTACTCATCAAATTCTCCTCAGAAAAGACCGAATGTTACTTCTTTGATTCAGTAGATAACCTGGGGACTGACCTGTCAGGGAATTCAGTATCCCTGGTCAAGACAAGCGAGATGCATTTCACTCTCGAATCCATGAACAAGTTGTCACCGTTCCAAAGTTACCACATCCATGGCTGCTTCTCCCAAGATAACAAACAGACGCAGACATCGCTCAGCACCGTTTCAACTAATACTACCGAATTATCAACACGCCGAAGAAAAAGAGGATTCTTCGACGCTATTGGAAAAGCTTTTAAAAAAGCTGCCAATTTCGTTGTAGACGCAGTCAAGGACACAGTAAATACTGTTGTCGATACTGCCAAAGGAGTTGTGAAAACTGTCGGCAAGGTGGTCCAAGGAGACTTTGACGGTGCAAAGAATGCTTTCCTTGACATTCCTGTAGTACATGATGTAAAAAATGCAGTTGAATTAGGAGGAGCAGTTGTAACTGGAGACTGGGATAAAGCAAAAGAAAAAGGAATCGACCTCTTGCAGTCTAAAACATTAGACCTTGCTCTATCAGCTGTACCTGGCGGTAAAATTGCTGGAACAGCTGCTAAAGCTGCAGGAAAAGCGTTAAAAGGAGCTAAAAAGGCAGGAAAGAAATCTGTCGATAAAGTGAAAAGGAGCTTGAATAAAGGAATTGACAAAGTTGAAACCAAAAACAAAAAAGTCAAAGACAAGAAGAATACCAAAGAAACAGGAAAAATAGAAGAAAGAGGTCAATGTAAGAAGAGGTCTAAAAGAGCTACCAAGGGGAAAGGAAAAGGAAAAAAGAAACCTGGGGATTGTGATGATGACGATGATGATGATGATGACAAGTTTTGCTCAAAACCAAAATTCCCACATGTCATTGAAGAAACCCTCACTGACTGTGTGAAGAAGAAAGCGGGTGGTAAATGTGACTATGAGTGTGATCCCGGCTATGAAGAAGATGATCCAATAATAACTTGTAAGAAAGTGAATGACAAGCTCGTATGGCCATCTGATGCAAAGTGCAACTTGAAAACCTGTGGTTCCGGCCCGTTTCCCCTTATAGTGATTGAGACACCCCAAGTATCCAAACTTTACAGACCAAGCTTCGGAAAGTTCGTGACTGTTTATGTGTTGCTTTTTGACAAAAGCAAAAAAGTCCCAATTTGGTCCGTCACGATGCAACAGGCAAATTCTGTGGCGGATCTTGGAAAGGTCGCTGGGTTTGACAGCAAAAGGTGAGTAAAATTTGAGTTTTATTTCGTGATTTTCAAGGTTTCACCAAATAATTGTTTTAAAAGGTACTTGTTTAAACTACTTTTACTATTTGTAAAGATCAAATTTCGTATTTATATTTCTTAAATCAAATTGCTAATATTTGAATAAATCTTTCTCAACAAAGCATGAAAGCTCCATTTCACAGAATATTGCTCACATCGTAATGTGTCATCTGACAGCACTGCCTGTTGATAAGTTGTCATATTTGTGTTGATCACAGTAGTGATATCACAACTAGTGAAACTAGCTTTACTAAATTTATGCTTAACTTGGGACTTGAACCACCGATATCCAGATAACAAGTCCACCGCCTTATCGATCAAGCTACTGAGGTTGGTCACTGTGTATAAGATAGTTATAATGTTAAAAAGTTTTAAGGTCTGGTTTTTTGCGCGGTAAATCACCAAATATGAGAGGTTTTAAATCAGTTACAAAACAAAACTTAAAATGTTTTGATATTTTTTAAATCTTTTTTGTTTCAGTTACAATACCCTCAAAGAGTCTGAGAGAAATTCTGGGTTCCTGCAATACCCATGTACAGCTCTGAAAGGTTATCAAGGAAATGATGATGACTATCTGAACACAGGCTGGGACCGAGGACATCTGACTCCGGCAAATGTTGCGCGGTGGTCGCCGAAAGCTAAGAAAGTAATCAACTTATTCATCAACATTGCACCTCAAGATCACTGGACAAACATTGCACCATGGAGAATACTAGAAGCTCATGTCGAGTGCTTCAGTGAGAGTCACCCCAGCTTGGTAGCAACGGGTGTTTGTTTGGATGGTGCAACCGAAAAAACCAAAATAGGAGGTCTTACTGTTCCAAAATGTTTCTGGAAGATGATTTGCTATAAGGACGAGAAAGGAAATGAGCAGGTTGTTGGTTTTATGCACAAAAACACAAAAAATTATGTCAAAGGTGCTAGACAAAAAGAAGTTTATACACCTGTAAGCCAGGCAGATATCAAAGCTGTCATGACGGGTGGTACTTTGCCTCTGATCAAGAATCCTTGGCTCATGACCGCCACCCAGATTTACAAAGGTAGAGAAGTTCATGTTTCTAACCCAGCAGCTTCAGGACAAGCGGTCTGGTTTCCGGTTAATACGATAGCATGTGCCGCTGCAGATAAACTGTCAGACGATGAGAAGAAAGCTTGGGATGACGCCTTGAATAAAAAGAAAGATACAAATAAAAAACGAAAGAAAGGAAACACTCAATCAAAACCGAAAAAGAAACCAAATAAAAAGAAATCTCGAAGGAGACGACAAAGTGAAGGAAGTTCTTTGGTGAGAGGATGTCACAAAGATGGAGATCTTGAAGACAAATTATCTCTCCTCGGTTTCTACAGTGGTCAAGATGAGGGCGAGGAGGGGGATGAAGATGAAGACAGTGATACACTGGCTGAAGCTGCAGATGGCGTCTCCTTGGTGGAGGACGTGTCCAAATGTAACAAACGTATTGTTGGTTACTACACATCGTGGCAGAAGAGAAAAATATTTGCAGCACATTTGAAGAGACTGACCCATGTTATCTACGCGTTTATAGAGATGCAAGCGGATGGTAATGTTCAGATAGGATCAGCAGATAGAGCAACAAGTGAAGATCCCGAGAAAGACAAAGCAGTCACACTAGAACGTTTGGAGAGGCTCATGAACCTGGCAAGTCATTTCCCTCATTTGAAAGTCATGTTTGCAGTAGGAGGCTGGGCCAATTCTCAGTACTTCAGCGCAATGGCGGCGTCCCCAGGTAGTAGAATTAGATTTATAGGATCCATAATCAAACTTATTGAAGAATATGGATTTGATGGAGTTGATATCGACTGGGAGTACCCTGTGACAGGAGGAGCCAATGAAGGCGTCCCGAGCGACAAACAGAACTATGTCATTCTCATGCAAGAACTGAGAACAGCGCTGGACAATTTTGCTGCTAGAGTTTCAAGAGAAGAAAAGTTCCTCATCTCATTTGCCAGTGCGGCTGGACAGTGGACATTGGACCCCGGTTATGATCTACCAGGCTTGTTAAAGTATGCTGACTTTGTGAACGTCATGAGCTATGACTTTTTTGGAGCCTGGGAAAGCAAATGGGGGGCTTACACGGGACCTCCTGCACCTCTGTTCTTCGGCATGCCACCACGATTCTCAGGAAAAACCAACACAGACTGGACCATGAAGTATTACGCTTGCAAGACGAAGCAGCCGCACAAGATCAACATGGGGGTTCCATTCTACGGGCGCTACTGGAAGAATGTGGGCGAACCTGTAGACAAGAGTGACAGCATGTGGCGCACGGCCCAAGCCGTCAATGGAAAATTCGAAGGCGGGTATTCCCCGTGGAATGATATAGAAACGGATTACTTGGACAACAGTCAGTTCGAGAAACATTTCCACGAGAAAAGCAAAACTCCCTACGCTTGGAACCCAACGACAAAAACTTTCCTTGGATACGAAGATGAACAAAGCTTAACCCACAAGAAGAATTATGCAGTTGACAAGAACATTGGAGGCATCATGATCTGGGCACTGGAACAAGATGACGATGACCTAACTCTGCTCCGAACTGTCGCCTCTGCGTCTCTTTGTGATAAGTCGGACCCCACCCTCGTGAACTTCAAATGTTCGCCCATTGACGAGAAGCGGTGGTGGACGGCCGAGGACGGGGACGACAAGGCAGGACTGTGCGGCCGCTCGGCGCCCCTGTACAAGGGCTACTACCCTGTGTGCGACCCTGATGATCCTGGGTACAGTTGCTGCGGCGCCTATGGCTACTGCGGTACAGGCGATACTTACTGCAAGTGTCCCACCTGTACAGACTTTGGCAATGAGCCGGAGAAGATAACCAAGGCGCCGACAAAGCCGAGCGTTGCTGTCCGCTGGTACTTCCTCAATGATCCGGACGGGAAGCGTGGCAGGTGCGGCCGGCAGATCCCGAAGATCAATGGCGAGTTTCCCATTTGTAACCCGGACGATGACAATGGCTACTGTTGCTCCAATGGGGGGTACTGCGGGAGCACCCCGGACCACTGCGAGTGTAGGGACTGCGTCAACTTTAGGAAAAACCCGAACTACAAATATTAGCATGCGCGGATATAGCCCTCTTGTACCGGGGGGGCACAATCGCACAATATACCTAACTAGCGGGTTGCACCCGCCGCTTCGCAAGCCCATCAAACCCCCCCCCACACACACACACACACACACACACACACACAAATGTCAATATTTTTCGTGTCACCCATCCATTTCTTGTCCTTACTGGAGCTCAAGAATGGCTCATCAGAACTTCGCGATCAATATGTCAAATGAAGACTCCAACCCTTGCAAAAACACTCTCGCTTTGAGTTGATAGTTCGTCACGACATATTTCGAGAAAAATTGTCATTCAGGTCAAAAAACGTAAATACTTTTTGTTTACCCATCCATTTTATGTCCTTACTCAACGTAGCTCAAGAACGGCTCCTCAGAATTTTGTGATTGATATCTCAAATGAAAACTTGAACCCTTGCTTAAAACCTTCTCTTTTTGAGTTGATACGCCGCCGCCGTGGAGCTGTCACGACAAATTTTGAGAAAAAAAATGTCATTTCGGTAGAAAAATGTGTCCTTACCCCGTGTAGCTAAACCCTAGAGATATATTCCCTGATCCAAATAGACCTATAGATAAATTTTCAGGTTTCTCGGACAATCTGTGTGGATTTGACAACTTTATTATTTAGTTACTTCTTATTGGTCTTAGAATTGGGAATTATTTTGGGGCCCGTGCCCCCTAAATTATTGAGATTTTTTTTAACGGGATTAGTCTTTGAATTGGGAATTATTTTGGGTCCCGTGCCCCCATAACTTATTGAGATCTTTTTTTTTTTACGGGATTAGTCTTAGAATTGAGAATTATTTTGGGACCCGTGCCCCCCTAACTTATTGAGATTTTATTTTTTACGGGATTAGTCTTAGAATTGAGAATTATTTTGGGTCCCATGCCCCCATAACTTTTTGAGATTTTTTATTACGGAATTAGTCTTAGAATTGGGAATTATTTTGGGACCCGTGCCCCCCTAACTTATTGTGATCTTTTTTTTACGGGATTTGTCTTAAAATTGGGAATTATTTTGGGGCCCGTGCCCCCCTAACTCATTAAGATCTGTTTTTAAACGTGAGTAGTCTTAGAATTGGGAATTATTTTGGGGCCCGTGCCCCCCTAACTCATTGAGATCTTTTTTTTACAGGATTAGGTATAACGAAATTTGAGAAACACCGCTTACCGAAAAAATCTGGGGGGGCACGTGCCCCCCGTGCCCCCCCCTATATCCGCGCATGAATATTAGGGGGGAAATTAATTGATATTTCCTCATTCCATGCTTAAGTAAAAATGAAATTTCAATAATCAATTTCCTGACTAAAACTGGATTAAAAATGTAATCTTTTTTTTTACAGTGTATATAACATCACAATAAAATGTTGACACACTTAAAAAAAAAAAAAATATATATATTTCATTATTTTGATAAACCTTTGTCGACAGGAGTCTTGAATTTAGTGTATTGTTTTGAATGGGCAAAAGTAAGTTCTGACGCGAACTTGTGAATTCATTTTTTAGTAATTATTTTGCACTAAATTTTATAATTGTACTTGAGATTCTTTAAGATAGTAAACATACAAGTCAATATTAAAAGAAAAATATTTTTAGTTAAGTAATAATTTAGTTTATAGTTTAAGTAGGTCCGCGTGTTATAAAAATGGATTCGCAATCCGTTTATAAAAAAACATGATTATGTTTTAGAGACATGAATGTTACCAAGAAACAACTTTTCTTGTGATTTGCTACACGGTAATTGCTCGTATGTAATTTTGATTATATTTCAATAGAATTTAGAAAATGAATTTACCTTTATACCTAAAAAAAAATAGTACAGAGTAGTTGTTAGTAGGCCTAATATTTTGTGATGATAAATGGAATACATAATACTATGTATTATGTCTTACATGGGTAAAAAGTTACATACATAGAGGTAAAATTATTATTATTATTATTATTATTAAACACTTTATTAGATAAGAAGACATAATTATGTACAATACAAATCATTATTATAACTATAACAATGAAGATTTTTTAAGATAGATTTTTTTAGATTTTTTTGAAAAAATGGAAACAATATATACAATAAAAAAGGAAAAAGAATAGAAAAAATTATACAAACATAATTATGTCTTAACTAAAGGGCGGGGTTATTGCCTATGGCTACCTCTTCCACCCAACCTTTTGACCACGTGTTCATTATTCTAGTCCATATTTTGCTTTGGGGTTGGGGGACCATTCCGGGGTGGGGCTGTTATTCCACGTGGTATAATATTTCCAAGTCCCCCCACCTACATTTACTGACCTCAATGTTTACACTGGGGTCACTGGGGCTGTTCAAAACCATCATTGCAGCCATCAATTACGAAACCCACTTAGTTGTATTACACTTACACATGCATTGGCAGTAGAGGGGTCAAAACGTTATTATTTTATTATTATAGACTGGTCGGAGTTCCAGAAGAGTTCTCTTATATCCAGGTTCTCTTAACCCAGGTTCTCTTATATCCAGGTTTCTCTTCTATCCAGGTTCTCTTTATCCAGATTATCAATGAAAAAAATTGAATTGGGACCAAAACAATATTTTTTCTCACAAAAAACGAACAATAATATACATACTTCCAATTTTTATTATTAGAAATTTCTCGGAAGTAATAAAGACACGGTAAGCAGTACGAATAAACAGCTTGTTATATTAAAAATGCAACATGGGTCATTGTATCGCGAACTATGCCAAGAATTCAGCTCAGGAAAACTTCAAAGCTTTGTTCCTGGAAAACGTGTCGATAAATTATTTTTGCATTTTAAAAACGTTGCAACCCCATGTTAAGTCAAAATTGAAGTGAGAATTTAAAAAAATATTCAATTCTTTATAGTCTTGGAAAAATATGGAGAAAATATTGTACTTTAAAACTTTCTTAAATATAATTGAGGTATCCATCCGTTGAACTGTCAAAAAAGTACAGGGAGATTCAGTAGACATAGCTCAATCAACAATGTTTTAAAAAGAGCTCTTGCTTCAGTAGATATACCATGCCAACTTGAACCGACAGGTCTAACATCCAACACTTCGGTTAGACCAGATGGCACATCTATTGTACCTTGGTCAAACGGAAAAAATGTTTTATGGGATGTTACTTGCACGGATACTTTGGCTCCCTCTAACATAAAAAGATCAGTTGAATCTAGAGGAGCAGCTGCTAAATGTGCTTCGAAAAACAAGAAAAGAAAATATGCAGAACTGTGTGATCAGTATACATTTGTAGGGTTTGCGGTAGAGACAATGGGTGTTTTCTGTGAAGATGCGAGGCGTTTTGTTCAAGAAATAGGAGCAATGTTGGTAGATAAATCTGGAATGAAGATGGCTGGACAGTATTTATATCAGAGAATCAGCATTGAGATGAAGGTTTTGCACCCCATTTTTGGTTAACCAGTTTTCGGAGGATGTTATTTCTGGTTGTTAGTTTACCTTTCAGCTTTTTACAATGTTCTCTGAAGGTCAAAGTGCGGTCTAAGGTGACTCCAAGGTATTTAGGAGCTGGACAGTTTTCAAGTGTTTCACCGTTCCACATGATGTTGAGTTTTCTTTTGGCTTCTCTGTTGCGAAGATGGAATGCGCATACTTGTGTTTTCCCTGGATTTGGTTTTAGATGATTCGCTTCATAGAATTTGGTCATTGTTTGCAGGGCATTTGTCAGCGTTGACTCCACTTCGGTGAAAGATTCCGCTTGAGCTACTATTGCAGTGTCATCGGCGTATATAAAAGTTCTTGTTTTTTCTGGTATGGGCTGATCGTTGGTGTATATATTATACAGTATGGGGGAAATAACACTGCCTTGGGGCAGGCCATTCTTCTGTATCCTCCATCTGCTGTTCTTTCCATTGAGTGTGACGAAAAATCTTCTGTTCTGCAGAAAGACGGCGACCATACGTGTGAGTTTGCTGTCTCCTGTCGTGTTATACAGTTTTTTCAGAAGAATACGGTGGTTCACAGTATCGTAAGCGGCTGTAAGATCTACAAATACTGCTCCTGAGACTAGTTTTTCTTCATACCCGTCTTCAATATGTTGGGTGAGGTTCAGTATTTGGGATGTACAAGATCTTCCTGGCCTGAAACCACTTTGTTCTTTGATGATCTTTTCGTCAACTTTCAGTGCAATACGGTTAAGAATCATTCTTTCCAATAGTTTGTAGAGGTGACAGAGCAATGATATGGGTCGGTAGCTTTTGGGGTCATTAGCGTCTTTGCCAGGTTTAAGCAAAGCTACAACTTTAGCCTTTCTCCAGGCTTTAGGTATCTGCATGCTTTGGACGCAGCTGTTCATCATCTGCAGTAGCCATTCTAAGGTTTTAGGTCCAAATTGTTTGATTTGCTCTGTCCGCAGGTCATCGATACCAGGAGCTTTGTTTGGTTTCATCATATGGATGGCGGATCTTAGCTCAACCATGTTGAAACGTTCACTTAGCTGGCTAGTTTCGTCCTCTCTCATGATTAACTTTTCCTTTCTTTTTGTTCCAGGGGCTTTTCCGTTTTTGAGTAGTTGGGATGCCACTTGGTTTGCTGCACGTGACATTTGGAAATTTGTTTGTCCTTTCAGTTGGGTCTTGGCTGAGATTTTTCAAGAGTTGCCACGCAGGTCTACTGTTCTGTGCCATGTTCAAGTTTTCCAAGAGATTGCACCATCTTGATGTTCGTTCTTCGGCAATGGCTGTTAAAAGTCTTTCTCCTGCTTCGTGTGTATCATCACTGAAAGGATCTTCCTCATAGAGTTTTTGATAACGGTTGAGAAGTGGGACAGAATCTGCTGTCAGTCCATGTACGTAGTGGGTTCGACATCCTCGAGGAATAGTTCTCCTGGACACTATCTTCACCATGTTGATGAAGACATCATAGTTTTGTGGTATTGGAGGAACACTTTCAACCTTATTATCAAGCTTTCTAGCAAACTTTTCCCATTTAGCTTTCTTAAAATTAAATCTCCTTTTGAAAATTGATTCTTCCGGTTTGATAACAGCACCGAAACTGCACAATATTGGTTTATGTTGGGAACGGGGTATAGCATCACCAACTTCTTTTTTACATTGAGGTGCAACTTTACTTGATACAAAGATGTTGTCAGGGTTGTATCCTCTTCTCCATCTAGCACTAATGAATGAAGGCGGTAGTTTTGCGTCGTGTATCAGTTGTAAGTGTCCTCGGTCTGCCCACAACTCTAACTGTCTTCCGTTGTCATCCGTCTCTCTGTAGCCCCATGCAGTCCCATGACAATTAAAATCACCAAGGATAAAGTTGATGTCATTATAGTTGAAGTTGTCAGGTTCCTTAAAAGCAAAGTCTTCACCTGGAGGTTTATAAACTGATGTGACTGAGAAGTTGGATGTGCGGATTGTAAGGATTTCCACATTATTGAATTCCGTGAAGGCAGCTGAGTGTATGTTTAGTCCGGGACGAGCAAAGATAGCACTCCCATATTTTTCATGTGGTCTTTCAATAATCAGTTCCATACCAGAAATATTTGGTTTTGGGAATGTAGGTCCTCTATGAGTTTCCTGCATCAGAAGCACGTCGCATTTGTGTTTAGCACACATGTCAGATAATAAAACTTCCTTATCTTTAGATATTCCCTCAATGTTGATTGAGATCATCAAAATGGTTGGTCCTGAAAAGGACCGTTTTGACAGAACCATTTACAGAGTGTAGAGGAAGACAGAAAATAAAATCACAGATTGTTTGTATGACTAGAAGATGAATAGAATATGAGTTTGAACTGGTGTTCGAAGGATTTGCCGATTTAGAATCGTTGCCCAGGGTACGCCCGATTGCGGTGGTAACTCTTTTTATATCGTTTGAATAGCAATCTTCGTGGAGGCTCCTTCATTTGTACCCCCAAAAACCTTCAGGGTGCAAAACCTTCAGTTCTCAGAACATCAGCGTTGGCCCTCTGTGTCTCGGCGGCGGAATATGCTGCGCCTGTTTGGGAGGCATCAGCACATGTTAAACAAGTAAATGTAGCTATCAATGAGTCAGCAAGAATCATTAGTGGATGTTTGAGACCCACACCCATCTCAAAACTATACCCTCTCATCGGTATCGCTCCACCTGATATCAGGAGAGAAGTAGCTAGAGATGTGGAACGCAAGAAACAAGTAGAAGATCCTAGACACTCACTCCATGACCATCAACCCGCACCACAAAGACTCAAATCAAGGAAAAGTTTCCTCGCAAGATCAAACCAAATCCAAGATCCACCAGAAAGCATTCGCCTATCCAAGTGGAAAGAGACTCTCCCGCATCATCCAGAGCCTCAAGAAGAACTCTCCCCTGGAAGCAACCTTCCCTATCCAGTGTGGAGGACTTTGAACCGCTTGCGAGTTGGAGTGGCGAGGTGCAAAACAAACCTGGAAAAATGGGGTATTTTACCTGCCAACACGGATACACAGTGTGAATGTGGCACACTGCAAGACACCGCACATTTACTTGTTTGTCCCCTTCTAGAGAGACCCTGCACAGAACAAGACCTTTTTTATGCAAATGACACAGCCATCCAGACAGCTCTTTTCTGGATGGACAAAATATGAACCAGAACTGGACACGGAAAGTAAAGTAAGTAGCATTGAGATACAGAAGGGCAACGCCGCAAGCATTGTGGGCGCATGTCCAGTCCCAGAAGATCTCAGTGAAATATTTTATTTGAAATAGTTTAAAATGTTCGAATTCCAAATATATTTTTTATATAATATAATTGATTTAATTTAGAGAAAAGATAATAGTGTTCTAAGGGTCTCTTTAAGTGTTCAGCACACACATACAATTGTTTTTATCGAAATCGGATGTATCCGGTTCAAGAGATTCATAGGTAATTAGGTATGTACAAAGAAATGTACAATTGTACAATACAATACTCTTTTATCCTGGAAGAATGAGACTAAAAAGTCCCTTTACTCTCACAGTCTATGTCCTATATTGTCCTATTACATGTATGTTGTCGATCAACATGGATATACAAATTTGATCCATATTATTTTTGAATCCTACATCAAAATAAATCGCCATTTCTTTTCTTTAAAGTCAAACAAAAATTTGTTTTTAAAATCATCAGGTTTTTCTCACCCACCCTGTATTTTCTTAGTGGACAAAAGTACTATTTAGGTAGCTTTCTCTACTCAGCAAAGTAGGTAGGAGTACCAGCCATACGTAACTTACTCAGGGTAGCTCCATGAAAGCACTGATAATTATCAGAGACCCCCGTATTGTATGTTTTGGGCACTTTGTGAATGCGTGGCATTTGACCATTCAAAAGTCAGCTAACCGTTCTAGTAACTCTCTCTTTTTCCTTTTCTCTCTCTTCCCCCTTTTCTTCTAACTCTTTCTTTTATTCTCTCTCTCTCTCTCTCTCTTCCTCTCTCTCTCTCCCTCTCTATCTATCTATCTTTCTCTCTCTTTGGGTATCTCCCTGTTTCTTTCTCTCTATTTCTCTCCCCTTCACTTAACTTCCCTCTCTCCTTTTTTATCTCCTTCTCTCTCTCTCTTCCTTGGTGTCTCCCTTTTTCTTTCTCTCTTCCTCTCTACTTCTCTCCCCCTTAACTTAATTTCCCTCTCTCGTTTTCTTTCTCTCTCTCTCTCTCTCTCTCTTTTTGTATCTCCCTCTTTCTTCCTCTCTTCCTCTCCACTTCTCTCCCCCTTTTCTTCAGTTTCCTTCCTCACTTTATCCTTGCTACTGTTTCTCTCTCTTCCTTTCTCTCTCTTTTCGTGTATCCCTCTTTCTCTCTTCCTCCCTCTCTCTCTTGGTATCTCCCTTTTTCTTTCTCTTTTCCCCACTATTTTTCCCTCTTTACTTTATTTCCCACTCTCTTTTTCTCTCTCTCTCTCTTTTATACTCCATTTGGTCTCTCTCTCTCTCTCTTTTACACTCAATTTGGTCTCTCTTTCTCTCTCTCTCTGTCATGACATCACGCGATATTTCACCGAGAAGGGAAGACGTTGAAACAAAGAAAATGTCTGCCGCTTAGTACGATTTAACCAACATGGCGGCTCGGAATTTTTTCCTATATATCTTTATTTTGTGTACAAGAGAAGCACATTTAGATCTATTGTGCTCTTTTTAGATCTATTGTGAGCGGTTGATTCTATTTGATTTTAACGTCCTGATTTGATGTAGTCAGGACGGGGATTTTACCCTTTCGCTGGGAATCGTACCAGCGACTCACATCAATCTTACCCAGCCTGTTTTAGTTTTTCACAAAATTTAAATCCGTTCTCTAGATATTTCGAGTGGCTCCTTTTTTTTGGCGGTCCCTGTATATGCTAGCTGCTGGCCCGAGTCTATTAGAATATTTTCACTGTATTACTTTTCATTGTATTACTATCAAGAAAATCGCAAGCCGCCTTCTCGGTCACACATATATTTAAATAATATACAGATATACAAACTAATGTTGTGTCCGAACTTACTACAAAATCTTTAGACGTTTCCGAAAATAAATGAATATTTATGATGTTATTCTTATTTTCAACATAGGGGTCAAGTTGGTTAAGAAAAATCCGGATTCTTTATGTTTCATTTTGGGGCAGAATTGTGGGTGTAGTTCTTTGGGTTGAATATGAAACTCGTCAAATGACTATATTTTCACCTCTGTACAGAAGAAAAAGGGCATTAATTCTCTTCTCATTTATTTGGACAGTTATACTAAAAACGTTGTTGAATGTCATAACCGTCTTGGATTTTATTCAGCATGGTCTTTTCAAAAGTCTAACGCACGATCTAGATTTAAACAGGGTAACTGTCATCTATTTCTCGAATATAACAAAAAGACATTTGCCCCAAACGAATTTATGCCCCACAAGAGCCTTCAAAAACTACATATATAATATTTTATCATTCAAAATAATTTATCATAATTGTGTTAATCACAATGACTCAAACTGGCCTTGTTAAATATTTGCCATACTAGGACTCAAACCATCAACCACTAGGTTATGAGTCCGCCGGATTATCGATTGAGCTACTGAGGTCGTCCATTGAAATAAAAAGAGAATTATTACTGTCCATAGGAAAGTGACAAATATTGAGGTTCTGAGAAGAATGGATAAGAACACCGAGCTGGATTTCACGATCAAGAAAAGGAAGCTGGAATACCTAGGACATGTGCTGCGCGGAACAAAATATAAGCTATTGAATCTTGTATTGAACGGGAAGATCGAGGGAAAGCGAGGCAGAGGAAGAAGAAGGAAGTCATGGGGGAGCAATCTGAGAGAATGGTGTGGAGTTGATGATCAGGAGTTGATGCGGATTGCGAGCAACAAGAATGATATAGCCGAAGTGATTTCCAACCTCCGTTAGGAGAGGAACAAGAAGAAGAAGAAGGAAAGTGAGCTTGTTCTAAATTCGTACTAACATTTTTATTGGTTTAACTTCGCTTTCAACTGCACGGTCATATCACGACGGGGGTGTTACCCTCCATTCGCAGAAAACTCCAAAAACATCTACCAACATTAACCTCACCCAGCCTAAACTGGGCCGGAATGCCAGTATCACAAAGTCTTCACCTCGCTGGACGTTGCCTAACTTCGGTGATCCTACGAGAACCATTCAACGCGCCATCGACGCTGGCTAACATTAACTTTGATGAATCTGTTTTTCCTCTACTATTTTTTTAGGTTAATGACTTCGTATTAATTACCCGAGAGTATCTACCTATCTCCCTAACTACTCGTTAAGGGGAATTCAACAAGACTTCCTGTTTCAAGGCAACAATAGCTTAGCGGTAATAAAGAATGTCCAGGGGCTATGCAAAGGTTATTTTTATTTATTTTTAAAAGGTAGGTACTAGATAATGAACTAATGATAAATTTAAGACAAAATACATATTTATAATTTTTTATTCTTATTAGTATAGCTGTGGGACTATAAGCAGGGAGTATACCAGCATTCTCTTGGTTCTGGGGGCCCTTGTCAATTACTTGCCTCCTTGTAAAGACAGTGGTAGAAGTGCTGAGTCATTCCTCCACTGTCTAGGTACCATCGTTCACGATGACGCCACCCTATGATGATGATTTTTATTTGATAAAAAAAATAGTAAGTAGTACTGTAGACACTGTAATGGAAATTACAGTGCCAGCCTCCGTAGCGTAATGGTTGTGACTACTACCCGTAGTCCAGAGATCTCGAGTTCGATCCCCGAATGGAGCAGACTTTTCGAAGAAAATTCTGTTCCCTCCAAACTTGTGATGCTGCCATTTCCAGCCCTACCCAGGCTAGGTGAGGTTAATTTGGGTAGGTGGTACCATTCCCAGCGCATCGAGTGTGAAACCTACGACTATCTATCTCAATCAGGACGTTAAAATCAAATAGAATCAACTGGTCACAATAGATCTAATTAGGTCGCAGTGTTAATTGTTAGGGTTTCACTGAAAACCCTGCAATCAGATCATACAATAATAATAAAAATCGTGGAAATTTAAAGAAAATTCTACAATATCTATGACGATTTTTTCGGTAGTCTATGTACGTAATAAATTAATAATTACAATTAAGTATGCAATGACTAAAACGCAAAATAGGAATCCAAGTGGAAAAATGTAAACTAAAAACGTCAGCAAAAAACAAGTGTTAAAATGAGAAGTTTGTTTTCTTCCCCAGTCCATTGTAGCGTTGGCGTTGTTTACATTCTGTTCCTTGATACCTTTCTGACACTGTTTGTTTTCCTTCTTGTAACAAGGTTGTGTCCACTTATGTATGTTAGAACTGAGGAAATAGGTAAATAGTGTCATGTATAGTATGTATTAGGTACATTGCTGTAATTTATTTATTGTTCAAAGGATACAGAATATGTACCTACATGCATAGAACATGTTTTACGAAAATAAGAGAAAAAAATAATTATTTATCTTAACTGTGTTAGTCAAAATGTTGACATAACAATTATTGAAACTGGCCTTGTTAAATATTCGCTACAAGGGACTCGAGCCACTGACCTCTAGGTTCTCTTACAGAGGTGACTTAAAGCATCAGCTCATAGCAACAGTCTGGGTAACAAGAGCCAAATGCTGGATTCAAGGGGTTTCCAAGTCCTCTTTTGATGTTGAGTTGTTGACTGTGCAAAAAGTTCTGATGATTATTATTCTGATGCATGCAATAATTCTTTGGCGCCAAGTTCCAACCTAAAAATATGTATGTATGTGCCTCGTTATGTAGAGTAGGTTTAGAAAAAATAAATATAAGGCCTTGCCTTGAACCGTAACTCCGGGTACACCTAATAATAATAATAGTGTGGATGTGAATCCAGGTCTCTGTGTGAATTGCGCATTGTATAACTACATAAGAAAATGGGCGCGCATAAAAATTACAGACTAATTTAGGTACTGCTTTTTTCTGATATATTTAAAAAGAAAAAGTGTGCGAAAGCGAGAGATAGATAGAGCGAGGAGACAGGTGATATTAAAATGGAGTTTTAATTAAACGTCATAAATAAAATGAATCACAATAAAATTATTACTGTCTTGAACTCGATTTACAAGGCACATGTGGTGATACCAGGGCCGGGGCATTCTTACGGCAACGACTGTCATTGGCAGTCCAGCGTGGAAATGCCTCGAGCCTGGTAGGCACTATGTGTGGTGAGAAGAATGATGACAAGGTCCAGGGGAAGCAGCGAAACATGCTGAAAAATTAAAAAAAGACAAGTATCGCGAAATTCACTCCCAATTCATTTTCTCTCCCTTTGCCGTCGAAACTTTCGGATCTTTTGGACCAGATGCCTTGGAACTATTTAATTCTATTTCCAAGTCTCTGGTACTTGAAACGAAAGAGAGACGTGCAGGGGAGTACTTCCGTCAAAGAGTGAGTTTCGCGGTACAAAGAGGGAATAAGGCATCAGTAATGAGCACACTGAAGAAAGACGAATCGTTGAATGAAATATATTATATCGTTTGAATAAAAAAAAAAAAAAAAAAAAAAAAAATTCTGTAGTAGGGTCTGAACTGGAAATGTGTACATAACAATATAACATCCTGTAAAAATATAGTTACATGCAATAAATAAAGAGGTGCTATATTAAACTGTTAGCGTAATGGGACTCCCTGTCTCGACCGACAGTCTAAAGAATGATGACATGTTTGTTACATGAAATATTAAATATTGAGAAAGTTTAGGAAGGACCCTACAAAAATTTAGCGTAACATGGGATTCGAACCAACAGTCTCCAGGTCACGAGTCCGCCGCCTTATTGGTCGAGCTACTGAGGTTGGTGGAAACAACCTCAGTACACAAAAGTGGTATCTGGCAAAAAACAACAACCCAAGCAATCATATTCTCAATTTTATTCTTTAAGTCTTTTTACTAGCTTAATTTCCCTTATGGAGGGAGCCATTATTTTATTATCTTCCGTAAAATATCTATTACTGTTTCACCCAATAAAGATTTGACTAAAGTTTCAGAATTTAATTTATTTCAGTGAATATTCAATAAATACAGTAAGTAAGGTGGTCCAGAGATTCGCAGTTCGATTCCCGGTCGGAACAGACTTTTCACACAAAAAATTCTGTTCCCTCCATACATGTGAGGCTGGCATTTCCGACTCTACCCAGACTTGATGAGATTAATGTGGGTAGCTGGTACGATTCCGAGTAAAAGTGGTAAAAGCCCCGTCCTAATGAGGATAGAATAGAACAGGACAGTTATATTAAATAGAATGGTTGGCGTTAGGAAGGGCGTCCAGACAAAAAAATGTGCCACAACCAACCTCAACCATGAGGTTGAACAATGCCGACCCCAAGTAGATTTTGGAAAAGGCAATGTGAAATAAGACAGTAAGTTAGGTATAGTAATAATAACCTTCCTAACAGGAGACCCTGCCCTGCTATGGTTACGTTCCTTCAACATGCTCTTGGTGACTTTTCCATGCTTGCATGTAGTTATTACTGAGAGGACGGAGAGAGAGAGAGAGAGAGAGAGAGAGAGAGAGAGAGAGAGAGAGAGAGAGAGAGAAGAGAGAGAGAGAAAGAGAGAGAGAAAGAAAAGAGAGAGAGAGAAAGAGAAGAGAGAGAGAGAAGAGAGAGAAAGAAAGAGAGAGAGAGAAAGAAAGAGAGAGAGAGAGAGAGAGAAAGAGAGAGAGAAAGAGAAGAGAGAGAGAGAAAGAAAGAGAGAGAAGAAAGAAGAGAAGAGAGAAAGAAAGAAGACGAGATAGAGAGAGAGAGAAAGAGAAAAGAAGAGAGAGAGAGAAGAGAGAATGAGAAAGAAATAGACAGAGAGAAAAAAGAGAAAGAAGGAGAAGAGGAGAAAGGTTAAAATGAGTGAGAGGAGAGAGGAAGAGTGGGGAAGAGAGACGGGTGAGTAGTGAGGTTAAAAGAGAGGATATTAAATTTATGAAAAGATGTATGAGAAAGGAGACCACAGTTCAAAAAGAATTTTTTCTCAGCTTTGTCGTCACAACTTTATTTGTATAAAAAGTTAACATGACTTAGTTGTGAAATTTTGCTGTTAAAAAAATTGGTAAACAAAATAATAATAAATAATAGTCGTGACCTTGAAATGCATGAAAATGCAAAAAATAATGCGTAATTTTTTCTAAATAAAATAAAACAATAATGGCTTCAGCAAAAGTGTTTAATGTTTATCGTTCCATATTGTTTTCAACGGGACATGCACTGAATTTCAAGCCATGCTATGGGAAACACTTTAACAATGACTTGAATGGGTAATTACTAATTACTAATTAGGATGCTCAACTACGAAGTAAATTTGATCCACCCTTAAAAAACAAACGTGTAAAATAGACGCCAAGAACAAAATTTGAGTGGTTGCAGTGGTTGCACTCGCTTGCCATGTGGAAGGTCTAGGGTTTGATCTTCCTAGCCGACAAAAATTTGTATTCTTAATTTGGTTTAAATTGTTTGTAAGGGATACAATCCGGTGCGCTCGTGTTGACCCAGCACCTAATTGAGAAGTATTGTGTCACTTCTCGCCCATCAGAGGGCAGACATACTACGGGATGGAAAGGCTACAACACAGACCACAAACGTCTACAGTAGCTCATGTTTCATGGCTACGAAACACTCATCTAAAAAAAAAACATTTTATGTCCCGGTTTAGAACCCGCGACCTATAGATTACCAGACCGCTGCCTTTATCACTGTGCTATACCGAATACTGAGGTCTGAAATTGGACTAAAGCACCACTCCATACATACACATGTTTTTAAACACTCTGATATCTAGTATTTCGCATTTATACGAATTCAATGTAGATTAGTAGTTAACTGCCTGCTTATGAGTTAGTGTAAACAATTTTTTGCGACTATTTAGTAGGTATGTATTATGTACCTGATGTGTTTAAAGTACTTTATGTACTTTTTATGTAGTTAATAAGTCGCAATAACATAGTATATGGGTCATTTTCATTTATCTTGGGCAATTGGATTTTTTCAAGTCATGAACGTTACCTTTTTCCTAAACAATTTTTAACAATTTTTTAGGCTCAGAAGACTAAGACAAATACCTTTGAGCAAAAGCTTTTATTTAGAATATTTCTAGCAGCTACCTCTTCACACAAAATTACAAAAACTTAACCTACTAGGTACTGTTCATGACCACGGGTAACGTTCATGACGGTAACGTTCATGAGTAACACGCCACTAAAACAATCTTTTCTCAATAAAAGAATATTCACTTTACAAAAAAAAATATTTGATTGGAAAGAGGACATGAAGAAAAATTAAAGAAATACATTATATATTAAATAATCATTACAATTCATTTTAAAAACCGCGTAACGTTCTTGTCAAAAAAAATTAGACCCACCATTGTCCCTCACTGTACTGCATCCAACATCCAACTGACAGGAAATTTCAAAATAAAAACAATGTCATCTATAAGAAGCAAAATAGCGGCAGCTGCTAGCTTCTCATTCAAAGGGTTTTTCAAAATGGTTTACATTTTTTTGGGGGTAACATTCATGACGGAGATTTTTTTTTCTTCGTAGGGACACAACTTTACACGTCTGTAGAATGAGGTGAACATTATTATTTTTATGAAAACTAATGGTCACATCCTAAATAAACTGTATTTTTCTCATTAATATTGGATTTTGGTGAAAATAATGGGGAGAAATGCATTTTTTTCTATCAGACACAGTAAAATCTTAGACTAAGGGACACCTAAAATATCATGAACGTTACTTACATAACTGGCAATTTTGAGTCTCCACATTAGTTTAAAAGACAATTTATTATTGTAATTTATAAAAAAAATTGTTTCCTATGTGATCAAATAGATTTTAGTCATATATCCCTATTATTTTCACATTTATTAAAGGAGAAAGGTTGCGGACTTGATATGCCCAAGATAAATGAAAATGACCCACATACTTATCATGGAATCCTACCTTATAAATGTATTATGTATGTATTTGAACCTAATATATACTTGTGGGTTCAGTAAGTAGTAAGTCCTATTCAGATTGTTTAATTTATTTAATGTTATACCTGTCTAAAATCTTCAAATCAAATACCGTTGAAAACAATACATAACGCACCTAGGTAATCCTATAAACAATGCATTATTTACAATAACACAGTTTGATAGCTATTAAATTTCAAACAAAAGCGTTGGGGCATGCGCAGAACAATACAAATCACGACCAGTGATACGTGGGAAAACTTTTAAGGAACTCGAATCAGTGAGCAAAATTTAAAAAACTATCAGCCCATTGTTAAAAGAATCTTTGTGCCTTTCGAGAGGAACTGACGGACTTTTAAACATAGTTGGCGATAAAACATAAATAAATTGATTTCGACCATTTTTATTTAAAATTTCAGTTTAATTGATGAACAATTTTTTTTAACTGCCTCAAAGTGTTTATTTTTTACTGATTTATGTACGCGATAAGTTAAATAACTCAAGTTTGAAAACAAAACATTTTCCGCTTACATTTCAGTTGCATAATTAGCTATCCTGTTTTTTCTCGCACAAAAAATAATATCTAACAACTGCTTGCCGGACTGTAAAATAACAAAAACCAGTTTTTTCTTTCTCATTTTACCATTCTTAATTTTTCATAAAATTCGTCTGTCTTTTAGAAAATCATTCAGTAATAAGTAAAGTGCTTTCTTTTTTGTCGAAATTTAGTTCTAGTGTCACGAACATTAAAACCATCTTAATTATTAAAAAATCATCTTAATTATTTAAAAAAAAGGAAAGTAAAAACTAGACCAGTTCTCTGAAAGTGATAAAGAATCCTGGACACAATGTTGTCATACAACAGTTAATTATTTCGCGTCTTTAAATAACTCCAAAGAAATTTCCAACTTTAATCGAATCTTAGAACGGCTAAAAGAAAGTTGAAGTCCCCATCAAGCTGGACTGTTCGATATTCTAAAATTGCTGACATTCAAATTAGTTCTCGTGACAAAATAAATACAATTTCTTGTTTTAACTTCAATTTTTAGACTTTTTGGAGTAAATTGATTCACTGAATTTGGTGCCCCAGTGCCCGTCACTTTGGTCTCAAAGTTTTCAAGTCGAATTTTGGCACAACTTCCAGAGCCATGAAGTTCAACGCCTGTCACATCTTCTCCTTGGTGTCATTCCTTCTGGTCACTCTGGTGCCTCTCTTCTCCGCTGCCCTCACCACATTCGGAAAAACGCCAAACGCCAGTGGAAGTGAGTTAAACTTTTAATTTTTTTTTTAAATAAAAAAAAGGTAATTTTGCTACGGAACTGTTTTCACAATACTTCAGGGCAATTTGCCTTTAAACCCATGCTATTCTGGAAAAACTCGGTCGGAATTTTCCGCTCCGGCCGGGATTCGAACCCGCAACCTCGGGTCAGTAACCAATGCTCTCCTCAGCCACGGAGGTTGGCGAGTCAAATTTTAGATTTTTGTGTAATGGATCAAAGTAGTATTTGGAAAAAAATTTCCTGTGAAGTGCCCGTTTTCCAATATGTAGGGCACTCAAACCTGGATATAAGAGAATGATTTCCAGGTCAAATTTACCTTTGTACTAGGGAAAATAACGACTTTATGAGAAAAAACTTTATAAGATTGGATTTAAGAGAGAAAAAAAGTGCAGTGCCTTGAGGTCTCTTATATCCAGGTTCAAGAGCAATCTAAAAAATAATAATAATAATAATAGATAGAGTTGGATAAGAGAATGATTTCCAGGTCAAATTTATCTCTGTAAATGGGAAAATCTTTCTTGTGGGGAAAATAACCTCTTTCTTGTAGATAATAAGAATATAGTGCACTGGTAGTCAACCCTAAATTACCTGGTAATCCAGGTAATTTAGGGGTGTTATTATTATTATAAGAATAATAAGTATCGACCAAACCATAAATGGCTCAATTCTGATTCAATTATTGAATCAGATTTATAGCTTGGCCCATACTTCTTGTACTTATCTATCCAAGTCTCATTTACTAATGTTATGTTTGTATTCTTTTGTTCCAAATTGCAGTAGAGTAATTTACAATCACAAATTTGTAATTTGTAGTTGTACCTAAGTATGTATTTACCATCAGTAAGTCCCTATGTATTTCCAGAGGCACAAAGTCATTAATGTACTAAACACGGTCGAGTAAGTAATTCATAACAATTATTAGGTAACTGTCAATGAAAAGTGTTATTTTATTTTAAATGTTTAGTTAAAATATAAGTACATTATTCATGAATAATTTAATTCTAATTTTAAAATGTAATTAATTTAAATCCTTTTTTTTAATATTGTTTTAAGAGTACCTATTTAATTTTTACTTTCCTTATCCTATGATTTTTCGTATAGTAATTTATTGAACTGTATATTTTGTTAAGAAGCACCTATTCAGTAGATACCAAATATCTTAGGTACATTGATAACTTTAGTAGGAATCTGAAAGCAAAAAATACCTATTATAGCCATCAGGTGAAATACTATTATCTTGGTAAATAAAAGATAATTGCATATGAATCATATTATAATAGATACCTGTGTATTTTTTTTCATATTCCCGAAAAGCTGCCGATTTCGGCCACAAATATCTATTACTATAAAAGAATGTGTTTCTTTGTGTTATTATAACACAATTTTAGTGGGTAGCGCAGAATTATAGGACTTTTCCGTAATATATCTTTAAAATCCCAATATCTTATTTTTGCCTATGATTCCGCCACTGGTCGCTGCTAACATTAAAGCAGCTACTCATTTTTCCTCACGGGGTGTGAGTGGACCCCGAACACCCAAGTACAGAGCAGGAAAAATCTTGCCCCGCTGGGGATCGAACCAAGGTCACCGTTACTACGACTTTTTATACATACCCTTCTGTCCCGGTAGATCAGTGGTAAAGGCGGCACTCTGTAATTCCAGAGGTTCCAGAGGTCGCGGGTTCGAAACCCAGCCGGGACATGACAAGTTATCTTCCCATTTGGGATTTTTACCTCATAGTAATACGTCTTGGGCTTACTGCTGGAATAATGGGACATAATAGTCCTAATCGGGCAGTCTAAATAAGGCGATATTAGTACTATCCCTTAAACGAAAAACTTTTTTTTATAGTTTATTCGGCAGTATGAGGAGGGTAATGTCCTTTTTTTTTCGATATCCGTCATCGATTGTTTTGTTAGAAACGCGAAATCTGCAACAACAAAAAAAGGTCCAATCCCGTCAGCTGGGTGCCTATAGGTACTCGTATTTACCTCATTGAACTCAGACCTCCGTGGCACAATGGTTGAGAGCATTGGTTGCTGACTCGGAGGTTGCGGGTTCGAATCCCGGCCGGAACGGAGAATTCTGAACGAGTTTTTCCGTTTCCGGAATGGCATGGATGTAAAGGTATAGAGCCCTGAAGTGCCGCGGTTCCGCGGCGCAAATAAGAAAAGAAAAAAAGATCATTGAACTCGGAATGACAAATAAGATCTCTTTTACGACACTTAAAAATTATTTTTCTATGTAATTCTATATCTTATCATATCACACTGAACTTTGACCTTGTCATGCTCCTAACAGAACTCCAAAGAGCGTCAGTAAACACGTGAAATGACGAGTGACATTTGACCAGGGAACGTAATATTTACATGTCCGTCCTGACATTGATAAAGAAAAAAGGATGTGAATGAAATAGATTTCCACGAGAAAATTTCCCGCCATACTGACTCTTTTCACTAGGTGCGTGAAGATAGCACCCGACATTGAAGTTAAAATTATGTACCACATACCATAATTATGTAAATATGTATACTATTCACTCACTCAAAAATCTATGTGAAGAGCCAGCGTCGATGGCACGTTGAATACACCAGCTCTTGTTCTGTCAGTGAAGTTAAGCAACGCCCAGCAAGTCTAGGACTTGGATGGGTGACAATTTATATTCGAACGCTCTTGATACTTGTTATTTCCAACCCCAGTGGCGGAAATATAGGCAAAAATACGATATGGAAAAGTCCTATAATTCTGGGCTATCCACTAAAATTGTGATATAATAACACAAAGAAACACATTATTATTATTAATGAACTATTTGCTGACTCAACATAAATCAGAATATTTACTACCAGACTTATCTAAAGGCTCTTTTTGACACTTCACCGTGCTACTTTCAATAAATCTAAGATTATTGCCAAGAGCCAGATTTTACTATAAAATCACATCATAATAATATTTTATAATTTTACCAAGCATAGAGCAGTATAAAAAACACCATTAGATAACTAAGACGATGTTCTTGTAAATTGTAGACAAAGTATAGATAAATATTTGTAAATGCAAAGTAGTTATTACTAATTTGATATAACACCTAAAAATTAATTATGTACAAAACAAAAATTCATTCTTCTAATTAGTACAAAAACATTCGAATTGTGTAATTACAATCACAAATTTCCATACAACATAAAATTTTTATAACAAAAGGAGTTAAACAAAAAATCTTTCAAAGACCTCATTGATGACTTTGTGCTCTCTGGTCGACCCCCCTCCCTAAACCCATCCCCCAACACCATTATTTCCTCCGTAAAAAAAAAAACACTCTCCATAATCCCTTCTACCCCCCCAATTCTTCATACCAACTCCTATCACTTAATTTTCTGTAAAAACTCCGCCTCCAATCATCTATACAACTCCCCTCCCCCTAACCCCTAATCATTCATACAATCCCACCACCTGCCCTCCAATCCTTCGTGTAACTTCCGCTCACCAATCCTCATTACATATCCCCTCCCTTCAACCCCCAATCCTCATTACATACCCTCTCCCTCTAACCCCCAATCCTCCTTCGATTATTCATTCCGCCGTTCCCCAATCACCCGTACAAAACCTAATAACCCCCCACTCCTAACTCCGTACAAACCCTCACCCTAATCATCTGTACAAATCCCCACCCCTCCCTCCGTCAAAACCTTCACCCCCAACCATCCGTACAAACGCCTGTCCCCCCAATCCTCCATACAACCCCCCCCCCCACTCGTAACTCCATACAACTCGCCAACCCCCCGTTGTCAAAACCTCCACCACCAATCATCCGTCAAAACCTCCACCCCCAATAATCCGTACAAACGCCCGTCCCCAATCCTCCATACAACCCCCCCCCACTCCTAACTTTATACAAATCCTCCATACAACTCCCCACCCCTCCCTCCGTCGAAACCTCCGCCCCCAATCATCCGTACAAACGCCCACCCCCATTCCTCTGTCGATTATTCATTCCACCGTTCCCCAATTATCCGTACAAAACCAATTCCCAATTCTCCATACAACCCCCCCACTCCTAACTCCATACAAATCCTCCATACAACTACCCACCGCTCCCTCCGTCAAAACATCCACCCCCAATCATCCGTATACAAATGCCCGTCCCCCCAATCCTCCATACAACTCCCCCACCCCTCCCTCCGTCAAAACCTCCTCCCCAAATCATCCGTACAAACGCCCGTACCCAATCCTCCATACATTTCCCCACCCCTCCCTCCGTCAAAACCTCCGCCCCCCAAATCCTCCTCACAACCCCCCCCCCTCCACCCCCGCCTCCGTACAAACCCCAGCCATCCTGTTCGCAGGCTCCCGCCCCTGCAACACAGATGGCGACTGCTACTCCATCAAGTACTCCTCGTGCGCCCGTGACCCCGCCACTGGGCGCCGCCTGTGCCTGTGCGCAGACTCCAGGACGCCCATCGGAAACAGCTGCGACCAGATCCCCACAGGTAAATTGGTAAACACTCGAGAGTTGGGCGGGCGGGGCGTCACACGACGTGGCGTAACGGTTGTGACCACTGCCCGTCGTCCAGAGATCCTGAGTTCGATTCCCCCGGTTGGAGCAGACTTTTCGCACAGAAAATTCTGTTCCCTCCGAACATGTGAGGCAGGCAATGCCGGCCCTACCCAGGCTGGGTGAGGTTAATGTGGGTAGCTGGTAAAACCCCCAACCTGTCTACCTCAAGTCAGGACGTTAAAACCAAATAGAATCAATGGACATGATAGGACCCCAGACATTGGATTTGGGCGTCCATATAATCCTCTCACCACCGTGATTTAGGTATCAATACCTATCTCACGGACACGGAATTATTATAATATATACAATACACGACGTCGTGATCTATCCGTTGGATCAGACTGAGCGCACGCTTCGTTCAGTGGTAAGATGCTCGCCTACCAAGTGGAAGATCCTGGATTGAAACCCAGGAAAAAAATTGAGTCGGAAAAAAATTGAATTCAAAACCAAAATTTGGTTACAACGGTGTCGAATACAATCTTAAATCGGATGTGGGATTCAAAACCTGGGATTAAAACCGAAAAAAACATCTTTTTAAAACCAAAATTTGATTATGACAGTAATTAATTAAATTTTGAATAAATACAATTTTTTGTCGGCTCTTGGGTTCAAACCGGGACCTTCCCGGTGAGTATCTTACCACTGAGATAATCAGTACATTCGGGTGCGCTTGTGTTGACCTAAATGGAAAGTAGGTGCTGTGTCACTTTTCGCTCGTCAGAGGATTTTTTAAAATTTTAAACCATTCTCCAGATATTTCGAGTGGCTTCTTTTTTTGGGAGACCCTGTATATCGATTGTGTGTTTGAGAAATCCAACTGATCTGCTCCGGTAGCTAAGTGGTCAAGGCACCGGTCTAGTAATGTGTTGTTGTGTGGTTGAGTGGAAGAGCTCACATAAGAGAACCCTGCCTGTGAATCAGGAGAGTCTAATTCGCCCAGAAATGTTATCAGCTCGATTTCGAAAAAGCCGACCGGAAACAATACTTTCTATACCTTATAGGTAATAGAAAGTAACCGACCTCAGTGGCTTGATCTATAAGGCAGCGGACTTGTAACCTGGAGGTCGGTGGTTCAAGTCCCGGTTTCAGCGTAGATTTAGTAGAGCGAGTTTGAGTAGTTGTGATATCACGAAAGTGATTAACACAAATATGATAACTAAACTAAACTAGGTAATAGAAAGTAAAAGACTTTCCTTTTCTTTATGGCGTTCAGGGTTAAGTGGCAGAGAATGCCTAAGGCATTAACTTCGCCCCGGGTTACAAAACAATTGTAATTAATATTGATCTTTATTATTATTATTATTATTTTTGTACATATTTCTAAGTTTTTTTTTTAAATTATTGTTTTCCTTGTTGATGATTGTTTTGTAAAAATAAATAAAGTGTAAATAAAAAATAAAAAAAAAAAAAAAAGTTCAGGTATGCACGAAATTTTGGCATCGATTTACGAGTGGGTGTGGTGTTTTATCACCGGCCAGTATTTTGAAGGCACCGGTAAGAAATTGAATGAGTTATTGTTTCAGAATTAATGACGTAAAAAAATATTTGTGACGTCATTTTGGAGTGAAATCGTGGAAGAGTAAGAATATTTATAGTGAAAGCTGAAAGTGGGCCATTTAGCGTCAATGGCATGTTGAATACACCCTTTTTCGTTTCGTCACTGATATTAAACAACTTCCAGCGAGATTAGGACTTGTAAGGGTGACCATTGTAGTTCAAACCATCGGCCTCGTGATGCTGTCTGTTCCCGCCCCTATTCAGACTGGGTGAGGTTAATTTAAGTAGCTGGTTTGTGAGTGCCCAGCGAATGAAGCATAAAACCCCCGTGGTGATATGAACGCAAAAAGAATAAAAAATAAAAAGTCATTGACTTGTTGGCGTTTTTTATCAATCTACTCAGTAATTTAGTCTTAATGACTGATCAGCTGATATTTTATCAGGGGATTAAGGCAAGATAACCAGGAATATAAAAATAAGAAGAAGAAAAAAACCAACTGCAAAAATTCAATAGTGTTTGATGTGAACCAAGATCTACAAGCTTTTTTAAAATGAAATAACAAAAATTGATGCATTGTGTGGGATTTGAACCAAAGGCTCCACTACTTGGATTAGCAAACCAGCTATATGCTTGGTTACTTGGTTACTTCGGTCACTTATTATCCTTTCCTAAATTACTCCCGATAAATTTCTAATAGTAACTATCGGAAGTATTTTGACATTTTCATGTCTTTGCTCTGGCACATAACCAAAATTATGTGACGAAATTATGTAACGAAATTATGTAACGATATTATGTAACGGTATTATGTAACGAAATATTGAATTGTAAAGGGAGAGAAGAGGGAAAGTGTGTGTCATGCGCACAATGGCGAAGTATTGAATTGTAGAGGGAGAGAAGAGAGAAGAGAGAAGGTATGTGTCATGCGCACAATACGAAATTTGGTCAGTTGGGTTTTGGACCTTGAATAGTAAAGATGAAAATGTCCCAATGGTTGCAGACTCGTATGCAAGCGTTTTTGACATTTTTGCTTGGGACGTGAACCACCGACCTCTCACAAGTCCGGCGCCTTATCGATCAAGCTACTGGTCTCGTAGAACACCTGAAGTTAGAAAAACTTCCAAAACAGAACAAGACTTGGAACAGCGCGACTGGTAACCTTTCTTGTGCTAGTGCATCGGTCAGTCAGGGAGTCGGGGAGCGAAGAAAGTCAAAAAATTCCCTCCCCTGGTTCGAATTTACGACCGTTTTATGCTGATGATGCAGAGAGAATATTTAGCCTGCACGCAATCCGCCTGACCAGGGGAACTGTAAATTACAAGCTTTCCACCCCGGACTCGTAGCCTCACCATGACGTAATGGATTCGAAAGCGCTAACCCTTGGGGTGTCCTCCCTGAAGTAATGCCACACGGCGGACCCAGGGGAACATATACAGGGTGAGCATAAAGTCTCACCCCACCCCCCGTATCTCGAGAATGGCTAAAAATACAAGAAAACGCAAAAACCCGTATTCTTTAATTTTTAGGGGGATTAATTTTCAGCCAAAAAAAATTTGCCTACACGGCCCCAGTCAGGCTGGGCATGGACCAACTTTAAAATCTTAAATAGAATGGTATGTCTTGTGGCACATTGTTTTAAAGGTCTCATAGAGAGAAGTTCATTACAACAAATTTCAGTGAGCTACAACTTACCGTTCTCGAGATACAGGGTCGGACGTCCTGCGTAATATCCATATATTTTGACCTATAACTCGTTGACCGTAAATTCCAGAAAAATGAAATTTGTTGATAATAACTCCTTATGACAAGCACCTTCGAAAAAAATTATAACTCGACATACTCTGTTGATATTAGTTTCTGGTCGGTTTCGTCAGCCACCCGGACGAAAAGTCCGAAAAATTTTAACGAAAAAACAAACCCAGTTTTAACTTGTTCGAAAGTTCTTGCGATAAGGAGTTATTATCAACAAATTTCATTTTTCTGGAATTTACGGTCAACGAGTTATAGGTCAAAATATATGGATATTACGCAGGACGTCCGACCCTGTATCTCAAGAACGGTAAGTTGTAACTCACTGAAATTTGTTGTAATGAACTTCTCTCTATGAGACCTTTAAAACAATATGCCACAAGACATACCATTCCATTTAAGATTTTAAAATTGGTCCATGCCCGCCCAGCCTGACTGGGGCCGTGTAGACAATTTTTTTTTAGCTAAAAATTAATCCTCCTAAAAATTAAGGAATACGGGTTTTTGCGTTTTCTTGTATTTTCAGCCATTCTCGAGATACGGGGGGTGGGGTGAGACTTTATGCTCACCCTGTATAATAGAAACACAACCAAGAAGAGGTTTTTAGACGGTAAAAAACCTTCTCGCCGGCTCACAGGCATTAACCTACGCTGGTGTTTGATGCAAGATTTCCTCTTTTGAAAAAAAAAACCCTTTTCAGGAGTCCCGGTCAAGCGCACTGCATTAGGACTTGCTTTTTTCTATACTATATCTAGTAAATAAATAACAAAAAATAAACTAATTATTATGTCCATGGCTATGATTGGTATCTCTGACTTGAGGGACGGTCTGAGGGACTGGTTATTTATCTATCATAGCATAGAAAGCAGCCATTCTTAGTGCAATTCGTTTGGCCGGGGGAAAAAAATGGGTACTTATTTTTTTTTTTTTTTTTCTTAAGAACTTCAGAGTGAACTCGGGTTAACGGCCAGTCCGTACACAATCCTCGTTCATCCTCCACTTTCGCTCGCCACTCTACCGCATTTCTTATCCGTTGCAAATTACTCGTGACGGCCCGGGCGCCCAAGATGGGGAGGGTGAAGAATTGTAGGACGCCGAGAGTGGGGAAGAGCGCCAAATGTGGGGAGAGTCGAAAGAATGGGACACCGAGAGTTCCAATGATACGGGGGTGAGGGACTGTGGTACGCCAAGGGTAGACTGGATCTCCAAAATACGAGGAGAGAGGGAAAATCGAGACACTGAGCGCAAAATCATAAAACAGGATTAAAGTTACAGATTAGCCGAACTGCCCCTTAACTCAGGCTATAGAGCGCTGTGATTGGTTGAAAATCCAGCTTATTTAAAATTAAATCCTTTTCATAATAAATTTGGTCCTAAGGGTAGGGTAAAAGAAAACTCTGGACGTTGAGGATAAAGAAAATGGCCAAATTAGGAAAAGTACCTACTCAGGGCGCTCATTGGCAAATGGAAAAATTGGGCATTTAGAGGTGGTAGCGAGGAGCGCACAAAAGTTAGGGAAGGTGGAAATTTTGGACGTCGAGAATAGTTCGAAGAGGTACAAAAAGAGGAACGCCGCTAAAGGTAGGGAAGGTTGGAAAACGAGGAAGAATAGAGGAAGGGAGGATACTGGGGAGGGTAAGACGTGAAGAACGCTAAAAATAAATGGCCTGTAGAAAGTATCAGCGAGGAACACAACTTGGGTTGCCCTTTCTACAATGGTGAGCGAATAACAGTTAATCGTACACTGACTTTGACGGAAAAATGGGACTACCTGACCGGGAGGTGGGGGGGGGGGGGGATAACAAATGATGCACGTAACAACATTAAACTTTCGAAGGACTTTTTGTACCTGCGGGTTACCTAGAAATAAATAGTAACTACATTATTATTGTAGCACTAGGCTTGCACGCATGGTGACCTGGGTTCGATTTCTCGGAGGGCAGGATTTTTCTTATATGGATGTGCGGAGTATACTCGTACGTATATCTCAGGACTTGTGAGGAAAAATGAGCAGCTGCTTTAATGTGAGCAACGAGCAGTGGAGGAATTATGGGCAAATGATACACAAGACTATAGATGAAACAAGATTTTTTTTTTTTTTTTATACAAAAACGAACACAATAATTCCGATTTCTATTATTAGAAATCTATCGGAAGTAGTAAAATAATAAACCAAGAAACCCAGAGAAGCTTTTCTGCTGAAATGAAAGTCTATTTGCAGTTGAGTTGAAAAACGTCGAGGTATGTTGACCGAAACAATAGATTTTTTTAAATAGAATTTATTTTAAAAAGGGCTCAAAATAATAATACTACAGAACCTACTGATAACAGTTATCATCTTATCAGTAACTAAACGCGTGATTCGCACGGTGTTATCTCCTCCAGAAGAGGCGACCCACATCCGGAGTACGAACCCCGGGCCCCTTGTGCAGTAGACCGTGCAGAAAATTTCGCGATAAGTGTGATCTATCAAAGGCTCCGAGTTCAATGACCACTGCGCGGAATTGAACAAAAAGTATACCCTCTTCCTGTGTGGGCTAGCGGTCAAAAACATGGCACTCTCTCAAATTAGCATAAAACGTTGTATTAAAATGTGCTGATATTAGATTAAACCACTGACCGCTGTAACGTACTAAATGTTAGGTTATTTTTTCAATCAAATTTGCACAGTACATGAAAAAAAAAAAAAAAAAAAAAAACAATCCACAGTACATGGAACAATACATGTAACTGTTGCGACAATGTAGAGTTACAGACCTAGGACTCTCCTGATTATGGAGTAATATTTAAAATCAAATATGTAACCAGGTTTACCAGGTACATGGCAATGTTGAGATATTAATATTAGATTAAAATTTAAATAAGAACGTATTTAAATACGTGTAACTTGCCGCCTTAACCACTTGCTTGCTACAGGAGGGAATATTTAACAGTCATTTTACAACTTACAATTACTAGTAATTTTGCAAGTTTACAACAAGGTTGCAAAATTAGTAATTTAACTTCTTCTTCTTCTTTTACTCTGTCTTATCCTGCTTGAGCAGGGTCGACGTTGTTCAACCTCATGGTTTGGCACATTTTTTACGGCTGGATGGCCTTCCGAACGCCAACGATTCTATTTGATTTAATGCTTTGGATTAGGACGGGGGTTTTACTCTCCATTCGCTGGAAATCGTACCAGCTACCCACATTAACCTCACCCAGCCTGGGTGAGGTTAATGTGGGTTTTTATTAAAAAATTAACTTTATTACCTTTATTTAACTAATAATTTAACAAGTTAGTATAATTCAGACACATGACCTTTGGCAACACAATACACTGCTGTTCAAAATTGGGAACGCAAGCTGTTCTTTTGCCAGCGTCGCGTCTGCACTGTTGAATGCGCGCTCCCCTAGGATCACCGAAGTTAAGCAACGTCCCGCGATGTGATGACTTCGTGATGCTGGCATTCCAGCCCAACCCAGGCTGGGTGAGGTTTATGTGGGTAGCAGGTTTGTGAGTTTTCTGCGAATGGAGGGTAACACCCCCGTCGTGATATGACCTTGCAGTTGAAAGCAATGTTAAAAACCCAAATGAAAGAAAGCGTTTTTTTTTCCATTTATCGTCATGAATCGCTATTCCTAGAAGTGAATATATTTATTTTGTATAATTAGCTTAAGAGAAGTATTTTTTTTATTCCTCGTTTGATGCAAATTAAATAAAAATTACAAGGTAGGTATTATTTCTATGCGCATGGAGATACGGTGATAAAGGAAAAAAAGATTGAGCGTCCCCCTAATTGTGAAGAGTAGTGCATGATTATATGTATATTTACCACATGGTTCATAAAAAATTACAAGTTAATACTTTATTAGTATTATGAGTAGGAATCGACCTCAGTAGCTTCATCGATAAGGCGGCGTCCTTGTACCCTGGAGGTCGGTGGTTCAAGTCCCAAGTTCAGCAAATATTTAGTAAAGCGAGTTCAAGTAGTTGTGACATCACAAAAGTGATTAACACAAGTATGATAACTTTTAAAAACTTTAAAAAAAAGTATTATGAGCGCAAGTAGGCCTATTAAATTAGCAATTTGTATATTGTATTCTCTTAACTTTCTTTAAGTCTGTTAACACCAAGGCCCTATGTCATAATGATTTTACCAGTGTGTCATAATCATTTTACAACATGGATAATGCGTCATTTAAGACCTTAGTATGAACCATGAAGTGAAATTGGAAGTTCAGTCAAGTTCATTTGTCTGAATTTCTAAATATATAAACTGTGTTGTAACGTATAGAATTGTTGTGATATAGGACCGAGAAGTTTAGTACACGCTACAGACTAGAAGCTCATTCACCATGTAAACCCACATGAACTTCTCCCAGCATGGGTTGGGTCAGAGAAGATCCGTCATCACAGGGGTTCGAATGAGCGGTCATCCACCCAGAACTCACGTTGCTTCACTTAATAATGTCGCGAATAGTGGCGTATTTCTGTGACTATTTACCTAGCCATGTCCGCTGGCTTATTTGCATGCGCGGATATAGCCCTCTTGTACTGGGGGGGCACAATATACCTATCTAGCGTGTTACACCCGCCCCATCGCAAGCCACACACACACACACAAACGCACATACCCCCACACACACACGCACACACCCACCCACACACACCCACACACACACACACACACACACACACACACACACAAATGTCAATATTTTTCATGTCACCCATCCATTTCTTGTCCTTACTGGAGCTCAAGAATGGCTCATCAGAATTTCGCGATCAATATGTCAAATAAAGACTCCAACCCTTGCAAAAACATTCTCGCTTTGAGTTAATAATTCGTCACGACATATTTCAAGAAAAAATGTCATTCAGGTCAAAAACGTAAATACTTTTTGCTTACCCATCCATTTTATAGTCTGGCTGGGGGACTATAAACAGAGAGTAGACCAGCAGTCTGGCTGGGGGACTATAAACAGGGAGTAGACCAGCAGTCTGGCTAGGGGACTATAAACAGGGAGTAGACCAGCAGTCTGGCTGGGGGACTATAAACAGGGAGTAGACCAGCAGTCTGGCTGGGGGACTATAAACAGGGAGTAGACCAGCAGTCTGGCTGGGGGACTATAAACAGGGAGTAGACCAGAATTGGCTTGGTTCTGGGGGCCCTTGTCAATTATTAGCCTCCTTGTAAAGACAGTGGTAGAAGTCCTGAGTCATTCCTCCACTGTCTGGCTACTATCGTTCACGATGACGCCACCCTATGATGATGATGATCCATTTTATGTCCTTACTCAACGTAGCTTAAGAACGGCTCATCAGAATTTTGTGATTTATATCTCAAATTGAAACTTGAACCCTTGATGAAAACTTTCTCTTTTAGAGTTGATACGCCGCCGCCGTGGGGCTGTCACGACAAATTTTGAAGAAAAAAAATGTCATTTCGGTCGAAAAATGTGATTTTATGTGTCACCCATCCATTTTTTGTCCTTACCCTGTGTAGCTAAACCCTAGAGATATATTCCCTGATCTATAGACCTATAGGTAAAATTTCAGGTTTCTCGGACAATCTGTGTGGATTTAACAACTTTATTATTTAGTTATTTCATATTGGCCTTAGAATTTGGAATTATTTTGGGGCCTGTGCCCCCTGACTCATTGAGATCTCTTTTTTATTAAGGGATTAGTCTTAGCATTGGGAATTATTTTGGGGCCCGTGCCCCCCTAACTCATTGAGATCTTTTTTTAACGGGATTAGTCTTAGAATTGGGAATTATTTTGGGGCCCGTGCCCCCCTAACTCATTAAGTTCTTTTTTTACGGGATAAGTCTTAGAATTGGGAATTATTTTGGGGCCCATGCCCCCCTAACTCATTGAGATTTTTTTTTTACGGGATTAGTCTTAGAATTGGCAATTATTTTGGGACCCGTGCCCCCCTAACTCATTGAGATCATTTTTTATACTGGATTAGTCTTAGAATTGGGAATTATTTTGGGGCCCGTGCCCCCTTAACCCATAACTCATTGAGATCTTTTTTATTACGGGATAAGTCTTAGAATTGGGAATTATTTTGGGGCTCGTGCCCCCCTAACTCATTGAGATCTTTTTTTTTACGGAATTAGGTATAATGAAATTTGAGAAACACCGCTTATCGAAAAAATCTGGGGGGCACGTGCCCCCCGTGCCCCCCCCTATATCCGCGCATGATTTTCGATGCCTCTCATACGTACTGTGCTTCTTACTCTCTCTCTCTCTTTCTCTCTCTCTCTCTCTCTCAGCCTCTAATAAATACTGTGCTCATGCGCGGATATAGCCCTCTTGTACTGGGGGGCACAATCGCACAGTATATCTAACTAGCGGGTTGCACCCGCCGCTTCGCAAGCCGATCACATACATACACACACACACACACACCCACACACGCACACATACACACACAATTGTCAATATTTTTCGTGTCACCCATTCATTTCTTGTCCTTACTGGAGCTCAAGAATGGCTCATCAGAATTTCGCGATCAATATTTCAAATGAAGACTCCAACCCTTGCAAAAACACTCTCGCTTTGAGTTGATAGATCGTCACGACATATTTAAAGAAAATATGTCATTCAGGTCAAAAAACGTAAATTATACTTTTTGTTTTCCGATCCATTTTATGTCCTTACTCAACGTAGCTCAAGAACGGCTCATCTGATTTTCGTGATTGATATCTCAAATGAAAACTTGAACCCTTGCTTAAAACTTTCTCTTTTTGAGTTGATACGCCGCCGCCGTGGCGCCGTCACGACAAATTTTGAAGAAAAAAAATGTCATTTTGGTCGAAAAATGTGATTTTTTTGTGCCACCCATCCATTTTTTGTCCTTACCCCGTGTAGCTGAACCCTAGAGATATATTCTCTGATCCAAATAGACCTATAGGTAAAATTTCAGGGTTCTCGGACAATCTGTGTGGATTTGACAACTTTATTTTTTAGTTATTTCTTATTGGTTTTAGAATTGGGAATTATTTTGGGTCCCGTGCCCCCCTAACTTATTGAGATCTTTTTTTTTTTACGGGATTAGTTTTCGAATTGGGAATTATTTTGGGTCCCGTGCCCCCATAACTTATTGAGATTTTTTTACGGGATTAGTCTTAGAATTGGGAATTATTTTGGGTCCCGTGCCCCCCTAATTTATTGAGATTTTTTTTTTTTTTTTACGGGATTAGTCTTAGAATTGGGAATGATTTTGGGTCCCGTGCCCCCCTAACTTATTGAGATCTTTTTTTTTTAACGGGATTAGTCTTAGAATTTTGGGAATTGTTTTGGGGCCCGTGCCCCTCTAATTTATTGAGATTTTTTTTTCCGGGATTAGTCTTAGATTAGGGAATTATTTTGGGGCCCGTGCCCCCCTAACTCATTGAGATCTTTTTTTTTACGGGATTAGGTATAATGAAATTTGAGAAACACGGCTTGCCGAAAAAATCTGGGGGGGCACGTGCCCCCCGTGCCCCCCCCTATATCCGCGCATGCTTATTTGCGAATTTTTTTATATATTTTAATTAGGGTCCAAAGACTCCGTTTGATCAGTTGAGTTTCTGTTTTTGATCAGTTGATTTATGAATCAAATTTATGCGACAGATTTACTTGACGGACCTAAAAACTATCCGATCGTGTGGTAAGCTTTAAAATAAAGCTATTTGAATCCCAACTGCAAAGTTGCTAATGGACAGATTTAATCATGGACTTAACAAACAATTCCATACACAATCAAATGGCTAGTGGCCCATCAAAATTAAGAATTAAACAGTCTGTTAGTGACTTCGCAATCCATAGCGAACCTATTGCGCATTAAGAAAACCAGCTTCCTTAAGTTTAACCCTTGCATGCCTCACTGAGAGTACACCTTCACACAGTGTTGTTTGTTCCAGCGTTGCATCTGCCGTGCGAGAAGGACGAGCAATGCATCCCGAATGCAGGCTGCATGATGAACTCCACAACCGGGGCGCGAATGTGCATGTGTCGGGACAACTCGACCGAAGTCGGAAATATCTGTAACGGTAAGCGACAGGTTGTGTTTGTGAGCGTTGATAGCTGTGTTTGTACCGGTTATTATTAGCTGTGTCAGTAATGGTCACTATGTTTGTAAGGGTTAATAGTTGTGTTTGTACCGGTCATTATTAGGTGTGTCAGTAACGGTCACTATGTTTGTAAGGGTTAATAGTTGTGTTTGTACCGGTTATTATTAGCTGTGTCAGTAACGGTCACTATGTTTGTAAGGGTTAATAGTTGTGTTTGTACCAGTTATTATTAGTTGTGTCAATAATGGTCACTATGCTTGTAAGGGTTAATAGTTTTGTTCGATAGAGCGGACAATAGTTGTGTTTGTACCAGTCATTATTACCTAGTTGTGTCAGTAACGGTCACTATGTTTGTAAGGATTAATAGGTGTGTTCGAAATAGCAGACAATAGTTGTGTCAAAAAGGTTTATAGTTGTGTTCGTAACGGTATATCATTGGTTGTTTGTAAGAGTTAATAGTTATGTTTATAACAGAAAGGATAAAGTGTTGTTTTTGTAACTGTAAGGAAATAGTTGTGTTTGTAACAGTGAGGAAATAGTTGTGTTTGTAACAGTAAGAAAATAGTTGTGTTTGTAAAAGTAAGGAAATAGTTGTAATTGTAACAGTAAAGAAATAGTTGTAATTGTAACAGTTAGGAAATAGTTGTGTTTGTAACTGTAAGGAAATAGTTGTGTTTGTAACAGTAAGGAAATAGTTGTGTTTGTAACAGTAAGGAAATAGTTGTAATTGTAACAGTAAGGAAATAGTTGTGTTTGTAACAGTAAGGAAATAGCCGTGTTTGTAACAGTTAGGAAATAGTTGTGTTTGTAACAGTAAGGAAATAGTTGTGTTTGTAACAGTAAGGAAATAGTTGTGTTAGTAACAGTAAGGACAAAATGTTGAGTTTATAACAGTAAGGAAATAGTTGTATGTAACAGTGAGGACATATAGTGTTGTGTACTGTTGTGTTAGTAAACAGTAAAAAAATAGTTGTGATTGTATAAACAGTAAGGAAATAGTTGTGTTTGTAACAGTCAGGCAATAGTTGTGTTTTACCCAGCAAATATCAAATCTTCAACATCATCAATAATAATATTACTCTTCAGTGGAAGGTAACCGCGAGGCGAGTTTAATACTCAATAATAATAATAATAATATCGCCTTATTTATACTGCCCGATAAGGACTATTAAAGTCCCATTATTCCAGCAGTAAACCCAAGACATATTATTATGTGGTAAAAATCCCCAATGGGAGGATAACTTGTCATATCCCGGCTGGGTACAAACACAACAACTCAATGCATTTTCTACCACCTAACCCTCAGAGTCTTATTATTATGTGGTCACAAACTCAAATTAACGAGGAAAAATTCATGCACTTATTGGGATTCAAACCTACACTCGTACTATCAATTGTGAGTATGATACTCTCAATTGGTGATTTGTTTACTCGGCTATGCAAACAATTGTTCTTTATCTCAGGGTTCAAAGGGATGAGTTTAAAGTTTTTTAAAAGCTATTTAAACGATGCATGAAATGACGCACAGACGTAAAGTTCAAACCAGATAATATTGCACATTTTTACTTCCCAAGTATTACCAATAAGGCAGGAAGCATTGCATTTTTTCGGAATCGATCTTTCATTTCTGGATGAAATAGAGTAGATGTACCAATTATTCGACAGTGAAAAAAAACGACCATAATTTTCGACACTTTTTTTTTAACCTTCATAAATTTTTACATGGATACATTTTAATATTTTTGTTTATATGAGAATAAATGTACAAAGGAATACTATCGGCTCTGAGATAGCTTGTCTTTGTATTTTCTTAGAATTTCTTAGTGTAAATTTTTATGAAGGTTAAAAAATGGTGTCGAATTTTATGGTGTGGCTTTTTCACTGTCGAATAATTGGTACATGTGTCCTACATAGGTTCTTCTTATTCCAAGTGAGTGATTTTTATCATAATTATACTCCTAATTTTATAATTATGTGGACATTTACATATTATGTGTTAACAAAATATTTTAAAACGTTCAGTCATAGAAAAATGAAATTTCGCCGTTTTGTTAGTTATTAAATACGTGGAAAACGAATTAATTTGCAAATATCTTGCGAACGGTGATATAATAAATCGATTTTTTTCATTATTAATAACCATTTCAGTTTTCAGCATAATATCCCGTTAGACTTCAAAGTTATTTTTTCGGTCATGAAATCTGAGCATAATTTATTACTAAACGGTAACTGATGTTAACGAGTAATAACATTAAGGACAATGCAATCAAAGGTTGAACTATCATTTTATCACATTTCTTTGATCAGAGTTCAGTTTTTAAAGGTGAATTATTCCATTCGACCGAAATTTGACATTTTATTCAGCTCTTAAATATAAAATATCATCAGGTGCATTAGGTACTGTACATGAACATGACTCTTGTAAATTGTAATAGAAAATCGTGTGAGATTCACGCCACTTTTTCACTCCAATGAATGAAATTCCAATTAATTATTTTTCACATGTGATAAAAAATGTAGGTAATTAATTTTTGATAACCTTTCACCTGAGTGATGTGCGTACTTCAGTGTTGTCGGGTAATTCATTCTCCTCTAAACACAGAAATGAAATCTGTTAGACTTTCAGTGACATTACGGGCGAAATTAATAGACAAATTCTATAACTCAAGTCATTGCTAGAGAGTACAATTCCAAACAAACACAGTTGTTTACTGTTGCATTTATCACTCCGTTCCCACCAAAATAACAAATCAATGATTTAGAATTCACCGGTCAAAGGTCGTGTCAATGCATAATTTTTCTATGAGTACGAAGTATGGTAAGAACAATATCAATTACCTAATTCCTAATTCAAAGGGCACACAATGAATGAGTTTCCCTTTGAAATAATGAGACTTGAAAGTCCTAATCGGGCAGTAAAAAAAGGACTTAATAGTTCCAATCAGACAGTAAAATAATAATAATAATATTTAAGTAGTTTTTCTTTATAAAATAATAATAATCATAATATAAAGAATTTTTTTCGCTTCAAATTTCATTTTAGTTTCATTTACTCCTTTTTATTATTATTATTATTATTTTTTTTTTTTTTTAAGCACTGCACTTCTCAAACTAATCACTTTCTGCACGTTTTCCCTTCTTTATAGACGTCCCGCTCTGGTACAGTAGCTGGCTCAAAACCATCCTCACAGTCATGCAATACGCACCCACCACATACGGCACCCCCTCTTTCCCCGACTCACCCCACTTTGCACCCCCACACACAGGCCCCTCTCTGGAGACCAACGAGATCGAAATCAGAACCCTAGACGATCGGAAGAAACCCTATCTGGACAAAGGGACTGAGGGGAGTACCCTGGGGGAGCCCAAATCAAGCTGGAGCAAGAAAGGGTCTCGGTATTTCGTGATGAACCAAATTGGCTCAGAGGGCAGGGATCGGATGAAAAGCTCGCTGCTGAAAAAGAAACTAATGGGTCAACTGGCTTGGTAGTTGGAATGTCCGTCCGTGTCATATTCATATCCAAAGTCATGAATTTATGAACAATATATCGGCTCTTAAGTGATACTTACGACTCTTAAAAGCCGTGTGTCCAATGAAAGAACATAAATTAAGAATGCCTAGGATGGCTGTGATTTTTTTCTATTTTACTTTTTGCATTTTTATGTATGTCGTACGTAATCGTATCGGGATCGAACATAGGCTGCTAAGCAGAATCTCTACTAATTGATACTAACAAAGACGCATAGTTCATAAACAAAATTTGAGCAAACGTGGTCAGATGACTAAGCTATCCAGCAGTATCCACTCATGTTCCAACTTAAGGTCGGCCTTGAAAGTTTATTTTCAAACGAAGATTATGAAAATAAGATTAATTCCACCCAAGCCTTTTACACTAGCCGTAGAAATGTAAATATAGCGAACGGAAAAAGTAAGTACAGGGTACTTAATTACTGTTCACGGTAATTTTATTAACCCCCCCCCTCCCCGAGGGGAAAACAAATTCTATATGCATGATATAGCCCAGGCAAATTAGTGCTAAAATGGGGTCTAGCGGCAAAAAATTGCTCAATAGCTGGAAATCGTTTTAAACCCTTAAAGGGGTCCTGAATAATGGGTATATGAGTTTGCGACGGATTTTAGGTTGTGCTTCCGAGTTTAGGGCCTAAATAGTGCAATTTTTTTGCACTTTTTTTAAAATTGCGCTTATAACTCAAAATGTATTTATTATACAGAAAATTTTACTCAGTTCTCATCTAAAGAACATAAAATTATGCGTCTAATGACGTTTGAATCATTAAAATAAGTTAAGCCGTTCAGCCACAATCGCTCCTCAAAGATGAGTGATTTTTTCAAACATAGCTCAAATTTTGAAAATTCTCAACTTTTAACGCCTGTAAATCAAAAAGGACTGCACCAATTGAAAAATTTAATTGATTTGAACTTGTAGGAAATGTAATTTTAAGTAAAATACTGTTTGAAATTTGAAATTTGCTCACTCCAGTGCTGAGATATGAATTTTAAACCGAAAAGTTCCTAGCGCCAAATTTTCGCTAAGGCAGTGCAACGCAAGAAACTTCGTCTGAACTCTAAAATTATCACATTCGTACAACTTTTCAATTAAAACTGAACGTAATCTATTGAATTCAGTCGAATAGGTAATTTAAAATTTTGAGAAACTTGCACTGAATTTTACTAAGATCTTTACTGAACATGTGATTTCAAGACAGCAGGCACACTATGGAGGATGTAACTTGTTTTATATGCGGGAACATTGTGCAAGAAGGAATATTAATAATATAATAATAAAAATGCATTTTCTTTGTGTTGTTATGTCACAATTTTAGTGGGTAGCGCAGAATCATAGAACTTTGCCAGTTTAGTTTTACAAGATATTTACAATATCTTGTATTATTTGTGTGCCTATGATTCAGCCACTGGTCGCTGCTTCATATCAAAGCAGCTACTCTTTTTTGCTCACGACTCACGAAGTATGAGTGGACCCCGAACATCCAAGTACAGAGCATAAAAAATCCCATCCCGCTGGGAATTGAACCCAGGTCACCATGCGTGCAATGCCTAGCGCGCTAACTCACTCGGCTACAGTGACTACAACATATTAAAGGAAAAGATAGAGGAATATTAAAGGAAAAGTCACTTCGAATGTTCATTGAGGACAGCAGGAGGAGAAATGATGGGCATCACACGTGGTTTCAGACTCAGAAATCTATTAAACTTCACGAGAAGTGTCGCAAAGGTGTCTACACGAAGGAGTCAAACACTGTAAAGGCCGAAAAAGAAGCAAGAAATGGAAACCGTGTGACAAGAGGCCGTGAGGAAATACCAAAATTCAACTTCAAGGAGCTCTGCTTCTACTGTGGAAAAGAAATGGAGGTTCTGGGTACTAACGACTTCTTAGGAGTGAACCACTTTTTAGTCTCACCTCGGCAGTATATTTGGTAATTTCTATTCTACCCCCCCATGGCATAGAACGTATCATGGCCATCAATGGTATCCATGTTTATATCGGCGTTGTCATATACGAATTGAGTTAATGAATTTTTAGTTATGATAAGGCCATGATACGTTCCATGCTATGGGGGGTTTTCAGTGCTTCACTCCTAAGAAGTCGTTAGTACCTAGAACCTCCATACTGAAGGTGAAATCAATCCCACTAGTGACCAGTTTGAGCGAACTCTCCCTGTTCACGCCATGTGACTCCAGTTTGAATTGCCTCCAAACTTACCCCGCGCATATCACTCGATCTCTACGCCCCTAACTGTTAGAGATAACACTTCGATATCAGATGATAGGCATATCATATGATCTTACAAAGAAACCCAGAGATTCGGTACGATAGATTGGGAACGACGATGCCTCGTTCAGATTGTAACAACCATTGGTCAGGGTACGTCTTCTCTCCTTCCTTGATCTACCACCTTTGATCCCCTTCTAAAGGCGTAAGTACTTGGTACAAGTACTCAAGGTAAGACCATCCAATCTCATTTCATAGTAGTAGTTTATTTCTTCCTTTTATCTTTCCGTGTGAATTTAATACTCTTTAATACCTACACCTTTCGTAGTAGCGTTATTGAATCAGCGGCCTTTTCTTCGTTAAACCCCAGTAACTGGGAAACGTAGGTCTTTCGGCTTCAAAGCCCCAGTTACTACATTAATTCACTCCCCTCGTCCAGATATACCTTGAGCTGCATCAGGATCCATAGATGGGCGTGAATTAAAGAACATACCACAACAAGAATTCAGCGGCTACGAGGTCTGATTCAGTTGCCATCCTACGCAATACCACCGCCCCCATTTCATCTCCTCTGGCAATTGCAGAACCTTTAATTTTTTGCATTATTTCTTGTGTCTGAATTTCACGCACTGTTTCACGTCTATGAAGAGGAAGCTTTTTCTGTTTAGCCTTGAAGCTTTCAGAGGCAAAGAGGCATCTTTTCCACAGTAGAAGCAGAGCTCCTTAAAGTTGAATTTTGGTATTTCCTCACGGCCTCTTGTCACACGGCCTCCGTTTCCTGCTTCTTTTTCGGCCTTTACAATGATCGACTCCTTCGTGTAGACACCTTTGCGACACTTCTCGTGAAGTATAACAGATTTCTGAGTCTGTAACCACGTGTGATGCCCATCATTCCTCCTCCTGCTGGCCTCAATGAACGTTCGAAGTGACTTTTTCTTTAATATTCCTCTATCCGCTCCTTCTTGCACAATGTTCCCGCATATAAAACAAGTTACATCCTCCATAGTGTGCCTGCTGTCTTGAAATCACATGTTCAGTAAAGAGATCTTAGTAAAGTGCAAGTTTCTCCAAATTTTAAACTACCTATGCGACTGAATTCAGTAGATAACGTTCAGTTTTACTTGAAAAGTTGTAAGAATGTGATAATTTTAGAGTTCAGACGAAGTTTTTTGCGTTGTACTGCCTTACTGAAAATTTGGAGCTAGGAACTCTTTCGGTTTAAAATTCATATCTCAGCACTGGAGTGAGCAAATTTCAAATTTCAAACAGTATTTTACTTAAAATTACATTTCCTACAAGTTCAATTCTATTAAAATTTTCAATTGGTGCAGTCCTTTTTGATTTACAGGCGTTAAAAGTTGAGAATTTTCAAAATTTGAGCTATGTTTGAAAAAATCACTTATCTTTGAGGAGCGATTGTGGCTGAACGGCTTAACTTATTTTAATGATTCTAACGTCATTAGACGCATAATTTCATGCTCTTTAGATAAGAACAAAGTAAAATTTTTTGTAGAATAAATGCATTTTGAGTTATAAGCGCAATTTTAAAAAAAGTGCAAAAAATTTGCACTATTTAGGCCCTAAACTCGGAAGCACAACCTAAAATCCGTCGCAAACTCATATACCCATTATTCAGGACCCCTTTAAGGGTTTAAAACGATTTCCAGCTATTGAGCAATTTTTTGCCGCTAGAGCACTAATTTGCCTGGGCTAATAATGAAGAAAGAGAAAACGAAGGAAGAAATAAAAACAAACACGGTAGAGATATACGGCACCTGCAGCCCCTGTATAATTATAACATTAGCCGCATGTAGAGCTGTTAAAATCTAGTTCAGCACTTCAATTTCAGGGCCTTTGTCTAGGGGAAAATGGGCAGTATCTAGTTCGTTCTGTTTACCGTTTTCATACAAGCTTCATAAATCTCCAATCATTCGTCCAATGGAGGAGTACAAAAACACTGACTCGAATGGTAGACCCTCAATTCAGATTCCAATAATCCATACTAACCACTGACTAACAGACCTACCTTAACATCAGTCATTGTCCATTTATGTCAAGCTGTAAGGCAAAACTAAATGAATGTAATTGTTAGGGAAAAAAATTATACATAATTATACATGTCACGTTCTTCCTCTTTCAATTTTGGGTTATTTTTGTAGATATGCGTATTCCTCCGATTTCAATATTTCATATTTGTGGTGGCGCCGAATTCAAGCCCGAAGCGATTTACGGCAATGAAAATAGAAGTACAACTTATTTTTTCTACTTTGCTAATTGACAGATTTAATCGTGAACTTGAAGAACAACTTTATACACAATCAAAATAATGTCTAATGCCCAATTCAGTTCACGGTTAAATCAGTCTGTTAATGACAATACAATCAATATCTGATAGTTTTTTCTCATTTAATATTTATGTAAGTATTTTTAAGTATCTCTGACAAAAATAAATGTATTTTTTATAAGCACTTTTAACTTATTATCGCTCATTTCGATTGTTTCTATGTAAGCTATTAATACACACCTGTATGCCGCATTACTGTTAACGATTTTATTTTAAGGAAAGTGTAACTTGTTAAAAATAAATTAAATAAAGCTGCTTAGCTTTTTTATTTTAAGAAAGGTGTAAAATAAATAAATCCTCGCTTTCAAGTATCTTGAATTGTGCACGCCATTTTTATTTTTAGTATTTCACCATATTGCACAAAATCACCTTTGTTGTTTCCTTACCTACTTTTCTTCACTCCCATTTGTTGTTATATTGTTGTTGTTGTTCTGATTTAAATATTTACCTGAATAAATGAGCTCACTGCTTTTCTTTGTGCTATGTCACAATTTTACAACAACACTCTGTTTGTCTTGCAAGAATGAGACTAAGGGCGGAATTAATAGACAACATCAATAACTTAAGTCCTTGGTAAGTGTCCGTTTTCCCTATCTTACACAGTACGCAATCCGTGACTTAGCGCCACAGAGGTATTACAAAAACGTCTATTAATTCCTCCCTTAATACCTCTGTGGCACTAAGTCACGGATTGCGTACTGTGTAAGATAGGGAAAACCGACCCTTTGTAATGACATGTGATGTAGAATTTGTCTATTAATTTCGCCCTAAAGAAAGAGTCCCTTTTTTCTCACAGTACTGTCCAAACAAAGTCTCATTATTTTAATGTAAATTCCCCACAAAGTTTCAACAAGTTCTGACTTTTAGGGCGGAATTAATAGACGTTTTTGTAATACCTCTGTGGCGCTAAGTCACGGATTGCGTACTGTGTAAGATAGGGAAAACCGACACTTACCAACGACTTAAGTTATTGATGTTGTCTATTAATTCCGCCCTTAAAACTTACTTTTAAAGTATTCTATTTTTAAAGTACTCGGAGATTCAGGAAGGTCAGTATTTGCAATTCAGGTGGTGGTATGTTTTTTGTACGATGAAGCAAATTCAACTTTGCAACAAACAAAGAAAAAACTAGGGAAATATCCGAAATCTTCTACATCAAGGTGCAGAGAGGTTTTTTGGTAAGCTAGAACTTATTCATGACTCATGAGTAAGTTTACCTAGGGAGGAAAAAAAGGAACAAACCCAAATCCTCTACATCAAAGTCCAAAAACTTGTCAACTTTAGGCAGAGTATTATTATAAACATATATAAACTGATTAGAGTCCCACAAAAGAATTCGCATTAATTACACCGATCCTGTTATATCTATTGTGACCCTATAGGCATCGTACACTGCAAACCATTTCTCATATGGGTGTACAGTTTTTATCTTGGAAAAAAAGAAGAAGAAAAACCGGGCAAAAGAATTGTTTGTTGTTGTTGCTTTATCGGCTTTCAAATTTAGATCTTCCACCCAACCAGTTTTTGCCGACTCATTGTCAGCAACAAGTAGAAATAGAAGGAAATAAAAAAGCAGTATAGGATAGGAATGAAAAAAAAAGATGTAGAAAAGAAGTTTAATAATGACAATCAAGAGCTACGGAATATCAGAAAAGAACTCCTCAACAAGACTTTGAAAAACACTTTGAAACCGTCAACCTCGAATCTTCTACATCAAACTCCACAACTTTGTGGCGTAGTATAACGCTACAAAATAAGGTATGTAAGAAAGCAAAGTATTTGAAAGTGCATAAAACAAAACACAACGTCGAGAAATAGATGTTGATAACACTAATTACAATATTTACAACATTGTCGTGTCCTTCGGTTTCAACACGCATTCGAATAATTTTTTTCGCAATTTCACGTCCAGCGGCTTGACTGAAGGTCTTTGGCAAAACTTTCACTGCAACATTTGCAAATAACCAAGGCTCTTGAGGAAAAGTACTCCATGTGTTTATGTGTTACCTACAATTACTATTATTCTGGCTGGAGGTCTATAAACAGGGAATAGACCAGCAGTCTGGCTGGGGGACTATAAACAGGGAGTAGACCAGCAGTCTGGCTGGGGGATTATAAACAGGGAGTAGACCAGCAGTCTGATTAGGGGACTATTAATAACAGGGAGTAGACCAGCAGTCTGGTTGGGGTACTATACACAGGGAGTAGACCAGCAGTCTGTCTGGGGGACTATAAACAGGGAGTAGACCAGCAGTCTGGCTGGGGGACTATAAATAGGGAGTAGACCAGCAGTCTGGCTGGGGTACTATACACAGGGAGTAGACTAGCAGTCTGGCTGGGGGACTATCAATAGGGAATAGACCAGAATTGGCTTGGTTCTGGGGGCCCTTGTCAATTATTAGTCTCCTTATAAAGACGTGGTAGAAGTGCTGAGTCATTCCTCCACTGTCTGGCTACCATCGTTTACGATGATGCCTCCCTATGATAAATTACTATTATTATTTTTTTATCATATTTATCACAAAAATACACAGTCGGATACCATTCAGAACGGCCAACTCATTTTTTTTTTAATGGTCTCCGTGGTCGAGCACTGGTTTGCACGATCGGTCACCTGAGTTCGATTCCCAGCAGCAGCTCAGAAATTTTCTGCTCTGTACTTGGATGTCCAATTATTGTCAACTCATATCTCGTGAGGAAAATTGAGTAGCTATTTGCATGGATAGCAACTAGTTGTGACAGAGTAGGAATATGGATATTGGATATTGAAAATCGTGTTTGTAGTTTCATAATGTTGAGCTAGCCACTAAACTTTGAGACACAATTACACAATGAAAACACATACATACAGATACAATTTTCGGTCTGGCAAACCAAAAGCAATAACAAACATTATCACTGTTGGCTTGGTGTTATGAAGGACATCCGGCCAAAAAATATGAAAGTATGTATGCCAGATTTGCCAGAACCAAACAACCTCAACAATGAAAAAGAGGTTGACAAATGCCGACCTCAAATAAATTCCAGAAAAAGAAAACTGAAAGAAGAAGACATGCAATAGGGTTGTTAAAAATGACTCGAACTAGCCTTACTAAAATTACCCGAGCTTGGGATTCGAACCACCATCCTCTCGGTAACGAGACCGCTACTTTGATAAGATTGCTATCGAGGCCGATATATTTATGTTGAAACTCACACATTTTTTTGTGGTTGTAAGATTTCGAAGGAATTTTTGGGCCCCAGGTAAGAAAACATGGGTTACTGAAATTGGAGAAAATTACAGTTTGTACAAGGCAACATGCAAAAGGCTAAATGCTAGGAAAGGGAAAATCACAGTATAAACAACACTGTTTGGTGTTTCTCCTCGTTTTTCGTAAATATGGAGGTACAACGACACAGAATTTTCTTGCTACAGGGTGCATAAAATTCTTTCATTAAACTATTTTTTAAACTACACAATAGTAATTTACGGTTAAACCAAGAAATGTATATTGAAATTATCCATGGTTTGAGTTGATCGGAATTTAAGTGTACGAAAATATAATACATAAATTGAAGACACAACAGAAAAAAGTCCTGTTCAACAAAATAATAGGTACGTCTTTAATATTTCAAACAAAAACAGAAAAAGAAAAGATTCTGTTTGATGGGTTCGATTTCTGCCTGAAAATATTATGGACAAAATTCTAAAAGGTCTCTATTTTCCATTTCTGGATATTAACCTAAAAAGCTTTTGGCTAATTATACAAAATCCAGGATGGCTAGAAAAAACCACGAACCAGCTACCAACATTGTTTGTGAGTTGCCAAAGAATGGACGGTAAACTCCTACTTGAAATGCCTTCATCAATGGCTATGATGTTGACCCCAAAAAAAAAAGAAAATTACGAAGTATTTTGGAGCGATTTGCAGCGTTTTTCACATTGTTTCTTCTTCTCAACTTTTCCGGGGTAATTCATCTTTGTGTTTACCAAAATTGTTGCGTTTCTAATAGTTCCTCGTACTTGGGACTTGAACCACCAACCTCTAGGAGACGACAATGGATGGAGCAATTGAAACCGGTTCTTTTCTGGAATAATACCTAATAGGTTAGGAAATGAAAATCTCCATCCTTCTTCGGAATATATTTATTTATTAAGATGAGTGTTTCACAGCCTTTTTTTATTTCGCATCTATGAAACAGGACCTACTGTAGACGCTTGTGGTCTGTGTTGTAGCTTGTCTATTCCTTATTATGCGTCCTCCCTGATTGGCGAGAAGTGACACAATACTTCTCATTTAGGTGCTGGATCAACACGAGCGCACCGTAAGGTATCCCTTACAAACAAATTGTAACCAAATTAAGAATACAAATTTTTGTATTCTTGGCATGCGAGTGCAAGCGAGTGCTTAACCACTGACCTAATCGCGCGCTCTTCAAGAAATGAAAATGCTTCTATTGAGCAAATCATTGAGTTCCAAAATGTCAAACACCACCCAGTAGAAGCCAGAAGTGGGGAGTCTTGTCGTTCCTTTTCTTTCTTCCCAACCACGTCTCAAAAAACCTGAAGGCTCTTAAGAATACAATGAAAATGCTCCTATCGAGCAAATCATTGAGTTCCAAAATGTCAAACACCACCCAGTAGAAGCCAGAAGTGGAGGAGTCTTGTCGTTCCTTTTCTTTTTTCCCAACCACGTCTCAAAAAACCTGAAGGCTCTTAAGAATACAATGAAAATGCTCCTATCGAGCAAATCATTGAGTTCCAAAATGTCAAACACCACCCAGTAGAAGCCAGAAGTGGGGAGTCTTGTCGTTCCTTTTCTTTTTTCCCAACCACGTCTCAAAAAACCTGAAGGCTCTTGCCCTTTCACGCGATCTCCTAACTTTAATCAATACACCAAAAAGTGCGCATTATAAAAACATCAAGCACTTTGTGTTAACCTTTCTAAAAGAAAAGGAAATAAATTTTTCGTTTTACGAAACTAGCAACGCATAGGTACTTTGCCCTTTGGACAATTTAGTTTCCTATGTTCTCAATATATAATAGTTATGTCATGTATGTTATGTATAATAGTTCTGTAATGTATATTATGTATGAGCCACCTGTGATGCTAATTGAACTCTGAATTTGACATGTGCTTTTTCTTGTCAAGGTGAAACCTTTGAATGTTAACTCTTTGTAATTCTTTGATTTGTTACTCTGTGTAAATGTTTCCCTTTGTCACACAAAGGTCGACAGATTGAAAGTTCCTATGGCGCTCTTTTATTTGAGACTTTTGAGTCTTAAGATCGAACATGCACGACTGTACACTTGTACAGTGTACATAAGTAATTGAGTTCCCTAGCGGATTTGTAGGGTTGCCGTTGATTTCATGCATTGATTGCCGAGTGATTAAGGTACTAGTCTGGTGATTCATTTAGCGCAGAAATCCCTTGTTTCGAATCCTACCCAGTGCATGTATTTAATGCCGGTCCTTATTTATCAGTCCTCATTTAATGCCGGCAAAGCAAGATTCCCTGAAATGAAGAGACTCTTTAGTTTTTACCAGGCAATATCTATCTATCTATATTCTATTATATTAAAGTTGTGTTTTTCAACTTTTTAGTTATATACACCACTTTACCAGGCAATAAAAACAAGTGTTTATCATTATCAATAATGAATTATCATTTATAATAATCTATAAGAGTTCCAGTCGTAGGTATCATTGAGATTAACTATGGAAGGTATAAGCAAAGTTTATAGGTTTTTCTATCAATGTTCATCAAAATAGTGTTGTCACAAATTCTATAACTCGAACCAGATCAACTTATCAGTTCAGCTTCTCTTCAGCAATTTCGAGAAGTTCCGTGTGAGTAATGAGTGTAATGCTTTCTATTACTAGTCGGCATTTTCATCAAAGGATCACATGTTTGGGTCGTAGGTTAAACATACACAAATACATAGTTACTAAATTTCACAAGAATTACTTTTCATTATTCTTATAATTTGTTTAATTTTTTTTTTTTTTTTATCAATACACAATTATTACACATATTGGCGATTCCTCATAGACTGCCTGGCCACAATATCATTATCACAGAATAAAATTAATACCCAGAATTTCTTAGAATTCATTATCAGTGATTAATAATTGAGTACAGATTCATTTTTCTTATTACTTGATCGGATCTATGAAGAAGCTTTTACATATTTACACTAAATTGCAACGCTACTTTTTATCACAAGTAGCTTGGCAACTTAAAGGAACCAGTATACTACAGTCTGTGTGGTAAGTAGCCTCATTAGTATAATATATGTATGTAGAGGAGCATGCAACATGTTCCTTGAAAAGGGGATGTATTCAGTTGTATTCTGCAGCAGTAACTAAATATTAAGGACGGAACTAATAATAATAACACTCTTTAGTGGAAGTTAACCAACAGGCGAGGTTAATGCTCAAAGCATTTTCTACCACCTAACCCTCAGAGTCTTATTATTATGTGGTTACCAACCCAAACTAATAGGCAAAACAAAATACTTTCAAGTTTCACAAGAAACACAACATTAACGATGAAATCCAACCCGCTATTTTAAAACCTGAGCAACCCAGAAGACATGTCACATGTGAGTTTAATGAGGTATCTCAAAATGTAGCACAATATAACTGCAATAAAGCTAGCTAAAATAAACCTTATCTAGCAAGAGTAAAGTTAGAATAAAATTATTTGCTGTTGCTACAGAGAGTGTAACAAAAAAGTAAAGGTTCTTTGAAACACAGGATCTGATAAACCAATAATAATAATAATAATAATATCGCCTTATTTATACTGCCCGATTAAGACTATTAAAGTCCCATTTTTCCAGCAGTAAGCCCAAGACATATTATTATGTGGTAAAAATCCCAAATGGGAGGATAACTTGTCATGTCCCGGCTGGGTTTCGAACCCACGACCTCTGGAATCTTTGGATTCATAGAGTGCCGCCTTTACCACTGAGCTACCGAGACAGACTAACCAACAGTTAAACATAACTAAGTTCACCGTTGATTGTATGAGGTCTCATGCTGCATGCTTTCTTTGAAGGTTGTTGTGCCCCGAAACCGCTTTCGCATTACTTCGGGGCACTTCAGGGCACATCCATGCCATTCTGAAAACGGAAAAACTCGATCGGAATTTCCGGTCCGGCCGGGATTCGAACCCGCAACCTCCGGGTAAGCAATGCTCTTAACTACTGAGCCACGGAGATCACGCTGCAATATTGCTTTATTTGGGGTCTAGCAATAGTGGTTACTAGTATAACCTTGCGATTTGCTGGCTTTTGTGGCAAGTTGGTTTAGTGTGAACGTTCCTTAGCAGAGCACATGTCCGAACAAACGGCAAAAGTCAAAAAGGGCTTTCCTCAGAATTCACGGGTGAACTATTATTTATGAATTTTTACACGTGATCATGTATTACTCATAAACCTGGCATGATAAATGATTAATTATGTAATCTTATCATCAATTCAAGGAAAATAAATGTTTTGTGAGTTCTAGATTTGAGATTAGAGGTCGATTCGGGTCTGAAGAAGCTACGAAGAGTTTCAGTAAGGCAGGTTTGAGGTTCAAGTAAGTGTGCAACTGTGCACTGCTAGTCAAGTGGTCAACGTGCTAGTCTGGTAATTCAGGTAGCGTAGGGATACGTTGGTTCGAATCCCATGCAGTGCATGAATTTTTCCTCATTAGTTTGTGACCACATAATATTAAGACTCTGAGGGTTAGGTGGTAGAAAACGGTCTGAGCATTAACCTCGCCTGGTGGTTACCTCCCCCACTAAAGAGTGTTATTATTATTACTGAGTGTAACGTTAAGATTAACATTAAAATTAACTACTAATAAAAATATATTCTAAATAATTGATCCTATTTTGCAAAGATACTAAGGCCCGAATTATGAAACAGAATTAGATCAAATAATCCTACACTATTCCACGCCCTCTGGTGAGAATTTCAACCAATCACAGCGCATTTATATCAACTGTTCAATGATAATGGCTTGGATTAATAAATCCGAAATGTTTAATCCTGTTTCATAAGTCGGCCCTTCATTAAAATTTCAACCAATCACAGCGAAACTAAAAATTCTCAACCTCTGGTGAGAATTTCAACCAATCATAGCGCATTTATATCAGCTGTTATATGATAATGATAATGGATTAACAAATCCTAAATGTTCCTGTTTGATAATTTGGCCCTTCATTCAAATTCAATGAAAGAATAGCGGTAATGCCTTTTTGTTATTTTACTAGACAGGTTGATGAAATTGTCATCAATTCTTCGCCATTTGTTGCCCTGGATTCACTTGCCGAGATCTGAATTCAGGTCACTCATGTAGCTCTTTTTATAGTTGTAGGTAATTTATAGAATTTAGAAGATTTTTATCAACATTAGGTAAGTGTCATACATAATATATATGTAAGTATGTATTATGTAAGGGCATGTAGGATAATGCAGAAAGTGAAAAGTAATACATATCATTGTTCTTCAAAGCAGGTAATTATTTAAATAGGAATCCGCATACAGGGTGTAATAAAGTTAGTATTTAGTGTAAGCGTCCGTGGCGTGACGGTTGTGACTACTGCCCGTAGTCCAGATATCCTGAGTTCGATCCCCGGTCGGAGCATACTTTTCACACAGAAAATTATGTTCCCTCCGTACATGTGACGCTGGCATTTCCTGCCCTACCCAGGCTGGGTGAGGTCAATGTGGGTAGCTGGTACCATTAACAGCGAATGGAGGGTAAAACCCCGGTCCTAGTCCAGGACGTTAAATCAAGTAAAATCTTTGGCGTTAGGAAGGGCATCCAGCCGTAAATAATGTGCCAAAACCAATCAACCTCAACCATGAGTTTGAACAACGTTGACCCTGCTTGAGCGGGATAAGACAGAGTAAAAGAAGAAGAAGAAGTAGTGTAAGCACCTACATAACACAAAGCTTTGGCGCACTTGCCAGGGTTGACATTAGGAAGGGGCGAAAGCCATCCAGCCATAAAATGTTAAAGAAGAAGCCACCAAACTAACGGACTAGGTTTCAGAGGAGGCAAAGTGAAAGAATTAGTTAGAACCTACATGGAAGTGTTACATTTTAATCAAGAAGAAAATTAAATCAATGAGGTCTGTGAGACCCGTCACAGATACAGTTCCTCATCTGTCTAGGGGTAGCTCAGTGGTAAAGGCGGCACTCTGTGAATCCAGAGGTCATACCCATCCGTGGCATGACATGGTATCATCCCATTTGGGATTTTTACCACATAATAATGCGTCTTGGGTTACTGCTGAAATAATGGGACTTGATAGTCCTAATCAGTCAGTATAAATAAGGCCATATTATTATAATGTGTATGAAATAGTGAAACTCTATAGGTTACCTGATGAGATTAAGATATAGGTGTCTACACAAAAAGTTTTTGCAATCAATTTCTGTAACCACTAGGTTTTAAACCCAGAATCTTTCGATGGACAATTTCAAATTTGGTCAACATTTTCGGTTATATCCTGTATATTCAGGTATTTAGAGGTACATTCTACCTATTTTGCTATCTATGATTGTTGATGTAATAGAATTTTATGCTGATGTTGATGGAATTTAAAATCGTATGATGTTTTATTATGATCTTTCAGCTTTTTATTTATCATAAACACAGGATTGGTCACTCATTGTTCAGAATATCTTCAGGTGGAAATATTTCTCTTATTTATTCTATAAATATTTAGTAAATAAACTAAATTCACAAATATATATAATTATGTATACCTACTCCTGTTATATCCACGCATTATTTGTAATGATTCTTACCATGTATTATAATTATACAGGGTGTTTCAGAAAAGTGTGCATTAATTTTAACCACGTATTTTATGTACCATTTTAGGGGGGGTCAACTCTATAACAAAATGGGCGAAAGTGCTTCATAAGGGAGATACACATCTCTAAAGGTTCTTTAAAAAAATCTTAGATTTTGAATTACGCCTTACATGTTAGAGTTATTGAAACGCGGAAAAAAATTGACTCCCAATACAAGATGACGCCGTTATTTTGATGTGAGAATTGAGGTCATTGCACTTTCAGGGACGGCCACAGGGGGGTTAACTGAAAGAAAATAGGCCATACTTTTTTGGTGGTTAATCGAATTTGAATTTCGTTTTCGCCAAATGAATAACCATGTTATTTTACACGGATAAGGTCGGAATAACTTTTCTCTAAAAACAAGACAAGTGCCTCAAATTTGAAATTGATGATTTTTCACTTGGTAGGTATGCTTTAATAAAATAAAATTGCGATATGTATGCAGTGCTCGTGGTTTTTATTTGTTTTCTTATCAATTTTGTTTCTGATAAACTACATTGAAATGTTACCCAGTTCATTTTAAAACACTTTCGCCCATTTTGTTTTAAAGCACTTTCGCCCATTTTGTTATAGAGTTGACCCCCCCTAAAATGGTACATAAAATACGTGGTTAAAATTAATGCACACTTTTCTGAAACACCCTGTATTTTGCTAAAGTATTAAATATTACTTCCGAGAAATTTGCAATATTAGAAATCTTTGTATTGTGAAATCTTTTAAGAAATCTTACGAAGTATTGTGTTCGTAAACATTTTCGCTCCGATTTCAATTATTTTTTTTTAAATTTCTGGACGTTTCATAACCTCCTGAGCAACTTTGATTTGTATCCGTCTGTTGAATACATTCCTTATAACGCACAACTCTCAGAAACTACTTGACGAATTTCAACTACTTGACGGAATTTTTTTACACATATAGGAAACATTCTGTAGATGGTCCCATTATAAATTCATCAACTTCGCATTAGCGGTTCTTGGTGATAGAGACCATGCGCCTGATCACTTTAACTTCTTACTTAAAATCTTAGATCTCGTGAACAGTAAACCCGATTTTGATGAAATTTTGTATGTATGTATATTGTATGCGCGTATGAGTATTTTACATAGTGCATTTGTAATTATTTTTCAATAAAAAATAATTGAGCTCTGATATTTAAGAAAATTCGAAATTTTGCTAAAAAAAAAGTGCAAAAATAAGGTCTACTACGACTTGCCGATTAAGAATTTTTTGTTTAATCTAGAATATAGGAAAAACGGTATTCTACCATATGAAATAAAATTGAAAAGTTTTGGAGATACAAGTGATTTAGTATAAAATCTCAAAACTGCTAAGTGTATACAATGTGAACCAAACCAAATTGGCAGGGTATTTTTTGTTGTGTTATTTTTTTAATAATATTAATAATGTCCCTCCCTCATTCCCAGGATCTTATCATTTTATTTTTTAACAATTCAATAATAATAATAATAATAATGCCCCCCCTCTCCCTCATTTCCAGGATCTTGTCATCTGGGGGCACACTCCCCCCTCCTGGTCCTGTTGGGAACCTCAGCCGTCCTGCTCTATGCCATAACGAGGACTGGCTGGATCTAAGCCGCCGCTCCAGCCAATACATTCCCGAGTCCCGAGCCAAAACTGGCAAAAACAAAACTGACCGACGAACTAACCAAAAAAAAAAAAAAAAACTGACAAGAGAATAACTGACAATAAAAGAAAAATGAATAACCATACAACATAAATAATACTGACGATAAAACAAAACTGACCGACGAACTAACCAAAAAAAAAATATGACTGACTAATGACTTTTAACAGTATAACTGACAAGAGAACAAAATAAAAATGAATAACTAAACAACATAAATACTATACTGACGATAGAAAAAAACTGACCGACGAACGAAACAAAAAAATCTGACTGACTACTGACTTTTAACAGTATAACTGACAAGAGAACAAAATAAAAATGAATAACTACATAACATAAATAATACTGACGATAGAACAAAACTGACCGACGACGAACAAATCAAAAAATTCTGACTGACTACTGACTTTTAACAGTATAACTGACAAGAGAACAAAATAATAATGAATAACTACATAACATAAATAATACTGACGATAGAACAAAACTGACCGACGACGAACAAATCAAAAAATTCTGACTGACTACTGATTTTTTTACCGTATAACTGACTACAGAACAACCTGCTAAAATTCAAAACTGACCGACAACGAACAAATCAAAAAATTCTGACTGACCACTGAGTTTTTACAATACAACTGACTACAGAACAACCTAAAACCTAAAATTTACACCGAAAAAATATCTACAAATACCTATGCAAGAAAAATGACTAACTATACCTATACCACAAAACTAAAAACTAACTAGAACAAAACTGGCAAACACGAAATTGACCAACTAAGTATAGGCAAAAGAAAACTGGATAACTGACTAAAATGAATAATGAATAAATGTAAAACAAATACCTATGCAAGAAAAAATAATAACTATACAACAAAACTAAAAACTGACTAGAGAACAAAAAACTAACTGACTAAAACAAAATATGAATAATTGACTAATAATAATAAAACTGAAAAATTACTATATGCATACAAAAACTAGGAAAGAAAAATTAACTATGCAACAAACCCAGCACACAAAAATGACCGACTAACTAACCAAACAAAATATGAATAACTGATTAATAATAATAGTTAAAAAATACTATATGAAATTATGCATACAACAACAAAGAAAGAAAAATGAACTATACAACATAACTGACAAACACAGAACTGGTTCGTTAGTCCACAAAACTAGTGGACTAACCAACACAAAATCTAAATAACCGACTAACAATATTACAATAATACTGAAAAAATTAATAAACATTTACAATAACTAAATAACTGACTCTAAACGAAACTGTACCAATGACTAGAGATACAAAATAAAATAAAATTAAGCCTAAGATTAAACTATAAAGATATTTTATAGTCTACAGAACTTTTTATAACTTTTAATTTTATCTATTTTTACCTACATTGACACAGCGCAGCGTGAGAATTTGGCAGAACCAAATCTAACAACTATACCAATACCTACAGTAGCAGAATTTTTCTTGCGAAGACCATATTTTCTTTTTCTTTTTTAATAACTAATTATTATTAAAGTAAATACCTCCAAAGATAATTCTACCTTACATGTGGAGATTATTAAAAGTCTACGAAGAATTTCAGTACAAGATAATTTCAAGATACGGTAGTCACCTTGGCCAACCGGCAGCATGTTCGGCTTGTATTCCAGGTGACCCGGGTTCAAATCCCGGCGGGGTTGGAATTTTTTCGGCTCTGTAATTTGGATGTCGGGGCCTACCCTAGCTTCGTTAGGACAATTGGGTTAGTTGTCGAGTGTGCAATGACCAGTGGCGTCATTACGAGATCGACATTGGAAGATGATGGTTGGTTGGATATATGATGCATTAGCACTAGTTCTCGTAATGTCGATGCTACCCACTCAAAATTGGGAAATAATAACACAAATAACTAGCTCTTTATCTTTTTTTTCTTTCTGTTAATTTCATGATACAAAATATATTTATGTATTAAGAGTTTATTAGATGTCTGACTTCTCAATGCAGGTACTTTTAGTTCAGCAACCGACCTCAGTAGCTTTATCGATAAGGCGGCGGACTTGTAAACTGGAGGTCGGCGGTTCAAGTCCCGGTTTGAGCGTAAATTTACTAAAGCGAGTTAGAATAGTTGTGATATCACGAAAGTGATTAACACAAATATGATATTTTTTTTTAACTTTTGGTTCAACAAATAATTACTCTCGAAGTGAAACTTTTTTTCATAAATCTTTGTGTTCTTTTAAGAATTTAAGTGAGTAGCAAAGTATTGCACCTTACTTTTTATGGTAGCTGCAAGGTTAAACACTTTGCATGACAATATTTAAATGTAAGCAATGCCTCACAGTCATAGTAGAGTGTGACAGTATGTGCTCTCATAGAATCACACTGTATGAACTATATCCTTTCATATAGATACCAGTAGTGTCGCTACTCACTTACAGTGAATACTCAAGTACTCAGTTGTCCTCAAAAGGCTGGGTGAGTGTCACTCTTAAATCAAAGGAATGAGTAATAAAATCTTGGACGCAACTAGAATTCAAATCTCAATTGTATTATGAGTCTATCCATAACCTAGATAAAATCTACACAAATATAGTTATCAAAAAAAAAAAAATACTTTTTGGATTAAGATTTCTAGATGAAAAAAATCAAGTCTCATATTATACAAAATATTAAGGTAGACTAAGATATATAATTAAGATATTTTTAACAATAAATAAAACCTGTTCTTGAGGTTTTCAAAAGTTTACTAGGTAGATACTTTTTAAAGTTATAATTTTTACAATTATTGTAATCTTAAGAGATTTACATAATTTTATAGAGTAGATTTTTCCCAGCACGTTTTTATTATATCATACACAAAACGAACTTATTTTGAAAATATACATTATTTAAGAATCTTAACAATAATTTACATTACATATTCACTTTAATAAAATTTAAAATCATACCATATCATTATCATAGGGTGGCCTCATCGTGAGCGATGGTAGCCAGACAGTGGAGGAATGACTCAGCACTTCTACCACTGTCTTTACAAGGAGGCTAATAATTGAGAAGGGCCCCCAGAACCAACCCAATGCTGGTCTACTCCCTGTTTATAGTCCCCCAGCCAGACTGCTGGTCTACTCCCTGTTTACCCACATTAACCTCACCCGGCCTGGGTTGGGCCGGAATGCCAGCATCACGAAGTCTTCACCTCGCTGAACGTTGCTTAATTTCGGTGGTCCTATGAAAACCGGTGCATTCAACGCACCATCGACGCTGGCGTTTGTAGCTTTATCAGCGTACAATCTTTGAATAATAATTTTAAAAAAATCCAGATTTCAAAAGATGGATATTTTCGAAAAAAAAAAAAAAAAAAAAAAAAAAAATAAAAAAAAAGACAAGACGCACAGAACATTTTTGTAACTGTAATAATTGAGTAAATTTTGTATTTCTATTAGATTTAGTCCGAGCCCCTTACTTCATAAAATAGCACACTTTTCATTAAATTAATAGGCCAGACACGTCATGTAGATTGAGAACAAATTCAATGTACAATGTAGACTTTACGTTTTGTGGCCACATCTAAAGTTAAAATTTCATGTATTAAAACAACAGTATACCTATGAATTCAATAAATCTAAGTTTGTTTCTAAATAAGCAGAAATGTGTTCTTTATTTTGAAATGGTATTTTTGAACCACGGGGTAAATAAAAAAAGGTAACTTTTACCCCTCACAATTTTGATGTTTAGGTACAGGCGGACAGCACTTCGATTATCCACGATGCCGAAAAATGATTTTTTGTTTATTAGAATTTTGGAATCAAAATAATGCACATAAAAATAAATAGTTCAACTGGGATTTAATTTTGAACATAGATATCTCTCACCATGTACGAGTATTACGTACCTGTACCTATGAACTAGGAAAGGAAAAAGACACATTCTGATGGCAATTTCTTGTGCCACCAATCCATGCACATAGCAAGTCTCTTTTCTCACTAGCTATGAGTAAGACCTGGTAACATCCAAAGTATCATCATCATCATAGGGTGGCGTCATCATGAACGATGGTATCCAGACAGTGGAGGAATAACTCAGCTCTTCTACCACTGTCTTTACAAGGAGGCTAATTCTGTACAATGGATGATCAACTTGCACAAGAACAAGATTGTTTATGAAGAAACCATCGATGGCGTTAGCCACACCTTTCCTACAACTTAGCTGGAAGAACGGAACCTTAACTCTTTACCTGCCATGGTACAATTGCGCCAGTACAGTTTCCTAGGGGTCATTTTTTTGGCTTCGCCGGCTAGGAAACATGTCAATACTTGCTCTGGCAGTCAAAGAGTTAAGCACTAACCTCAAAGTCACATGTGGTAGATTGAGGGAAGCTTTCCAAAGAAAACATTCACTAGTTCTGTCACCTAACTATTTTCTGCAAGATCAAAGTGGTCACAGTGTTGCCAACTTTTCCTCCAAATGAAAACTGAGGAGCTGATATGGACTCAATATGCTTAAAATCTGAAAGTAAAAAAAGAAAAAATCAAATTCAATAAGCGAACAGAACAAAGGAATGTTTCTTTTCTTTCCCTCTCCAGCCAACTTGGAAAAGTTTGCTCGTCCTGAACCACATAAATATTTCTTTTTCTGATCAACCACCCGCACCATGGGTGCCAACTGCTTCAGTAATGTGGGTAGAGTTGTATGAAATGTAATTTAAATAATAGTCATATTGGCCATGTTTGAAATAATATACCACCATGGCAGGGTTATATCATTATTATTTTCAGTAGATAAGTGATAAATAAAACTTACGAGATGCAAAATGGTCAAGCAGTTCTGCTTGAGTCCAGTTACATGAGGTGAGTATGAAGAGGCCACCTGGTTTCAACATGGCGTGGACATTGTTGATGTAGGTTTTTCTCTTGGGGGCGGGGTCGTCAGGGTTAAGACTGATGGCATCATAGGTGCCTTTGTCGACAGCTATATTGTACACATTGGGGGTGATGTCACTTGCCAGCAAGTCTTGTACCTGGAATAGTAGGGGGTGTTGGACTTTATTAAAATCATACTGCGGTGGAGTCATGATTAACGGTAGCTAGATAGAGAAGGAAAAAACTTTCCAAACAAAATACTTATAAAGGAGGCTGATGCTTGACAAGAACTAGTTTGGCTGGTGGAAATTAAAAAGAGAATAGAACAGTGCAGCTAAACCAGCCTGGCATATTCAACTGGATTTAAAAAAAGCCTTAAGTTTACACAATAGTTTGTCCTGCATCAAAATATATTTTTCAAATTTTCTTTTCAATCAAAAAGTTATTCCATTAAAAGATTCATCATTTTCCCGGTAGACTTACTTTTAATTTAATGTTAATAAGTTTTTCTTTCTCCTTGATAAGTTGAGCAAGTTGTATGGCCTCCTGTGAATAATCAACTCCTATGAGATTTGTGAATCCTTGTTTTTCCTGAAAAAAGGATATGATATTATAGTGAATAACTCTTTTGGAATAAATTGAACAATCTGCTAATAAAATAATAAAAGAAGCAAAAAAAAAAAAAAAAAAAGCCAAATATTTGTCAGTATGGCATATCTTGTTTAGTGGTATATAGCACTAGGCTTATAAGTACATTGGAGTTCCGGGTTAAATTTTATGCTGTCAATACAGTGTAATAAATAATGAAGTCTTATTTGAACAAAAATAAATAATTTTAGGTTTATTAAAAAAATATTTTCAAATACTTACAAGGTCTATCAGCAAGGCAGCATTACCACAGCCCAAGTCAATGACAGCATCAGACTTTGAAACAAGATTGGAACTACACATCCACTTTACCATCCTTTTCATGCAATCTTTTCCAAACCAAATTTCTCCAATGTCACCATAGTCTTCAAATCTTTCAATACTTTCTGCATATTCCTTTTTCCAGCTGAAACAATTAAATAAAGAATTTACATCATAATGTTCTTCTTCACTGGTTTGATAAGGGTGATTTGTGAAAATTAATTGGTTGTCCTTGAGTGTCAGTTAAATAATAAAAGAATATTTTAATTTAATGATTGAATTAAGCTTTGTGTGGTATATTCAGAAACTACCATTGCTCATGACGATGCTATTATTAAAACATCAAACAAAGAAAAAAGCACATCAAGTTGTGTTTGGCTGCCTCAACAGTAAGTCAGTTTTTGCATTATTATTAATTGTATGGAATCTCTGACAAAGTTCTTAGCCATGGTCTCAGTTTATTTAATGTAGTTCATGATGTGCAAAGGAAACATTCTTCCACAATTTGTATCACTTCTGAAGGCATCAGCCCTCATGAGACAGTGCTAAGAATGAGTGAGAGAAAAAAAAAAAAAAACTATTCATTCTAAAGTAAAGTAAAATAAATTAAACTAAATTGTTCATGTTACTCACTGATCAATTGTTCCCAGAACTGAGGGGTCCAACTCTTCATCTGAAGAAGCATCCTTGAGTTCCATTATGATTGAAACACAAGATTTTGTTGACTGACTTGGAACAAATTAGAACTTTAACATAAGTCAAGAAAGTGCTAATGGCAAGAATTCAACAGATCACCTGCTTATTTATGGTAAGGCATTTTGTGATATTAATGAGACCTGTATCATTTCCTGTCATCTCAAGCTGACTTTTGAAAGTTATAAGGGAACATTATAAGCACCAAGAGAAGAGAGGTTGGCCAATTCCAAACCCAGTAACTTTGGGAAAAGGCAAAGTGAAAGAAGAAGAAAAATGAAGAGATTTTGTAATCTATGTTTCAAAGGTGCACAAAGTCTAAGCTGATAAAAGAAGAGTAAAAATGCTATTCTCCCTTTACATCTTGATGCTCACAACTCACAAGCATTGGGCAAAGTCACCCCATCAAAAATACATTGAAAGAGTGGTCTGCAGCTGTATGTGAAGCACAGAAACAGTTGTGAGATGGGTACAGCGGAATAGTAGGTACCTTGAGAGCACATATTACTGCTAGAAGATACATTAAATGAAAAACATGACAGATCTGATAGGCATAATGACTCTGGTGAACATGACACCTATGTCGTACTATTCTAATCAAAAACTATGAACATCCTTATCAGCTTGGTCAAATACATAATTATTGAGTTGTACTAGTTTGAATTGCTACTTGAAATATCACCAATTGAATTTATGTTCTCTAGCTAGATAACTGTATCTACATTTTACATTGGCACAATGAACAGGTCAAGTATACAAATGTGATCAAAATCCCTAGATTTTGACCAAGTACATCATAAGAAAGTTACTGATAACAGCAAATGTCAGAGGTCCCATTTTTCTGAAACCCACTTTCATATTTTTATTAAATTCAGAATGTAGAAATATGGATTCTCAGATCAGAGTATGAGATACACACAAATTCAATTTTGAATTTTCACAAGAAACTGAACAAATAATGCAAATTTAATGCAACAACCTCGACCTCAGCCGGTCTGTGTGGGGCAGTGCTGAGAGCTCAACCTCAAACCCGGAATGTAATTTTTAAAATTTTGGCGCTTTGAAAACCAGACTTTACCAACGAGCACAAAGATTTCGCCTCTTTAGTAAACAAATCTCAAATTTAAAATTTTTGAAATCCGAAAACTTCAATTTTCTCTCTGAATTTTCCACTTTTCTTATATTTAACCCAGATTAATCCCTGGAATACTAGTAATTCTCTTCATTTTTAAAGTTAATTCTTGAAAGTTAAATACTGACGACCTTTCAATTTTCTAGAGCCTAAAGAACGACTGTTTAAATTTGTTCATTGTTCTTATCCAGTGATCTCCCAAGTTCCGAGACTATCTTTAGAAAATGGTAAGTTTTATCCCTTATTATCCCATCAATCTTCATTTATTTCAGCTTTTCTTTTGATTTACAATAATGCTAATCTTATCATACCAAAAATTTGCCCATTTCGCCCATACTTTCACAGTTTCAGGTGATCAAAGTTTCAGATGTTTATAGAAGGGTTGGGTCCTTCCTTGGTTACTATAGCCCCTCATAAACAAATCTTACTAATCTCTGAAAGCTAGACTTGAAGTACAGTGTACTGAGTCCAAACCTTGAAATTGGCCTCTATTTAAGATTGGAATGAATAGGCCTGTAGAATGAAAAGTTGAAAATACATTACCAGTTCACAGTTCATTACTGAGTTCAACAAGAGACTTAGGGCGGAATTAATAGACAGTATCAATAACTCAAGTTGTTGGTAAGTGTTGGTTTTCCCTATCTTACACAGTATGCAATCTGTGACTTAGCGCCACAGAGGTATTACAAAAACGTCTATTAATTCTGCCCTTAACTTCTATCAACAAGATATCACTGCATTTTTTTGATGATATTTTATGTGAACTATTATAATGATAGAACTTTTCCTTTTTTTAATGGTAGTCTTTTGGTGGATATAGTATAGGTAGTAGTGCTTTATTTACCAACCTCAGTAGCTTGATTGAGAAGGCATTACATTTGTGTTAATCAGTTTCATGATATCAAAACTAATCAAACTTGCTCTACTAAATTTATGCTGAAACCAGGACTTGAACCAAAAACCTCCAGGATGCTTGGGTAGTCCAATGCCTTCTCAATCAAGCTACTGAGGTTGGTAAATAAAGCACTACTACCTATACTATATCCACCAAACGACTACCATTAAAAAAAGGAAAAGTTCTATTATTATAATAGTTCACATAAAATATCATCAAAAAAATGCAGTGATATCTTGTTGATAGAAGTTAAGGGCAGAATTAATAGACGTTTTTGTAATACCTCTGTGGTGCTAAGTCACAGATTGCATACTGTGTAAGATAGGGAAAACCAACACTTACCAACAACTTGAGTTATTGATACTGTCTATTAATTCCGCAATTAATAGACAGTATCAATAACTCAAGTTGTTGGTAAGTGTTGGTTTTCCCTATCTTACACAGTATGCAATCTGTGACTTAGCACCACAGAGGTATTACAAAAATGTCTATTAATTCTGCCCTTAACTTCTATCAACAAGATATCACTGCATTTTTTTGATGATATTTTATGTGAACTATTATAATGATAGAACTTTTCCTTTTTTTAATGGTAGTCGTTTGGTGGATATAGTATAGGTAGTAGTGCTTTATTTACCAACCTCAGTAGCTTGATTGAGAAGGCATTGGACTACCCAAGCATCCTGGAGGTTTTTGGTTCAAGTCGGCTCAATCATTTGAGTAAGTAACAGTTGTTTCTTGAGGGATTTACATGAAACTTTCACAATAATACGTAGAATCTTAATAGGAAACGATTTCACCATGAAATAATCACAAATTTACACCTTAAATTACTTAAAACACGTTTTATTAAAATCACTTATTTGGAATTCACTCGATTTTGAAAATGTTTTGAAAATTTGGTTTATGAATGAAAGAACAAAACAAAGCAAACAGACTTTATTTTTAGGTACTTTGTAAATTTATTTTATTGGCTCATGGTTCATTCACATTCACATAAAAACAATTATTATCTACCAAACCTAATAATTCCTAATTGTTAGCAGGCTTGGTAAAACAAATAAAGTCAAAATACTAATTGTATGTTATTCCACCTGTAAAATATTATAGATACATTATTATTCATGTACATTCAAGATTAGATTCATTTTTCATAATAAAAGCTGATTTACCTTCTTTATATTCCATAAAAAAAAAAAATCAAATTTTCCTTCATTGCTTATTACCCCTCAACACATCATAGGGAAAAACTGATTATGCAGAAATACAGTGCTAGGCTAGCACTATCAAGCTACAATGTAAAATCCCATATACGTGTATTTTTCGGAACACACTGAAGTTCTGAACATTAGCCTCTCAAATGTATTCTCAAGAATACACGCGGCGTTGTGGCAATATTACATGGGTGTATTCTCAAAGATACACGCGGCGTTGTGGGGATAGGACATGGGTGTATTCTCAAAGATACACGCGGCGCTTGACAGTGAAATTGCTCAAAACACCCTTGGCCTGAGCATATACGTGGAAAAAAAGTAGGCTTGGCACTCGGAGTATTAACACAAATATGATATTGTTTCAAATAAAACTCATGAATGACAAAAAATGTCAAAATTTTAACATAAGTCTTTTTTTTACAGCAACCCCAAATCTTACTTCTTAAAGAGGGCACTGAGAACTCGCAAGGAAAACCTCAGCTGATCTCAAACATCAATGCTTGCCAAGCTGTAGTAGATGCCGTCAGAACCACCCTGGGTCCCCGGGGAATGGACAAGCTGATTGTCGGTCAAAATGGAAAGTCCACTATTTCCAATGATGGAGCAACCATCATGAAGCTATTGGATATTGTTCACCCAGCTGCCAAAACTTTGGTGGACATTGCCAAGTCTCAAGATGCTGAAGTAAGTAATGAGAGCATCCTGTATGCTAATTGAGAAACAGAGAAAAATCAATGAAAACTTGAAAAGTTATTTTATGTACAGTAGTGATGACAACATTGTAGGTCAACTGGTGGCAGTTGAGATGATAATTTTATGGTGATTGCAGTTTATTATTAATTGTATGACAATAGTTGAAATATTTAATTAGATTTCACTTCAATAACTTTTTGAAAAAGCAATAAGTCTGACCTTTTGTATTGTCTGGCTATCTAAATTGTCACTCTTTTAGCATTACCCAGGGTGTACCAAGGGGAAACAAATTAAGATTTTGACTGTAGTAAACTAAACTTGATATATAGTTGTTATTTTAGTGTAAATATTATCAAATTTTATATTATTAATTAAGTAGTAATGAAAAAGATAATGATCCCTGAAATAACAAGTTACCTTGTTAACTGAGTAAGGTTTTAGTCAGTATTCTCTGTTTATTTATAGTCCCCTAGACATTTTTTTTTTTTTTTAGTACTTTCTTTATTAATTCAAAATACAATTTGATATAACAATATAATATACAGGGTGGTCCAGAAAGTTTGCACCAAAATGATAGGGGTAATAAAAGAGACCATTTCCAACAAAAATATTCCCGGACATTTTCCTTTATTTTTTGTCGTTTTCAAAATGGCGGCCAAAACGTGTGTTTTTCAAATATTCCGACTTTGGTTGGCTTTTGATTTTTTCATTTTTTTCTGTACCACCTAGAAAAAAACGGATTGCATTTTTGAATTGAAAATCAAATTTTAATTAAAATAAGTTAAATTAACCCGTTCAATGTTTTAATGATCATGCTCATTTAGGCTGTCAACGTTCTGAACGCACATATTTGAAAAACACACGTTTTGGCCGCCATTTTGAAAACAACAAAAAATAAAGGAAAATGTCCGGGAATATTTTTGTTGGAAATGGTCTCTTTTACTACCCCGATCATTTTGGTGCAAACTTTTTGGACCACCCTGTATACATAAATATAAATATACAAATGAAATGAAATGAGAAATATGAAAGTAATTATAGCCCTTTCAGCATAATGCTGGTGTTGGGCTATACAAAAAAAAAAAAAAAAAAAAAAAAAAAAAAAAAAAAACAACCAATGGAATGATATTAATGAAATGATTAATGATTTTAAAATGAAACTATTGAGGAAAAATTAAATAAGAAATAAAATTAAATAAAGTATATAGGATATGTACAAGTATAGTTATGGGGAAGATAATTATGTTAAGTAATGGGTTAAATATTTTTAATAGTCAGTTTTGATGTTTTAATAAATTCTTTTGTCTTGTCTTTTAGTATTAGTGGTTTGTCTTTGTATTGTTTTATATCTGTTGGTATAAGGTTGAAAAGTTTTTGTCCTAAATAATAAATACATACTTTTTACATCATGTTTACAGTACCCCAGTTAGTTTTCATTCTCTAGAATTAGTAGATGGAATTCAAAACAAAACTAAATTTCATCCGTAATAAATCTAGAGATATAGAAATATCAAAGGAAATTGTAAATAGACTGTGACTATTTTTGAGAGTTGACTCTTCATCTCAATGCAATTTCTACATGAATTTTGAATGCCTTTGACTAGGACATGAGTAATTTTTGAGTACATGAGTACTTGAGCATCATCAGCCCTAATTAAAGTGAGTTTTGATGTACAGTTGATGGAACTAAATTAATGAAAAACCTTTGTCTCCAGATGCTGTATTTTTTGTGTTGGATGAAAGAGCCTGTATTAGTTATACAGTTCAGCAAACATGAAATATCTCTGTGATTTTTTTAAATACTCTTGTTTGTTTCACCACAATGTTCACAAATAATTCAAACTCTGCTTATTTTACAATTAAATTTCAAACTAATTTCATGAGAGCTGAATCAATTTTAACATTGAGGTTCTCATGTAATAATATTCCATGCTAGAATCATAAAACCAATGCTTCAAACTCCAAGTTATTTTGACAGATCAACTATATCATTGAATTTTTTTTTTCTCTTGTCTCTTCTCTCAGGTTGGGGATGGAACCACTAGTGTTGTTCTGTTGGCCGGTGAATTCCTCAAGCAGGTGAAACCATATGTTGAGGAAGGTGTTCATCCACGGATCATCATCAAAGCTGTTAGAAAAGCCACTAGTTTGGCTCTACAGAAAATAGATGAGCTTTCAGTGAAGGTAATGATTTTTTTGGTGGGTAATTAAAAATCATAAGCCAGTATCAGTGGTGCGTTGAATGCACAGGTTCTTGTAGGATCACCGAAATTAAGCAACGTTCAGCAAGGTGAAGACTTATGCTGGCATTCCTTCCCTACCTAGAATAATGGCTGTGTGAGAATTATGTGGGTAGTAGGTTTGTGAGTTTCCTACGTATTGAGGGTAACACCCCCATTGTGATATGACCACACAGTTCAAAGCAACATTTAAAAAAAAACATAAAATTGAAGAAAAAAAAAATGTATTGAGTATGTGGAGAGTATAAGTTATCTTCTACTGATGTGTTCCAAATGATTAATTTATTTTAAAAAGACTCATGGTAATGGTGATCTCAACTTTTAATTTCTTTGATTGTGTATTTACACTATCCTGAAATCTTGTTTCAGATTTTCTTTTTTTCTTCTCATTTTAATGTGCTTCAACAAGGCAATAAGTCAGTACGCGCCGGTCTCACTCTTTTTGATTGTATCATTGAAAAAACCTTCAGATTCAAAAGTCGGACAAGGCAGAGCACCGGGCCCTGCTGGAGAAGTGTGCGGCCACCGCCCTCAGCTCCAAGCTCATCCACCAGCAGAAGGGCTTCTTCTCCAGGATGGTGGTGGACGCGGTGATGAGTCTGGACGAGCTGCTGCCGCTCAACATGATCGGGATCAAGAAGGTGACCGGGGGCGCTCTGGAGGTGAGACGAGATATTTTTTTTATTTTTTTTTTTTTAAAGTTATCATATTTGTGCTAATCAGTTTCGTGATATCACAACTACTCAAACTCGCTTTACTAAATCTACGCTGAAACCGGGACTTGAACCACTTATCGATCAAGCTACTGAAGTCGGTTGAGACTTGATATTATTAAACATGTTGGATCAAGTTTTATTTACAAATGACATAGAATATGTACATACATAGAAGTTAAAATTAACAAAACAAAACTTGATCAAGGGCGGTGCTAATGCCAACAGCATTTTCTTGATATCTGGCTACTCATTTAAAAAACAGACTCAATAAGACTCAATAGCTGGCTACTTATTTAAAAAAAAAAAAATGAGTAGCTAGCGTCAATAGCGCGTTGAATGCACCGGTTCTCGTGCGCTCACCGAAGTTAAGCAACGTGTAGCGAGCTGAAGACTTTGTGATGCTGGCATTCCGGCCCAACCCAATCTGGTTTGAGGTTAATGTGGGTAGCAGGTTTGTGAGTTTCTTGCGAATGTAGGGTAACACCCCGTCGTGATATGACCATGCAGTTGAAAGCAACGCTAAACCCTAGTTAAAATATTTTTCGACGAATACAATACTTTCCTTTTTATAGGATAAGGAAAGTAAAAAAAGTGTTTCATAACCTTATTAATTTCCTTATCCCATAATAAGGAAAGTATTGTATCTGTCGAAAATTTGACACAGTTTGTCACATTTCTAGACGAATCTCACATATGATTATGAGAATAACAATAGTACTGAAATAAAACTATTGCAATGCCTCGTCAGGCAGAAAAAAACATGATCTTTGCTCTCTTAAAAAAATATTTCTATTGTAAAAGTCAAGAACTACTCGTGTGCTTCTTTAAGTAACAGACACTAGGTCCTTCGCCAAACCATACTTTTTTATTACATCTGGAAATATTCGTTGGTTCGAATCCCACCCAGTGCATGAATTTTTCCTCGTTAATTTGAGTTTGTGACTACATAATAATAAGTCTCTAGTACTGAAATAAAACTATTGCAATGCCTCGTCAGGCAGAAAAAAACATGATCTTTGCTCTCTTAAAAAAATATTTCTATTGTAAAAGTCAAGAACTACTCGTGTGCTTCTTTAAGTAACAGACACTAGGTCCTTCGCCAAACCATACTTTTTTATTACATCTGGAAATATTCGTTGGTTCGAATCCCACCCAGTGCATGAATTTTTTCCTCGTTAATTTGAGTTTGTGACTACATAATAATAAGTCTCTAGTACTGAAATAAAACTATTGCAATGCCTCGTCAGGCAGAAAAAAACATGATCTTTGCTCTCTTAAAAAAATATTTCTATTGTAAAAGTCAAGTACTACTCGTGTGCTTCTTTAAGTAACAGACACTAGGTCCTTCGTCAAACCATACTTTTTTATTACATCTGGAAATATTCGTTGGTTCGAATCCCACCCAGTGCATGAATTTTTCCTCGTTAATTTGAGTTTGTGACTACATAATAATAAGTCTCTGAGTGTTAGGTGGTAGAAAATGATTTGTGCAATAACCTCGCCTAGTGGTTACCTTCCACTAAAGAGTGTTATTATTGTAATATCCAAAGTATAGTTTTTTTAGTGCTGAGAAGTGACACAGGGCTTTTTTTAACTCTGTGTTTAACAAAATAGGTAAATAATAAACTTTTTTTTTTTTAATCTTGTTTCCAGGATTCACTGCTGGTAGATGGTGTGTCGTTCAAGAAGACCTTCTCCTACGCCGGGTTTGAGATGCAGCCCAAGACGTACAAGAACCCGAAGATAGCTCTGCTCAACATTGAGCTGGAGCTGAAGGCTGAGAGGGACAATGCAGAGATCCGGCTGGATAGTGTTGAGGTAAGAGAGATATAATTCAATAATAATAATAAATACCTTTGGGTATTGTATATTTTACGAGACATGACCAATTTGCAAGAAACAAACAATAACAAAAAATAAGTTTTTTTTTTTCTTTTTACAGACACAAACAAATTACATGTCACAAAAGTCAAATTTGAAATATGTCAAAAACGGAAAAAAATAATTGTTCGTAGGAATATAAAAAAAGTGACTAGAATTTAAATAATGATGATAATAATTTGCACAATATCACAGTTAAATTAATGTGAGTACTGAAACTGATTGTCAGAACCTTAAGTAGAAATCAAAGTAATGATTTACATGGAATAAAATCCATGGTAAACTAAATATGTCAAAAATCAAATTCAGGGTTTGCATTCGCATTTCTAGTCATTCTATTAAGAGGTAGATAAAATGAATAATTTAGAGTCACATGTTACACCTGGATATAAGAGAACTCAAGGTACTGGAATTTTATTAACGTATATCCAGGTTTCCTTATAGAAATGTTATTTGCCCTGATAAGAGGGGTATATATGACCTGACTAATGTTCTCTTAAATTTATAATATATCCAGGTTTGACTTTACTACTCAAATTCAGTCCAACCCATCCTTCGTGAGGTTAATTTGAATAACAGTTGGGTAAGTTTCCAGCGATTGAAGGGTAAACACCCCTTCTTGATATGACCTACCAAAAGGGATGTTGAGCCACAAAACGTAACATTGTATGGAAGGGAGTGAGACAAGTAATTCATGACATCAGGTTGTAAAAAAACTCAAAGAAAGGAAGAATAGATTTCTTTTCAAGATTTGGAAATAAAAAACATAAAATTTCAGTTACCATAAGGTAACTGAAATTACCTTATGGTAACATAAAATTTCAGTTACCATAAGGTAAAACTGAAAGCTTTTAATATTTAACTAAAGAAAAACATCAAATGTTGGTGGTTTTTAGCTGTGATGAAAGGAAGGCAATTGTTTCTGTTACCGTAACTCGTGACTTGGAGGTCGTTGGTTCTAGTCCAAAGTATGAAAAAAAATAAATAATAATAATAAGATTTAATTTAATCTTGTGTAATTGTGACATGTAATTGTGACACAACAATGAGGGCTTTCAGGGCCGAATTTGAAAACGGGTCTAGATTTAAGGTAAGTGGTCACTATCCCTTGACTCGGAGTGAGCTGTGATTGGTTGAAACTCCAACTTGAGTGCGTGTCGGGCGTAGCTTAACTTTAATCCTGTTTAATAATAGAATAGAATAGAAAATACCTTGTTTATACTGCCGAGGTAAGACTGAAAAGTTCCTTTACTCCAGCAGTCAAACAGGTCATATATCTCGCATGCCTGGGCAAAAGGGGTATTGTTGGATTTGGGAGAACAAGCTCTATCCAATGGTATAAAAGAATTAAGTCTCATTAAAACTGTGAAAAAGTTATAAAGAAAATAAAGAAGACATATCTGCAAGAAAAATCAATTTTTGGTATTTCTGATATAAGTCTGACTTAACTCCCAAAGTATTGTTCCAAAAGAGTTAAGTCCCATCATTCAAGTTGAAATTTTGGTGAAAAAGATTCAAGTATTGGTTCAAAAGAGTTAAGTCCCATCATTCAAGTTGAAATTTTGGTCAAAAAGATTTAAGCATTGGTTCAAAAGAGTTAAGTCAAGATCCAAAAGACTTAAGTCGTAAAAGTACATGAAGGAAACGTTTTCTTGACCAAATGAATAGAAAAAAATGTGTAAAATGCTTCACTTTGGCCCAGAAAGAAAACTCCTAAGAGATTTCAACTAAAAGAAAAAATACTAAAATCAATGTATGAGTGGTTTTTTTATTTTGTCTCTCCTGAAAAGTTGGGTTTTTTGACTTAACCCTTTTGCCCAGGCTCGCGAGATATATTTGTAATGTGAAGCAATCATGAGGAAGGGGAATTTTATTATAAATTTCCTTCTTTTGTACACTATCACATCTATTGCAGGTTGTATAATATATGGTCCATGCCACTGACATGTGGTAGAGTACCAAGAATGCAGGCTGCATTGCCGCGTTGAATCCCTATGGATATTCTCTGCAGCAAGAATTCTTTGGCACTTTGAGTGCCAGTGGCACGGATCAAATTATCACCCACAACATTTAAGAACTTTTTAGTTTCGACAGACCAGGGCCCCAGTGTTTCATACACCAGAGGGAGGGAGATATATTCCATGGGATAAAATAATGTGGCCCTAACTCCACTCTCGCCTCCCGCCCCCAGGAGTACCAGAAAGTGGTGGACGCCGAGTGGAAGATTCTGTACGAGAAGTTGGACAAGATTCATGCGTCCGGCGCTCAGGTGGTGCTGTCTAAGCTGCCCATAGGAGATGTGGCCACCCAGTACTTTGCTGACAGGTATTTTATTTATTTATTTACACTTTGTTTTTTTTATAAAACAATCATCAACAAAAAAATAATAACAATAAATTTTAAAAAAAAACTACGGGATGGGCAGGCTGCAACACAGACCACAAGCGTCTACAGTGGCTCCTGTTTAATAGCTACGAAATAAAAAAGGCTGTGAAACACTCATCTTTAAAAAAAAAAAAAATAAAAAAAATGTTTTGCAATCCGGGGCGTAGTTAATAATGCCTTAGGCATTCTCTGCCATTTAACCCCGGATCATGATCATGATCCACCCTGTACTTTGCTGAGAGGTGACTGGAAAGAGGAATGGTTACTTGAATGATTACTTGCTTACTTGAATGAGTGAGTTAAAGAAAATTAAGTTCAGGATTTATGTAAATGTAAATGCTTAATTCAATATAAATTGTACATCGATTGTAAATACATATACATGCTAATAATTGTAAACTAAATACAAAGTAAATAAAGAAAGCTATTTAAGGAAGACAATTCAAATAAATAAATTAAAAAATAAGCAGGATGCCTACGGTTAGGTAAAGCTACTCAGCACATCAAGGGATTTCCCTTGTCTTGTGCGAGGAAATAATGCTCCTAATAGTAATGGTGTGTATTGTAAGTAATGATGTTCTGCAGTTGACGCCTCCCTATGATGAATTACTATTACTTGTTATCATTTTTATCACAGAAATACACGGCCGGATGCTCTTCAGAATGCCAATCTCATATTAAAATTACCTTTTGAATGATGATAGTGTTTTCTAAACCACCCTCTTGGCTCTGGGTTCCAGGGACATGTTCTGTGCTGGCCGAGTGCCTGACGAGGACATGAGAAGGACCATGAAGGCGTGTGGAGGCGCCGTGATGTCTACGGCCCACGATCTGGGTGACTCGGTGCTCGGCACCTGCGCTGTGTTCGACGAGAGACAGATTGGCGGAGAGAGGTAAGCGGTGAGGGCTGACTTGTGAAACAGGAGTAGATTTAACCCCGCCCCTCATTATTATCTGATCTGGTTGCAGGGTTTTCAGTGAAACCCTAACAATTAACACTGTGACCGAATTAGATCTAGTGTGACCATTGGTTCAACCTCGCCCCTTGGTGCACTGCAAATTCAATTGAGTTATTTTTATTTCATGTCCTGTGTTGCAGTATGTAAAATGTAAGAACGTAAAGTTATCATATTTGTGTTAATCATTTTCGTGATATCACAACTACTCAAACTCACATTACCAAATACTTTTAATTTTTTTTTTTTTAAATTTATCTCTAACCTTTTTTATTTCTTTTACTACTATATATCTAATTGTGACGTTGTATTTATACATTTATGTATTTCATGTCCAATAAAAAATAAAATAGAATTGAATTAAATTAAATCTACGCTGAAATCGGGACTTGAACCACCGACTTCCAGGTTACAAGTTCGCCGCCTTACTGATCAAGCTACTGAGGTGTTGCACTATATTTTATGTAGTTTGTCATTGAAGTTTTAAATAATAATAATTTAATCTAAGTGGACACTATCCCTTAACTCGGGCTATAGTGCTGCGCTGTGATTGGTTGAAAACTTCGACTTGAAGGTATATCAGGCTTAGCTTAACGATCCTGTTTGTAAATCTGGCCCTTGATTCTAGTAGCCTGAAGTTAGAAAAACTAAAAAATTCAAAGAGGAAATGCGGCGGCAGTTGTGGGCTGTGTGTAGATACTTGTTTTATAGATAGTTAAAATAAATATCACAATCCCTGTTTGAAAAAGAAAGGAAGAAAAAGAAAACTACACGAGTATCCTGAGATAGACTTTTTTTTATAGCAACCGTTTTCCACAGGAAATAGTGCCTATGTCAAAATCCGTTTCTTCTCTAGATGTCAAGGCTCGTTTTATCAGTTGTCCTGGGGATTTTGATTTCTGTAATGCTTTAAATTTATGAATTTTTAATCCTATTATTTCTTAACGACGAACAACGCGCAGCTTTCCATTGTTTGGTCTAGAGGTTAGATGTATTAATTAGTTGGTATAAAGTATAGATTAACTATAGACCCCTATTTTCATATTTGACTCATCTCTAAGTAGATGAAATTTTTCAGGGGAAAAAAAAAATAATAATAAAAAACAGTAAAAGTTTCGACGTCTTCAAAACTTTAGTGAATTTTGTTTTTGATTTAAAATAATATGTTGTTGTAGCCAGCTTGGCTACAGCTGGAGGGGTGAGTGATGGTCTCCAGCCAACATTATTTCATATTTGGCTCGTCCTGAACCACATATTTCTATGTGCGATCAACCGTCATGAGGACTTGGTCTTTTCTTTATAAGCCATTAAACCCTTATGAAACTGCAAGCTAGCCTGGCTTGTAAGGGTTGCCTAGTCTGTTCTCTGTTCATATTCCTCTAGCGAGACTTTAAAATAATATAAATTTAATCAATTTTCAGACGAATTCTAGACTACATAGATAGATGAATAAATTTTATTTGTAATAAAATCAGATTTTGTTACAATGGTTGGCATTAACCCAGATGGGGCTGACGTCCTTCCAGAAGGATGCCTTCTGGAAGGACGTCAGCCCCATCTGGTGAAAGGTACTACATTGTGGATTTTTCTAATTAACTCAGCTTGTTGAGGTTAGTTGGCGACACTTAAGCTCTTTGTTTTGAATCCGAGTGATAAGTTGACAGCACTTATTTTGATTCAGGACTCAATTTATATCACTCCAAAAAAATAAAACAAAAAATTTCACCGCGTTATCTGGGTTAAGACTATGAATAATTTCAAATGAGCTTAAAAATAATTAATATAAGAAAGAATAAAAAAGTAAATATTAAAATAACATTATGGTCCTTGCATTTTGTTAACAAAAATATAGTAAAAACAAATTAAACTAACAAAGTTACTATCCCACTGAACACAATTATCATTAATTAATTCGTTTCTGATAAAAGAACAAATCCTCAAAGCTGCCTGCACATAACCAAATATTTTAGTTATATCGGATCTATGAATTCTAGACGTTGTATTTCTGTTCCCTCAGGTTCAACGTGTTCTCGGGCTGCAAGAACGCGCGCACGTGTACCATCATAGTGAGGGGCGGGGCCGAACAGTTCCTAGAGGAGACTGAGAGATCCCTGCACGATGCCATCATGATTGTGAGGAGAACCCTCAAGAACCATGCTGTGGTCGCAGGTAATGTATTGTTGATGTAGTGTGCTACTAGATGTCCCACTTTAACACTAATAGAACAGTTCCTAGAGGAGACTGAGAGATCCCTGCACGATGCCATCATGATTGTGAGGAGAACCCTCAAGAACCATGCTGTGGTCGCAGGTAATGTACCGTTGATGTAGTGATACTAGATGTCCCACTTTAACACTAACAGAACAGTTCCTAGAGGAGACTGAGAGATCCCTGCACGATGCCATCATGATTGTGAGGAGAACCCTCAAGAACCATGCTGTGGTCGCAGGTAATGAACTGTTGATGTAGTGCTACTAGATGTCCCACTTAAACACCAATAGAACAGTTCCTAGACTAATTTTGCATCATTTTTGCACCTGTGTATTTTTTTATTAGCTCTATCGAAAGACTTCATCACAAAGATTTTTATGTTTTTTCCATGGTACCGATTCGGTAACTTTAGAAGGGCTGTTTAAGGTCTTTCGCGCTCTTTATTCGTTGTTTTGATTGCGGAAATGCCTTTTCCTGGTATGTTTAATATAGGATCAGTCATGTACTAATTTTTTCCCCCTTTTCCAAGTAACCGATTGTCCGTTAATGTCATGTTTTAAGTTCCTCAAAAAACTAATGATAAATGCCCGCAGAACGGGTGTATATTGACGAGCCGAGCTCTATTTACATAAACAATATTGATAATAAAAGAAGGAAAAAAACCAGAGGCTACAAAAATACTAATAAAAATCACAAAATACATCACAAAGGTAAAATAAGGTTCATAAAATATACATAGAAAATAAAATAAATTAGAAAACTATAATATGCAACTGGGTTTTGATTTTTGATATTTGGGTTTGATATACCAATACTACTTTTTTATGTCTAATGTGGATTGGCTTTCCGACCCCCAGGCGGCGGGGCTATCGAGATGGAGCTGAGCAAGGCTCTGCGGGACTACTCCCGGTCCATCGCAGGCAAGGAACAGCTGCTCATAGGCGCCATAGCCAAGGCTTTCGAAATCATACCGCGCCAGCTCAGCGACAACGCCGGGTTCGATGCCACCAACATTCTCAACAAACTGAGGCAGAAACACGCGCAGGGTGAGTATTATCACTTTGAGCCCCAGAGCTGGGATCTGCGAGTGAGCACGAGGGACCACAAATTTCAGAACCCAACACTTTTTTATTCCCTATTCACTAGAACTTATTCCCTATGAGAAACACAGAAACTATTACCATAGAGAGTGCTCATGTACTCATGTCTTCAAAGCAAAGGAAGGTTGTGAACACCATATAGAGTACTCATGACCACAGTCAAATTTCGGGTGAGGGTCATATATGGTACTCATGTCCTTTGTGAAATGTCAGCTGAGAGTCATATACAGGGTGTCCCACCAAACTTGGACACCTCAAATTACTCGGCCCCTGAAAGAGTTTTTGAAAAATAAAAAAATCTAGGGTACATGTGCTAATTATGCGGTTTCAGTTATGAAATTTTTTTTATACAGGGTGGTTCAAAAGTCAGAAATTGAGGTGTCAACTTTCGATTTTTAAATGGATCGACCTGAATTTCATTTGATAATTTTACTTCTAAATGATTCCTGAGTACTTTTTTAAACAAAAATATTACATACAGGGTGGTTTTTTTTCGACCAATTTTTTTTCTAAATCTTGAATAACTCAAGTTCGGTTGATTTTTTCGATAACAAGAAGAGAATGTGTTTATGTAATGAATATACGCATTTTCAATTGGCATCAAAAAATTTTATACAGGGTGGTTCACAAGTGAAATAATGACTTGATTTTTTTTAAAACCGAGTTTTTTTAATTTTTTATTTAGGATTAATAATTTTCGTCTAATTTTACACATTTTTCGTTAGTCATATCGAAAAACAAAACCAAAGTGTTGTACAGGGTGAGACATAATTTTTTTGTAACACCCTGTATATGGGCAGTCAAAGAGACGCAAAATTAAATATAAAGACTAAATATGCAAGAAAAACTTTGATTTTTAATTAAACTAAAAAGTTATGGTGTTTTAACTAATATTGTCGCATGGACCACCCTGTAGATATTTTCTTAAAACATCATATGGGTAGTCGAAACTGTCTAAAATTGAAAGAGGAGTCCAAATCTGAAAGAAAAAAAATGAATTCAAAAAGCCATGCTCAATTTTGTGTCAACACCTACCTACTTTTTATTTCAAGTTTTAAAATCATTCAGTGTGGACACCAAATTAAAAATGGCTTCAAATTCGTGTTTTTTACTTGTTTTTTCCACATGATTCGAAGTTTTCGTTGAATTTTATACAACTTAGAGTACCTACATGATAGTTTAAGAAAATATCTACAGGGTGGTCCATGCGACAACATTAGTTAAAAAACCATAACTTTTTAGTTTAATTAAAAATCAAAGTTTTTCTTGCATATTTAGTCTTTATATTTAATTTTGCGTCTCTTTTACTGCCCGTATACAGGGTGTTACAAAAAAATTATGTCTCACCCTGTACAACACTTTAGTTTTGTTTTTCGATATGACTAACGAAAAATGTGTAAAATTAGACGAGAATTATTAATCCTAAATAAAAAATTAAAAAAAACTCGGTTTTAAAAAAAATCAAGTCATTATTTCACTTGTGAACCACCCTGAAATAAAATTTTTTGATGCCAATTGAAAGTGCGTGTATTCATTACATAAACACATTCTCTTCTTGTTATCGAAAAAATTAACCGAACTTGAGTTATTCAAGATTTAGAAAAAAAATTGGTCGAAAAAAAACCACCCTGTATGTAATATTTTTGTTTAAAAAAGTACTCAGTAATCATTTAGAAGTAAAATTATCAAATAAAATTCAGGTTGATCCATTTAAAAATCAAAAGTTGACACCTCAATTTCTGACTTTTGAACCACCCTGTATAAAAAAAATTTCATAACTGAAACCGCATAATTAGCACATGTACCCTAGATTTTTTTATTTTTCAAAACCTCTTTCAGGGGCCGAGTAATTTGAGGTGTCCAAGTTTGGTGGAACACCCTGTATGGTATTCATGGGCTCAAAGTGTTAATAACAATATCGTCTTATTTATTCTGTCCGATTAAGACTAATCGAGTGCCATTATTCCAGCAGTAACCCACAAAGACGTATTCTTATGTGGAAATCCAGAAGTAACCGTGGCCGAGTGAGTTAGCGCGCTAGGCATTGCACGCACGGTGACCTGGGTTCGATCCCCAGCAGGGTAGGATTTTTTCTGCTCTGTTCTTGGGTGTTTGGGCTCCACTCATACCTCGTGAGGAAAAATGAGTAGCTGCTTTAATGTGACCAGCGACCAGTGGCTGAATTATATAAAAAAATAAAATATTGGGATATTAAAAGATATGGAAAAGTCTTACAATTCTGCGCTACCCACTAAAAATTGTGATATAATAACACAAAGAAATACATTTATTGATTTAATATGTGGAAAACCTAAATACGAAGATAAATCCTTGTCATGTCCCGGCTGGGTTTTGAACTCGCGACCTCTAGATTACCAGACCAACGCCTTGACCATTGAACTACTGAGACAGACCAAGTAGTGAAGTGATAATATTATTTAGAAGCACGATCTTGGGGTCCTGAGTACGCCTTGTTTCCGGAGTTTTTGAATACCCTCCAGATAGACTTAATAAAGATGTTAAATACTTACTTGGCTGAGTCGCTATTTTTTTTTTTTTTTTTCAAGATGAGTGTTTCACAGCCGTTATTATTTTGTAGCCATGAAACAGGAGCTACTGTAGACGCTTGCGGTCTGTGTTGTAGCCTGCCCATCCCGTAGTATGCCTCCCCACTGATGGGCGAGAAGTGTTACAATACTTCTCAATTAGGTGCTGGGTCAACACGAACGCATCGGAAGGTATCCCATACCAACAATGGTAATCAAATTAAGAATACAATTTTTTGTCGGCACGGGGGATCGAACCCGGGACATTCCGCATACAAGCGAGTGCTTAACCACTGAGCTAATCGCGCGCTCTAAATAAATCTGCCAAAGGCATTATCACCACCCTTGATCAAACTTTGTTTATCTTTCATTAATTATACCTTTTAACTGCACCTGTATATAAAAAATTGTACATAAAGATTGATCAATTTTTTTTTTTTACACTTTATTATTTGGACTTATTATATACAACACAAATAATTACAAATTAAGATACAATATAAGAGAAGAAAAAATAAATAAAATAATAATAAATATATACATAACATATGTCCTAATTAAAGGGCGGGGTTTATTGCCTTTGGCAATCTCTTCCACCCAACCCTTAACACATAGACGACCGGCATGTTTTTAGTCAGTTCTCCCGTGGGACCGGCGATGTTAAAAAGCTATTCACAGGCGTAGTGCATGCGTGTACCACCGGTGGTACACCCGGTCGTCCAAGTGTTAAATCTTTTTTTTTTTTGTGTTATAATTTTTAATATTAATATATAAATGTCAAAGTCACTGACTGACTGACCACTCACTGACTGATCATCGCTCTACAGCCCAAACCGTAAGTCCTAGGAAGCTGAAATTTGGTAGGTAGCTTTGTCTTATAGTCTAGATGTGCAATAAGACGGGATTTTTCGAAATTCCCACTACAACACCTGCCATTGGCGAAAAAGGATTTTTTACTTTCACGGCCATGCCTCGGCCCGCAAAGCGGTCGACATATATAAAACGCCTGCTTGTGTTCATATATAAAACAAACATTTATTTATTTATTTTCAACAATAAGTAAAACATCTTTGAAAAGGTTTGCTATGGTTTCAGTTTTTTTCTATACTTCATGGTAAGGCACCCCTGCTCCATCTTCCATGTTAAAACTACTTCTCGCCTTGTATCTGCTTCCTCTTAATCTAAGTGAAACAGATCTCTCTATTGCCAAGTGTTAAATCTTGATTATTGTTGAATAATAATAATTCTGTTCCCCCCAGGCAACTGCTGGTACGGCGTGGTTGCCTTTGGCAATCTCTTCCACCCAACCCTTAAATCTTGATAATTGTTGAATAATAATAATAAATCTGTCCCCCCCACCCCAGGCAACTGCTGGTACGGCGTGGTTGCCTTTGGCAATCTCTTCCACCCAACCCTTAAATCTTGATTATTGTTGAATAATAATAAATCTGTCCCCCCCCCCCCCAGGCAACTGCTGGTACGGCGTGTTGCATAATTAATAATCAATCTGTTCCCCCCCCCCCAGGCAACTGCTGGTACGGCGTAGACATCACCCGGGAGGACATCACAGACAACATGGAGGCCTGCGTCTGGGAGCCGGTGCTCGTCAAGAAGAACGCCATCACGGGCGCCTCCGAGGCCGCCTGTCTGGTGCTCAGCGTGGACGAGACCATCAAGAACCCGCGGGCGGGCGGCGGCGGCGGCGAGGGGGGCATGCCCGGCGGAATGCCCGGCAGAGGGCGGGGCAGACCCATGTAAGTCTGACCCTCCTGGCCCCCCCTGCTCCCTTCTCGCTCGGCCTGTAGTACGGAAAATTTTGAAGGGGTTTTTTTGTATTGAGGAAAATTTTTGAAGGGTTTTTTTTTGTAGTGCGGAAATTTTTGAAGGGGTTTTTTGTAGTACGCAAATTTTTGAAGGGGTTTTTTGTAGTACGCAAATTTTTGAAAGCTTTTTTTTTTTGCTGTCTGATGAGTTGACTGAACAGCGGAATGTTAATGACTGTGCAGCCTTTCTTTAGTCTGTGGAATTTAGCGTGATCGGCTTGGATGTTCCGCAATTTTGGGTTTTAAAGTTTTTTTTTTTTTTTTTTTTTGAGAAAGGCTTTTACTGTGTCTTCAAAGGCCGTTAAATATGCAATTACTGGGTCTTTACGAGGCACTTGTTTATAAAACATTAGAAATGGTGTAATTTTCCTCCCGTTTGGTCAGCCAGCTCAGAAAATAAACAACTTTTTTTTTGAACTGCTCTACAAAAAGTTGTCAACTGACAGTCATTCGCTTATTTGTTTACACTCACTTTCACTCTCTATACTATTCGTACTACAGTGTTCAGGCCTTGAGAGTTTTCTTATGTCTTCGCTATGTTCACCCTGTAAATATTATATACCATCTCTTTGCCACCCCCCGTATGTCTGTTGCTTGTATTGTTTACATGACGTTTGGTTCATTTACCCACCGACCTCAGTAGCTCGGTGGTTCAGGCTGCGGACACGTAGCTTGGAGGTCGCTGGTTCAAGTCCCGTTCGTGGTGAACTTTTTTTTTAAGTGGGGTTTTACGTCGCTTTCAACTGCCATGGTCATATCACGACGGGGGTTTTACCCTCCATTCGCAGGAAACTCACAAACCTGCTACTCACATTGACCTCACCCAGCCTGAGTGGGGCCGGGAAAAGCCAGCGTCACGAGAATTAGAATTTGAATGGTCACCCATCCAAGTCTTAACCTCGCTGGATGTCGCTTAACTTCGGTGTTCTGAAGGGAACCGGTATGGTGAACTTTAGTAAGGCGGGTTTGAGTGACGTCACTCTTGTGATGAAGGACACTTATGGTCACCTGGCCCTCATTCCGGAAACCCACTCTCTCTCTCTCTCTCTCTCTCTCTTCCTCTCTCTCTCCTCCTCTCCCTCTCCTCTCCTCTCTCTCTCTCTCTCTCTCTCTCTCTCTCTCTCTCCTCCTCTCTTTCTCTCTCTCTTCTCTCTCTCTCTCTTTCTCTCTCTCTCTTCTCTCTCTCTCCTCTCTCTTTCTCTCTCTTTTCTCTCTCTCTCTCTCCTCTCTTCTCTCTCTCTCTCTTTCTCTCTCTCCTCCTCTCTTTCTCCTCCTCTCTCTCTCTCTCTCTCTCTCTCCTCTCTCTCTCTCTCTCTCTCTCTCTCTCTCTCTCTCTCTCTCTCTCTCTCTCTCTCTCTCTCTCTCTCCTCTCTCCTCTCTCTCTCCTCTCTCCTCTCTCTCCTCTCTCTCTCTCTCCTCATAATGCCCAAATATCCCTTTCAACCGTTATGTTACTCAACCACACTCTGATTGGTTAGTTTGTTCAAATTAACCAATTAAGAGTGCGTTTTGTGACGGTTGGAAAGGTGGATTTGGTGTTTATGAGAGTGAGAGTGCTTTCTGAAATGATCACTTGTTCTTCTGAGTAAACTCTTTTATTTTTTTCAAATTTTGTTTCTAAATTTAGAGACCAAGTCTGAAACAATCGACCGACCGATACGTTTAAAAGTAGATTTTTCCTTAATTTGCTGTTCTTGTTGAATAGCTAAAAGCATCCATCGTTCGTTTTCCTATTTTTATTCATTTAAGTTTCAATAAATGTTTTTCTTTCTTCAAAAAGAATGTACTTGGACTGTTGTCAAGTCCCAAATCCTCATGATCGATGGTTGATCGCACATAGAAATATGTTGTTCAGGACGAGCCAACTTTGATATAAAGTTGTCTGGAGACCATCACTCATCCCTCCAGCTGTAGTCAAGCTGGCTACAACAACAACAACATTAACTGTTTGCAAACCCCGAACAAATGTATATCACTGTCACTTCGCTCTCATTATTGAGGCGCTTGTAAAAAGTTAAAAGTTCACCTTATCATTTCTGTTATTTTGCCTCGTTCTGTCGAAGGATTTTTTTTTTTTTTACTAGTTTTTTTGTGCTGCTTTGTATAATAATAAAACTCTTTAGTGGAAGGGAACCACCAGGCGAGGTTAAAGCTCAAAGTATTTTCTTCCACCTAACCCTCAGAGTCTTATTATTATGTGGTCAAAAACTAAAATGAATGAGGAAAAGTTCATGCACTGGGTGGGATTCGAACCAACGGAGCTCTACGCTACCTGGGTTACCAGACTAGCGCGTTAACCATTTAACTACCAGTGCACGTTGTCTGTATGTACTTTACCTGCTGTGAACCGACCTCAGTAGCTTGATCGATAAGGCGGCAGACTTGCAACCTGGAGGTCGGTGGTTCAAGTCCTGGTTTCTGCGTAGATTTAGTAAAGCGAGTTTGAGTAGTTGTGACATCACGAAAGTGATTAACACATATATGATAACTTACTGTTTCTAATTTACCTGTTTGCTCTGTCGTCAAAATAAGACAAGTCCCCTTAAATCAGCAGTTGATCCCTACCGTCATAAAATATTATCTCTGACAAGAAGTTTACATTGCAGGTTCCTGACCCACACGAAAACTGTTTTTCTATTAACACCCTAATCTAATGTAAGTTTACATAGTTTATTATTTTTTTATAATAAAATAAAAATGTGATTTTTTAAATAACCAAAATACTTCTAAATAGTGTTTTTTGTTCTTTGAATTATCTTTTACAGCCTTAAAGCTTTCCAAAATCTAAAAAAATTGAGCTTTAGTAATTTTATTGGTAGAGTGTAAGAGATTTTCTTACATAGTCGAAACTGACTATAATTTAAATATAAGAGAACTCAACCAGATATTTTACTTTCCTTATTTTTTTTATTGTATAGATTTTTTTAAGAAGTTATTTTACCTATTATTATAGACTGGTTGGAGTTCCTCAAGAGAAGTACCAATTATCACGTCCTAATTTGAAGTATTCAGGACGGGGGTTTTACCCTCCGTTCGCTAGGAATCGTACCAGCTACCCACATTAACCTCAGCCAGCCTGGGTAGGGCCGGAAATGCCAGCCTCACGTGTTTGGATGGAACAGAATTTTCTTCGAACCAACCGGGAGTTGGGGCAGACTTTTCATTATAAATTGACATTATGTATGTACAATGTACATAATGTCAATTTATACCTAATAAAGCGTTGTATAATAATAATAACAACTCGGGACTACGAGCAGTACTCACAACCATTACGCCACGGAGGCTGGTTACCTAATTCTAAGGTAATTTTGAAAAATCGTTCTCTTATATCCAGGTTCGACTGTTTCAGTGGAAACATAAAACTTTGGAGTCAGAAATGAACCACCGAACTTCAGGTCACAAGTCGATTCCAGACTAATTGTCCGTTTCTATCTATCTCCATGTTTGTTTGTAACGCGATGTAATGATGTTTGTATATTTATTTTAATTTTTTTTTTTACAATTATTGTTGCTCTCTCCCCAAGGAATACTTCTAAGGAGTTGTAATTTTAGTCCAATCGAGCTTACCCGATGTAATGCTTTGAACGGCTCCAGGATCATATGTTTAGGGGGAGGTGGCTTTTAGTGGGGATGTTGCACCGTTGCCCGCATCTCAGTACCCTCACTGTTCACTAGGGTAAAATCTAGTGTTCGTGTACAGATTTTAGCAGCTCTCCTCAATAAAAAGTCCAGGCGAGCTGAAATTTTCAGGGTATGTTCAATTTTTTTTTTTTTTTTTTTTTTATGGCTTTCTTGAAAGTGGCAGGGTTCTCACATGTGAGCTCTTCCACTCAACCACTATAGAGAAAAGGAAAGAAAGAAGAATAAAAAAGAAATAAAAAATTAGTGGTGCTGCTCCAGACACAGCAGGGCGTCTGCCCTAAAACTATCGAGAGATAGCGCGTTTTCATACCTTGTTTTTTTCAAATTCATACTTTGAATTTGCTGTATATTGTTTGGACCACATCACCACATCATGCTAAGTAACGTCGATCTAGGCTAAGATTAGCCTAAAAACGCTGACGTGAGCTCTGATCAGCTTGATCTACTAGTAATAGGTGTCGGGGTGGGTGGGTCATCAAACTCATCAAGCATCTCCATAATAATCCATCATACACGCGTTTCGTTTTAAGAGGTAGCTACAGATTTCAGTCTAATTAGATTTTATATGAACAGATAACTGAGATAAGCCTCCGTAAATCTTGCAGCCTAAAAACTAATAAAGTCATAATATGTCAGACTGAATGTTATACCGTCTTATATCTGATCGTCCTAAGTGTTGTAACTCATGATAAACCTGGAATAACTGACACTGGATGAGATAAAATTGCTTCGAATGAAATGTAAAAGGGTTGTAAATTGTGATATTTGGGAGTTTGGACAGATTCAATATTTGTACCAAGGTAATTTTTTTATGGCTTTAACACCTAACATAATCAAATTAATGAGGAAAAATTCGTGCACTGGGTGGAATTCGAACAAACGGATCCCTACGCTACCTGGATTACCAGACTAGCGCGTTAACCACTTGAATACCAGTGCACATAATAGGAGGTATCATATCCTCCTATTTTGTACGTACCAACTTCTTGCAGTCAGAGAATACAGAAACATATGTGTGGGAATAATATAGTACACTGAGGATAATTATGTATGTAAATAATCCAATATGCCAGTATCGGAGACAATACAGACATTCTAAGGAGTGTCCAGAAATACTATTGTGACAGCAGAGTGGTCTCATAGCCCTGTAGAATGTACAGGGTGTTCAAGTTACTCAAGATATAATAAAATCCTGCGTCGTATTACACAAGTTCTTGTTTAACAACGTCCAGCGAGGTTACGATTGGATGGGTGACCATTCAATTTCGAACTCTTGTGAATTGCACGTAATAGCAAAATTAATAGTCAGCACCAGTTCTTGTGGTGCTGGCTATATTTCTAAGTTTTTTTTATTATTTAAATTTGTTGTTGTTAATTGATGGTTTTGTAAAAAAATAAAAATAAAAAAATAAAGTGTTTATAAATAAATAAATAAGACGCACAAATCATTAAAAACGTGGTTGATTTTTTTCAAAGTTGGCAAAATTCAGGCGATCTTTTACTTTACTTCTTCTATCGAAAAGGAAAGTAATTTCAATTCTTCTACGTAATACTGATAACGTATCACTGTAAAAAAAAGGACCAAAATGTAAGGTGTTTTTCATTTCACGTTCGTGAAATATAACTAATGACTCACTAAGTACTCGGTAAACGCAGCTCAGATAGCTTATCAAACAAGTGTTTTAGATAAGCAGAGCATCCAAGGACCACAGAGTCGTCTGTGTTAAAAAATAAAATGTGTTCCCGACAAAAAATGAGAGACTCGTCAACTCGTACGTCGGAGTAAAGAACTGACAGTTGCTGGTGCTGGGGTGTCCAATAAATATGCAGATAGTCCAGTCCTTTACAATAATAATGATAATGCTTTTTCTTTGAGTTATTATGTCACAATTTTAGTGGGTAGCGCAGAATCATAGGACTTTACCACTTTAATTTACAATATCTTGTATTTTTTTGTCTGTGGATTCTGCCACTGGTCGCTGCTTCACATCAAAGCAGCTACTCATTTTTTTCTCACGAGCTATGAGTGGACCCCGAACATCCAAGTACAGAGCAGAAAAATTCCTACACTGCTGGGGATCGAACCCAGGTCACCATGTGTGCAATGCCTAGCGCGCTAACTCACTCTGCCACAGTGACTACTCCTTTACAGAAATAATAATATCGCCTTATTTATACTGCCCGATTAAGACTGCTAAAGTCCCATTATTCCAGCAGTAAGCCCAAGACACATTATTATGTGGTGAAAATTCCCAATGGGAGGATAACTTGTCATGTCCCGGTTGGGTTTCGAATCCACGACCTCTGGAATATCTGAATTCACAGAGTGCTGCCTTTACCACTGAGCTACTGGGACAGACTTTATTAAGGTATAAGGGCAAACTTAGAATGGAAGAGAATGCCGTTGGCATTAGCTCCGCCCTTGATCAAGTTTTGTTTTATTAATTTCAATTTCTATGTATAGGTAGGTATACATAAAACCTTGATTTAAGGGCGTATCTGGCCCATCTTAACTTGACATATAAACTCTGTTTCGTGTTAAGAGGCCGGTTGGCTGGCGCTACTTGACGAGCGCAGAATCGAACCCAGGTCACCTTGCGTGCAAGCCAGTGTCACGGTAACCTACTTAATCTGGGGTCCACTCATACCTTGTGAGGAAAAATATGTAGCCTTTCATTTTTTTATTCTACATAAATAAATAAATAATCAAATAAATCTATTTCTTTGTGTTATTATATCACAATTTTAGTGGGTAGCGCAGAATTATAGGACTTTTCCATATCTTTAATATTCCAATATCTTATGTTTGCCTATATTTCCGCCACTGGTCGCTGCTCACATTAAAGCAGCTACTACTTTTTCCTCACGAGGTATGAGCGTATGAGTGGACCCCAAACACCCAAGAACAGAGCAGAAAAAATTCGGCTCCGCTGGGGATCGAACCCGGGTCACCGTGCGTGCAATGCCTAGCGCGCTAACTCACTCTGCCACGATGACTTCTCAGAGGAAATAAAATGGAACATTGTTTTGTATTACTTCCGAGAAATTTCTAATATTAGAAATCGGAAGTATTGTGTTCGTTTTGTAAAAAAAAAAAAAAAAATTTTTTGCTCCGATTTCAATTTTTTTATATTTCTGGACTTTTCATAACCTCCTGAGCAACTTTGTTTTTTTAAATGGCCATTGTAACTATGTTCACCTTTCCAACGCAGATAGTTCTTGGGAAACTGGTCTTTTACAACAGTTTTCCACTGAACCTAGGTTATGGTTTATTTGTTGAAACGTTTTCATCTCTATCCGGCATCGTTCCAATAATGACAAAGCATTAAAACTCGTCCTGATTAATTATCAGTTATTATCACTCACTACTGTACTTCTCAGTAACTCTAACACAGCAACTTATAACTCTTCGTTTGAGTCAAATTGAGTTTATTGAGTCATTCGTACAGATCTCAGTGTGAAGGCACTAGGTACGTTGCTTTGAACGCATTGATAATAAATTTCGTATATTTTTTTTTTAAGTCGTACAAACAGATTTTTCGCTAAAGAATTGTTCATGTGTATTTGTTAACAAAATAGTGTTTGTTTTTTAAATTAAATTATTTGTAAATTCAAGTAGGCTCCTAGTTTTTGTGTCGGTTTTGTTTATTTTATTTTGTGATTTAAGAAGTTCAATTTTCTATTTTTATATCTGTGATTTCGCGGTAAATTTAAACTTCCAATTTTTTCTCGTTCTGATAACACACTGTTTTGGCAAAACAACTTGTAGTAGTTACATAGTTTAATTAAAATATTATTCAATAAGTAAACAAGACTTTTAAAAGTTTCAAACCACACACCGTCCACAGCATTTCTTAGTTATTGATATTCTCGACCATCAACGTAAGTCCAAATTGTTTATTTTTTATATTAGCTGCCAAGTTCTTTGAGCCATTTAAAAAGTTGGCGCGTTGATTGCACCGGTTCTCGTAGGAACACCGAGGTTAAGCAATGTACAGCGAGGTGAAGACTTCGTGATGCTGGCATTCCGGCACAACCCAGGCTGGGTGAGGTTAATGTAGGTAGCAAGTTTGTGAGTTTCCTGCGAATGGAGGGTAACACACCCGTCGCGATATGACCATGTAGAAAAACGTCATTAAACCCACATTAAAAAAAGTGACGATGTTTTCCAATGAAATCATGATAATTTCTGTTTTTTAAATCGAAAAAAAAAGTCAGCTGTTCTCTTTGAATAGATGTCAAAGGAGATTTTCTTCTGGTTCTGTCAATGGGATCTGTAAATTTGAATAAAAAAAATGTATAATAAGGTGCAGCATTATGAAAGTTGTCTTCATGACATATACAGGTACATTTAATACATAGACCACAATACAATGGATTGTCACCACTATTAATACATCGTATTGACCACTACTCATTGCATGTAGTGGTCACTAGGTTTTACCAGGCACCGATCGAAGTGGTTGGATGGTTAGGGCGGCCAAGTGCGGACCCCTAACCTAGAGATTGGTGGTTTAGGGCCAACTTATGCAGGATTAAAGTTAAGACAAGCCAGATACGCCCTCAAGCCATAGTTTCAACCAATCAGATTGCATACACTATTTGCACTATAACTTTAGTTGGGAGAGTGTGGCTTATCCTAATTTTAATCCTATTTTTCTTTATCCTCCTGTTTTATGGCTACAAAATAAAAAAGGTTGTGAAACACTCATCTTAAAAAAAAAATATATATATAATTCGGGCTTTAGGATTCAACTATAGCATGGTTATTGACTTTGGAAATCTCTTCCACCCAACCCTGGATTCAAGATTCCTTACCTGGTTCTATTCAAACCTGTGAGGCTCTAAAAGTTCACCGATCGTCCTGACAATTACTGACTGAAACTAGTTTCTCAATGTGAAAACGACGGATGTCTATGAAACATACTATAGTTTATAGTAGGAATATACTATGTAATTATACATTATACTATAGGATTTTAATGACATACTCACAGCGTTTAGTGCAAAGATCCTGAGGCAGAGATCACGTTGGTATCTCTGGAGGGGCCTTGAGGATATGGTGCATAGGACAAGTCTTGTGTGTAAATTATGGAAAAGAAAGTAAACGTATGAAAGAGATATAGAAATAGCGTCAATGGGTCATTGAAGTCCTCGTAAGATTGATGAAGATGAATTAAAAAAAAAAAAACTGGGTAGAATAGAATAGAATATACCTTGTTTATACTGCCGAGGTAAGACTGAAAAGTCCCTTTACTCCAGTCCCTGGGTAGGTCAAATTTTCGACGAATACAATACTTTTCTTATTATAGTAAATGTTTTTACTGTTGTAATTTGTAAACAGGATTCTTTCCGTTAATACAAGCTCGTTTACCGGGATTAAATTATAATTATAGAATAAGGAACATAAGATCTCAAAATTTGGCGCTCTCAATTAATATTCCATTTATCAAAAGGACGCAGAATGAGAACCAATCAGATGCTAGAACATCTGATCTGTTCTTGGATATGTTGTACCGAGTATTTCGGGGTCCACTTATACTTCGAGAAAAATGAGTATTTAGGTACTCGTATGAGTAAGGAGTAGTGGCGGCATACTTGGGGAAATTGAGAGGTAAATTTGACCCGAAATTTAATAACTGGAATAAGAATGATGGATGATCTATTTTTCACCCAGTTGTGGGAAAATAAAATACACAGCGTCCTATTCTTCCTTAGAGAGAGGTAAATTTCACCTTGAAAATTGTTCTTTATATCCAGTTTTTACTGTATTTATTCTGTCATCTGCGTCATTCCCAGCGTAGCTTAACTTGTGTTTATTGTGATTGAAAACAATATCTCTAGACCATATCATGTCTTCTCAGATCTCTGAAGACCAGTAGACCACTCCCATATTGTGAAATACAAGTTCATTAATTAACTTGTTAATTATTTCTGCGTTCATATCAAGAACTATGAGTGTGGTATCACTATCGTTCATTAGAGACAGCGAACTGTGCGCACTACAAATCGTAGCATAGATATCAATTAGAAATAATTACAGTCGAATTATTAGGAATAAATACTGGATATAAGAGAAACCTGGATGTAAGAGAAACCTGGATTTTAGAGAACCTGGATGCAAGAGAAACCTGGATGTAAGAGAAATCTGGATTTAAGAGAACCTGGATATAAGTGGAACCGGGATATAAGAGGAACCAGGATATAAGAGAAGAAAGAAATCGTATACCTACTTTTTTAAGTATAGTTCTTGATTTATGACGCACATATAGGTTTTACTTCCGAGAAATTTCTAATATGTATTAGAAATCGGAAGTATTTGTGTTCGTTTTTGTATAATTTGTATATAATTGCAAAAAATTGTTCTGATTTCAATTTTTTTTTCATATTTCTGGACGTTTCATAACCCCCTGTTTTAGGCACTTTGAAATATAGAAAATCTTATGTATCTAACGCAAGTTCTTATATTTTAATAATAATTATTATTTAGTACAATAGTATTACCTATTCTACAAAGATTATCGTCTATTATCATCGTAGTGCTACTATGAATGTCAAATTATGAACTATAAAAGTCGCACATAGCTAGCTGAGGCGGAATGAAAAATCGATACACCTTTGAGTACTCGCTGACATAATTTAAGCTGCTAAAAAAATTCCATTTGACCTTTTGCATTATCTTTTCATTTCTCAACGAAGCACTTTTAAACAAGGCGAATAAATAAAACTTATTTTGTCTTATAATATCTAATAATAATACTCTTTATTGGGAACCAACCACCATCAGGCGAGGTTAGTAGCATTTTCTTTTATTATGTGGTTATACACTCAAATAAATGAGATTTTTTTTAACTTTCGGTGGGATTCGAACCAACGGATCCCCACGCTACCTGAATTACCAGAGTAGATAATTAACCACTTGACAACCAATTCGCGCGGTCTTCTTCCCGTTAGCGAACTGTTCCTGGCCCAGTCCAGGGTGGGTGAGGTTAATGTGAATAGAAAGTGACTGCAATGGCGTCCGATTAGCGATGAAGGACCAAAATATTATAAAACAGGATTAAAGTTAAGATAAGCCAGACTGTCCGCCAACTCGGGCTATAGTGCTCTGTGATTGGTTGAAACTCCGACTTAAGGGTGTTTCTGGCTTATCTTTACTTTAATTTATTTAATCCTTTTTCATAACATGGCCCCATAAGACAGTGGTAAAAGTGTTGAGTCATTCCTCCACTGTCGGGCTACTATCGCTCACGATGATGCCACCCTATGATGATATGATGATACGTCATAATATGTTGTCAGTATTACGTAGGAGAATTGAAATTACTTTCCTTTTCCATAGGATAAGAAAAGCAAAAGAGCCTCCGTGGCGTAACGGTTGTGACTACTGCCCGTAGTCCGGAGATCCTGAGTTCGATTCCCGGTTGGAGCATACTTTTCGCACAGAAACTTCTGTTCCCTCCGAACATGTGAGGCTGGCAAATTCCGGCCCTACCCAAGCTAGGTGAGGTTAATGTGGGTAGCTGGTACGATTCCCAGTGAATGGAGCGTAAAACCCCCGTCCTGTCTACCTCAACTGAGGACGTTAAAACCAAATAGAATCAATGGACATGAAAGAAGCCTAGACATTGGATTTGGGCGTCTATAGGTATAATCCTCTCACCACCGTGATTTAGGTATTAATACCTATGTCACGGACACGGAATTATTAATGTTACTTGGCCCCCCAAGTGCGCAATAATAACGAAGCCCTATACAATGGACATTGGCGTAGACTGGCGTAGAGCCAGTACCACGTAAAATAATTAAATCATGCTATTAAATGTAAGCGGCCACAACGGAGTTCCGAAAATTGTCTATATTAAGCTGTAGGTACCAGGGTCTAGGGTCTAGGGTATAGGGTTTAGGCCAGGGTCCTCGTTGTGGCTGCCTACAAAACAATCAGCCAGCGTTATTCGCACGTTGAGAGCACCACATTCCTCTAGACCGCTGAAGTTAAGCGATGTCCAGCGAGGTCAGGACTGGGTGGGTGGTCGTGACCACCAATATTCTAAACCCTGTGGTGCTGGCCATTCGTGGCCCAATCCAGGATGGGCGAGGGTAATTTTACTGTGCATAGTAACTTTTTTGTGGTTCTCCTGCGAAACAATTAAAACTTGAGCCCAATGATGAAAACCATTTCGGATTGGAGTTCATGAGTGGGTGGCAAAGGCATTTATATACAGGTGATATTATGCAAGAAGGTGCTTGCTTTTGTGCGTCCCTTTCATAGGGGGGCCGGGTGACCTAAAGGTTCAGGCCTTAATAACGATAGCGTGTTCAAATTCTTTTTTTCTCTCCCTCCCTTCTCTCTCTCACCCTCTTTTTTCCTCTCTCTACTTCTTTCTACCTCTCCCTCTCTCTTCTTCTTTCTCCCTTTCCCTCTCTCTCTCACTCACTCCCTCTTTACCTCTTTCTCCTTCTTTCTCTCTCTCTCCCTCTCTACTTCTTTCTCCATTTCTCTCACTCCACCTCTTTCTCTCTCTTCTTCTTCTTTCTACCTCTTTCTCTCTCTCTCATTCACTCCCTCTCTACCTCTTTTTTCTTCTTTCTCTCTCTCTGTTTTTCTAAATCTTTCTACCTCCCTCTTTCTCTCTCTCTCTTTCTCTCTCTCTCTCTCTCTCTCTCTACCTCTTTCTCTTTCTCTCTCTTTCTCTAAATCTTTCTCTACCTCCCTCTTTTTTTCTCTCTCTTTACCTCTTTCTCCCTCTCTCTCTCTCTCTGTCTCTCTCTCCATTCACTGTAAACTCAAAATCCAGCTACCCACGTCAACCTCATCCATCCTGTGTTGGGCCGGCCATAGTCAGCATCACGAGTGTTGAAATTTGAATGCTCCAGGACATATTCTAACCTGGGCGTTGCTTAACTTCAGCGACAGAACGAGAACTAGTCACTTAAAACAAAGTCGTTCGTGCCGATCCTCTCACGGTCTACATGAGGTGATGGAGGTTGATTCTTCTTAGGAAAGTCATCAGTGAGAGTCCACATTACTGATGATAAGAGTTCAGTAAAGATGGCTGTCGGTCATATATGATTGGTGATTTTTTTAATTGTAAGTGCAGTGACATGCTGGTTAAAAGGTTTAATATTAAGACTCCATGGTTCAGTGGCTAAGAGCATTGGTTGCTGACCCTAAGGTTGCGGGTTCGAATCATGACCGGACGGGAAAATTCGGAGTTTTTCGTTTTCTAAGAAAGGCATGTATGTAAGGTATAGTTCCCTGAAGTAATGCGAAAGCGGTTCCGGGGTACAACTACCTTTAAAATAATAATAATAATAAGAGCGCACGATTAGCTCAGTGGTTAAGCTCTCGCTTGCCATGCGGAAGGTCCCGGGTTCGATCCCCCGTGCCGACAAAAATTTGTATTCTTAATTTGGTTACAATTGTTTGTAAGGGATACCTTCCGGTGCGCTCGTGTTGACCCAGCACCTAAATGGGAAGTATTGTGTCACTTCTCGCCCATCAGAGGGGAGGCATACTACGGGATGGGCAGGCTACAACACAGACCACAAGCGTCTACAGTAGCTCCTGTTTCATGGCTACGAAATAAAAAAGGCTGTGAAACACTCATCTTTTTAAAAAAAAAAAAAAAATAAAAAATAAAAAAAAATAAGATAGTTTCAAATCTATTCTCCCATGGATTTTAGTATGTACAATTATACATAGGTCTAACTTTAGTTACCTCAATTACCTTGACTATTCACTGCACCACTCTATTTTGATTAAATTTCAATAAAAGGCTTCGTATTCCTTTGCTTTTACTTTTGCCCTGACGTGAACACTAAATACAAGAAGTGGGTGTCTGCATGAAAACTTAGCGAGGATAATTCTTCACACCTCGGCCGAGGTGTGAAGAACGCCTATACAAAGAAAGAGACAGCCCGGCAGAGTGTAAGGTTACGGATATTCTATTATAGACACTATTTTGTACAACAACACTAAATATTCTGATAGTTATTTTACAGATGACGGAACTTTTTAGACATCTTATCTGGTATCTTTTTTGACATTTTCATGTCTTTGCTCTGGCACATAACCAAAATTATGTAACGAAATTATGTAACGAAATTGTGTGACGAAATTGTGTGACGAAATTATGTAACGAAATTATGTAACGAAATATTAAATTGACATTTTCATGTCTTTGCTCTGGCACATAACCAAAATTATGTAACGAAATTATGTAACGAAATTGTGTGACGAAATTATGTAACGAAATTGTGTGACGAAATTATGTAACGAAATATTAAATTGACATTTTCATGTCTTTGCTCTGGCACATAACCAAAATTATGTAACGAAATTATGTAACGAAATTATGTGACGAAATTATGTAACGAAATTATGTAACGAAACTTGAATAGTAAAGATGAAAATGTCCCAATGGTTGCAGACTCGTATGCAAGCGTTTTTTTGACATTTTCATGTCTTTGCTCTGGCACATAACCAAAATTATGTAACGAAATTAAGTAACGAAATTATGTAACGAAATTATGTGACGAAATTATGTAACGAAATTATGTGACGAAATTATGTAACGAAATTATGTAACGAAAAAAACAACATGAAAATGTCCCAATGGTTGCAGACTCGTATGCAAGCGTTTTTCCTTGTCTGGTTTAACCCACTAGCACTAGCCATTAGAAATAGGTCTGTTACCCACTGACGTCATCACTCAACATCTCATCGCATCGGTCCCGTCCTATAGGGACCGTCAGGGACGATTTAAGAATATAATCTTTCAAACTCTTGAATAGGATTGACTATGGCTTTATCCTTTGAAAACAAGTCTGTTACCCACTCAAAATTAATTTGTTATTTTTATTTAAATTTATGACAGTAGATATAGATGAAATTTAAATTACTTCCGAGAAATTTCTAATATTAGAATTCGGAAGTATTTTGTTTGTAAACAAAAAGAATATTTTACTCCTCCGATTTCAATTAAATTTCTTTTTTAATTTTCCCGATTAGGACTCATTTGAGACAAACTATGAAACAGGATTAAATGATAAGCCAGACCCTCCCTCAAATCGGATTTTCAACCAATCACAGCGAACTATAGCCCGACCTGGACAGTCTGCCTTATCTCTAGCAGTATAGTATAGTCTTGTATACATTTTTTACAAGTACAAGAAATAATAATTCTTTTTTACTGATAGGAAGATCTGCCTGGGGGACTATAAACATCGAGTAGACCAGCAGTCTGGCTGGGGGACTATAAACAGGGAGTAGACCAGCATTGGCTTGGTTCTGGGGGCCCTTGTCAATTATTAGCCTCCTTGTAAAGACAGTGGTAGATGTGCTGTGTCATTCCTCCACCAACCGGCTACCATCGTTCACGATGACGCCACCATATGATGATGATGATGATAATAGGAAGATAATAGGACTACTGTACTGAAGAATATGCCACTTCTCGTCCATCACAGGGGAAGCATTCTACGCGGGATGAGCAGGCTACAACACAGACCACAAGCGTCTACAGTAGCTGCTCCTGTTTCATGGCTACGAAATAAAAAGGCTGTGAAACACTCATCTTTTTATAAAATAAAAAAAAGAACTTCTTTTTGGTTGAAAGTCGCTTTTAACTGCATGTGGTCACATCACAACGAGGGTTTTACCCTCCATTCGCTGGAAACTCTCAAACCAGTTAGGTACTCAAATTAACCTTACCTATCCTGAATGGGGCTGGGAATAGTCAGCAAGCATATCGAGGGTTCGAATTTGAATCGTCAATTCGTCACCCATCCGATTCCTTGGACTGTGTAATGATAGTCAAGTGGTTAGCGCAAATCCCACCCAAGGGTTCAAATCCCACCCAGTGCATGATTTTTTTTTATTATTAATTTGAGTTTTTGACCACATAATAATATAAGACTCTGAGGGTTAGATGGTAGAAAATGCTTTGAGCATTAACCTCGCCTGGTGGTTCCACATTAACCTTCCACTTAAGAGTGTTAGTTATTATAGTTTTATTAATATTTATTACGTTGCTTCTTCAGTGATAAACCACTGAACTTGAATTCAATGTGCCTTCGAAGAACTGCATTTCATAATAAATCTGAGGCCAGGAACCTGACACCGGGAACCATGCGCGAAAGATTCCATACACCAATTGTAAATCAAGCTCGCCGGGAGGCGAGCGCTCGTCAAGTAGCGCCAGCCAGCCGGCCTATATTAACACGAAACAGAGTTTATATGTATTTTGTTTTATTGTTTTCGCCCACTTCACGCTAACTTTTATCAATTTTTATTTAAAATTCGTAATGAGACGCAAAAATAGATTGTGTTTCACGAAAGCGCGAGATTCCTACGTACAGTTAAAGTCGTTTTCTGGCCACGCGTAAAATCTTGAATTTCATGAAATTATTCATACGGGTTTTTTTTTCAGACCAATTTTCTGTCAAGGGTACAGCAACGTGTGCTTATCGTGGAAAGACATGAGCTACGTTTTTGGATAGGGAATTTTTATTTCTGCATACCTTTTATAGTTTCAAGTATTTATTTTTTATAGGATAGGAGATATAGCCTTCTAAAATAAAACCGGAAAGTTGCACAGAGCCGCCCCTGGTTATCTTGGAGCTGCGATTGTGGTATTTTTTGAAAGGCCTTATCATAGGAAAAAATATAAAAAATATAACCAAAGTATTACACTGGACCAAACTTGAGTTATAGCCTCTGAAAGGAATACTTATTATGGAGCCCAGAGCCGTCTATTGTTATCTTAGAGATGTATTTTTGGTGTTTTTAGGAAGGTCTAGTCAAAGGGAATGAGATCACTTAATTTCAGATGGTTGAAACAAGTAGAAAAGTATTTAAAGCCCTCTAAAGGAATATCTATAATGAACCCTGGAGCCACGCCTAATTATCCCACGTGGATGACTGAAGGTTCTTACCAAACGTCTAATTACGCAAAATTATACTACGATGTAAATAAATTTTTAGAAAAATCAGCGACAGTGTGAGACATAAAAAGAAAAAACTGATTTTATATTTATGAGAGTAACAAAAAAAACTTCGCCTCACATAGTACTTAAAATAAGGATGACATTAAATCGTCTTTGCTTCATCCAAGCTACCAACAGGCCAGTTAATGTACGATGGAATAATAACGTTTTATAACTTCATTCAAAGATTTCTACATCAAGAGGTAAACTACCTAGGTCTATATTATGAGAAGTGTATAAAATAGTGGCCAGTAAGAGGCAAAAATATTGATTATTGTAGATCAAATGATAAATATAATAAAATATTATGTATTGAACAGTTTCTGTGGTCGTCGACTGGTGTAGGTAAAACAAAAAGTTTGCAAGGTGACCTGGGTTCGAATCCCGGCTAGGTAGATTTTTTTTTTACTCTGTACTTTGGATGTCCGGTATTCTCGTGAGAAAAAAAACAGTAGTTGCTTCTTTGAGTCAACCTCCTTTGACCGTTTAATTTCGAATGAAGTGAGTATGGTTTAACTCGATCAACATTGATTTGTGACAATCTAATTATCCATCCTTCCATCTTTTCAGGGTATTTTCAGGATATATGCTTGCCTATTAATTTATAATTATTAAATGTATATCTAGTATCATTTCTCGCTTCTTCTGTTTATATCTACTGATTATGCTGAAATGACACCATGTTTAGCAACTCGAAGTTAAGCAAATATATTGGTCAACATTTCTTAGAGCCATAGTAAGAGGCAATTTAGGAACATACAATAATACTCGGCACTTTCATTTCCCTCTTTATTTTACCAAGATCGAATTTCCATCCACCTACCATGTATGTACGTATTGTACGTAGGTACAACAGGTACATAATATAATTAAAATTGTATTGTAAACAAAGCCACGAAACAGAGTTGTCCGTTTTTTAACGAGTTCATTACTAATTTTTCAACACAAGGTTAAAACACTAGTTGATTATTAATTAATTTTTGGTAATAGATTTTATTATTAAAGAGGTATGTTTTTTTCTTCATTATTACATACTGGTTGAAGTTCCACAAAAGAAGCACCAATTATCACACCAACGTCATTTTAAAACGATGGTGACCAGTTGATTGTATTTGGTTTTAACGTCCTGATTTGAACTAGTCAGGAGGGAGGGTTTTACCCTCCATTCGCTGGGAATCGTTCCAGCTACCTACATTTACCTCACCCAGTCTGGGTAGGGCTGTGATTCCAGACTCTAGAGTCTGAAGTGTTTAGAGGAGGAAAAAAAGTAAAAAGAAATAACACTAATGTCCTACCTAAAGGGCGGGGTTATTGCCTGTGGTAATCTCTTCCACCCATCTCTTAAAAAATATATGTATATAGATATTACGCAGGACGTCCGACCCTGTATCTCATGAACGGCAAGTTGTATAATTCACTGAAATTTATTGTAATGAAATTCTCTCAATGAGACCTTTAAAACAATATGTCACAAGACCTATCATTCTATTTAGGATTTTAAAATTGGTTCATGTCCAGCCCGACTGGGGCATTATAGGCAAATTTTATTTTTGGCTAAAAATTGATCCTCTTTAAATAAAGAAATTCGGGTTTTGCGTTTTTTGATATTTTGAGTCGTTTTCGAGAAACCCAGGCCTGGGTGATACTTTATGGATGCCCTGTATATAAATATAAATAATAAAATAGCCCTCTGGTGAGAGTCGTTCCTTACCTAATGTGCTTATTGTAGAGATGGGTACGAGTAATTACTTTACTCAAAAAGTACCGGTTCTTGAGAGTAATTAGTATGTACTGGTTCTTATTTATAGAGTAATCAATTACAGGAAAACAATAATTGTATTCTCGAAAGCTTTTTTTTTTTCTTTCTTTAATGCGTAGTGCGTGATTCGTATTATAATGGTACAATCACTTGCAATAGTACAAGAACCGATTATTATACTCGTGTATCGAGTACCGGAACCCGGTACCGATTCTATGAAATACTCAGTAGTCGGTATAACACACCGGATCCCCGTACCGTACTGGGTACCGGTTTTATGAAATACTCGGTATTACACACCGGGACCGAGTACCGACGTGTCGTACGTAGTAGCCGGGTAACGGTTTTAATAAATACTTGGTATTACACACTGGGGCCGGGTACGATACCGGGTACCGGTTCTATGAAATACTCGGTATTACAATTACAATATTACCCAAATACCCATCTCTAGAACTGGGTACAGCAGCGAGAGGTACTTAATTGTTCCGATATTATCTATGAATAATATTCAGGCTGTCGGTATCCTAATATTTTTCTCTTTGTCTCGTAGAAACAAGTGTTCTATTTGAAACTTCCTTGTCAAACAATCGGACGGTTTAGGGAAATGTACATTTTTTTTTTTTTTTTAAGCTTTATTAGGTAGAACAAAAAATATATACAGTAGAACACAATAAAATATAAAGAAAAACAAAAAGATTAAACATATATACAAGAACGAAAAAAAAAGAGAAATGTCCTACCTAAAGGGCGGGGTTATTGCCTGTGGCAATCTCTTCCACCCAACCCTTGTAATTCAGTTTATAAAATAAAATACATTATGTAATTCAGTTTATAAAATAAGAGGTGGAGCTTCTAATCTATTGAAACACTTGAAACTAAAACACCCAATAAATTTTGTGAACCGAGATTCATCTCCTTTAAACGTTCTGAATGCAAAATTGTGAGATTTAGTTAGTGTACTGAATAATGAAAAAAACGGTGCTTTTGTACTTGGTTCTTGAGTGATTACTGGAATCCATTATTCCATTTACATCCTCTCTCATAACCTCAAACACCAAGTACAAAAGTAATTGGATAAATACTCGGTACTTTTAAGTAATCGATTACTGAAGTACCAGTTCTGTGAAATACTTGATATCACCTATCTCTAATTATTGCCAAAAATAATGAAACGGGGTAGTTTTCTGTTAGTGATCCTCGGTAGTGGGTTTCAAATTTTGAAAAGATCAATAAAATTGCTGAGCGCTATCTAGTGTCACTCAAATAAGGATCACACCTGTTATCTCAAGATTTCTCCTCTCTTCAGCAAGTACTGTGAAATTTTCTTTCAGCATCTTTTCAATGTTTTTTTTTCTATAATTTTTTTCTCCTTGCAATTGTAATTATTTACAGAACAGTACTTGGGTCACAATATAATTTTCGAGCATGCAACTCATTATAACTTTTTTCCTTAAACAAAGTAGTGTCACCTCACTAGTTCAATATAAATTACCCAACATTTTATATGATAGTCTTATAATATTACTGCGTATCGCAACATCTTTAAATTAAAAGTCTTTTTTCTTTTATCTGTTGATTAGTTTTTCTTTCATCTACCAGAGGAAAATCAATTAAATCAAAAAATAGTGATATCCCCCAAAAAACACTACGTGTAAAAATAGTCGTCAAGTGTTGGAATGATTAAAAAGAAGTGATATCAAAAACGTCAATTTTCTATGTTAGAAGGAATCATTTTAATTCCTTGATAATTCAACCAAAATAATAGCCTCACAACAACAATACACCTTTGAGCAAACTTCGATTTGGTATTTTGAGAATTTATCCAAAAAATAGCCACACAACAAAACAATGCTCTTGTAAGAATAATGTTGCATAATTACAGAACCATTGTTCTTACAAGAGCATTGTTTTGTTGTGTGGCTATTTTTTGGATAAATTCTCAAAATACCAAATCGAAGTTTGCTCAAAGGTGTATTGTTGTTGTGAGGCTATTATTTTGGTTGAATTATCAAGGAATTAAAATGATTCCTTCTAACATAGAAAATTGACGTTTTTGATATCACTTCTTTTTAATCATTCCAACACTTGACGACTATTTTTACACGTAGTGTTTTTTGGGGGATTAAAATATACAGGGTCCAACATTTATTTATTTTATTTATTTATTTACACTTTATCAATAGGACATATTATATTCAACACAAATAATTACAAATTAAATACAATATAATAGAAGGAAAAAAGAAAAGAAAAATAAATAAATATATACATAATATATGTCCTAACTAAAGGGCGGGGTTATTGCCTTTGGCAATCTCTTTCACCCAACCCTTATTGATTGATTGATAACCATTGATCATGAACCATTTTGCAATGTCTCTATTTTGCTAGAATACTAGAAAAGAAAATGCCATTTATTGTAACATTCACCAATTCACGTTTTGAAGATCACATCAACCGCCATGTTGGTCTTGTGGTGCAGAAAGCATGAATTCAGACATTCTCTCGAGCTGTGCATCGCGTTTTAATGAAATGTCTTTGGGAGTAGCATCCATTTCTTGTATTATTGATTGGGATAAGAACTACCCTGCAAGAACTATCCCCGAATAAATTGAAAGATGGAGTTAAAAACAAAGACATAAGAAGTAAAACACAAATATAAGACGTTGGCAAATAATTGTTGAAGAAAAAATGGAGTTGGGCAGGTCATGTAGCCAGGATGTCACCAGAGAAATGGACCAAACTTGTTCAAGAATGGTACCCTAGAGATGGAAGAAGAAATCGAGGGCGTCCAGCAACCAGATGGCAAGACTCAATAAGGAAGACAGAAGGAACACAGTGGACGCATGCTGCTCAAAATATAATACAATGGAAGAAACTAGGAGAGGCCTTTGCTCCGGATGGGGATTGATCAGGCTAAATTATTAGAACATCTGGATTGATCAGGCATCATCATCATCATCATCTTTTCTAGCATTCTAGCAAGTCTTGCCATCTGGATTGATCAGGCATCATCATTATTAGATGATGATGATGACTCTGTTTTCTAGCATCCCATCAAAGAAAAATTCAGTATGAAGCTTCAGGTTCGAAAATATAGGCATTTCAAAATGGTTCATGATCTATGTCGGACCCTGTATTTATTCATGTTCGAAGTATTGATTATTCCATTGATGAAATTATTGATTGATATTTCCATCATAACAAGCAAAACAATACAACGACCTCGAAGACTTAATTATAGCATCGAGATTTTTGATTATGAATTGATTTCATAACTCTGATTTTGTGAATGCATTTTTATTACAATGAAATATGCAATTCAATTTAGGTTTTACAAATGTGTGATTCATGCAAGACTTTATTCAACGGTCGATGACATCACTATAGTGAGTAATAAATTGTAAAACATATATTACTAGATTATTTTGGAGCCATGAAACAGGAATCACTGTAGGTAGACGCTTGTGGTCTCTGTTGTAGCTTACCCATCCCTTAGTATGCCTCCATTGCCTCCTCTCTGATGGGCGAGTAGTGACACAATACCTCCCATTTAGGTGCTGGATCAACACGAGTGCAAAAAGAAGTGTTACCAATTTTTTAATACGATTTTGGGCCGGCGTGGGGATTCGAACTCGGGACCTTCCGCATGGCAAGCGAGTATCTCACCATTAAACTATTCGTATTCTAATTCAATTTATGACTCATCTAGGTATCTTTTTTTATATATAATTTTTCATCTATGTATCTTATTGTTCAGATGCCTGATATATTATGACATTTTTAAATCAAAAATCTGAGTCAGTGTCGATGGCGCGTTGATTGCACCAGTTCTCGTAGGATCACCGAAGTTAAGCAACGTCGAGCAAAGTGAAGACTTCGTGATGCTGTGTGCTGGCATTCCGGCCTAACCCAGGCTGGATACGATTAATGTGGGTACCACGTTTGTGAGAGTCCTGCGAATGGAGGGTAACACCCCCGTTCTGATATGGCCATGCAGTAGAAAGCGACTTTAAAAAAAAGTAAAAAAAAAAAAAAAAATAAGAGAGGTCCACAGTTCGCAGAACCACTAGTACTCAATTATTCCATTATTTTTCAAAATTTCTGATCCAATATAATCTCATTTTCTGTTTTCAGATGGAGCTTCTAATTCACACTAAAGGCAGCTGACAGTGAGAGAATCATCGGAAAATAACCGCCCGAAACCTCATAAACGTTTGTGAAAACCTCGCGTGAAAACCTCACAAAACCGCTCGAAAATTTAACAAATTATAAAATCATAATATTTTTTTCGTCAATTCGCCACAGAGTCGTCTATCAGTTCGTCGTTCTGTTTTCACCAAACACCAAACCAAAAGAGTAAACGTAATATTTTGCCGTTTTTGAGTTCTCGATAATTTGGCTGAAATTTGGCCTGAGTGTTCAACTTTGTCTCACACAGATATGGTCCACGCTTCTGTTTGGATTCTGATAGTTGCAAGTAATGTGCTTTCCACACCAGCCGCTATCGAGACAAGAAAACTACACAACTATCTGAAGTAAGTAGAGCTGAGAGTAGATGGCTAACTGTCTTACATGTAAACAAGGGTTGGTTGGAAGAGTTTGCCTCTGGGACCGCCCTATAGTTGGGAAGAAAATATTTTTTTTTTTTTTTTTTTTCAGTTTATAAATCAAATTAAAATAATTAATGAAGGAATGACGCAAATATGGATGATATTTTGCATATTTGGACTTAATGTTCGCTCGTTTTGGTATTTTATTTACGTCAAAATCTTGTAGAGATTGGTAAAAAAGATGGTAAAGTTTAAATATTTATAAAATTACGTAGATTATTGCGCATATAACAAAGATTTATGATAAGTGATAACCAATTAGGTAAATCAATAAACTAATCAATTCCAATTATAAGTATAACTAGAACAGGTAGATCGCTTATTCAAATAATAGAAACGATTAATTTTATTATAGTCTTGAACTGTTGAATGACACGCGACATTGCATATTTACGAGTATATTGATACTATAGTAAATGGTAATGATAATAATTAATTATAATAATTTCAACAAACTACAATGGTATATGTAATCCCCCAAAAAACACTACGTGTAAAAATAGTCGTCAAGTGTTGGAATGATTAAAAAGAACTGATATCAAAAACGTCAATTTTCTATGTTTGAAGGAATTATTTTAATTCCTTGATAATTCAACCAAAATAATAGCCTCACAACAACAATACACCTTTGAGCAAACTTCGATTTGGTATTTTGAGAATTTAACCAAGAAATAGCCACACAACAAAACAATGCTCTTGTAAGAACAATGGTTCTGTAATTATGCAACATTATTCTTACAAGAGCATTGTTTTGTTGTGTGGCTATTTTTTGGTTAAATTCTCAAAATACCAAATCGAAGTTTGCTCAAAGGTGTATTGTTGTTGTGAGGCTATTATTTTGGTTGAATTATCAAGGAATTAAAATAATTCCTTCAAACATAGAAAATTGACGTTTTTGATATCAGTTCTTTTTAATCATTCCAACACTTGACGACTATTTTTACACGTAGTGTTTTTTGGGGGATATCACTACTTTTTGATTTAATTGATTTTCCTCTGGTAGATGAAAGAAAATCTAATCAACAGATAATATCGAAACAATTAAGTACCTCTCTCTGCTGTACCCAGTTCTAGAGATGGGTATTTGGGTAATATTGTAATTGTAATACCGAGTATTTCATGGAACCGGTACCCGGAATCGTACCCGGCCTCAGTTTGTAATACCAAGTATTTAATAGAACCGGTACCCGGCTACTACGTACGATACGTCGGTACTCGGTCCCGGTGTATAATACCGAGTATTTCATAAAACCGGTACCAAGTACGGTACGCGGATCCGGTGTGTTATACCGACTACTGAGTATTTCATAGAATCGGTACCCGGTTCCGGTACTCGATATACGAGTATAATAATCGGTTCTTGTACCATTGTAAGTGATTGTACCATTATGATACGAATCACGCACTACGCATTAAAGAAAAACAAAGCTTTCGAGAATACATTTTTTTTTTTCATGTAATTGATTACTCTATAAATAAGAACCAGTACATACTAACTACTCTCAAGAACCGGTACTTTTTTGAGTAAAGTAATTACTCGTACCCATCTCTACAATAAGTACATTAGGTAATGATCGACTCTCGCCTGAGGGCTATTTTTTTTATTTATATTTATATTATACAGGGCATACATAAAGTCTCACCCAGGCCTGGGTTTCTCGAAAACGACTCAAAATATCAAAAAAACGCAAAAACCCGTATTCTTTTATTTTTAAGAGGATTAATTTTCAGCCAAAAATAAAATTTGCCTACACGGCCCCAGTCAGGCTGGACATGGACCAACTTTAAAATCTTAAATAAAATGATATGTCTTGTGACATATTGTTTTAAAGGTCTCATTGAGAGAATTTCATTACAATAAATTTCAGTGAATTATACAATTTGCCGTTCATGAGATAGAGGGTCGGACGTCCTAATGTCCATATATTTTTTTAAGAGATTGGCTGGAAGAGATTGCCACAGGCAATAACCCCGCCCTTTAGGTAGGACATGTGTTATTTCTTTTTACTTATTTATTTTGGCATTTGTTTTTTTGTTTGTTTTTTTTTTTTTTTTTTTTCTAAACACATCAGTCTGGAATCACAGCCCTACCCAGGCTGGGTGAGGTAAATGTAGGTAGCTGGAACGATTCCCAGTGAATGGAGGGTAAAACCCTCCGTCCTCACTAGTTCAAATCAGGACGTTAAAACCAAATACAATCAACTGGTCACCATCGTTGGTTTGGTGTGATAATTGGTGCTTATTTTGTGGAACTTCAACTAGGATATAATAATGAAGAAAAAAACATACCTATTTAATCATAAAATCTATTACCAAAAATTAATTAATAATCAACTAGTGTTTTAACCTTGTATTGAAAAATTAGTAATGAACTCGTTAAAAAACGGACAACTCTGTTTCGTGGTTTTGTTTACAATACAATTTTAATTATAATTATGTATGTACGAATTTCTTTGTGGTGAAGCACAAGGCCTCTTCACAATTTTTGTGGGTAGCGCAGCATTACTAAGAGCCTCCTTTACATTTCGAATATTCTATTACATTAATTTCTTTTTACTCTGGTAATGCCGCCACTGGTCGTTACTCATACAAGTAACTACTCATTTTTCCTCACGAGGTATGAGTGGACCCCGAACATCCAAGTACAGAGCAGAAAAAATCCTCCCCCGCTGGGAATCGAACCCAGGTCACCATGTGTGCAATGCCTAGCGCGCTAACTCGCTCTGCCACAGTGACTACCTATGCAATTTTAATTATATTATGTACCTGTTGTACCTATACGTACAATACGTACATACATGGTAGGTAGATGGAAATTCGATCTTGGTAAAATAAAGAGGGAAATGAAAGTGCCAAGTATTATTGTATGTTCCGAAATTGCCTCTTACTATGGCTCTCAGAAATGTTGACCAATATACAGGGTGTCCCGTATACAGATGCAAATATTTTGAGGGTAGGTTCAGCCCACCGTGGACTATCATATGAGCGAAACTTGCAGTGGGGCATTTTGCTTCGTTAAAGAGTTATGGCCAAATCCCTGTTTTTCCCACAGGTCTAGAGGTCACTTAGATCGATGCACGTTTTTAAAGAAATGGTAGCCAGTAAGTAATTTTTGACTTCATGTATGGATAGTCATGCATATTTCCCTCGAAATGCAGTTGGTTGCATGAAAAAATATTGAAAGACCAGAGAGATATTTAATCATAAGTTCAATATTTTTCTAAAATTCGATTTTTCCCTGTTTTCCCTTTCGTGTATTTAGAGTACTTCTACAATTGCAATTCTGCGTATCACTAGGTAAAAAAATACCCTTTGCTATTTTGTTTCAATACATACAAAGTTCTTTCAGACGCGTAAAGGAACGAATGAGATACGCCTTATCAAACGGCACCAGAAGGAGAGAAAACACATCTTTCAAATTTTGAATCTGGGCGCTATTGCATTTTGAAGAACACTCGATGTCTGAAGCGGTCTGTGTGACTATTTTTGTGCCAACTGCAAGTTATAAATGAAAATTTTCTGAGTACAATTAGTTCTATTAACCAACTATATCAATCAAATCTAATACTTAAAATAACAAGGCGATCAATTTGTTCGGTGGAAGAGAAAGCCACAAGCTTTAAACCTCGCCCTTGGTTCGCTACATATTCTTTTGGGTTCTTTTCATTTCATGTCCTGTGTTGCAGAATGTATCATGTTTGTAGTTTATCAATAAACTACAAACATGTATCACTGTATCACCACCCTTGATCAGTCTTTGTTTATATTTATTTCACAAATTGTTACCATGTTCATTGTAAAAAAAATGTAAATAAAGCTTGGTCCAATTGTTTATAAAATAAAAATAAAGTATTAATAATAATAGTAACCTTAAGGTTGGATGTTCGAGTTTTACCCAAGGTTAATTTTCGGCACTATTTGTTATGTTTTTGATATCATGATTGTGATAACCACAAAAATGATATTTTTAATTTTACTTCTAAAAATAAAATCATAATTTTTGTTGGTAGCGCAGAGTCTTTCTCCATGTGTATTCTTTTTCCATAATTACACCACTGGTTGCTGCTTTCGTTGCAGCCTCTCTCATTTTTCCTCATGATAACCCTGTGATTCCGTAAACCCATTCACATAAAAGTTCACACCGACCGACCACTGTGAATGATCAATTTCCCTCTCTTAAACATCCCAGAGCAGTGTATTTATACCTCAAATTACGCGCCAATTCTGTTAAAATTCAGCCAACTTTGAATTTTTCATCATGATTCAGAAGTGTTTTTTGAGCTTTGTGTGTACTGCGTTCCATGATCTTTAAAGTAATATAAATGAGCTTTCTTTTTTATAAAACTAAACATAATAGGGTATTTTTTTAACTAGTGATACGCAGAATTGCAATTGTAGAAGTACTCTAAATTCACGAAAGGGAAAACAGGGAAAAATCGAATTTTAGAATAATATTGAACTTATGATTAAATATCTCTCTGGTCTTTCAATATTTTTTCATGCAACCAACTGCATTTCAAGGGAAATATGCATGACTATCCATACATGTAGTCAAAAATTACTTACTGGCTACCATTTCTTTAAAAACGTGCATCGATCTAAGTGACCTCTAGACCTGTGGGAAAAACAGGGATTTGGCCATAACTCTTTAACGAAGCAAAATGCCCCACTGCAAGTTTTGCTCATATGATAGTCCACGGTGGGCCGAACCTACCCTCAAAATATTTGCATCTGTATACGGGACACCCTGTATATGCCTAGCTTCGAGTTGCTAAACATGGTGTCATTTCAGCATAATCAGTAGATATAAACAGAAGAAGCGAGAAATTATACTAGATATAGATACATTTAATAATTATAAATTAATAGGCAAGCATATATCCTTGAAATACCCTGAAAATTTCAGCTCGGTTGGACAAAAAATGCAACTTATATCACGTTACATACAAAGTTGATCGAGTTAAACCATACTCACTTCGTTCGAAATTAAACGGTCATAGGAGGTTGACTCAAACAAGCAACTACTGTTTTTTTTTCTCACGAGAATACCGGACATGCAAAGTACAGAGTAAAAAAAATCTACCTAGCCGGGATTCGAACCCAGGTCACCTTGCAAACTTTGTGTTTTACCTACACCAGTCGACGACCCCAGAGACTGCTCAATACATAATATTTTATTATAGGTATTTATCATTAAATCTACATTAATCAATATTTTTGCCTCTTACTAGCCAATATTTTATACACTTCTCATAATAATATAGACCTAGTTTACCTCTTGATGTAGAAATCTTTGAATGAAGTTATAAAATGTTATTATTCTCTTCCTGATTAACTGGACTGTTGGCAGCTTGGATGAAGCAAAGACGATTGCATCTAACCCTTATTTTAAGTTCTATGTGAGGCGAAGCTTTTTTTGTTACTCTCATAAATATAAATCAGTTTTTTCTTTTTATGTCTCACACTGTCGCTGATTTTTCTAAAATTTTATTTACATCGTAGTATAATTTTGCGTAATTAGACCTTTAGTACGAACCTTCAGTCATCCACGTGGGATAATTAGGCGTGGGGCCAGGGTTCATTATAGATATTCCTTTAGAGAGCTGTACATAGTTTTCTACTTGTTTCAACCATCTGAAATTAAGTGATCTTATTTCCTTTGACTAGACCTTTCTAAAAACACCAAAAATACATCTCTAGGATAACAATAGACGGCTCTGGGCTCCATAATAAGAATGTCTTTCAAAGGCTATAACTCAAGTTTGGTTTAGTGTAATACTTTGGTTATATTTTTATATTTTTTCCTATGATAAGGCCTTTCAAAAAATACTACAATCGCAGCTCCAAGATAACCAGGGGTGGCTCTGTGCAACTTTTCGGTTTTATTTTAGAAGGCTATATCTCCTATCCTATAAAAAATAAATACTTGAAACTATAAAAGGTATGCAGAAATAAAAATTCCCTATTCAAAAACGTAGCTCACGTCTTTCCACGATAAGCACACGTTGCTGTACCCTTGACAGAAAATTGGTCTGAAAAAAAAAACCCGTATGAATAATTTCATGAAATTCAAGATTTTACGCGTGGCCAGAAAACGACTTTAACTATACGTAGGAACCTCGCGCTTTCGTGAAACACAATCTATTTTTGCGTCTCATTACGAATTTTAAATAAAAATTGATAAAAGTTAGCGGGAAGTGGGCGAAAACAATAAAACAAAATACATATAAACTCTGTTTCGTGTTAATATAGGCCGGTTGGCTGGCGCTACTTGACGAGCGCTCGCCTACCGGCGAGCTTGATATTCTAGGTTTATGTAATATTTTATATAAAACTAGGATTCTTTAAATTTTCACTCACCGACTTAAGTTTCGCCTAGGCTCGTAGGCTTGATCACTAGTTTTATATAAAATATTACATAATAATTATAATATATATCTACCTAACATTACTTTGGATTTCTAATATGAGCGTAATAACAAATAAAACTACAATGGTTCTGAACACTGGTTCTGGGCGTCCAAAGGGTTCACCCATATCAATCCTTCCACCACTATGACATCAAACATGGATGGACTCGGATAGTAAGTAGGTATTAACCTATTGATGGCATATTCATTCCGAATATATTAGGTGGTATTAGATAAAGGTATCTATCGATAGTTTATAAAAGCTAAAACAGCTTTTTTTACAAGAATCTATGAGGATCATACAGCCAGCTCATGTTTACTTGACGACACCTCAGAACAGGCATATAGGTGTGGTCAAAACACCTCCACAGACTCATTTTGGGTCTCTTGAAATGATGTTGGATTTACTGGGATTCTATGTACCAGCATCTACCAAATAAAACCTCTTTGACCAGGGAGGTTTTATTTACGTCAGGGAGGTTTTAATGTTCATACATGCAGCGTTCAGAATAGTAAAAACGAAAAAGTTAAAACAGCTATAGATTCTTATAATAATAATAATACTCTTTAGTGGAAGGTAACTACCAGGCGAGGTTAATGCTCAAAGCATTTTCTACCACCTAACCTTCAGAGTCTTGTTATTATGTGGTCACAAACTCAAATTAATGAGGAAAAATTCGTGCACTGGGTGGGATTCGAACCAATTCTTAACTAGTTATTTCGTATCTATGGGTCATTGGGTCATATTATATGTATACATATGTTATACATACCTATATTTATTTAATTATGTATATTTACATAGTTAAATAAATAGTTGTAAAATATAATTTTCAAGTTACTCTACTAAACAGATAATAATGTTTATACATTTTGTATAACATATATGTATGTTTGTCATTAATGGTAACACATTTCCAAAGCAGGCAAAATTTATTGGGCCACTCGACTTTGACGTCAATGGGCGAGATTCTTAAAAGGACATTTGGTTAGAAACTGCTTTTTCTAACTTGCATTGACGCAAAGCTTGATCGTCAGTCGAGGGAAATCGGTTTGATTGATGATTAGATAAACTATCCGATCAATGGAGTGAAGTTTATAGATCGAGTAGCTATAAATTGCGAGGTCTTTAAGATTGCCATTCGCCATGTGCGCTTCTATGTTTAATGGAATTTGATGGTGTGTTCATGAACAGAATTATTGTATTTTGATCTGGGATCTAGACCTCGTTCCAGAAAGCTTTCTCGCTCTAACAATTTTCCCAAATCTCTCTTTGAACTGCACTCTGATTGGTTTATTTGAACGAATTTTGAAAGGGAGATTTGTAGATTTATATTACTGGACCGAAGTTAGGTCTAGATGTAGGTTAGGACAAAAAAAAAAGAAAAAATTCCTCCATTAAAAAAAAATCTAGACATGTAAAAACTCTAGTAAAAACTCCTGTTTTTACTAGAGCAACAGGTCTTGGTAAAAATATATTTATTTGCACCGATTCAGAAAAAAAAAACAACAGCAAAATTATGTACATGTGTAGTTCAAGTAAACAAAGTATAGTATACATATTTTTTTAACTCTTAAAGTTTTATTGTAGGTATATTAAAAATGAGGTAAAATACAACCCACAACAAATAGGGTAACATCTAGTACCTCATAAACTTACTATATTTTTTATATATCGCACCCTCAGAATTAGATGGTGATATGTCAAAAATCATGAATTTTTTTTTATTATTCTATCGAAATAAGCGAAACGAGACCTTTCGTTTGGTATAAGAATTATAATTCTAGCTCTTACCGTTCCCGAGATAGCGCTAGTGTTGGTTATTGATTATGTCGAAAAAGTGGAGGGAGTTTGGAACAAGATGGTAATACGATCAGTTGTTACCAAGAGCTCCTTGGATCGAGACGTACCGTTCTTGGAATATAGTGATATTTGCGGAAGTTTTGATTTATCACTCTCTTTATCAAATTTTATTTTCAGTAATTGACATAAAAACTGAATTGTGCATGATTTTTTTGAAATATCACTCTCTTTGTCGAACATTTTTTTTGTGTTTTGTCAAGGTAGAATTTACTAATACAAAAGATTATGTTATATTACTTTCTTTTATAAATTATTATTTTTTTTTTGGACTTAAAAATAATCTGGCCCGGTATTTTCGATATACACTTGAGAGCAATAAATTTGGGAAAGGACATTTCACCGTTTCAGTTGGTCCTGGTCAATTTGTGTGGCATGAAATTGCTAAAGTATGCATATATTTGAAAAGCTTGTACTCATACCTTTCAGAAAATACACAATGTGTCCGGGTTATGTACTATGCAACAATGATAATGGCCACTTTCCAGAAACACCTCATTTTGTTGATGAAAACATGTGCACCGAGGGTATTTTAAATTTGATTTTTTGTTGTGATAACGCTTTTTTGGCCAGTAAATTATTGAATTTCCTTAAATGCAACACTATGAGGAAGGAAATTTAGTTGAATTTTTCTTTTCATCATGGAGACATCGCACTCCATAGCTGTGAAAGTGGTTTTACTTGTGAGTCAAGGTGTTAAGCAAAGAAATGTTGCTAAGGAGCTAAATTTGTCGAAGTCTAAGGTGAACAGAATTTACCAAAGGTATCGGCAGACAGGTAGCTATGATCAGAGACCAGGATCTGCCAGACCAAAGAAGACAACTGCCCAAGAGGACCGATTTGCTGTCATGACAAGCTTAAGAAATCGAGACATGTCTGGTGTTGAGGTCCAACAGCAGCTTGTTATGGCCACTGGTGTTGATGTCAGCCCTTGGACAGTAAGGAGACGCTTGAAAGAGAAAGTTCTCATACCAAGAAGAAAAGCTACGGGACCCAAACTCAACAGACAACACCGACAACGTCATTTACAATTTGCCCTTGAACACGCTGATTGAGGAAATGGGGAATGGGGGCACGTTCTGTCCACAGATGAGAGCCGACCCTGCTTGTTCTTCAATGACAGACGTAAAAGGTTGTATAGAAGACCAGGTGAACGGTATAATCAATGTTATATTCAAGAAACTGTGAGTTTTGGTTTAGGATCTTGTATCTTCTGGGGTGGAATCTCTATGGAAACTAAAACAGAGCTCGTTATCATCAATTGTGGAGGACAAGGAGGTAACTTAACTGCAGAGAGGTATGTCACTGACATCATTGAAGATCATGTTGTCCCTTATGCAGGTTTTGTGGGTGATGGATTCGTGTTAATGCAAGACAATGCCCGACCTCGTACAGCACGTATTGTAAGTGACTTTCTTTAAGAGGCCGGTATTCGAACCCTCAACTGGCCAGATAACAGTCCTGATCTTAATCTTATTGAACACCTCTGGGACGAGCTTAAAAGACGTGCCCATGCTCGAAACCCGCCCCCAATGAACCACAGGGACCTGAAACAGGCGCTTTATGAGGAGTGGGAGACTATCCCTCAAGAAACGGCTGCCAACCTAATCAAGTCCATGAGAAATCGATTGCAGGCTGTCATACAAGCTCGAGGGGGTAATACCAGATACTAAGAGGTAAGTAACAGCCAAATTTCTATGAAGACTTCGAAGAAATAACACAAAAAACACCGATATAATTTGCAGTGTTTTCATGCTCTTTAGACCTCTTTTTGTTAATTGACTTATTATATTAAAAAACATGCTCACAATGAAAAAAAATATACACCGTCTTAAAACCAACAAAATTTCCATTCTTGGGATACTTCACACTTGAAAATCCAATGTAAAATAAAAATTATAAGAATCAAAAACTTTGAGAAAGTTACTGTCCCGAATTTATTGCTCTCAATTAATTTTTTGAAATTCATAATTATTTGTTTTTAGTTATTTCTTTTTAAAAACTTTGAGATTAAGTCTCAAGAAACAATAAAGTTTATACTCACATTGTCTTGTTTTCTACCTTTTACTGCTTAGCAATAAAACAATTGGGTATTTTACATTTTATTTTTTTAAACTGAATGAGTTTTCTTTTTTTTCTGACTTAATACCAAAAGCATAGATTTTAATGTACCTCCAGTTTCAAATTGTCTTTTATTCTTCGATTCATATGGTAATATAGTGCTATAAATCTAAATTATCAAGGTACTATCATTTCAAAATTGTAAATAGATGGTGCTATCTCGAAATTTTTTCGAGATAATACCCACTTTTGTTCACTTCTCATGGAAGAAAAGGTAATATAATACGATATCACCTTATTAAAAATTGATTTTTTCTCGAAAAAAGGTAAAATCATAGAATGAAGTTTTAAGTCAAAATGCCTTTTTTTCGAACGGTTACAAAGGTAAGTTCTTTTGAAGAAAAATACATTTTTTTTACATAGAACTATAGAAAAGAACATGCTCAACTTAAGAACATATAAATGAAAACAGTAGCTTTTATTGTATTAATACAGCGATAAGTCAAACTTTCTTTTGCGATTTCCCAAAAGTTGGTGTTTTTGACATATCACCATCTAATTCTGAGGGTGCGATATATTATGTAAAATTAAAATAAATAACGAGTATTTTGTTTGAAAAAAACAACAACAGCAAAATATCATCTGGACATGTCATAAACTCCTGTTTTTTTAATGGACCGACATTAGTCCTAGGTCTAGGTACTATATGTGCGAGACCCATCGCATAGGTTTTTTTACTGTGCAAAACCGCATGTAGGTACCATCACTACAACTAGAATATCTAGGTACATCCTGGGGCGATGAGTCTATTCAGGAACTGCAAGAACTATCCGTTGGTACCCAGTCATTAGTGATTCATGAGTATTCAATGTATAGTCACAGTATTGTAATGTTTTGCAACATCATAGATCTCACAATTATATTACAAACTATCCGATTCACCCGCGCTTCGTTATTATTATTATTATACTATGCTGCATTAGGTAAGACAAAGTAAAATATATACAGTAAAATACAATGAAACTATAAATAAATAATAAATAGATTGAGCAAAGAAACAAGAACAAAAAAGAGAATGAAGCTATGTCCTATACCTTAAGGGTGGGGTTATTGCCTGTGGCAATCTCTTCTCAATGGAAGAGAATGCCGTAGGCATTAGCACCGCCCTTGATCAAGTTTTGTTTAATAATATCAACTTTTTTGCTTGTAAATTGTATATACTTTATTTTGTAAATAAAATTTGATTAAATCTGTTTAATAATAATCTCTTCCACCCAACCCTCCAGCTATATACTCAGTGAACTTGAACCCTCTCAGTGCCCCTTTATTACACGCTCTTGACTTAGATAATTACATAATTTACTCTGTTAATATAACACACTTAGACAATCCTCTAGGCAATATTATGCCAATATCTCATTTCCCCCATCTCGTGAGAATTGCCAAGTACTTCTCACTCTTCTCAGCAAGTTCCACTTGGCTAGATTATTATTGATCCACGCATTATTAATAATAATAATAATAATGCGGTTAATAATAATAATAGTAATAATAACCGCACCAAGCCCGCACCAAAACACGGACGTGTTTCGGACGTGCTACGGCGAGAAAGAAGAACAAGGTAGTTTAACGTGTGCGGACACACATCCCCGCACCGCGCCAGCACCGTAGCCGTGCTTGAAGACCGCACCGAGCCCGCACCGTCACAGACTAGCTTTGTTTACTTTTTGATGGTGCGGCCACGTGCTACATAGAGGGCGAGGAGCTCATAGAAAAAGTGAGGAAATTTTCTGATTCTTTATTTATTAGTTATTTATTTACACTTTATTAACCCTAGCACTCCCAAGCTTTGTTAGGTAACAGATACTCCCAAGGGGGGGGCACAAAGTACCCACATAGAAAAATAAAGAAAAATCTTGATTTATTTAAAAGTTTCAATTGTTTCTCTTTATTTATGAATAATGAAAAAATAAAATCAGGTTTTTACACTTCTCTTTTACTAATTTCTTAATTTGAGGCCAATTTAACGGCTTTTCCTAAGTTATCAATTCTGAACAAATGAAATCAGGTTTTTACACTTCTTATTTACTTATTTCTAAACTTTGAGTAAATTTCTCTGTAGTAAGTAAATTGTTTGAGCCGACCTCCGTGGTCTAGTGGTTAGCATGCTTGACTACTGACTCGTAGGTTGCGGGTTCGAATCCCGGCCGGAGCGGAATTGCGGGTTCGAATCCCGGCCGGAGCGATTTGGTCGGACAATTCTGACAAACATTGAAAAAAATCACGTTGTCGTTTGAAAAAAAAAACTACACTAGAATATGAAAAACAATATTTCTGACAATTACATGAAATTTCAGCCAAATTGGTATTGTATTATCAAAGTTACGAGCATTTTTTCTAGGTGTGGGTACTTTGTGCCCCCCCCCCTTGGGAGTGCTAGGGTTAATAGGACATATTATACACAACACAAATAATTACAAATTAAAATACAATATAATAGAAGAAAAAATAAATAAATAAATATATATACATAATAATAATAATATCGCCTTATTTTGTCCAATAGGAACTATTAAAGTCCCATTATTCGAGCAGTAAGCCCAAGACATGTGGTAAAAATCCCAAATGGGAGGATAACTTGTCGTGTCCCGGCTGAGTTATATGTCCTAACTAAAGGGCGGGGTTATTGCCTTTGGCAATCTCTTCCACCCAACCCTTACGATCACGATGCAGGCCAGTGTGTTCTCCTACCACCGCGCCGTCACCAACATTTGTCCGTGTCTCTGTCTCTGCTTGGGGAGGACCAGGTTCGGTGCGGTTATGATTGTGTGTCCCGACCTTTACTCGTAATAGCTAAGAAGAAGATGAAAGAGAATGCCGTTGGCATTAGCACCACCCTTGATCAAGTTTTGTTTCTATAGGTAATTACAAATATTCCTTGTGTGTATGTATATGTAAATATGTATAATGTTACTGTACATAAAACTTGATTGAATTTGTATAATAATAATTCTGATAAAATCATAGAGCTCCTGCAAGACAGCGTCAATGGTTTCAACGTTCCATTGACGCCAGTTCTTGTACGGTCACTGAAGTTAAGCAACGTCTAGCGAGACTAGGACTTGGATGTGTGCCCACTGACCATTCAGTTACGGTTAAAAAATACCTGCCTTTTTTTCCAGGCGCGAGATCACGCAGACAGGCGCCGCCAACACGTTCAACACCTCCACGCCCCCCGCCCCCACTCCCCCCTCGGCGGCCGCCCCTGCCGAGATCGTGCTCTATGGTGTCCAGGTGGGCGGCCCGGAAGATGCAGGGGCGGTGGCAGGGGAGAGACTACGGGTGGAGCTATTCGCCTCCGGGCTCACGCCTCACACCTATCTGGCCCTGTCGGAGAACAACGAGACCTGCACGGAGCTGAGTACAAAGCCGGCCCTGGTGAGTTGCTTTTCACATTTGTGTTTGTGTCTGTAGAAGAAAGAAAAAATCTTATCTTATATTTTGTTAATATTGTAAATTGGTTATGTACCGTAAAATATACAATACCTAACGGTATTTATTATTATTATTACATATCTTTTTCTCCTTCCTTTTCTCCTTGGGATGGTAAAATTCGAGTGTGAAAAAGCTCAACTTTTAAAAATGTATTAGCTATTTTGAAATCTTAAAAGTCCTTATACTGCCAGTAGAAACCATACCAAAGTTCAGCTCAATCGGACTTGTATACTTTGCGAGATATGCCAGCCAATACTTAACACTTAGACGACCGGCATGGTTTTTCGTGAATTCTCTTGTGGGACCGGCGATTATACGGCTCTCCGACATTGTGTACCACCGGTGGTACACCCGGTCCATTCCGCACGAACGTGCGTGTACCACCGGTGGTACACCCGGTCGTCTAAGTGTTAAAAAGCTCAGTTATAAGCTAAACTTCGAAAATATGGACTTTTTGAAGAGGGCTCAACCTTAAGACTGTCATTGGTAACCATGCACTATTTAGCTCAATTCGACTTAAAGGGAGACAAATATAGACACACATCATTTTATAATAAATTTAATAAGATTTACTTTTTTTTGTCTGCACCAGTAGATCAGTGGTTTAGGCCCCTCATAATCCAAAGATCGCGGGTTCGAAACCCAGCCGGGACATAACAAGTTATTGTCTCATTTGGAATTTTAATCACATAATAATACGTCTTGTACTTACTGTTGGAATGATGTGACTCTTCAGTCCTAAGCGGGCAGTATATTCAGTCCTGACTGCTGGAGTAAAGGGACTTTTCAGTCTTACCTCGGCAGTATAAACAAGGTATATTCTATTCTATTCTATAAATTAATAAGGCTTTATGTATTATTATTTTTTTTTTATAAAGTGGCACTGTGGCAGAGCGAGTTAGCGCGCTAGGCATTGCACACATGGTGACCTGGGTTCGATTCCCAGCGGGGGAGGATTTTTTCTGCTCTGTACTTGGATGTTCAAGGTCCACTCATACCTCGTGAGGAAAAATGAGTAGCTGTGGCAGAATCTTAGGCAAAAAATAATACAAGATATTGTAAATTAAAGTAGTAAAGTCCAATGATTCTACGCTACCCACTAAAATTGTGACTTAATAACACAAAGAAAAATCATTATTATTATATTATTCCTCTCTCTTCCCCAGGTGGAGCTCTCGCCGTCCGCCCGTTCAGGCCACGCCCACCTGCAGATCCCGGACGATGTGTCGCCCGACGCCCGTTTCTACTTCTGCGCCAAGTCCTCCGGCACCTGGCACCACCTGGGGGCGGAGTCCATGGGCGTCACGGGCGGCCCCATCCCCTTCTGGGTGCAAATCCTCATCATGGTCGTCTGCCTGGTCATCTCTTTCATCTTCTCGGCGTTGAACCTTGGACTGATGGCGTTGGACGTGAACGAGCTGAATATGCTCATCAGCAGTGGCACCCATGTCGAGAAGAAGTACGCCCGCAAGATTCTGCCCGTCAGAAGAAACGGGAACTATCTGCTGTGCTGCATTCTGTTGTGCTTGACCTTGACCAACGCTATTTTCACAACCATTCTGGACAGCTTGACGTCAGGTGAGTGCTACTGATGGCTTTATACCACTACGCCATTGACGTGGCACTATCTGCTGTGCTTGACCTTGACCAATGCTACCTTCACAACCATTCTAGACAGTTTTTAAGTTTGCCGTCAGGTGAATGCTGGAAGGCTTGAAAGACAATACAGATATCTGGTTATTTGCTTTAAACAGAGAAGGACCTTCTACCTATTACAGAGCTTCAGAAGCCACTTTCTTTTTCTTCTTTAACTGTGCCTGTTTTCAAACCTACTTAGGTTCAACATATACCTCATGGATGAGATTGGTTGGTCCTCACCCTTCTACTTCCCCATTTTAGGCTAGATCATGCTGGATGACTTTCCTAAAATCAACTCTATTAAAAAGATTACTTTGCCACTATATATGATCGGTGAAAAGTTTTTGTCTTTTTTTTTTACTGTAGATATCTTATATACTCGTATTTCGCAAGTTCATACGCGCTGGCTACATAATTCTGTCTTTTTTATGGAGGGGTCTTCAAATCAATTCTACGCTAATTATGTTGGAGAAAACCATTAATTTACCGCCCGAGAGAGATGGCCTGACCTCTAGATCATTACATTCTTCCAAGAGTTATGAGAAATTAGAACTCTTAATTAGCCTGTGACGTAAACATTTGTCAGCTGTGATAAAAAAGCGTATTGGAGTAGAGTGTTTATTGCTGTAAACGTGAGATGTTGTTGTTGCTGCTGTGAAACATTTTTTGTTTCTGAAGTTTGATTTCTTAAACCTAAAAAAAAAAATGAACCATAGCCTCATGCCAGAAAGCACTCTCACCAGGTTAATGTGGATAGCTGGTACGATTCCCAGCGAATGGAGGGTAAAACCCCGTCCTAATCCAGGACGTTAATTCAAATAGAATCGTTGCCGTTAAGAAGGGCATCCAGCCGTAAAAAACCAAACAACCTCAACCATGAGGTTGAACAACGTCAACCCTGCTTGAGCGGGATAAGACAGAGTAAAAGAAGAAGAAGAAACCAGTTAATATACTAGGTTGAACCCTAAGTCATCATATTTGTGTTAATCACAATTGTGATATCAAAACTTCTCAAACTCGCTTCACTAAATTTCTACTCAACTTGGGACTTGAATCACCGACCGCTGGGTCGGTGGTTCCTAGGTTGAGAACTACTGGGAATGGATATTCACCCTCCCTACTTCTAATAGTAAGGCTATTTTTAGAGCTAAACTAGATGATACTGGATTTTTGTATATTTCAGTTGCGTGAAAAACAGAGGGAAAATGAGTTTTTCTCACTCTATGCATATTCTTTTTTAAATACAAAAAAGATGAATGTTTCAGAGCCTATACTAGCCCGAATCTTCCTACCTAAAGAGCGAGTCTGCGGCACTCTCTTCCATCCAACCTTTAAAAAAAAAATGAGTGTTTCACAGCCATGAAACAGCAGCTACTGCAGACGCTTGTGGTCTGTGTTGTAGCTAGCCCATTCCGTGGTATGCCTCCCTTCTGATAGGCGAGAAGTGACACACTACTTCCCATTTAAGTGCTGGGTCAACACAAAGGCCTATCTGTTCAACCCTGCGTTATTATATGTTTTTTATTTATTTATTTACAACCAAGTTACTTATAACTTGGTTGTAAAAAAAAAAAAAAAAAAAAAAAAATTATTGTTGGTGTAACCACCATGTCTACAGCTGGGTTCCGGCCTCGTCCTAGGATCAAAATTTCAATGTGCAATCAAACAGCGCATAGTGAGGACTTTGAATAGGCTCTTTATAAGCCATTGAACACTTGGAAAACTTCAAGCTAGCCTGGCTTATTAGGGTTGGCCAGTCTTTTATCTGTTCATAGTTGGGGGAGTCTTTAACCAACTTAAACTCGAAACTTGACTCGTTCTGAAGCACATGTGCGATCGACCATCATAAGAGTTTGGACTTTTTCTTTATAAGTCATTAAACACTTTGAAAACTTCAAGCTAGCTTGGTGGGGTTGGCTAGTATATTATCTATTTATAGTCATCCAAGGAGATACTGGTCATATCCCTGTTTAAATATCCCAAACCAGACTTGAAGGACCACTCTTATGACCAACTTAATTCTCTTTTATTCTTCAGACCTCACCTTTTATGGTTTACCCATCACCCTGGTTATCATAGAGAGATCGTGCTTCAGTCTATCTGTCCTTATCATCTACCTCACCCAGCCTGGGTTGGGCCGGAAACTAACCGAAGTATTATCTATTCTTCAGATCTCATTGCTTGTGACTGCCACAACCATCACCCTTGGTTATCATAGGAGAGATCCTTCTCCAGTCCATTGGATCCCTCTATGGTCTAGCTATGGAATCCCGCTAACATCTACCTCACCCAACCTGGCTTGGGCCGGAAACTAACCTATAATTCTCCTCTATTCCTCAGGTCTGATCGCGGTGGCTGGCACAACCATCACCCTGGTTATCATAGGGGAGATCCTCCCTCAGTCCATTGGCTCCCGCTATGGCCTGGCTATCGGGGCCAACACTATCTACCTGACTCGTCTAGCCATGCTGCTAACCTTCCCCCTCTCCTACCCTATGGGGAAGGCTCTGGACTGCCTGCTTGGGGAGGAAATTGGGTCAATCAAGACGCGGGAGAATTTGAAAGCGCTCGTCATGGTGAGTTTGGCTTTCGATTGAAACCCTTTTGGCTTTGCTCGAAGTTTCTTTTAAGGATTTCTCCTCTTTTGAAGAAAATAATAATAAATAAATCCCCGGTGTACGGGAGTATATTTACGGGAATAGCCCTATTTACAATGTCAACAATAAAAATGTCAGTAAATACAAAGATTAAAATAAAATAATGTTAAAAAGTAAAATCACAAGTAGTAAAAAGTAATTATACACAAATAGGTATGAAAAAACAGTACAACACAAATACAAGTAAAACATAGTAAAATAATCTTAACTCCGTTCGAGAAGTGTGCCTACTAGAGCCAAATTATGTAACAGAATTATGTACATTGTACATACATGTGTAAGCGTAGCTGCAGCTAATGAGGGCCGAATTATGAAACAGACTTAGATTTAATCTTAGTGGACACTATCGCTTAACACGCCCTCTAGTTGGAATTTCAACCCATCACAGCGCATTAATTTTCCACTGAAGGGTTTATTAATATATGTATAGTGTCCACTAAGATTAAATCTAAGCCTATTTCATAATTTGGCCCTGCTAAATTTGAAGACCGAAGATTGTGTAGGAATTCCTTTTTAATTATAATAATAATAATAACACTATATTTAATGGAAGGTAACCACCAAGCGAGGTTAATATTAAAAGTATTTCCTACAACCTAAGCCTCAGAGTCTTATTATTTTGTGGTCACAAACTCAAATTAACGAGGAAAAATGCATGCACTGTGTTGGATTCAAACCAATGGATCCCTACGCTATCTGGATTACCAGACTATCGCCTTAATCACTTGACTATCTCTTTTTGTCCTTATACCGTATTTTCCTTCTACTTCCTCCTTCTTCCCCCTCTTCCTCCTTCTCCCCTCTCTTCCTCCTTCTCCCCCTCTTCCTCGTTACCCCCACTCTTTCTCCTCCTCGTCCCTCTTCCTCCTTCTCCTCCCGAACCTACTTGAGGTCGACATTTTCCTCATCGAGTCTCTATCATAGCAGTGACTCAGTGTTAAATTTACGATGCCGTCGCCGTCAAAAACTCACACATCCATCACTGTTCCTCCATCATCGCAACCTTCGACGTACACAAATGAAGCCATGTTACGGCCTAATTTCGAGAGCTTTCATTGCGTCAACATTCCAAAACGCTTTCACCCCTTGATGTTTACACAACACAGGTCCTCTTAAGTTCAGTTATTGTTTTCTTTAACTATTACTTCCGAGATATTTCTAATATTCGGAAGTATTGTGTACGTTTTTGTAAAAAAAAATGTTTTATGCTCCGATTTCAATTTTTTGTCATATTTCTGAACGTTTCGAAACCTCCTGAGAAACTTTGGTTTTTTGTCTGTCTGCCGGTCTGTCTGGCTGTCCGTCTGTTAAATACATCTCTTGTAACGCGCAAATCTCAGAAACTACTTGACGGATTTCAACGAAAATTTGTACACATACAGAAAAAACACTGCCAATTATGGACACAATACTTCCTCGTGATTGCTTCACATTGTAAACACGTGCCAATTTTGAGATTTTATAGAAAATTACTTGTATCTCCAAAACGGCTCAACCGATTTTCTTGAAATTTGTTTTATATGGTAGAATACTATTTTTCTACAATCTGAATTCCACAAAAAAATCTGTATCGGCAAGTTGTGGTCCTTATTTTTTTACTTTTTTGTCCAAAATTTTGGATTTTCTTAAATATCAGTGTCAAATTATAATAAATTTAAAAATAAATATAAATAACCTATGTAAAACAATAATATGCATATTCTTACAAAATTTCATCGAAATCGGGTATACCGTTCACGAGATATAAGCGTTTAAGTAAAAAGTTAGTGGTCAGGCGCATGGTCTCTTTCACCCAGAACCGCTAGTACGAATTTGATGAATTTAAAATGGGACCATCTACAGAGTGTCTTCTATATGTGTTGAGTAGTTTCTGAGATTTGCGCGTTACAAGGAATATTTTTGATAGACCGACGGACCGACAGACGGACACAAAACTAAAGTATGAAACGTTCAGAAATATGAAATAATGGAAAGCGGAGTAAAATAATATTTTTTTTTTACAAAAACGAACACAATACTTCCGATTTCTAATATTAGAAATTTCTCGGAAGTAAAAATAAAGGAAACGAGAAATGTCCTGTGACAAAAAGTCCATGTTTTGACATTTTCATGTCTTTGCTCTGGCACATAACCAAAATTATGTGACGAAATTATGTAACGATTTTATGTAACGATATTATGTAACGAAATATCGAATTGTAAAGGGAGAGAAGTCTTCTAATATCGGATATCGATATTATGGTTTCGATATTATCGATATACCTAATATCGATATTTTCGTTTCGATATTGCAACCCTAAGAGAAGAGGGAAAGTGTGTGTCATGCGCACAATACGAAATTTGGTCAGTTGGGTTTTGGACCTTGAATAGTAAAGATGAAAATGTCGAAATGGTTGCAGACTCGTATGCAAGCGTTTTTTTAAACAAAAATTTAACATCGCTTTCAACTGCATGGTCATATCAGTAGTCACCGTGGCAGAGTGAGTTAGCGCGCTAGGCATTGTACGCATGGTGACCTGGGTTCGATTCCCAGCGGGGCAGGAATTTTTAAAAAGAAATCTGATCAGCCAGTCATATTAGAAAAAACAATATAATATGTATTTGTTTTTTGGGTCAGTATTATATTTAGTTTTCCTTCTCATTCTTATTATTGTCTCGCAAATCACTTTAAAACTAAATTTGCACCTGCATTTAAATTTAAAAATCTAATTTTCAATAATTGACAAGATGCCATTTCGCATTGAAACACTTGTCAGGTGCGTAAGGGGACAAATAAACCCTCCCCCAGCACCACCCAAACCAATTAACCTTAACAAATGGATAATTGAAAGACAAAAAGTTATATACACCACAAAAATAAAATTCAACCAATAGGTACTTCAAAATTTATCGTTAATTAATGGACTGCTAAAACGGATAATCGCCCTTGGAACTGCTCTTGGATTTGATTTTGGACACGACTTGGACAATGGCAATATGATTTCTCCACACAGAAAATAAGAAAAATACACACAGAGTTACTTTAAAAATTCCAGCAGCATAACAATTTATAATAGAAAAATTCATGGACTGCTATAACGGATAATCGCCCTTGGACCTATGCTCTTGGATTTGATTTTGGACACGATTTGGACAATGGAAATATGATTTATCCACACAGCAAATAATAAAAATACACAACAGAGTTAATTCAAAATTATCAGCAGCATATCAATTTATAATAGGAAAATTCATGGACTGCCCTAACGGAAATGACCCCGGAAAATCTCTTGGATATGATTTTGGACGCGACTTGAACAATGGAAATATGATTTATCCACACAGCAAATAAGAAAAATACACAACAGAGTTACTTCAAAATTACCAGCAGCATATCAATTTACAATAGGAAAATCAATGGACTACCTATCGGAAATGACCCCGGAAAATCTTTTGAATATGATTATTGGACGCTCCTTGGATTTTAAATTTTGATTCAGAAGATTTGTTCTTGTAAATATTGTATATAATATTATATTGGTTATTGTAAATAATATATAGTTTTTTGTTATTGTAAACTTAGCTTTGCTTCATTTCATTTTTGAAATGTTCTGTTGCTAAGTATGTTTGTTCAGAGTTTACTCTAAGCCCCTTGGTAAAAAGAAACCTGGGTAGGAAATATTATGCATTTTTTTTTATTATTAAAATTAGTACCCATATACCTGTATTATAGTACCCATAAATTTCTATTACTTGTCTGGCTAAGGGACTACTAAGACTAGTAGTTTTACGAAGAGGACAATATTAAATTTGTCTTGTTAACTTTGGTAGGTCTAGAGACCAAAATAATGAATGATTGTAAAGACAGTAATTATTTTGGGTCAGGATTACGAGTTGAGTGATGACAGTGATTCCGGAATAGTGTAAATGGCACATCCACGGTTTTGATATTTAAATGGCGATGCACGAATATTTCAACACTGTCCATCATTGGTAGCCTCTTAAATCAGGTAGGTACCCAAGAATCTTGAAAATAACTACCAAACGGTACTACAAAAAGAAAAAAAAACTGCCAATTATGGACACAATACTTCCTCGTGATTGTTTTACATTATACAAATCAAGCTCGCCGGGAGGCGAGCGCTCGTCAAGTAGCGCCAGCCCACCGGCCTATATTAACACGAAACAGAGTTTATATGTATTTTGTTTTATTTATACAAATACACGTGGCAATTTGGAGATTTTATACTAAATCACTTGTATCTCTAAAACCACTTAATCAATTTTCTTGAAAAATTTTTTTCCTACATTCTAGATTCTATAAAAAATTCTGTATCGGCAAGTCGTGGACCTTATTTTTTGACTTTTTTGTCCAAAATTTCAGATTTTCTTAAATATTACCTAGAGTTAAATTGTGATAAATTAAAAAATAAATATGAATAGTCTATGTTAAACAATAGTATGCTATCAGCGAGAAAATGAGTACTGGATAAGTATTTAGTTAAGTTATCATATTTGTGTTAACACGATGTGATATCACAATGTCTCAAACTCGCTTTACTAAGCCGACCTCCGTGGCTCAGTGGTTAAGAGCATTGGTTGCTGACCCGTAGGTTGCGGGTTCGAATCCCGGCCGGAGCGGAAAATTCTGACCGAGTTTTTCCATTTCCAGAATGGCATGAATGTAAAGGTAAAGTGCACTGAAGTAATGCGAAAGCGATTCCGGGGCACAACTACCATTTAAAAAAAAATTGACACTCGAACCACTGACCTCCAGATTACAAGTCCACGGCCTTGTTTGAGCTACTGAGGTCAGTGAGTAACCGATAAAGTCAAACATCGAGGGTCGTAAATACATTTTTAGCATTTTAAACAACTTGGTGATAAATAAATAGTATAGTCAGAGAAACCTATTATAATGTAATGATTTGTAGCTTTTTGTAGATTAAATATCAGTGGCGACGGATTTTTTTGGTACTTTATATAAAAATAGAGAGAGAGAGAGAGAGAGAGAGAGAGAGATAATAATACACCGAGCTCATCTTAACTAATAATAATATAATAATAATATCGCCTTATTTATACTGCCCGACTAGACTATTAAGTCCCATTATTCCAGCAGTAAGCCCAAGACATATTATTATGTGTTAAAAATCCCAAATGGGAAGAATAACTTGTCATGTCCCGGCTGGGTTTCGAACCCGCGACCTCTGGCATCTCTGGATTCACAGATTTGGCCCTTATACTTTCCCGAAGTATCCCCCTCGGGGTAAGCTCCCATGGTCCGCCACTGATGACATGAAAAGGAAAAGTAGATAGGAGCGCTAACCCGTCGTACCTCTATTGTCCTCGCCGTAACCTTGCCAGAGCGGATGTGCGGGAGTGAGGAGAAAAAAGGGAAGAGAGAGGAAAAAAGAGGAAAAAAGAGGGAAGAGAGAGGGAATAGCTCCTACTTATATTAGGCGTGGTTAAGTTGATAATTCAGGTGGCGTGAGGATTCGTTGGTTTGAAGCCCACCCAATGCATGATTTTTTGGAATCCTTAAGTAGGTACCTCTACTTCTATTCCCTTCAGGGTCATTTTTTTTTATTTTTTTATTTTTTTTAATAACCATAAATATATTCATTTTATTTGATTGTTCACATATGCTTCCTAGTCTTTTATACTAGGGTGAATATTAGAGAGCATATGATATTTTAATGAAATTAAATTTAAAAATGGTTAATCCATTACTCATGGGGTTTTCTAGATAAAGAGAACCCTGTTTCGAGTAAGGATTAAACTCAGTATTTAATCAGTATTATATATGTTGCTAAAGCTTTTGATAGGGTTGATACTGACTTTCTATTGTCTAAGCTAAAATCGTATGGCATTGGTGAATCCTTTCTAACTTGGTTGTCTTCTTATTTTTCTGGTAGGACCCAAGCCGTACGAGTTGGAGACAGTCTTTCTCAACCTATTCAGGTTACCTCTGGAGTCGGTCAGGGGAGCCATATTGGTCCATTGCTCTTTTCTTTATTCTTTAATGACTTGCCTCGTGTCATAAAGCATTCCTCAGTCTTGCTATTTGCGGACGATGTCAAACTCTATAAGACCATTAAATGTTTCACCGACTGTCATCTTCTTCAGAATGACATTTCTTCCTTTCATCAGTGGCTCTCTTGTAATGGGTTAAATCTTTCACTCCACAAATGTTTTGTTGTTGAATTCTCAAGGAACAAATCCTTGGACTTCACCTGCAACATTGATGGAGTTCCGCTTGTCCGTGTAGAGGAGATCAAAGACTTGGGTATCACTCTTGATCGGAAACTCTCCTTTATTTCTCATACATCAAATCTTTCCATGAGATGTCATCGTATCTTAGGATACATATGGAGAAATTCCAAGGGTTATCTTCTCATGCTTTCATTCTCTTATACAAGGCCCTTGTCAGATCCATTTTGGAATATGGCTGCGTAGTTTGGTCCCCCCATTACGATATCCATGTTAAAGTCCTTGAGCGTGTTCAGAGAAAGTTCATGTGGTATTTTAATTTCCGTTACCCGAATGTTGATCTTGACCTACCTTCACTTAGGGATCGCAGGCTCACTGCCGACGATGCTTTCTTAAGAAAGTTGATTGCTGGTGACATTGATTGTTCTCGGTTACTCGAACTTATTAAATTAAACTGCCATCGCCGCTTACGCAATAATAGAACTTTTCTTATAGATCAGTGTTCGACAAATTATTCTTATTACTTGCCCCTTAATAGAATGATGAGAGCCGCCAACTCTTGACATGCAAGATAAATATCTTGCAAACATTTGTATATAGTTGACATTGTACAGCTATTGCTTTCTTTATTATTATTTATTGTTTCATTCTAGTCTCTTTCTTGAAAATTTTACTGTGATAATTTTGACTTTTGAATTTCTCAATTACTTGTAAGCTTTTATTTTACTGTTTATTAATTGTATTAATATTGTATTGTCTATTGTAACTATGTATAAAGGGCTTGACCCGTAATTATACGTCCGTTCTGCGGATTATTATTATTTATTTATTATTTATTATTATTTTCATAGAATTGGTAGTGCATTGGTAGTCAAGTGGTTGACGCGCTAGTCTGGTAAACCAGGAAGCGTAGGGATCCGTTGGTTCGAACCACACCCAGTGCATGAATTTTTCCTCATTATTTTTAATTTGTGACCACATGATAATAAGACTCTGAGGGTTAGGTTGGAGAAAATACTTTGAGCATTAACCTCGCCTGGTGGTTACTTTCCACTAAAGAGTGTTATTATTATAAAGAAGAAATATAATTTCATTCGTATTATTATTATTATTTTGAATAGAGGTAGAGAGATAGAAAAAAATGTTTTATTTTTTACAATATATAAATATTTTTTTATTGTTTAGTATTAAATTTTAGGTGAGTTGAGAACATACCCTACTTGAATTTATGAAAATTTGGAAGTTTGAATTTTTTTTCTTCTCATTACTGTAGAACAAAGAAAGAAGGTCACTTAATTTATTAATTCATGTGAAAGCAGAGAGGGGTATGGGCAAGTGGGTAAGCCATAGAGAGCTTGGTGAGGGGGTAAGCTATAGAGGGGTGGGTGAATGGGTGAGTTATAGCGTGACTCCAGACTCACAGAAATGGCCTGATAGCGATCAGCTGGAAAACATTTCTACGATATTATCACAATTATCAGTACCACTATCAACACTGTCAGCATTAACCTCAATATCATCAGCATTGCGTATTTACAATAACGGTAGTTTCAAAGCACAAAGAACTTTTGTAGCAGCAGGTTACAAAACTACAATCCATACCTGATGCAAAAAACTCATTGTATGAGCAATGAATAATGATGCATTTTAAAAATATTCACGAACGAGTTAACGTGTAAAACATAACTTGTTAACAAGGTACGAGATATCTTCCTAAACAAGGTATAATCCAAGTAGCGTATTAGGGATCCGTTGTTTCGAATGCTGTCCAGTGCATGAATTTTTCATAGTTTATTTGAGTTTGTGAACACATGATCGTCTAGGAGAATGCATCAAGAACTTAGCGGACCACATCATACTGTACTAAGAGTTATCAGATCGTGATGAATAGTTTACAAAAAAAATTATCATATTTGTGTTAATCACTTTCGTGATATCACAACTACTCAAACTTGCTTTACTAAATTTACGCTGATACCGGTATTATCATTATAGTAAGCTTTATTAGGTAGAACAAAAAAATATATACAGTAAAATACAATGAAATTATAAAGAAAAACCAAAAGATACAAGAACCAAAAAAAAAAGAGAATGATGTTAATGTCCTACCTAAACGGTGGGGTCATTGCCTGTGCCAATCTCTTACACCCAACCGGTACTTGAACCACCGACCTCCAGGTTACAAGTCTGCCGCCTTATCGATCAAGCTACTTATTATTAAACGTATCATACCTCTGTACATTTTTCCAACCCGTTCTTCTTGTGTCCTGCAGGCCATCTCAATCTAAACGTATCATACCTCTGTACATTTTTCCAACCCGTTCCTCTTGTGTCCCTCAGGCCACATCCAATCTGGTCGCCCTGAAGAAGGACGAGGTGAACATCATCTCCGGAGCTCTGGAGATGACACAGAAGAGGGTGGAGGAGATCATGACCAAACTGGACGACTGCTACATGCTCGACATTGAGACCATTCTCAACTTTACCGTCATTTCCGAGATCGTACGGACAGGTAAATTGAATTGAATTGATTTGAATTTAATTGAATTGATCCTTAAAAAAAAAATTCACATCAATTATACAAACATACAGTCAAACCTGGTTATAAGAGAAATCTCGATATACCATAGGGTGGCGTCATCGTGGAAGATGAGAGTCAGACAGTGGAGGAATGACAGTGGACTTTTAACACTGTCCGAGCACTTTTACCACTGTCCGATAACAATTTCAAGGATCAATTTACCTCTCTATAGGGGAAAATAACTTCTATAATTATAAGAGAAACCTTGATAAAAGAGAACAATTTCAAGGTTCAATTTACCTCTCTACAAGGGAAAATAACCTCTTTATATGAGAAATCCTTGGTTATAAGAGAAAAAAATTTTGGTCCCTTGGTGTTATATTACATCAAGACTGTAAACAATGTAAACATAGGTAATTATTACCTCTTAAGGTAAAGTTAACTGATTAGTAAGCCCATGGCGAGGGTTTGGGTGAAACAGGTGAGCCCACAGTGAAGAGTTGGGTGAAACAGGTGAGCCCACAGTGAAGAGTTGGGTGAAACAGGTGAGCCCACAGTGAAGAGTTGGGTGAAACAGGTGAGCCCACAGTGAAGAGTTGGGTGAAACAGGTGAGCCCACAGTGAAGAGTTGGGTGAAACAGGTGAGCCCACAGAGAAGAGTTGGGTGAAACAGGTGAGCCCACAGTGAAGAGTTGGGTGAAACAGGTGAGCCCACACTGTAGAATTGGGTGAAACAGGTGCGCCACAGTGGGAGTTGGGTGAACAGGTGCCCACAGTGGAGAGTTGGGTGAAACAGTGAGCCCACAGTGAAGAGTTGGGTGAAACAAGTGAGCCCACAGTGAAGAGTTGGGTGAAACATATGAGCCCACAGTGGAGAGTTGGGTGAAACAGGTGAGCCCACAGTGAAGAGTTGGGTGAAACAGGTGAGCCCACACTGTAGAATTCGGTGAAACAGGTGAGCCCACAGTGAAGAGTTGGGTGAAACAGGTGAGCCCACAGTGAAGAGTTGGGTGAAACAGGTGAGCCCACAGTGAAGAGTTGGGTGAAATAGGTGAGCCCACAGTGAAGAGTTGGGTGAAATAGGTGAGCCCACAGTGAAGAGTTGGGTGAAATAGGTGAGCCCACAGTGAAGAGTTGGGTGAAACAGGTGAGCCCACAGTGTAGAGTTGGGTGAAACAGGTGAGCCCACAGTGAAGTGTTGGATGAAACAGGTGAGCCCACAGTGAAGTTTTGGGTGAAACAGGTGAGCCCACAGTGTAGAGTTGGGTGAAACAGGCGAGCCCACAGTGAAGTGTTGGACGAAACAGGTGAGCCCACAGTGAAGTGTTGGATGAAACAGGTGAGCCCACAGTGAAGAGTTGGTGAAACAGGTGAGCCCACAGTGAAGTTTTGGGTGAAACAGGTGAGCCCACAGCAAGGGGTTGGACGGAAGAGCCACAACGAGTCTAGTCTTTAATTTGTATACTCATTATTTTATTATACATAAAAAAATATTAAAGGAGTGGTTCATTTAGCCTTTAGCGAAAGTTTCACATATAAAATATACCTATATAAGATGGAGGTTGGAGTGCGAGTGATTAGGGGGAAAGGATAAATAAAAAAGAAAAGATGAGGAGGAGGAGGAGAAAATAAAAAGAGGGAAAGAGAGGGAGGAGATAATAAAGAGGATAAAAAGAGAAGAGAGAGAGAGGAGGAGATAAATAAAAGAAGGGAGAGAGAGAGAGAGAGGAGAGAGAGAGAGGGAGAGAGGGAGAGAGGAGAGAGAGAGAGAGAGAGAGAGAGAGAGAGAGAGAGAGGAGGAGAGAGAGAGAGAGAGGGGAAAGGGGGGGGGGAGATAAATAAAAGGAGGAAAGTGAGATGGAGCGAAAATGGAAGGAAAAGAGATCATTCGCAAGTTTTCTTACGAATGAAATTATATTTCTCCTTTTACAAGATTAAAGACCTACCTACCTACTAAATAATTTTCTAAAAATATGTGAAAATTATTTGAAATTAACTAAAAAAATCTTAATTATTATCTATGAGAGGTTCCTGATTGAAGCGAATTCCTTGAGTGAAGTACTAGTGTAATATAAAATAATTTGTATGAGCGCTTTTTATTTATTGGGTATGCAATGTGCAATGCAACTGTACAAAAAACTGAATATAAGTTTCTCTTCATAATATTCCACGATGACATTTACAAGAATTACCTGGCATTTCCCAAGTAATGTCTTTGCCTCTTTATTCCTTCAAGCCTTTGTCCCTTCAAGTGTTTGCCCCTTTATTCCTTCAAGTCCCCTGATTCTGAAGAGCAAGGTCATAGGGACAGTATTTTTAAATGTCTACTGTCTATAGATACAAATTCACAAGCAATATCTGTTTTATTGTTATTATGCTCTAGTTGTTGATGAAGTACATTTGTATCTCTATCATTTACCATCATCAGTATCAATAGAGTGCACTGGTAGTCAAGTGGTTAACGCGCTAGTCTGGTAATCCAGGTAGCGTAGGGATCCGTTGGTTCGAATCCCACCCAGTGTATGAATTTTCCCTCAATAATTTGAGTTTGTAACCACATAATAATAAGACTCTGAGAGTTAGGTAGTAAAAAATGCTTTGAGCATTAACCTCCCCTGGTGGTTGCCTTCTACTAAAGAGTTTTATTATTAGTATGTACTAACTTTTCGATTTCTGTAATGAGTCCCCGATATCTTATATTATACATTAACAAAAAACTAACTCAGCGCACATCGTTTTAAAGAAACCTAACCAAAGATAAAAAGTTATTTAAACCTCGCTCAAACTCGCTTTACTATATCTACGCCGAAACCGGGACTTGAACCGCCGACCTCCAGGTTACAAGTCTGCCACCTTATCGATCGAGTCATACTGAGGTCTGGTACCTAACTAAACTTTAAGATAGCACCTTGAATATTCGATTCCAGGATATTCCCGTGTGCCAGTCTACGAAGACAAGAGGACCAAAATCGTCTCAGTCCTCTTCACCAAAGACATGGCCGTCATCGACCCTGATGATAACATCCCCTGAAGACCCTCTGCAAGTTCATGCCCTATGAGATCTACTCGGTACCCGTGGGAACCACTCTGGACATTCTGTTCAAGAACTTCAAAGACGGTAAGTAAAAGTTCTTCAAGGAAAAGTTTCTTAAAAGTCACTAGTGTCGATGGCACGTTGAATGCACCGGTATTTGTAGGATCACCAAAGTTAAGAAGCGTCCTGCGAGATGAAGACTTCGTGATGCTGGCATTTCGGCACAACCCAGACTGGGTGAGGTTAATCTAGGTAGCAGGTTTTTGAGTTTACTGCGAATGGAGGTTAACACCCCGTCTTGATATGACCATGCAATTGATAGCGACGTTAAACGCGGATGACCGAAGTTAAGCAACGTCCTGCGAGATGAAGAATTTGTGCTGCTGACATTCCGGCCCAACCCAGACTGGGTGAGGTTAATGCGGGTAGCAGGTTTGTGAGTTTACTACGAATGGAGGTTAACACCCCGTCGTGATATGACCATGCAATTGAAAGCGACGTTAAACTCGAATTAAAAAAAAGTCAATACTTAAATTAGTAAAAAAAAACAATGTTAGTAAAAAATACCAAGTTAAAAGTTAAAATACAGTTCAAGTTAAAAGTTATAACTGAGCTACTGAGGTCGGTAGATATTTAGAAAGTAATATTCAGGGTGAAATTAATAGACAAAATCGAGAAAGTCTAAGCATCGGTTTTCCTCGTCTAAGACAAAACACAAAATCTAGACATAGCTCCACAGAGGTACAAATTACAAAATCGTCTATTAATTCTGCCCTAAGAGTACCTATTTAAAAAAAATCCAACCGTACAAATCAGCTTTGGCTTTCCCCAGGTATCAAAGGTCACATGGCGTTCGTGAACAAGACAGATTCAGACGGCGAGGAGATTACCGTCGGTCTGGTCACACTAGAGGACGTCATTGAGGAGATAATACAGGCTGAAATCGTCGATGAGTCGGACATGTACGAAGACAACCGAAGTAGCAGACGAAGGACACATCGGAGATTGATGCAAGAGTTCATGAAATACTCGGAGAACTTCGGGAAGCAACAGGTATGTACGGAGATACCCGAAGTAAACCGAAGTAGCAGATGAAGGTTTTATCCGATATCGATGCAAGAGATCATGTAATTAAGGAGCGCGGTAGCGCTCCGACCCGCCAAGTCATAGTTCGCGCGCTACCAAGAGTATACTATACGCGACAGCATAAGTAGCACATTTCGTGTAGTTGTAGGAGAAAAAGTACAAGTGATGGAGGAAATTGAACTACATATACAGATTGGGGCACGATAATAGACAAGCTTTTAAAAAAGAAACATCGAAATCGTTTGAGTTAAGTTGGTCAAAAACACACTGTAAAAACGTCATTTTTTTTCAAAATTTTCTGCTTCTTCTTTGACGTTGACCGCTCTACAGCCAAAACTACTGGACCGATTTTCATGACCGATGGCTCATTTTTTTTCTTCTGGGTGGTAGGTGTGCCTTTTTATGGTTTCATTATCCCAAAAGCTACCATTTGGCCGTTAATTAGGAAAAGGATCATTTTCAGAGCTCAGAATAACATTGGAGTATAGATATTTAATCTAGTTTATTATGTATATACCTATTCATTCACAAACCTTTCAATCCACATGTCCCGATGTGAAATTGTGTAAAGGTATACTAACCCATAAATAGTCGCCGGTGCTGAGTGAGTTAGCGTGCTAAGCTTACCACGCATGGTGGCCTGTATTCGATCCCCAGCTGGGCAGGAATTTTTCTGCACTTTACTTGGGTGTTTAGGGTCCACTCATACCTCGTGTGGAAAAATGAGTAGTTACTGAATAAGTAACGACCAGTGACGGGATTTCCAGAGTTAAAATAAATTAATGTAATAGAATTTGAAAAGTAAGGGAGGCTCTTAGTAATGCTGCACTACCCACAAAATTTGTGAAGAGGCCTTGTGCTTGACCACAAATAATTTCATACATACATACATAGCTATAATAAACCTGTAATGCCCAAGGAGTGAAAAAGACAAGACTTTTTTTTTCTTCTAAAATGTTGGTTTAGGTTCAAAAATGTAAAAAAAAATCTCTAGTACCCAATGTTACATAATGTATGTGTAACATGAATGTCATAAATATTTGGGGACCTTTCTAAGTGGGAAATGTAGAAGTTTCATAGAAAAATTTGTAAAAGCCCCTACACTACCTAATACCTATTCCTAATTAGGAATGTTAGGTACATAGGAAGTGAAAGGCTTTTTCCTCCCTATCCAATTCTCTCTAGTAAATTTTTCTTTCACTGGCCGCTAAAAATATTATCCCCCAAAAAACACTACGTGTAAAAATAGTCGTCAAGTGTTGGAATGATTAAAAAGAAGTGATATCAAAACGTCAATTTTCTATGTTTGAAGGAATTATTTTAATTCCTTGATAATTCAACCAAAATAATAGCCTCACAACAACAATACACCTTTGAGCAAACTTCGATTTGGTATTTTGAGAATTTAACCAAAAAATAGCCACACAACAAAACAATGCTCTTGTAAGAACAATGTTGCATAATTACAAAACCATTGTTCTTACAAGAGCATTGTTTTGTTGTGTGGCTATTTTTTGGTTAAATTCTCAAAATACCAAATCGAAGTTTGCTCAAAGGTGTATTGTTGTTGTGAGGCTATTATTTTGGTTGAATTATCAAGGAATTAAAATAATTCCTTCAAACATAGAAAATTGACGTTTTGATATCACTTCTTTTTAATCATTCCAACACTTGACGACTATTTTTACACGTAGTGTTTTTTGGGGGATATCACTACTTTTTGATTTCAAATATACAAAGAAGTTTCAAATAGAAGACTTGTTTCTACGAGACAAAGAGAAAAATATTAGGATACCGACAGCCTGAATATTATTCATAGATAATATCGGAACAATTCAGTACCTCTCTCTGCTGTACCCAGTTCTAGATATGGGTATTTGGGTAATATTGTAATTTTGTAATACCGAGTATTTCATAGAGCCGGTACCCGGTATCGTACCTGGCCACAGTGTGTAATACCAAGTATCTAATAGAACCGGTACCCGGCTACTATGTACGATACGTCGGTACTAGGTCCCGGTGTGTAATACCGAGTATTTCATAAAAACCGGTACCCAGTACGGTACGCGGATCCGGTGTGTTATACCGACTACTGAGTATTTCAGAGAATCGGTACTCGGTTCCGGTACTCGATTCATGAGTATAAAAATCGGTTCTTGTACCATTGTAAGTGATTGTACCATTATAATACGAATCACGCACTATGCATTAAAGAAAAACAAAGCTTTCGAGAATACAATTATTTTTTTCATGCAATTGATTACTCTATAAATAAGAACCAGTACATACTAATTACTCTCAAGAACCGGTACTTTTTGAGTAAAGTAATTACTCGTACCCATCTCTAAAATAAGTACATTAGGTAATGATCGAATCTCGCCTAAGGGCTATTTATATTTATATACAGGGTATCCATAAAGTCTCACCTAGGCCTGGGTTAAAAACTCTAAAATTCGTATTCCTTTATTTTTAAGAGGATTAATTTTCAGCCAAAAATAAAATTTGCCTACACGGCCCCCGTCAGGCTGGACCAACTTTAAAATCTTAAATAGAATGATATGTCTTGTGACATATTGTTTTAAAGGTCTCATTGAGAGAATTTCATTACAATAATTTTCAGTGAATTATACAACTTGCCGTTCATGAGATACAGGGTCGGACGTCCTGCGTAATATCCATATAATTATTTTTTTAAGAGATTGGGTGGAAGAGATTGCCACAGGCAATAACCCCGCCCTTTAGGTAGGACATTTGTGTTATTTCTTTTTACTTATTTATTTTGGCATTTGTTTTTTTTCCCTCTAAACACGTGAGTCTGGAATCACAGCCCTACCCAGGCTGGGTGAGGTAAATGTAGGTAGCTGGAACGATTCCCAGCGAATGGAGGGTAAAACCCTCCGTCCTGACTAGTTCAAATCAGGACGTTAAAACCAAATACAATCAACTGGTCACCATCGTTTTAAAATGAGGTTGGTGTGATAATTGGTGCTTCTTTTGTGGAACTTCAACCAGCATATAATAATGAAGAAAAAAAAACATACCTATTTAATCATAAAATCTATTACCAAAAATTAATTAATAATCAACTAGTGTTTTAACCTTGTATTGAAAAATTAGTAAAGAACTCGTTAAAAAACGGACAACTCTGTTTCGTGGTTTTGTTTACAATACAATTTTAATTATATTATGTACCTGTTGTACCTACGTACAAACGTACATACATGGTAGGTAGATGGAAATTCGATCTTGGTAAAATAAAGAGGGAAATGAAAGTGCCGAGTATTATTGAATCTTCCGAAATTGCCTCTTACTATGGCTCTAAGAAATGTTGACCCATATATTTGCCTAACTTCGAGTTGCTAAACATGGTGTCATTTCAGCATATTAATCAGTAGATATAAACAGAAGAAGCTAGAAATTATACTAGATATACATTTAATAATTATAAATTAATAGGCAAGCATATATCCTGAAAATATTCTGAAAAATTCAGCTTGATTGGACAAAAAATGCAACTTATATCACGTTACATACAAAGGTAGATGGATAATTAGATTGTGACAAATCAATGTTGATCGAGTAAGTTTAAAGTAATTAAAATGTAGTGTTATATTTCAAAGGTAAAATATTTCTTCCATCTCATTACCCAGAGGAAGCGTGCCTCTGATGCTCGAGCTATTGCCCCTTTGGATGGCCTATGATATCTTTTGTATCAGGAACTGATGCGAGCGAGAATCACCAGAAACGCGCCGAAGGGCAGAGCCAATCTTTTTTAGAAAAGATATCGACTCAGCTGCCCAAGGACCCAACGTTTCAACTGAGAACGCAAGAAAGCTATAGTTGTCTTTTATCCTTGAGTATTTCAAGTGCTTTTTGCGTGCAGCGTTCTCAGAGGAAAATCCAGGTCCTTCAGCATCGTTTCTGTTAGTTCTCGCTAACGAATCAGAACAGGTCGCATCCCACACCAGCGCACGTCCCTTCTCCCAAGCAACATTTGTTACACCATCCGGCCTCTTCCCATCTTCTCGCATCAGTCCAGCAGGTTCCAACTGAGAGCTTATGTTTATGGATTGAAGAGCTCGCTTGATTATAAAATTTATTTCTGAATGGCGAGAATATCTTCCTGGATTTTTCTTGCACCTCAAGCCATGATGTCCTAAGGAATCAGCCTCTTCTCCACATTGACACTGGTGAGTTCTACATAGAGTGCAGCCAAGACGGAGGCCAACACAGATCTTCATTGTGTTGTTATCCAACAGTGTGCCCAAGTTTGGACAAGGAATGGAATTCAGCCATGCTCCAGACCAAGGATTTTGTAGTAGTTGAAATCGATATCTATCTGTATCAGATGGGAAAAGCAGATTTGAAACGATGGTCTCTACATGAATCTCGTCCCAGTTCTTTTGGAGTGAAGTGATTGCAGGTACTTCTTGAGGTTGCCAGGCTTCCAGAGCATCTTTCAAATAGGGTAAGTTTAACTCGTAATCCTGGATAGTTACTATAGTAGATACGAGCTCCCTCACCCCATAAGCAGAAGACAAAAAAGCTGGGAGGGCGACATCACAGATTTTTCTTATACCAAGGCCACCTCTTTTGATTGGTAAACTGGATTGTGTCCATTGAGTATCATCTAGAGCAACATTCAGTGTTTCTTCCAGGGCTTTTTTTATTTCATCATCCATATGTTGTAACAAGTGGGGAAACTTCCAAATACATGATGTGCGAAGCACATAATTCAACTTCGGAATAGAGAGGCAATTCTTTAATAGAAAATATGCATAGTGAGCCTGAACGTCTTTGAGTCTATCCATCATGGTACTTATTTTTACAAATTTCTCTTTTGCAAAATCTTCCACTGCTGCATCATAGATTGGAGAACCTAAAAGTTCTAGGTTAGATTTGTGTTTCAACTGGATACCAGGAGCTAAAAGTTGAAATCTCTTGAACTGGTCATCGTCATAAAGATCATCATAGAAGAAGAGTTCACATTTGGCAGGATTTACTTTCAAACCAATGGCTTCGGCCTGTCTTACAATCTTTTCAAAATCTTCAAGCACAATATCTGGAGTGTCAAACAAAGAACCGTCATCAAGATACCAAATATTCAGACATGCCTTCAAAGATTCAATAATGGGATGAATGGCCAGACTGAAGCACAAGGGTCCACAAGGATCACCTTGTTGAGGGCCTACTTGTGAAAGGATAGGCTCATCTCCAAACATCAAGTTGGATGGATGACGATAGCACTGCCATAAAAAATTATAAAGCTTTGGAGCCTTTTCTCTTACATTCAAGAGCATGGTGTCTCTTTCACAGGAATTGAACGCATTGGAAAAATCGATTTTCAGTAATACTTTTCCATTGTTCGAGGGATCCATTAGAGAAGATCTAACACTGTGAATTGCGGCTTCACATCCAAGCTTCGTTCCAAATCCAAGTTGTTTGGGGAGAAGATAACCAGACAGTTCATCTTTTACTGCAAAACAAGCAACTTTTGCTGTAATTCTTCGAAATACAGAGCCAATAGCAATAGGTCTGAGTCCACCATCTTTCTTTTGTAGTGCGCAGAGAGAGGCGCCATAAAATAAAGGACAGAGAGATTCATTCAGCTTACCAGCTAGTAGAAAGTTGCACAGATTAGTAAGTGAGGTAAGCAACTTATTACCAGCTTCAGCAGCCGAGTAAGATACCAAATCTTTCATGTGCTGTGGAGACAAACCGTCTAATCCTCCACTGGACCCAGCTGGAAAAGAGTTGATAGCATTCAATACATTAGAAGACCGGGTAACTAGAGGAGGAGTTGAGTCATCAGGAGGTAGAGGAAAGTTCAAGTCTCTTGAAGGAGCTGGATGTTTTGTCTTGAGCTCATCATAGTTGGCATGACTAAAACTAGCAAGATTGTCATTGGAGCTGATGATCTTAATTGCACCCCTCACATCCAGATCAGCTAATTTAGTTTCAACTTGTTCAGCAACTGTTTTAGCCTTGAAAACTTTTTTCCTGTTATTGTTTTGCAGAGGTGAACTGTCAGAAATGAAGTTATTTCTGATCGATTGAACCAAAGTAAGACCTTTTTTTTTCTCATTTATTTTTAAGAATTTATAACTGAAAAATAAAAGATCCTCCCATGAGGATAAATCATTTTTTGAAATACATTTGTCAATTACTTTGGACAATTCAATTGCTACTAAAGCTCGAGTACTCTTTGGTATCCTTTTCAAGATTTTTGTATATCGCTTGGATTTGACAATATTGGTCATGAAATCTGTAACACGGGAATCATCACTGGTTGAAAAAGAGGGTGGAAATGTGTCATCAGATTCAGGAACAATTGATTGATTAGAAGCAATACTTCTTTGTTCACCGTGAACTCTTGTAAAATGAATATTCAATCCTCTTAGAGATTTAAAGGATCTGGAGCAATGACTACAGCAGTTATTTGGCACAGAGCTGATGACGGTTTCTTCTCCATTTTCAACCATTCCTTAGCAGTAGGTAAAAGAAATGTATCTAGAAACTTTGTAAAACTAAGACTAAAATTAACTTTGTTTTTAAAAAAGATTGATCACATTATATAACTGATGTTAAAGTTTGAATTTAAAAAAAAAATCGAGTTAAACCATACTCACTTCGTTCGAAATTAAACGGTCATAGATGGTTGACTCAAACAAGCAACTACTGTTTTTTTTTCTCACGAGAATACCGGACATCCAAAGTACAGAGTAAAAAAAAATCTACCTAGCCGGGATTCGAACCCAGGTCACCTTGCAAACTTTGTGTTTTACCTACACCAGTCGACGACCACAGAGACTGCTCAATACATAATATTTTATTATATTTATCATTTGATCTACATTAATCAATATTTTTGCCTCTTACTGGCCAATATTTTATACACTAGACCTAGTTTACCTCTTGATGTAGAAATCTTTCAATGAAGTTATAAAACGTTATTATTCCCATACCGATTAACCGGTCGGTTGGCAGCTTGGATGAAGCAAAGTCGATTGAATCCCATTCTTCTTTCAAGTTCTATGTGAGGCGAATTTTTTTTTGTTACTCTCATAAATATAAAATCAGTTTTTTTTTTTATATCTCACACTGTCGCTGATTTTTCTAAAATTTTATTTACATCGTAGTATAATTTTGCGTAATTAGACCTTTAGTAGGAACCTTCAGTCATCCACGTGGGATAATTAGGCGTGGCTCCAGGGTTCATTATAGATATTCCTTTAGAGGGCTCTAAATACTTTTCTACTTGTTTCAACCATCTGAAATTCAGTGATCTCATTTCCTTTGACTAGACCTTTCTAAAAACACCAAAAATACATCTCTAGGATAACAATAGACAGCTCTGGGCTCCATAATAAGTATTCCTTTCAAAGGCTATAACTCAAGTTTGGTCTAGTGTAATACTTTGGTTATATTTTTATATTTTTTCCTATGATAAGGACTTTCAAAAAATACCACAATCGCAGCTCCAAGATAACCAGGGGCGGCTCTGTGCAATTTTCCGATTTTATTTTAGAAGGCTATATCTCCTACCCTATAAAAAATAAATACTTGAAACTACAAAAGGTATGCAGAAATAAAAATTCCCTATCCAAAAACGTAGCTCACGTCTTTCCACGATAAGCACACGTTGCTGTACCCTTGACAGAAAATTGGTCTGAAAAAAAAACCCGTATGAATAATTTCATGAAATTCAAGATTTTACGCGTGGCCAGAAAACGACTTTAACTGTACGTAGGAACCTCGCACTTTCGTGAAACACAATCTATTTTTGCGTCTCATTATGAATTTGACATAAAAATTGATAAAAGTTAGCGGGAAGTGGGCGAAAACAATAAAACAAAATACATATAAACTCTGTTTCGTGTTAATATAGGCCGGCTGGCTGGCGCTACTTGACGAGCGCTCGCCTACCGGCGAGCTTGATTATACAAAGTAAAATAAATTGAAGCTTTTATCTGTTGCAAACCCCACGGGAGTACATCAACGGCCCAGTTAGCTCAGTGGTTAAGGCGGCACTGGGTAAAGCTGGAGATGCTAGAGGTCCGCGGGTTCGAGCTGAGACATGTGATTTTTTTTAAACAAAATACTCTTTACTTATTTTAGTTTTACATAATTTACATTAAATTTAGTGAGTTTATGAGGTACTATTAACCTTTTTGTTGTGGGTTGTGTTGTACCTCATTTATAATATAAAATAAAAAATTAACAGTTAAAAAAAAATATAGGTATATATTATTATACATTTATTACTCAACACAATAAGCTTCGTTCTCAGTATTCTTTCACAGAAATTAATTGTAAAAATACATAGTTATCCTCCCATTTGGGATTTTTACCACATAATAATACATCTTGGGCATACTGGAATAATGGGACTTAAAAGTCCTTATTATTATATCTGACATAAATTAAGGAAATATGTTCAGGGTGTACCCACTATTTGAACCAGTTGAGGGGCCCATCTGGATAAAATGAATGGCACCACACATCATCCTTGTAAAAATCTGTGACACAGTGACAATTTATGAAACGGGATTAATTTTAGAATAACCCGGACTATCTCTCTAATCGTTCTTCGACTTGAGGGAGGGTCTCGCTTGTTATCTTACCTTCTTTTAAATATAATTAACCGAACACAGTGAGAACAAACTCACTAAGTGAGGTTATACGCCAGAGCAAAATTAGCACAATTTTTGTAGTTGTAGGAAAAAAAGTACAAGTGATGAAGGAACTCGGACTATAAATAAATATAGATTGGGGCACGATAAAGACAAGCTTTGAAAAAAGAACCATCAAAATCGTTTGAGTTAAGTTGGAGAAAACCAAACTTTAAAAACGTCATTTTTTTTCATAATTTTCTGATTCTTCTTTCACGTTGACCGCTCTACAGCCAAAACTACTTGACCGATTTTCACAAACGATGGCAATTTTTTTTCTCGTGAGTGGTAGGTGTGCTTTTTTATTGTTCTATTATCCTAAAATTTACATTTGGCCCTTAATTGGGAAAAGGATCATTTTCAGAGCTCAGAAAAAAGTTGGTGTATAGATATTCAGTATCTAGTATATTATCACTCTCCCAGATGAGTCAAAAGTCGCATATCTACTTTTTAGGTGAAAGAATAATTTGGAGAAGGATACTGTGCTTAGGTATGAATATCAAACTAAAATCTTTATCTTCACATTCAAACTGTTTCATTTATCAACACTTGTTCCTTTAAAGTCATTATTTAATATGTTAAATAGTTTTATATTGAAACAACATGTATCATTCACCCCACACCTATACAGGGCCACTACAAAAAGTTATAAGATCCCCCAAAAAATATCACTTCGTGACATAAAAAAGTCCCGCCAAGTCGTTCCCCAAAAATATTTCAGTTCCCAAATTCATCCCTCCCTCCCTTCCCAAAAAATATATTAGTTATTTGTGACCTCCCCCAAAAAAATTATTGAAATCAATTTATGGCCCCGCCTTTTATTCATTCACCTAAGTGCAACAGTATAGGTACTTATTAATAGCCTCCCCTCTCTCTTTCTTCTAATGTCCTCTTTCTTTTGTTCCTTATTGCATGTTGGAATGTTTCCTTTACAAACTCAGAACTTAAGTCTTATTTCCTTGCTCCTTTCACCGACTTGGGCTCTTGGCGGAGTACCACCAAGCAGGTCCGTTCTTAGCCAAAGGAACTGATGTCTTGGTTTTTTTCTAAGATTATATATAAATGTAGACATATGTAAACATGTGTTCCTTGGAAATGAGCCGGAATCGTGACTTGTTCTGATGGTCCAATTTTCGTTGGTGGCAGATATTTTGCGACTTAGATACAGATAATGCATCCTTGGGTCGCGGTCGGCTAGACTTCTCATTTCCTGTTCTCCATAAGAACCGTTATGTTAAATTATCTCTTTTTAATTCTTTAAAAATAGCACTGTCTATTAGATTTAAAAAAAAAATATTCCCAGTTAGTGGTACTCCGCCAAGAGCCCAAGTCGGTGAAAGGAGCAAGGAAATAAGACTTAAGTTCTGAGTTTGTAAAGGAAACATTCCAACATGCAATAAGGAACAAAAGAAAGAGGACATTAGAAGAAAGAGAGAGGGGAGGCTATTAATAAGTACCTATACTGTTGCACTTAGGTGAATGAATAAAAGGCGGGGCCATAAATTGATTTCAATAATTTTTTTGGGGGAGGTCACAAATAACTAATATATTTTTTGGGAAGGGAGGGAGGGATGAATTTGGGAACTGAAATATTTTTGGGGAACGACTTGGCGGGACTTTTTTATGTCACGAAGTGATATTTTTTGGGGGATATTCAAAGTACCTCGGAAAAGATAGCCGAAATATGACGAAGATGTTTTTTTTTTACAAGAAACGTGCACACACTCACAACATGTGCGCCAAATGTTGAGCAAACTAAATTGTTTGTGAATCTTTTTTTAAAAATAATAAAAGGTGTCACTGTTTTTTATTTCGTGACCTCGAGAAACTAGGGCCCAAGTGCTTTGTCGACAATGAACTCTGATTAAATCACTAAAGTTTATGCACAATCACATGGCTAATGGCCGCGCTTAATCAGTCTGTTAGTGACTGTGCACTCCACCTTGGATATTTTATGCTAGCAGTACACTCTCGCCGAGGCGCTCGGCATCGAGACCACCCGAGGCCAGGGACCGGGACTTGCACACGAGTGCTAGCCGAGCGTAGGCAAGGTGCACAAGTTCACTCTCGCGCTCGGCTGCCCTCGCCGAGGCAAGGCGAGAGTGTACTGGTAGCATTAGACTGTTACATGAAATTTCATCACTGTTCTGAATCTTTTCGACAGGTCCGCGTTTCGCCGCAGCTCATCTTGGCCGCATATCAATTCCTCTGTACAGGTGAGTGGAACCAGCTTTGATAATCACATAACTAATGAATTGTTGAGAAATAAATATTCTGATAGATCCATGTATGATCACTTGATCAGATATGTGAGATATGTCTATTAGCTTATAGATAATCACATAGTTAATGAATTGTTGAGGAATACATAAATATTCTGAGAGATCCATGTATGATCTGAGGTAAGAAGTTAATACTATAGAACAGCGATTCGCAAACTTTTTTTATTTATTTATTGTGTAAGTGCCGCGCCGTAGCCTCTTGAGCATACCTATAAAATATACGTGAAGGAGGTCCTTGGGGTTCTCTGACGGGCCACGGACTCTAGTTTGGGAAACACTGATGTAGGTGTAGAAGATTCAGGAAATGAGTTAGAATTATTTCTGTACAAAATTACTCTTTGCGAAGTTTTTGTGGATACTTCATTAAATTTGCTTTGTGCTTGTCTTCACTGTCCAATTTTTTTCCGTTTGACGTCCATAAAATTATAAATAAAATTGTTAAATTCAAAATCTCATGAGTTGAAAATTAAAATTTGATTACACCTCTTTCGCTCATAGATACAAGAATACTTCACAAATAGTACAGTATAAAACTCTATTTATTACCCAAAAATTCACGCATTAAATAAATAAATAAACTGATTCATAGATCTTAACAAAGCCTTTGATAACTTTTAGTTTGGCTTACATAGTTGTATTTTTTTCTCAAGACTCAACATCTAGATATTCTAGATGTATCCTTCTTGATAGACAAAGTCCACTAAGTTTACCGTACCGTATCCTTTTTTCTTTCTCTTTGCCTCAGAAAAACATATAAGCAGGAATAAGTGGGGAATTGGTCGCCACCAAAGTGAGTACTCTCAGTCCATCCTAACTAGCAACGCGGCGCCGGTGTTTGCATTATTGCTCGTTATCTCCTATTTTGTTACAAATTGTATTTCGTTAGAAAAATCCTGAGTTGGAGAGATTTCTTTACAATAATTGAACCGGAGGTGCAGTGATTTTACCCGCAATTCTGAAATCATTCTTAAAATACCCCTTTCAACCGTCCCACAACGCCCTCTTATAGGTTATTTCGTTCAAATTAACCAATCAGAATGCGTTGTGTGACGGTTGAAAGGGAGATTTGGGTATTATGAGAGTGAGAGTGCTTTCTTTAACCAAAGCTTGTTAACAAAATATTGGCTGAAGACTAGAGAGGAAAAGATTTGTTACAAAATAAGGGCCGGAGTGTGACCGACGCGACGCGACGACGATGTTGGCAATAATAGAAAAAATCCGTTTTCTCACAATAAAATTTAAGTTTTGCTAACGTCAGAATTTTTCTAACGAAATACAAAATGCCTAGCTAGGTATAGGAATGAATTTACTGAATGGCTTTTGCATTGTTACTTTGAGCACAAATTCATGACCTATTTCTACATTACTTTTTTTAAATTTAATTCACCAAATAATAAGAAAAGGTTTTTTAATCAATTTCAAATCAGATCCAGGGAACTAAAGAGTAGGTGTATGTACTTTGTAACCACTACGTTTCACCGATTGCTGATTTAGTGGGTAGCTCAGCACTACAAATTTCCAAACCTCATCAATTGTCATACTGTCCATATTCCTTCTCGCAACGAAACCACTGGTCGTTACTCATACAAGTAACATCGTGTTCATTTTTCCTCATGAGGTATTAGTGGACCCCGGACATCCAAGTACAGAGCAGAAAATTCGCTACCCAGCCGGCAATCGAATCCAGGTCCCCGTGCGTGCAAGTCAAGTGCTCAAAACCACTCGACCACAGTGACTACGGAACTTTGTAAATAATTAAATTGATTTCAAAACAATAACAAAGAAATGTGGTGATCTATATTTTAACATTTAATTTTCTTTAAATTAACTCCATAACGTGTAAATCTCTCGCGCGTATTGGTCATATTGGAATGATAACATTTTGAGCACTTCACTTTGTATTTTCAGGATTTATTTTAATCTTTGAAAATTATTAAATGCAATATAAAGCAATATAATGCTAACAGATGAACTTGTGGGTATTTCAAGAATGATTGACATACATACATGTACATAATTAATTATAACAATAAAACTTCATACATGATGAGTTACGACAAGCTAAAGTGTATAGTATTTCCGTTTCATAAAGCTTTACGATTTCCCTTTGAACTGGCTCACAAAAGTCCATTCCTAAAGTGTAAACAAATGAATTTAAAAAAAAAAAATATATTTTGTACAAGTTTAATTCATTTTCTTGTGTCTTTTGGTTTTATCTAATTCATTCAAATAAATAATAAGCACGAGCAAAAATGGAAGAAAATGTGTTGCAGTTCACTCGACAAATGACTTTAATAATCAATAAATTCGTAAAGTTTCTTTATGGAACAGAATTTGAATCTTGAAGTGTAAACTCGTCAAGTATGAAGTGTAAAGTGGTTTATGTAACAGGCCCCTGGAATAAATAAAGAATTTTTCTCATAAAAAAAAGCATGATTGGCTGTATTCATGTACTATTATTAAATCATTCTTTACTTTACCGTGCATTGGTAGTCAAGTGGTTAAGGCGCTAGTCTGGTAATTTGGTTCGATTCCCACCCAATGCATGAATTTTTCCCCATTAATTTGAGTTTGTGATCACATAACAATAAGACTCTGAGGGTTTAGAAAATGCTTTGAGCATTAACCTCGCCTGGTGGTTACCTTCCACTACACTACCTATCCAATGTCCATTTTTTCAGGTCCAGATAATTTTGGTTTCAGATGATTTGAGTTTAACTGGAGTGCATGTGAGAAAAATTACACTATGCTAATGTGTTAAGGTGTGGCATTTACGATTTTACGTTTGAGGACAAAAGTATTTCAAAGTAGGTACAAGTTGTAAAGTTAAGTGGATGGAATAAAGTTATGATCTTAAAAAATATATAGGTAACTAAGTAGTACTTATATATTTTTTTCTTCTCTTAACCCAAAGTTTTGTAGGTACATAACTTTTACCCTTTGGCCCAAAGTTTGGGGATTCAATACATACCTGTCATTATTTTTTTAATGACAGGTAAGTTAATCCAAAATTACTCGTAATTATGTAGCTGCATATTTTTTATCATTAAAAAATACAATTTTTATTTCTTCTAAATTTAATCGAAATAAATATTTGTTTGGTTTTTTAGATAGGGAAGGGATAGCCTCAGAAATTAATTTAAAGTTTTTCAAATTTCTTGCTTTCAATAAAGATTTTTTAATAATATTTTAATTGTTTTTTCTTCTAGGTGTCCAG